>OX422211.1:205324362-206064753 GCA_949130495.1 Sambucus nigra | reverse complement strand
ACAGTTTCATTCTCAGCATCACTGTTGAAAATTAAATAATTACTAATAACGTATTAGGACTGATGTCAAATTTTAAACTTTCTAATCTTTCTAACCTAAATGCACAAGTTAAACCATCCATACAAAGGTATAAACAACAAAAGAAATGAATGAATAAATAAATTATCGATAACTCTTAGTAAAACAATATGTACAACCATATCGAAAGGAACGTAAAATAAAGAATGCCAGAAATAAATGAATAGACAACAATTGGGCAATATGTCTGGATATCATAATTATACCTCCTATCTAGATCACAAGGATAAAAGAGTCTATACTATTTCCTGCCAAAATCCACAACTGCAGCAGCAACATCTGACTCGAAAGAATCATCATCCTGGCATCTCCCAGTGTGTAGACACCTAAAAAGTATAACAAAAGAGAAGAAAAAAGAAAAATAGATACGGGTCGGAGCTCGGGTTTTTAAAAACATTTTAGCAAGTGCTTAACATACTTTAGTATTAAAATATGATACTCTTCGTATTTAAACTGGTGTCGCACTCACATGAGATACCCCTCACCTCTCATCTAATAGTGCACACCTAATGCATGAATTTTAAAACACCCTAGTTAGCTACCCAGCCAAACTAGCACCTCGTAAAACTCCCAAGTCCATATTCTATCTAGTACCTCGCGTACTTTAAAATACTCTAAGCTATCGCCCGAGCTTATACTTTGTAATCTCACTTATAATCAATCCCCTCATAATTTATAACTCTCACTAGGTATTTACACTATTCACATTTTTTTGTTCTTTATCCCGTATATAATATTCTCATCCTTATATACGTATCTCACATTCTTATTCTGAATTTTATACTCCCGGATGACCCAGAATTTATCTCACATTCCATTCTTTATTTGGTCCGTATATATATGTTTCACATCTTATATATATATATATATATATATATATATATATATATATATATATATATATATATATATAAAATATACTATACACATCAAGTATATCCATACTTATATATCACACACTATATAAGTATAATAACCATCTCTCAAAGCTATAACTCAATGTATGCAGCCTCTCAATGCTATCAACTTCCAGGGAATTACTCACATACCATCCTGGGTACCAGCGGTCGGAGTCTCACACTGACTTGGTAAAACCAAATCACAATGTATGAGAAATGGTCATAGTTTTTCACCAGAAATGAGAACAAAACATACCCACCATGTCTCACCACTGATAAAAATCACACAATATAAAAATGGACCTTTTGACCTGGGGACTATACGCTCCCTGCTCCTCAAGCTATGGGCCTCACCCACATTGCGTAACTTCCCATGATAGCACTAAAGGGGTATGTTTCACCTAAATATATCATTCACACACAGATATATTCATAATCACATCATATATATACAGTCTCTACCAGTATATATATATATCAAATTCGGCTATTTCTTCCTATCTGACTTGGCGTTAGCCTATAATCCCGAATATACCAATTCGTAATAAATTTATAAGTATACACAACTTATTTTAATCCCATAAGTATTCACTCACCTATGATATAATTTTCACATCTCTTATTTCCAAATAGTAGCGTATCACGTCTAGCTAGTTTTCGTATATCATCCTACTCTCACCTTAGGATTTACTCATACATATTCGGCATATATATTCTATAACCATAAATATATATCTACGAATCCGTTGAATAATTAATTGAATGTCATTCGTCCCAAACATTCCTGAATTTAAACCCTAGATCTTTCCCACTAACCCAAGACTTATATATCACCCACTTACTCTTTTAGAGGTCCTAACACTCTATTTAGGATCCCCTACTATCTATATCCAAAAAGGAAATTCTTCTACAATCCTTTTAGTCCAAGAAAACTTCGCCAGTTTTTTTGTCAAAATCGGACCGATTCGGTTTCCAAGAAAAATGAACTGATCCGGTCATACACGGACCGATCCGATAACCTAAATTCGGACTTGTTCGGTCTGTTCAGATTTTTTCTTTCTACGAAATTCACTCTAACACTCATCTAACCCAAATTCTATGGATTCTTGTAAGGACCAAATTCCAATTGAGTCTTAATGTAGTTTTGACTTATTCTCGGAAATAAAACATGTTTGAGTCATAGATAGATTTTCTATTGTCTAATCCCATGATTCTATGAAGTATCAAAGATTTATTGAAGACGTTACGTCAAAGATACAAAGATTTAATCATGCCGAAGTCCCGAAGTTTAAATTGGTGCAATTTTGCATCTTCAAGGTTTAATTTCATTCCGAGATCACACAGGTATGAATGCATAATGTTAATGAAACTCGGAATTCGTTTTATAAAAAAAAGGATGTCATTTTTTTTAAAATGGTTTTAAAGAGGTTTAATTGTTTACACTTCGTTTATGTCAGATAAGGACAGATGATAATTGGATAAGAGTTGGTTTTAAAAAAACTCTGTTTAAAATAAGAACTCTATCTGACGACGTCATTTAAACGACATTTTATGTCATTCGAACGAGATCCACTACCGTTCGAACGACGTGGCATCTCGTTCGAACGAGATTCTGACATCGACACAATTTTATTATAAATGAGGTGACCAATTTTCTCGAAGTGTGTGCATTCTGGAAAAATAGTTTAAGATCCAAAAACCTATTTGCACATGTTTTCTAAGGCTTAAAAGGCTAAAACACATCCTTAGAGTTTGCAAAGATACGAGCTTTCATTATCAAATGTTTATGTGATCCTTGCTGCACCAAGTTGAGTTTTGTTCATCATTGAACACTTGTGATTGATGGTAATGTGATGGAGAAGTGAAGAATATCGTGTTCAACATCGTAGACGTATCAAGCCGTATCGGTGGACATCGAGATATTCGTGGAGTCGGCTGTTATGGACGAGCATCGTGGAAGACGAAATTTTTGGGTGGACACTATTAAAGAACGGTAGAAGATCAGAAGGAGCATAAAGACCCACGGGGATCAAGTCATTGAGTAAGGCTAATCTGTCTTTGTAAAATCATTATTCATAGTGATTGTCTGGCTTGGGCCGTCCGAGGTTTTTTCCCATTTTGGATTTTTCCTCGTACATCCGGTGTTGTGTGTACTCTTTACTTTATTTTACTTGATTTAATCACTAGATTCATGTTTAAGATTAATCAAGATAAGATCTGGTTAAGTTAATTTGTTTCAGAACTTGGTTTGATAAAATTGAAAAAGAGTTTTCAAAAAGTGAAAGTTGGTTTGCATTCATCCTTAACCTAATTCAGCAAAAGCAAAAGTTATTTTTGGGGACCTACAAATTGGAATCAAAGATATAAATATTTTTTTATTGTATTTGATCCCTTTTTTCTTGCAAGGATGAATTATGTAAATTTTGGCCGTTTTCACACTCTTGTTTTTAATGGCAGTAATTATGCTTATTGGAAAATGCGAATGAGAAGTGCTTTAAAATCAATTGATGAGCGTGTCTGGTTAGCTGTTGAAAAAGGTTGGTCACCGCCTATCACACGAGAAGGTGAGGTCACTAGTTTGAAACCCATTGAGTCATGGATTGAGACTGAACATAGGCTTGCAGAGCATAACTCTAAAGGTCTACATGTTATTTCCTCACATGTCACACCTGAAGAGTATAATCGTATCATGACTTGTGAAACTTTAAAGAAGCCTACGATAAACTGGCACTCACTCACGAGGGCACGGGCACGGTTAAGGCATCTAAGTTGCAAAATCTCATTACACAATTTGAGATGATTAAGATGTTAGAGAGTGAGATGTTTAATGAGTTTTGCACTAGGTTGTCCACTATTATCAATTCGACGTTTAATCTAGGTGACAAGATTCCCGATAATCGAGTGATTAAGAAAATTTTACGATCATTGTCGAGTAGGTTTGATGCTAAAGTGATTGTAATGAATTCCCTTGGTTTGATTGACTCGTCGAAACTAGAAGAGATCGTAGGTGACTTACAAACCTATGAACTTGATATGTTTACCTCTAAGAAAGTGCCTAAGAAAGAAAAGGGCATTTCTTTGAAAGCCCTAAAGGAGGAAACTAAAGTTTTGAATGACGACTCTGATTCCGACTTTGAGGATGTCATCTTAGTGGCAAGAAATTTCAAGAAATTTCTTCAAATTTATAAGCAATCGAAAGATCCTAAAAAGTTTGAAAAATTCAAGAACAAGGGAGACTCCACCCCTAAGGATAATAGTGAGAAGCCTAAGAGAGATGAGTTTGATAGGTGTTTTGGGTGTGAGGGGTATGGTGAAAAAGTTAAGGAGTATCCCACAAGACTTAAGAAAGAGGGCAAGAAACCGATAGCATACAACTCCACCTTAAGTGATAGTGAACCGGAAGAGGGAGAGGATTCCCTGATTGAGCATAACCTTGTTGCGTTTATGACATGTCATGTGAGCGACGACGATATATCTTCCCATGAGGATACTCATGTGCATGACACTTTCGAGGCTGTTGAGAATGCTTCCCAAGAGGGTGAGGGTGTTACTTTATTTCAGTACCCTGCTACATATTGATTCATATTTTGGTACTAGGTTTCTGTTTATGCATTTTACTTTGATTGATTTGATGATTTACTGCATTGGTTTGTTTATCACACCTGCTTAGACTGGTATATTTTTGTGTGATTCATTATTTTCTAGCTACTGATTTGACATTACTTGATCATATTTCGCTGGTAGATTTATATTTATCTAGATTAATATGCGTTAAAGAAATCATTTTGGTATATCACATGCTAGTTTTGTTTTTCCTTTCACCGGATTGTCTATTCGAGACAAAAAGGGGGAGAGATGTTTGTGATGTAGGGGGAGTTTTTTGTTGTGAGTCAAGTGTTGTTTATTTTATTGGTATCATGTTTTCTCACATAACAAATGATTCAGATTCGAATTTGATATATATTTATATCATTTGTTCCTCCATACTTCACTGGGTTTTTGTTTATTTCATGTGTGTAGGTATGCTTAAGGATATTCGAGATTTCAAGTTTATATCACATTCAGACATTCGAGACAAATTCATGCTTGTCGGTCCATTATTGAAGAATCATATCCTATACTGATGATGTATTTTTCATTTTGGGTTTTATGGGATGGGATTTAGGTGTCAAACGGCTTGACAGTCCGGCTTAGGCATTTCATTGTGGGTTTTGTCTCAGAATAGTCAAAGGGGACCAAATTTCCAATTGAGTCTTAATGTAGTTTTGACTTATTCTCGGAACAAAACATGTTTAAGTCATAGATAGATTTTCCATTGTCTGATCCCACGAGCCTATGACGTATCAAAGATTTATTGAAGACGTTGCGGCAAAGCAACAAAGATTTAATCATACCGAAGTTTTTAAGTTTAAATTGGTGCAATTTCGCGTCTTCAAGGTTTAATTGCATTCCGAGATCACGCAGGTATGAATGCATAATGTTAATGAAACTCGAAATTCATTTTATAAAAATAAAGATGTTATTTTCTTTAAAAAAATGGTTTTCAAGGAGGTTTAATTGTGTACACTTCATTTATGTAAGATATGGATATATGAGAATTGGATAAGAGTTGGTTTTAATAAAAACTCTGTTTAAAATAAGAACTCTATATGACAACGTCGTTTAAATGACATTTGATGTCGATCGAACGAGATCCACTATCGTTAGAACGACGTGGCATCTCATTCGAATGAGATTCTGACACCGACTCAATTTTATCATAAATAGAGGTGTCTAGTTTTCTCAAAGTTTTTGCATTCTATAAAAATAGTTTACGATCCAGAAACCTGTTTGCACATATTTTCTAAGGCTTTAAAGGCTTAAACACATCTTTAGAGTTTGCAAAGATCTGATCTTTCATTATCAAATGTTTATGTGATCCTTTCTTCACCAAGTTGAGTTTTGTTTATCATTTAACACTTGTGATTATTGGTTTTGCGATGGACAAGCGGCGGATATCGTGTTCAACATCATAGGCGTATCAAGCCTTATCGGTGGACACCGAGACATTCGTGGAGTCGAATGTTGTGGACGAGCATCATGGAAGATGGAATTTCTGCGTGGGCACTATTGAAGAACAATAGAAGATCGGAAGGAGAGTCAAGACTCATGGGGATCGATTCAATAAGTAAGGCTAATCAGTCTTTATAAAACCATTATTCATAGTGATTGTCTGTCTTGGGCCGTCCGAGGTTTTTTCCTGTTTTGAGATTTTCCTAGTACATCCGACATTGTGAGTAGTCTTTACTTTATTTTACTTGCTTTAATAACTAGATGCATGTTTAGGATTAATCAAGATAAAATATGGTTAAGTTAATTTGTTTCACAACTTGGTTTGATTAAATTGAAAAAGAGTTTTCAAAAAGTGAAAGTTGGTTTGCATTCATCGTTAACTTAATTCCACAAAAGCAAAAGTTATATTTTGGGTACCTACAATTCTAACATCCCTCAACCTCATTAATAACATCTACACACTATGACTTACCCAACAAAACAAGTTATTCTCGAAATTCATCAATTTATCTAAGAATTAAACCCTAATTCCATTAAACCCGCCATTTTCATTTCTTCCAATTTCCCACCATAATTTATACCATTAACATGGATTTTAACTTAGATTTTATGTGGGATTATAATCACATCAAAATCATCTAAAATCATCTCCCAAAAACCCAGTTTTGTTCAAGAATCCCAAACCTAAAATCTGATAGTTTTCTCACCAACTATAATATGAATAATAAACACACTTAAATGATTAAAGCAAGTTAAACACTTGCCTGGTTGGATAGATCCGACAATCTCATGCCGAAATCCTTCGGAGCTTAGCCCGAGTCTCCTATTTTTCTCCTTTTTCTTCCTTCTTTCTCTTCTTTCTTCTTTCTTTCTTTCCTTCTCTCTTTCTCACGGCTTATAAGAGAAGAAATAAGGGTTATCATATATTAAACCCAAAATTGACTCGTATACACAAATGTGAGTCCCTATTGATCCTAAAAGACCCCGGAACCTAAAAATTACCCCCGGTTACTTTATTCTAACTATCCCACCCCTTCTGAAACCAACTGTGTTCTCGAAATCTCCATCTGAGTCACTTATCTAAAATTCACGTCTTAAACCCAACAGATCTCCACACGTGTTTTCCACAAAAATAACATCACTTGTCTCTTTTATTCACACGCGACATGAAATATATTTAGTCCATCTCATTTACTTTAAATTCTCAAATTGTTAAATTGAACACACTTATGTAGTTTAATTATCCATAAAAGTATGGGGTATTACATTCCCCCCCCTACAAGAGAATTTTGTCCTCGAAATTCAGATGAAAACAGTACCAAAGTCTTTGGATCACAACCACACCACATGCTCTAGTATCCAAAATAAAATCATACTAACATATGGGTCACTCCACTATATTCCCACTAGTATTACTCAGTTGTTTAAAGTCTTAACCACTATAGCCCCAGCTTTACAACAATCTTGTTCAATTCTCTTCATATCGATACACTCCATCAGTCATAAACTCTGACCTCAATAATGGAACATTAGACATTGTACAAATAAGACAAGCCTATACATCACTAGATCTATTGCCTTAATATTATTGGACAACCAAAAATCATTAAGTGCCAGCTTCCCGTGTCCATCCCAACACAAATCTCCCATCCTGAGAGAAACCATGAGAACATCGGACCACTCCAATCAGCTTAAAAGTCACCCCAAATGGTTTGTGGTTAATGACCCTCTTAACAATGCACTCTAAATCACTTCTGGTCCAAAAATCTAGTTATTCTCTCACCTCTAAACAACCAGATGGAGAATGATCAGGTTTTCCCACACAAAACCTTAATATGCACATTGTCCATTAAACAAGTACAAGTGACTACACACAACTCTACCATTCGGTAATTTCGTCTCCCAATTATCGTACTATGTTTACTTCAATTACAATTCAGGTAAGTTATGGAGGCAAACTAACCACGGTGAATCCAGAGTCACATTTACACCACTTTACTAGTCATCAATCACCTCCCGTCTACTCATCGGGCCATATGTGATACAACTTTCCCAAAACAAAACATCATCCCCACTGCTTATCGAAAATCCCTATCGGGGAGGGGTTCAAGTATTCCATCCTAATTCACAACAATATTAGGCGGCACCTTGCACCAGTACAATCCTTCTATTCAAAGAAAGGTTTGATCGTACCTATCGATGAAATATATCATCCTGCCTGCCCAGTCCATCACTAGAAACATCGACTTAATACAAAATTTTCTAGTTGATCATCTCAAATCATCCTATTTCCATCTTCGAGTGGTGCACTCGGAGACAATCTCATTGTATCTTACCTAACACAAATTCCCACTTATAACGACTTACATTAAGTGGTACTTTACACTCCACTTCTTCTTCTAGGGTGTACCAAAGTTTCTGCCCGTGCTCTCTTGGTACATGTGCACTTCTGGGTCCTTTTTCCTTATAGGTATCAATATTCTATTTACGCACAATCCACTCTCAACATTCAACTGAGTAAGGCTCCACTCAACTTCCACACAATAATTGGACTTTCCTCTTCTCAAGAGATATCCTTGTAAATGGCTTCTCACAGCCTTCCTACTCATCTCGAGTGTGCTACTCTCATTGCACACATATACTTGGATCCTCGTATTTATCACCCTATGCTTAGTCCATCTTACCATTTTAACCTTGTTAAAACTTCCCCACATGCATACCTTCAACACATTTATTCCCACTTCCTCCTATCTCGGACGATTCGAAATCAGCTGACCAGGGCGATCATACACTCTATAATCGATGCATATCACCACAACACTGGAAAGGTCATACATTTTCCTCAAAATTGGCCTCCCATTATCGACGTGGCTATAACACATGGGTATTCTTTTGTGACACCCCGCCTAATTAATCCCGGGTGATCAGTCCTAAATCAAGTTAGAACAGGATTCTCATTTGGTCCATTCTTAGCATCACTGTCGTCATATTAAATTACTAACCACCTAAGTGAGAAAAATAGACTGGTGCCATTTTTATCTTTCGTTATTAAAACAAAACCCATGCAGAATATAAAACTATATCACAATCACAGATAACTGAATTTATCATCCACAAGTAAAAATATAATTGACCGAATAAACCAACGGTCCAAATAATAAATCCCATAAAGACAAGAATAAACTCCCAACAAGTCTAAAACAAATAAATGGAAAGTGAGCGACATGCTCGAATACTAATCACGAACTTCTACATTAAGAATGAAGAATGAGGCGTCTATCAAAACACCGCAACATCCACATATGCTGCAGCAACGGATTCCTGGAATATAGTCAAGGCTGGCGTCCCTATGGCTGGACACCTAAAAGGTTTTTAAAAAGTTTTTATAGCAAGGGTTAGTACCCAAAACATTTGAAAACATTTAACAAATGATTAACTTGCAGTAAATATCAATATGCATGCTCTTCATATTTTTAGTAAATATCGCACTCTCTCTTGAGGACTTCCTTACCCTTCCTCTAATGTACCCTATTAATGCTTTAATTAAATTACCTAGTTATACAACTCATGCCTAGATAATTAACAAAGTTCCTTTATACCCACCCTACTCTAACTGAGTATGTAGTGATTATGATTTATTTGTAACATCACTTAACTAAATCATTTCCCTTTTTATATTCATATAACTTCTACACTTGCTATACATGTAAAATAACTCATATTTTTCATTAATAGCCCGTCTATAATTAATCATCCAATTATATACTTATAATCATATTTCAGCATTCACAATCATACTGTAATATATATAACAACTTACATCCTCCCGAGCAAAATACTCCCGGAACGTAAATTCTATAAAGTGCTATCCCACTAGGTACAATCACATAGCCTAGTTATCCCAAGTCAGAATTTTTCACACCAACTTGATAAAATAAAATAATTGGAGGCAGTCATATTCCTTCCCTGAAAGTGAGATGTCCCTCACCCATATAACGGACGCTATGACCTCGGGAATATACTCACCCTACTCCTCAAGCTAGGGGATTCATCCACTACGCGCAACCTCCCCCTATAGCACTATAGTAACAAATATCTAATCACTGATATTAATTGTGCACACCATATATATATACTAACGCCTCCGTATATATAAATATAAAAGTCCCGGCTATACCGTTCACTAAAATCCGTAACATAAGCCTATTAAAATTATCAAGAGTTTATGGTCCAACTCTAAGTATCAATTAAATTGCACTTTAATTAATTTAGTTATTTTTGGTGTCGCCCCCACCATAAATTTGGACTTACACCCGTAGCCCAAAATAAATTTACCCGAGTCACAATTCCCGACTCAAATTTATTAGCCTCAAACCCTAATTAATCTATCTACAATTAATTAGATTCAAACTCATGTATTTAATTTCTCAATAATTAATTACATAAGATTTTTATATAAATTTTCCCTCTCATATAACCAATTGGCGAAACTGCCAGATTCTGGCGGCCGTCGATCGATCGACCCAGACCGTCGATCGATCGATCGAACAGGTCTTCGTCTTCTTCGCGAAGACAGGGCAGCCATGGACGGACTTCCTCAAAACCTAACCTCTTCTAACATGAGTTTTAAGCCTTCTTATCACCAGAGTATACTAGAAACCTTATTAGGATACCCAGAAAGACTACAACAATCATAAATTCGTCCATAAACAACTGATTCATAAATTTTGGGGAAAATCCATCTTTTTCCTTAAACACATTTTTACTCCAAATTTCTTCATTTGATTCGTTCTAGTTTAACTGAATATCATCCTAACAGGTACACATCAATATTCCAATATCAGGTTTTACATAACTCCTCATAATTTCGGCCAAAACAGATTCATGTTTTCTTTAGAATTATCAAAGCCCCATGTTTATACCATGAACCCCAAAACGAATTTTAAATTCATAACAGCACACAAATATGAATTGAAAGACAGTTTTCATGCTATTGCAAGTTATTCACTTGCCTTAGGTTTCGTAGTGTCTGAATTTGCGATGAATTCCAAGGTTGAAGATGACCTTGTTGGTTCTTTGAGATCCCCAAAATGGCTTTGGCTGCTGCTAGGGTTTCCTAACCCTTTAGTTCCTTTTTCTAATTAAGCTCAGCCATGCCCTAATTTCTTTTTATTAGGTTAATTTTTCAATTCCCGTTTTTTGACTAATGGGCCAAGCCCAAGTGACCAAAATGCCCCCGAGTGGGCCCGACTATGTCTAAAAACGTCCCGTGACCCGTTTACTACCCCCGGGTACACTTTTCCGACTATCTCGGCCCATCCGGACTCAACTGTACCCTCAAAATTTGCATCCGAATTAATTTATAAAATACTTATCCCCCACCCAATGTAGTCTATACCGACTTCCGGATGTGATAAGTACATACCTCGTCATTAATACTCGAAACGACGAAATTACATTATTACTATTCACTAGTAAATAAATTTTCCCTAAATATTAACCATTCAATCCCAGATTAATATTTATATAATATTCTATCATAATTAATTCATTAAATTACAACACACTAGTAATTTAGAATTTCTGAATTAATTAAATTTTAAATGTACCAAAAATACGGGGTGTTACATACTCCCCCCCTTATAAAGGAATTTCGTCCCCGAAATTAGATTGTACCTGCGTTGAAAAGCTCTGGATATTGTTCCCGTATATCCTCCTCTCTCTCCCAGGTAGACTCGTCAACATTGTGATGACCCCACTGTACTCTAACCAATGGAACAACCTTGGATCGTAATTTCCGCTCACTATGATCCAGAATAGCTACCGGCCTCTCCTCATACGAGATGTTTGGCTGTAAGTCGATCTCCTCGAGTGGAATGTGCCAAAAGGCTCTTTCGCTCCTTCGATATTTCTTCTGCGATGCCACATGGAATACATCGTGTATCCGCTGAAGATGTTCTGGTAACCCAAGCTTATACGCCACCGGTCCCACCCTCTCAATAATAGGGAAAGGTCCTACGTATCGTGGTGCTAACTTACCCTTCTTGCCAACCTCATCACCCCTTTCATTGGGGATACCCGGACTAAAACCTGGTCCCCAACTTCTAGCTCCACATGTCTTCGAGAAGCATCAGCATAACTCTTTTGCCTGTCCTGAGCTATCCGAATTCTTCCTCGAATCAACTCTATCTTGGCAGATGTCTCTTGGACAATCTTCGGCCCCAAGAGCTTGTTGTCCCCCACTTCTAACCAACAAACGGGTGAACGACAAGGTCTCCCGTACAGTGCCTCAAACGGTGCCATGCCAATCGTGAATTGGTAAGAGTTGACATACGCAAACTCTACCAAAGGAAGATATTTCTCCCATCCTCCCCCGAAGTCCAAAATGCACATTCTGAGCATGTCCTCCAGCATCTGATTAACTCTCTCAGTCTGTCCGTCAGTCTGTGGGTGATACGCTGTACTCAAGCGCAACTCCGTACCCATTGCCTCCTGAAAGCTCTGCCAAAAGTGGGCGACAAAGATTTTGTCTCGGTCGGATATAATATTTATCGGCACTCCATGCAGCTTAACAATCTCTGCTATGAATAGCTGTGCATAACGCATCGTCTCAAAGTCTGTACGTACCGGCAAAAAGTGGGCCACCTTGGTCAACCGATCCACAATAACCCATATGGAGTCGTGACCCCTCTGCGATACAGGTAACCCTGTGATGAAGTCCATGGAGATGCTCTCCCACTTCCACACGGGAATTTCTAACAGCTGTAGCATCCCTGATGGTCTCTGGTGGTCAACTTTTACAAGCTGACACGTGGCACATTTCGAAACAAACTCCGCTATGTCCCGTTTCATTCTTGCCCACCAATACTGCCTCCTCATATCTTGGTACATTTTATCCCCACCGGGATGTACCGCAAATTTCGAACCATGGGATTCTGTCATAACAGCGTGCCTCAAATCCTCATCCTCTGGCACCATTAACCTCCCATTAAAGCATAGGCCTCCTTCTGAGCTAATCGAGTAACCCTCTGCTCCCTCAACTAACAACTGGCCCACCCTATCCCGGAAAATCTGATCCTCCGCCTGAGCCTTCACAACTCGCATAATGATCTCGGGTGTGATGGATAAAGCTGACATGCAAGCCTTGGCTACATCATCCTCATATTGGAGCTCTCTCCACTTCGCTTTCCATACCTCTGATATCTCCCCAGTCGGTCTTCGGCTCAATGCGTCTGCTACCACATTGGCCTCACCAGGATGATACTGAATATCAAACTGGTAGTCCTTCACGAATTCTAGCCACTGCCTCTGCCTCATATTCAGATCCTTCTGTGTGAAGAGATACTGAAGTGACTTATGATCCGTGAATAGAGTAAACTGCTCTCCTAGAAGATAATGCCTCCATATCCTCAAAGCAAAAACGACTGCTGCCAACTCTAGGTCGTGAGTGGGGTAATTCCTCTCGTGGGGTTTTAGCTTCCTGGAAGCATAAGCTATAGTCCTCTCCTCCTGCTGGAGTACACCCCCAAGACCCCGTAAGGATGCGTCTGTGTAAACCCGATACTCTAGCCCTCCCTTTGGCAATGCAAGCACGGGTGCAGATGTCAACTTGTCCTTTAGCTCGTCGAACGCTAATTGACAACTATCATACCACTTGAAAGGTACTCCTTTCCGAGTCAGATACGTCAAAGGTCCTGCAATCTTAGAGAATCCTTTAATGAATCGCCTGTAGTAACCGGCCAAACCCAGAAAACTGCGCACCTCGGTCGGTGTCGTGGGCTGTCCCCACTCCCTCACCGCTGACACCTTATTCGGATCCACTGCAATACCCTGATCTGACACGACGTGACCAAGGAACTGTACCTCCCGAAGCCAGAATCCACATTTCCCTAATTTGGCATAGAGCTGATGATTCCTCAGTGTCTGTAAAACCATGCGCAAATGCTCTGCGTGTTCCTCCTCGGTGCGCGAGTAGATTAGGATGTCATCAATGAATACGATGACAAACTGATCTAAGTACTCCCTGAAAACCCTGTTCATGAGGTCCATGAACACTGCTGGTGCATTGGTGAGCCCGAAGGGCATCACCCTGAAATCATATGATCCATATCGCGACAAGAAAGCGGTCTTAGGAACATCCCCCTCTCGGATACGCAGTTGATGATACCCTGACATCAAGTCGACCTTGGAGAAGTAAGACGCCCCTCTCAATTGGTCAAATAAATCATCAATCCGAGGCAACGGATATTTATTCCGTATCGTCACCTTGTTCAGCTCCCTATAATCCACGCACAAGCGGAGTGAACCATCTCGCTTCTTCACAAACAATACCTGCGCACCCCACGGCGATGTACTCCGCCGAATAAAACCCTGACCCAGTAGTTGCTGAATCTGTTCCCTCAATTCCCGCATTTCTGAAGGGGCCATTCGGTAAGGTGCCCGAGCAATCGGCCTCGTCCCCGGTGCCAAATCGATAACAAATTCGATTTCTCTGCTGGGTGGTAATCCTTGTATTTCCTGGAATACATCCTCAAAGTTCCTCACTACAGGAATAGAGTCTAAAGGAACTACCACATCCTGTGAGGTTTCCTCCTCAATGTAATATAAATGAGCGGTCGAGCCTCCCTCTGGGCGAGGCATCGCCACAACAAACATCTCTTGTCCCGGAATGGCAAAAATAATGCTCCCACCGAAGCAATCAATCATGGCTCTATAGTCAACGAGCCAATCCATACCGATAATCACGTCGTGAACATGCATATCTAATACCAACATGTCCGCAGGTAATACCAAACCACCAATCTCCACCCCCACTCCCCGACATATAAAGAATATAAGCGACCCATTCCCCAATGGTGAGTCGACACACGTAACAGTGCTCTCCGCGGTGGCTAACAACCCTAAAGCCTTCCCGAAATGTGTAGATATAAAGCAATGGGTAGCCCCCGTATCAAACAATACCCGACCCATAGTGCCATGGATAGAAAACGTACCCTCGATCGCGGGCAGCGCCTGCTATGCTGGAGGATTGGGAACATCCCGAACGTTATACACACGTCCGTAGTGCATCTGCCCCTGCTGCTATGGGGCTGGTGCTGCTGGCGGCATCTGACCCTATTGCCCCTGCTGGGCACCCTGCTGCTGGCCTCTGCCCCTCTGCGGGCACTCCCTCTTGAAGTGTCCTGGCTGGCCACAGGAGAAACAACATTTCTGGTCGTCACCTTGTCGTTGGCCCTGCTGGCCCTGACATTGCTGCCCCGGGTGGCCTCCCCCGTTGTTCCCTTGGCCCTGACGGCCCTGAGGAACCTGGTGTTGCTGATTAGGGCCTGGTTGCCCCTGCCTGAACCCCTGTCCTCCCGGTCGGAACCCACCAGGCTTAAACTTTTTAGCCTGATTCCCTTGCTGAATGATAACCTGTTGCTGTGTGCCACTTGCCTCACAACTAGCAACCGCCTTGCCCTGCTGGCTCGGCTCACCTGCCTTCTTGTTCCCCTTAGCATGGAAACGATGATCCTGGCAATGTACAAGTGCAGCATTTACGACATCTGTATAAGTCACTAACGTCGGGTTTCCAATCAAGTGCTGCCTGATTCTCCAGGCTAGGCCATCCATGAACTTTGACTTCTTCCGCTCCTCATCGCTCACCTCATTTGGCACAAAGTTCGCCAAACGGGTGAACTCCTCCTCATATTCTGCTACTGACCTGTCCCCCTGTACCAACTCGCTGAATTTCTTTCTCATCTCAGACTCTACTGCTGGAGGGAAGTACTTGCGGTCAAACCGCACCCAGAATTCAGAAATCGGCATCGAATCCCGCTCCTCAGCGGTGGTTACGGACTCCCACCACTGTAAGGCTGCCCCTGACAGACGAAAGGTAGCCAGCATTTGTTTCTGCACCTCTGTACCCTCTAACATGCGCAGATGGCGCTGAATGTTCTTCTTCCAGTCACAAGCCTCGACCATATTGGTGCTACCTCGAAACTCCGGTGGGTGACCCTTCTGAAAGGTCTCCCTCACTCGCTGCCAAGATGGTGGCCCCACTGGAGCCAATGGAGGCAGTGCCTGGGGCTGTGGAAAATGAGCTGCCATAGCTCGCATTGCTGTCTCGACCGCTTGGGCTACTATCACTGCCACCTGAGTGGTAGAAATCAACTCGGGTGGGGGTGGTGGTGGCGGTACCTGTGGCTCCTGGCGATCCTCCCTCACCTCATCTCTAGCCTCAACCCTCTCCGCTCTCAATCTCTTTGGTGGCATCTGAAATAGATTGAATTGTATAAGTACACAATTTATACAAAAAAAAAAACTAATAGCAGGAATACGATATCTCACAAGCGGAAAATATAATCAACAGTCCTAAAAATAGGGCTCTATAACAACCGAACGCTACGCTGAAATGTAGAAAGCCGTACAGATCCTAAGGACACTAGAACCTGATGCTCTGATACCATCTGTGACACCCCGCCTAATTAATCCCGGGTGATCAGTCCTAAATCAAGTTAGAACAGGATTCTCATTTGGTCCATTCTTAGCATCACTGTCGTCATATTAAATTACTAACCACCTAAGTGAGAAAAATAGACTGGTGCCATTTTTATCTTTCGTTATCAAAACAAAACCCATGCAGAATATAAAACTATATCACAATCACAGATAACTGAATTTATCATCCACAAGTAAAAATATAATTGACCGAATAAACCAACGGTCCAAATAATAAATCCCATAAAGACAAGAATAAACTCCCAACAAGTCTAAAACAAATAAATGGAAAGTGAGCGACATGCTCGAATACTAATCACGAACTTCTACATTAAGAATGAAGAATGAGGCGTCTATCAAAACCCCGCAACATCCACATATGCTGCAGCAACGGATTCCTGGAATATAGTCAAGGCTGGCGTCCCTGTGGCTGGACACCTAAAAGGTTTTTAAAAAGTTTTTATAGCAAGGGTTAGTACCCAAAACATTTGAAAACATTTAACAAATGATTAACTTGCAGTAAATATCAATATGCATGCTCTTCATATTTTTAGTAAATATCGCACTCTCTCTTGAGGACTTCCTTACCCTTCCTCTAATGTACCCTATTAATGCTTTAATTAAATTACCTAGTTATACAACTCATGCCTAGATAATTAACAAAGTTCCTTTATACCCACCCTACTCTAACTGAGTATGTAGTGATTATGATTTATTTGTAACATCACTTAACTAAATCATTTCCCTTTTTATATTCATATAACTTCTACACTTGCTATACATGTAAAATAACTCATATTTTTCATTAATAGCCCGTCTATAATTAATCATCCAATTATATACTTATAATCATATTTCAGCATTCACAATCATACTGTAATATATATAACAACTTACATCCTCCCGAGCAAAATACTCCCGGAACGTAAATTCTATAAAGTGCTATCCCACTAGGTACAATCACATAGCCTAGTTATCCCAAGTCAGAATTTTTCACACCAACTTGATAAAATAAAATAATTGGAGGCAGTCATATTCCTTCCCTGAAAGTGAGATGTCCCTCACCCATATAACGGACGCTATGACCTCGGGAATATACTCACCCTACTCCTCAAGCTAGGGGATTCATCCACTACGCGCAACCTCCCCTTATAGCACTATAGTAACAAATATCTAATCACTGATATTAATTGTGCACACCATATATATATACTAACGCCTCCGTATATATAAATATAAAAGTCCCGGCTATACCGTTCACTAAAATCCGTAACATAAGCCTATTAAAATTATCAAGAGTTTATGGTCCAACTCTAAGTATCAATTAAATTGCACTTTAATTAATTTAGTTATTTTTGGTGTCGCCCCCACCATAAATTTGGACTTACACCCGTAGCCCAAAATAAATTTACCCGAGTCACAATTCCCGACTCAAATTTATTAGCCTCAAACCCTAATTAATCTATCTACAATTAATTAGATTCAAACTCATGTATTTAATTTCTCAATAATTAATTACATAAGATTTTTATATAAATTTTCCCTCTCATATAACCAACTGGCGAAACTGCCAGATTCTGGCTGCCGTCGATCGATCGACCCAGACCGTCGATCGATCGATCGAACAGGTCTTCGTCTTCTTCGCGAAGACAGGGCAGCCATGGACGGACTTCCTCAAAACCTAACCTCTTCTAACATGAGTTTTAAGCCTTCTTATCACCAGAGTATACTAGAAACCTTATTAGGATACCCAGAAAGACTACAACAATCATAAATTCGTCCATAAACAACTGATTCATAAATTTTGGGGAAAATCCATCTTTTTCCTTAAACACATTTTTACTCCAAATTTCTTCATTTGATTCGTTCTAGTTTAACTGAATATCATCCTAACAGGTACACATCAATATTCCAATATCAGGTTTTACATAACTCCTCATAATTTCGGCCAAAACAGATTCATGTTTTCTTTAGAATTATCAAAGCCCCATGTTTATACCATGAACCCCAAAACGAATTTTAAATTCATAACAGCACACAAATATGAATTGAAAGACAGTTTTCATGCTATTGCAAGTTATTCACTTGCCTTAGGTTTCGTAGTGTCTGAATTTGCGATGAATTCCAAGGTTGAAGATGACCTTGTTGGTTCTTTGAGATCCCCAAAATGGCTTTGGCTGCTGCTAGGGTTTCCTAACCCTTTAGTTCCTTTTTCTAATTAAGCTCAGCCATGCCCTAATTTCTTTTTATTAGGTTAATTTTTCAATTCCCGTTTTTTGACTAATGGGCCAAGCCCAAGTGACCAAAATGCCCCCGAGTGGGCCCGACTATGTCTGAAAACGTCCCGTGACCCGTTTACTACCCCCGGGTACACTTTTCCGACTATCTCGGCCCATCCGGACTCAACTGTACCCTCAAAATTTGCATCCGAATTAATTTATAAAAATACTTATCCCCCACCCAATGTAGTCTATACCGACTTCCGGATGTGATAAGTACATACCTCGTCATTAATACTCGAAACGACGAAATTACATTATTACTATTCACTAGTAAATAAATTTTCCCTAAATATTAACCATTCAATCCCAGATTAATATTTATATAATATTCTATCATAATTAATTCATTAAATTACAACACACTAGTAATTTAGAATTTCTGAATTAATTAAATTTTAAATGTTCCAAAAATACGGGGTGTTACATCTTTTTCACCCCATAACTAAAAATTTAATCCTTCACAACATCGTCCCACCCTTCAACTCATGGTAAGAAGATTTTTTTTCAGTGCTCTCTCTACTCACGACGTTCGTCAAGGTCCATGCATATCTCATCACGCAATAACATTCAAATAAGGAACTTTCCCCTAATACTCTATCACTCGGCATTGGCGGTAATCAAATTCCATAAACCTCAATCGCATAATAGGGAGTCGCAAAATCCTGTCCCCAGACGTATAAATATAAATCTCAAATCCCACATCTATAAAGGAGTGGTATAATAATGCACTCTCCCTATCACCAAGTTCTGAGATCTAAACATAATAATGAACTAAATTTCTCCACTCAACAATAAATCTAATATACCTCAAATCACATCAATAAAGTCCCTAAACACCGAGATCAAATATCTCATGATAAATATACTCTCTGAAGTCTGTATAATAATATAATATAAATACGAGCTCAACCCTCTCGCAGGAGACATCATTATAACAACACATCCTACCCTAAAGCAGTAACCCCGATAGCCTTGCAATATCCTCCCACCATCGTTCCAACCATTCTATACTTAGGATAATATCTTACTCGTATAACACATCACTAAAATGAGTAATCTCAATAAATATATTCCACAAAGACTACACCCGTTCCCCCGTTGATGACACCAAAGATAACCCCTCTATGCCACGAAAAATATATAAACATAATAATGTTATCGATATACGCACTAAACTCATCTCACATGCGAATCTAGTACTAATCAAAATATTGTGTCTCTCTCGTGTCACCCAAAGCATACCTCATATAACCGAGGTTAAACTCATATCAGTTACCTTGCCGAATGCCCTGGCTGCTCCAATGGTTATCGGACATAACAAGATTGCCCGAACTGAACCAAAAAGTATCTTAATCATTTCCCCCACTAGGCACCATACTTTTGTCCCTTTTTACTCACTTTGGGAAAAATTTATGCATGTGGTCTTACTCTCCACATAAAATATCTCCCTATGATCCTCTATTCCTGGCCATACTGACCGTGCTAGGGTTGTTGTTCTCTCGGACCCTGGTAGCCACAACCCTATTGGCTACACCTTTTGTTCCTTTGGCTCCTCTAGCCCTAAGGAACACACTACTGGCTTTACCAGCCTCAGATGAATCCATCGTAACTCCGTACAAATCCAACTATCTAAATCATTTAAATGGCCCCCCTGATGGGTCTCCCCTGTGGTGTTTCACTAGCAGCATTACATCGACGAAATCCTTCAAATCTTATATCTCCCTTCACATGGAAGTATTAATATCCTCATTGTCAAAACATGACATTGTCGCCATCTGTATCGATCTTCCAAGCAAAATTTCCCACAAGTGCTGGCGACTATTCTCGCGAGTCCATCACCCACTTAAGGACTCTCTTCTACATTGTACCTACTTCATTGGGTACAAAGTTCTCTAGACAAGGTCTCCATCCATCCCTCCTATGATAAGTTCAAAATTACATTCACGTCTTCTTCTGAACAAAAGATAAAGGAACTTAAGGTCAAACTGTACCTAAGTTCCTTCCATTGGCATAATCTTTCACTTTTCAAATGTGGTGATGTACTCCAGCCCTTACAAATCTTCTCCCACGAACTAAGAAAAAATTTTACCCCAAATTTTCACTTCCAGGTATACTATATTTTGCTATATGCCAAAGCCTCTGGGTATCTTACGTCCATTGGCTAACATACAGAATCTCCACATTTTCTAAATTCCAGTCCTCTTCAAACACCCCTCTGACTCTTTCCCATTTCAAATAGACTGGGTGAGTCTAGTTTGGCACCACTTTCTGCTATAGAAGTATTTGAAAATATATACTGCACCCTAACAGTTCTTACAACCCCATCTTCCCCAGCAACAATAGGGGTGACCTCGATTACGATCATCGTCCCCAAAATATTCTTCAACTCCAACTGAGCCCCGCCTCCTACTATTCTCCCAACTGCCCTCATCGTCCATCCTTCATTGTTCTGCATACGGAGCACACCGAATGCATATAAAACTCACTATAATAATACTATAGAAGGAGAACGAAATATCACCACAGGAATCAACAATCCTAAACATAGGGCTCTACATCATATAACAGGCGACGCTGGAAACGTAGCACGTCCGCACAGATTCCTAAAGACACTAGAATATGATGCTCCGATACCACCTGTGACACCCCGCCTAATAAAATACCGGGTGATCAGCCCTATATCAAATTAAATAGGAAACTCAAATGGTTTCATTCTCAACATCACTATCGAAAATTAATTAATTACTAATAACCTATTAGGACTGACGTCCAATTTTAAACTTTCTAATATTTCTAACCTAAACGCACAAGTAAAACCATCCATACAAAGGTATAAACAACAACATAAATGAATGAATAAATAAATAATCGATAACTCTCGGTAAAATAATTTATACAACCATATTGAAAGGGGCATAAAATAAAGTATGCCATAAATAAATGAAACGATAACAGTTGGGTAATATGCCCGAATATCAAAATTATACCTCCTATCTAGATCACAAGGCTAGAAGCGTCTAAACTATTTTCTGCCAACATCCACAGCTGTAGAAGAAACATCTGACTCGAACGAATAGTCATCCAGGCAACCCTGTATTTGGACACTTAAAAAGTATAGCAAAAGAGAAGAAAAAATAAAAATAGATAAGGGTCAGAGCCCGGGTTTTGAAATACACTTTAGCAAGTCCTTAACATACTTTAATATTTGAAATATGATACTCTCCATATTTAAACTGGTGTCGTACTCACATGAGATACCCCTCACCTCTCATCTAACAGTTCACACCTAACTCATGAATTTTAAAACACCTTAGTTAGATACCAAACCCAACTAGCACCTCACAAAACTCCCAAGTCCATATTCTATCTAGTACCCTGCGTACTATAAAATACTCTAAGCTATTGCTCGAGCTTATACTTTATAATCTCACTTATAATTAATCCCCTAATAATTTATAACTATCATTAGTTATTTATACTATTCACATTTTAGTGTTCTTTATCTCGTATATAATATTCTCATCCTTGTATACATATCTCACATTCTTAATCCGAATTTTATACACCCGGATGATCCAGAATTTATCTTACGTTCCATTCTTTATTTTATCCGTAGATATACGTTTCACATCTCATATATATATATATATATATATATATATATATATATATACACAATATACTATCCACATCAAGTATATCCATATTTATATATCACACATTATATAAGTATAATAACCACCCCTCAGAGCTATAACTCAATGTATGCAGTCTCTCAATTATATAATATTCCAGGGAATTACTCACATACCATCCTGGGTACCAGCGGTCGGACTCTCACACCTACTTGGTAAAACCAAATCACAACGTATGGGAAATGGTCATAGTTCCTCACCGAAAATGAGAATGAAACATACCCACCACATCTCACCCCTGATAAAAATCACACATATGTAAATGTACGCTACGACCTGCGGACTATACGCTCCCTACTCCTCAAGCCAGGTGCCTCACCCACATCGCGCAACTTCCCATAATAGCACTAATGGGGTAGGATTCAGATAAATATATTATTCACACACAAATATATTCATACTCACATCATATATATACGGTCTCTATACCCGTGTATATATATATCATCAAATCCGACTATTTCTTCATATTTCACTTGGCAGTAGCCTATAATCCCGAATATACCAATTCATAATAAATTTATAAGTATACATACAAGTTATATTAATCTCATAAGTATTCACTCACGTATGATACAATTTTCACATCATTTATTTTCGAATAGTAGCTTATCATGTCTAGCTAGTATTCGTATATCATCTTACTCGCACCTTAGGATTTACTCATACAGATTTGGAATATATATATATATATATATTCTCATATAAAATCGGCATATATATTATACACACATAAATATATATGTACGAACCCGCCGAATAATTACTCGAATGTCGTTCTTCCCAAACATTCCTAAATTTAAACCCCAAATCTTTGCCACTAACCCGAGACTTATATATCACCCACTTAATCTTTTAGAGGTTCTCGCACTCTATTTTGAATCCCCTACTATCTATCTCCAAAAAGGAAATTCTTCTGTAATCCTTTTAGTCCGGGAAATGTTCTCATATTTTTCTGTCAAAATCGGATCGATCCAGTTTCCAAGAAAAATGAACCGGTCCGATCATACACGGACCTATCTGATAACCTAAATTCGGGTCGGTTCGATCTGTTCAGGTTTATGTTTTCTACGAAATTCACTAAAACACTCATCCAACCCAAATTCTATGGATTCTAACATCACCCAACCTCATTAATAACATCTACACACTATGACTTACCCAACATAACTAGTTATTCTCGGTATTCATCAATTTATCTAAGAATTAAACCCTAATTCCATTAAACCCACCACCATATTTATAACATTAACATGGATTTTAACTTAGATTTCATGTGGGATTATTATCACATCAAAATTATCTAAAATCATCTCTCAAAAACCCAGTTTTGTGCAGAATCCCAAACCCAAAATCTGATAGTTTTGTCACCAACTACAATCTGAATAATAAACACACTTAAATGATTAAAGTAAGTTAAACACTTGCCTGGCTCGATAGATCCAATAATCTCATGTCGGACCTTGGCCCGAGTCTTATATTTTTCTCCCTTTTGTTCCTTCTTTCTCTTCTTTCTTCTTTCTTTCTTTCCTTCTCTGTTTCTCACGGCTTATAAGAGAAGAAATAAGGGTTATCCCATATTAAACCCAAAATTGTCTCGTATACACAAATGTGAGTCCCTACTGATACAAAAAGCCCTCGAAACCCAAACACTACCCTCGGGTACTTTATTCTGACTATCTCGGCCCTTTCGAGACCAACCATGCACTCGAAATCTCCATCTGAGTCACTTATAAAAAATTCATGTCTTAAACCCAACACATCTCCGCATGTGTTTTCTACATAAAATAACATCCCATGTCGCTTTTATTCACATGCGACATGAAGTATAATTAGTCCATCTCATTTACTTTAAATTCTCAAATTATTAAATTGCACCCACTCATGTAATTTAATTATCCATAAAAGTACGGGGTATTACATTTTCTCGAGTTGGGATACAAGGTCATTAAGTTTCTCATGAGTCTCCAATGAAGGTTAAAGATCTCTCGTACAACTAGCCACTTTGTTGGTCAAGTCACCATTTTCCCTCTCCACTAAAACTACTCTCTCTCTCTCTCTCTCAAAGACACTCTCAACAAGGACTATCTCTCTTTCGGCTCTCTCAATTCCTTCTCTAAAGATAATACCCTAAGCGCCAAACTTTTATTTTTCCTTCACATTTTAAATAAGTCGACGTAAAGCTCAGCGTAAGCATGTTTCATGTCATTTTCCCTCACTCAAAACTTAATCTCCCTCACTCTCTATGAAATGACTAGACTCACTGTGGAGGTCATCATGTTTGTAAACATACTCATTGGCGTGAGACATATTCCTGGTACTAACATAACTATGATGTGGTGAAGTTGTGTCCATGCGGTGATTTGTCATCGGAATCCACCGACTTGACATCGCTATTATTAATTGTGACATTAAATGCATCTATTCCTTTGCCTTGTCTCTTTAACCTTATAGCACACTTGTGAGCTTTGTGACCCTTACCCTCACACTCATAACACCTCTCCTTATCTTTATAAGGGTACTCTCCTATCTCCTTTTCAAAAAATTTCTTGCCCGATTTATACTTTTTATCTTTCTCAATTTTTTTGTAAGTATTTTCTTTTCTTGGCTTGAGAATTTTTTTAAATTGTTTTGTAAAAATGGAAAATCATCGAGATCAAATTTTTACTTGGCGTCAGAATAAACCTCCTCTTTCTTTTTAGATTGAACTTTTAAAGTAATTCCCTTTTCCTTAGGGTTAACCTTTTGGGATAAATGTGAATTTCAAAAGTTTGAAGGTCTCCTACGAGTTCTTCTAACCTAAGTGTGTCTAAAACTCCCAACGAGTTAAGAATAGTGACCTTAGGAATTAATCAGGATATAAGGGATCTCAAAATATTTTTCACAACGTGAGTCTCGAGAATTTTCTCACCCAAATTAAAACTAGAGTTAATAATATCAAACAATCGTGCATAAAATTCGTCAAATGACTCAGACTCTAGCATAGTTTGGTCTTAAATTGTGTGGTAAGATTTTGTAGCTTAGAAGGTTTTACATCGTTGGTACCCCCATGAGTGATCTGGAGAGGGTATTCCATGCTTCCTTAAATGTTGTTCACGTCTTGATGGGATGGAACACTTCGAGGGTGATGGATCTAGAAATGGTATTTAAATCGAGATAATTAAATTGACTCCATTTTAATTCATCCCCCGTCCAATAGGTGATGGGTTTAGGACTTATGGCATCACCATTAGTCATAGTGAGTTGTGTCCACCGTCATTTAAAAATAAGCCAAACACATTTGTCAATTGTTTTCAAAGCCGACCTCATTCTAGCATTCCAATAAGCATAATCAGAACCATAAAAAACAGGCACCTATTATACAAATTATCCATACAAACCCAAATCTTAAAAGATCACACAAAAACTTAGTGTAACCGGCTCTGCTACCAATTTGAGAAAGCGGTTCATATGGATAGTCAGTATATTAGGTCATGCACACAAAAATTCAAATTTAGCCCAAATTTTATCTTGGTTAATAATTAGGTGTGCATGCAAATTCATGTCCAAATGAAATAGTCAAATCACACAATCAAACAAAGCACGAAAGAAGAAAGGAAAAATTCTTTCGAATAAAACCTATATTTTATCACTATATCATAATAGGACAGACTCTACAATTTACAAATATTTAGAGCTCCACTAAGTATAATGCACATGTCCTCAAATCTTCAGAAATATAGCATAGTCCATCACCATCCATAGGAAACAATCTTCCCTCGGTATCCACCGATTAGCCTCAGGATTCAAAATCTTTTCTTGTTCAGCAATAGAGTCGCAGCTCCATAAATCAACAGTAGAGTAAAACTCTATAAGGGTTTGATATAATGTATGGTGTCTTGGGTTTGACAAAACTGAACAAATCCTAGAAGGGATGTATGATTTGGAAAAGAAAAGTGTTGTTTCTAAAGACAAAAATGAAAACTTTTGGTGAAAAAATAGCAGACAATTTTCGCCAAAAGATTAGTGTAAAACCGAATAAAAGAATCCCTCTTATAAGAAAACACAATTTTTTAGGCGGCGAAGTCATTCAAATGAAAATGCAAAATCGTTCGAACAAAAGCCTAATCTCGTTTGGTCATCTCTCTAACGAGATTCCAATGAGAGTGATCCTGTTAAACAAAGATCCTTTCATTCGATCTTTGTTAGAAGTCTTTTATAATGAAATTAACATTTAGTTCCAACAGAATACATCCTCGTTCGAATAATAACCAAGTTTCATTCGGATGAGATGACAATTTCATTCTAATGAAGTTAAAAATAAAAACATTATTTTCAAAAGTCCTTTTATGAAAAAAAATTCCTCGAGTATAAAAATATCCTAGAATATAATTCGCCTAAGAAATAAATAGAACCATAAATCCATATACCTCCCTAAAATGTTAGTGACAATATCAACGGTTTAAATCTTGGACACGATGCTCGGACACTAACATGTCTTCAAAGATCGTGGAAGAAAATTCGGATGTAGTCTTTGGTTTGAAACTCCGTTTTGTGATGGGATTAATCAAAATACCTAAGGTTTGAGAAATTATCATATCTTGCCCTTACAGTAACCATGTCACCATATTGAAGAGTCGTTATCTAATCGCATGAATGAGTTATACCTTTTGTGCATCAACGGCCTATTCGAGATGGGATTGTAATTAGGATAAAATCCACCTTATAGGAATTCGATAAAACATAATACACCTTATAGGCACTCTCATTGGGTTTTGTGGGAATTTGATGTTGATGATATAGTCCCACAATTGCCTAAAATGTTTTCGAATTGAAGTCAATGGAGCTAAGTTTTAATTTTATATTTGTTATATTTTCAATTGGAATAAATAATTTTCATTCAAACCTAAACTGAAATTCTCATAATGTTGAAAGGTCATTTCACATGAAAACTGGTTTCATATGTCAAATCAATTTTATGGATTTTTTCCTACAATTGCTTGACTTATAATTCGTTTCACATACAATTGGTCTAATTTCTCATTTATTTAATTTCTTTTATTTTAATTGATTGTGTCTAGGGCTGGCAATTTTTGACACGATAACCCATTTATGGTAATAACCCGAAATGATTCGAATATGACACGATTAACTTTTATAGATTAAAGAGTACTAAAAACACACAAATAAAAATCAACGCATCTCGAAAATGACACGACTAACCCGAATTGCCACCCCCAATTGCGTCGAAGGTTTTTTTACTCTATCTAAATCGTCTATGTTAAATATTTGATTTATCCTTTTTTATTTGTTTGTTTCAATTTTTTATGTTTGAAAACGATAGGACACCCAATTTTAAATTTTACAAAAAAGTAATTTCCTTTTAAATGCGGAATAAAGATGGTTCAACTAAACAAGTACATAAACCAAATTTTAATTTCTTTTAAATTAAAATGAAAACAAACTCAAAGTGACATTAAATTAAACAACAAGTTAATTTATCACTTAAACAAATTAACTCAACCCAAGTCCTAGAAATTTGCCTAACAAAATAATTAATCCATTTTGGCAAATTTAGGCCAAACCAAATTTTATCCAATAAAATTAATGACTTGAATTAAATTAATATTTACCCAAATTGAATTTGCACCAAATTAACTATACCAATTTTATCTTTTTACCTAAGCATGCATCTAATGTGATTTTGCAAAAGATAAAATAAGTAAACAACCACTACGCCGCGATGTATGAGGAAAAACTCACAATGGGAAAAAACCTCGGACGACCCTAGCCTCAAATCAATTAAGTACGGTTTTACAAGTACAAAAAAAAAGAATTACAACACTCGACTTGACTCCGTCCAAGTCCCGACACTCCTTATTGTACACACCTGAACCTAGCGAATAACCACGGAGGTCCAACGTGGTCTCGGAATCCACCGATTGGACTTTTTCGGTCACCGCCACCCGAACAAGGAACTTTTCTCCAAGTGGGTATGTCACAGCAAACAATCTTCTTCTTTGTGGGATGTAGAAGCAAACCCAAACTCCTCTTCTTTGAGGTATAGAGAAAAATCCGATGCCAAACACTCCAAGCAAGGATATATATATTGAAACTTGGAATAAACCAATATGGGCGTAAACTAAAAGTTTTTAAGGATGATTTCTTGGAAAACAAAACACTCAAAACATGAACCTTTTCGTGGAAAAATTAAACTCTCAAAACTCTCTGTAGGAGATAGTAGAATAAGAAAAAGTTGGTTACAAAGAGTTTGTTTCCGCACATAAGAAATTCTGGAAAAATTAGAGGGAACAAAAAAAGTGGAGTAGTGGAGAAAACTGCCAAAACACTGCCCAAATAATTTCCCTCCGAAAATCTCATTCGAACGAGATTTTCGTTCGAATGAAGTCTCGTTCGAACGAACCTTCTAACGAAGTTCTAGAGGCCAATGGAAAAAATTCATTGGCAAACTCGTTCGAACGACATTCTCGTTCGAATGAAAAACTCGTTCGAACGACAATATCGAACGAAGTCCCAGAAAGGTAAAAAATTTGATTTTAAGCCCAGAAACTTTATTTTAAAGTTCTAAAGAAACGTTATGAAAATAAAAATCAGTTTAAAATAAAATTACACCCGATATAAAATTAATCTAAGTCTTCCGATATATATATAAATGCATTCATACCTTTTGAGACTATGGAATATGATGTTGATGACGAGAAACAAGGCACATGTAAACTGGCAAATGCTGAAGCTTTATAATCTTGGCCGTTACGTCTTTAACAAACACGTCATAGGCTTGGATGTATACACTTGAACATTATCCTATGACTCGAATGTTTTTGTCCGGAATTGAGCCTACACTACATTAAGACTCAATTGGAGACTTGTGTCCTTACAAATCTCCCCCTTTGGCTATTCCGGGACAAAAACCAAACAAAAATCCTAAAGCGCCGTCAAGCTCTACTAGACTTAAAAAGATATCCCACCTAAAATAAAAATTACATAGCTTGACTTAAAAATCCAAGGATCAATTTCTTTGCCGATGAAAGTTGCCATTTAAGAGAATTCATGCACACTTTAGCAAACTATCAAACGCATAGGGAATATAAAGAATATTAAATGTATATAAAATATATACTCCCCCTAAATTAATTCTCCCCTTTATCAACTGTGTTCTACCTAAGAATATCGTGACTCTACCCTAAGTTAAATCTCCTAAACTAAGATACGATTATAATAGGATTAGATACCATTTCTCCCCCTATCATTCTCCCCCTTTTTGTTCAGGAATAGACAAAGGATAAAACTAATTTAAACACGATGAAGCTTAGAGTGATAAGAGCATGAAAACATATGGGCAACAAAGATGCAAAAAAAAAATGATCCCAATGTGATACATAAGATACTAAGCATGTGATATCAACAGTATGCAACAAGATAGATACTAATTATGAATTTGAAGCATAGATGGACTAGAAAGCGAGGCAAAGAAAAAATACCATATATATGTCGGCATAATGAATATCACAAACGCACACGCACATATATATAGGTATAAACACCACACATGACACAAAATATAATAATCTTTTCACACTCGTATGGAAAAAATGTGTCATATGGAAACGGAAGTGTTGGAGTGTGAACTAGTAACAATTAAATTTAGACCCAATCACTTAAAATATGTTCACGGAGTTCTCAATTGATTACAAACATCATCACATTTGAATATAACCTCATGTGACAGTATATATTGAACTCAATGAACAACCATACACAATGCATACAAGCCTAGAATTTTGATGATTCTACAAACCAATAGAGTCATGACATTGAAACTACAAGTAGGATAAATGAACATTGTGCAAATCATTGATATACCATCCAAAGTCTCTCAATTTAAACATATTATTTTAATCTTTTGAATGAATAAATCACCTAAATAAAATAGGCCTTAGCAAATATTTTCTTTTAATGCCATTATTCTTTTAGCCCTTTGGACCACGTATTTCTTTTAGGTTCAAGGAAACGGTGGCTTACTCGCAAAGGATGATATTTCCTTTCGGAGCCCTTCCCCGTTCACACATATATATATATATATATATATATATATATATATAATATGGGAGAGGGGTGTTTGAATAGTGTCAACAAATTAACGGTTGAGATCGAATTTTTTGGGGGATCTAAAGGGGTGAGATTGCGCCATGTCACCACTTACCATTGTGACATGGCAAAATCGACACAGCCTCAAACCCAAAACTCCCGCCCAGTTCAATCTGCCTCGAGCGTCCCAAACGTCCAATCTTTCACTCACTCTGCCCTTTCAAACCAACTACGTTACCTCAGAGTCTCTCTCCAAAACATTCACGCTCTCTCCCATTTTCAACCTCTCTTACCTATTCTTGCCCATTTTCAACCTCTCCAAAACATTCACGCTCTGTACGAAACCAGCTCTGTACGAAACCAGCTCTCTTACCTTACCTCAGAGTTTCCGATTGGTGAGTTTTCTTTGAATCATTTGGTATTTGGTTTTCATTTGAATTTTATTTAGCTAACTATGTCATTTGAAGTCCGTGGCTGGAATAAGGGTTTTAATGAACCGGAAATTTGGAGAATGATTTTTAATGTTGGTTTTCAGTCCGTGGCTATTTTTAATGTTGGTTTCTTGAGAATGATTTTAGGTTTACAATGGTTGGATTTTGATTTATTTTTAGGTGCAGTGGACTTGATTTATTTGTTGGCTATTAACATTGGTTGGATTTTGATTTATTTGAATCTGCTATTTACAAGGTTAGTTCTTACTAACTTTAAGTTCTTATTTGGATTTTGATTTTAGGTTTACACTGCTATTAAGTTCTCATTTAGTTGGATTTTGATTTTTAGCTTTACACTGCTATTACCATTGATTGGATTTTGATTTTTAGGTTTACCCTCCTATTTTTAGGTTTACCCTGCTATTTTTAGATTTTTAGGTTTACACTCCTATTTTTAGATTTTTAGGTTTACACTGCTATTTTTAGGATTACACTGCTATTTAAGTTCTTATTAACTTTATCATTTGTTATATTTGATAATTTTGTAGGCTATTATCATTGAGTGGACATGAATCAGATAACCCTTTCTAAACAGTTCGAACGCTTCCGTAACAGAAACACGGGTGTTGTCATCCGTGATGTATCTGAACTGGACATCATTCGTACAGAGGTAACTTCAATCATTTTTTAAATAGCAGAGCAATTTTTTGTTATACCACTTATTTTATTAGCAATTTTTGGTATTAGCAATTTTCGGGGGTTCTGCTATTTTCTTACAGAGCTATTTTATTTTCAGAAGAGAAAACACGCAGAGCAAATTTTGGATAACGGAAAGGGGAAAGGGAAAGAGAATGACCCCCCTTACTTGGTTTGATTCTTCTTTCTTCTGTAATGAAATTCAATTTTCACACCATAACCCTTTGATTATATTTAGACTTAATTTCCTAATTATCTATTAATTAGCAGGAATTTCCACCTACTTCTGCCCGCATATTAGCTCAAAGACGCCGTCGCGAACGAGAACGGTCACAAAATGAAGCCAGTGTTTCCCGACCTACATCAAATCGCGTTGATACAACTTCTCCGTTTCTAAGCACACCTACACTGCAATGTGGCCCTCTGCGAAACCAGACCCCTATATCAAACATTCGTACGAACATTCTAGAGCGACTTATGGGTAACCTTGAGTCGGTGCGATTTTTTGTAATTTGTACTTGATTTCATTTTTTAAACCATATAACCACTGCAATTTTGAGTTTTCATTTTTTATTCTCCGTATCCGCAGGTATGTTCAACTTCCTATGTCGAAAGACACACTTCCACCTTAAACGTGCCTACGGTGTGACGTTTCTTCCATTTCCATATTTATTATTGTTTTACTTTCATTATCTTTCGTCTTCATTTACTAACTATCTATAACGTAGCAGGAAATTCCACCTACTTCCGCCCGTATCTTGGGTCAGAGACGCCGACGTGAACGAGAACGATCTCAGAATGCCGCCTGTGTTTACCATTCGGAAATTTCTCCGTTGCTGAGCACCCCTACACCGCAATGTTGCCCTATGCGTAATCTCACCCCCGTATCAAACATACTTACGGATATCAGCCGCGTAATCTCACCCCCATTCCAACATTCTGATGATCCGGTTCAATTTGCCTCTTTGGTTCAGCCGCGTAATTTGAACTTAGATTTCGATTGTAACATACTAACGACGGATGTAACTTCGTCTCCAAGAGTTGTGCAACAAGAATCGCCTAATCAAGATACAACTTTTAATTCAGATACTCCCCCATTGGGAAATAATATACCATTGACATTTAGGTACATTTACCTACTCACTTCTTTATTTAAATATTTGGTTGTTTTTTGCATCTCTTACACTATGTTTAACAAATAATCTTTTCCTCTATTTCAGGACAGGGAGACCATCCTTTCGAAATGAATCGAGTAGCAGGGCACGAGGTCGTGCATATGATACGTCGGGAAGACATGATTTGGGACCTATGAATGTAATATGCCCTCACTGTAGTGCATTACACTGGATGGATGAAAGGTTGTCGGGGTCCTCAAAGATAAGACCGCTGTTTGGGAAGTGTTGTTGGCAGGGCCAAATTTGTTTACCTTCCCTCATTGAACCCCCGCCTGAAATTAAGCTTCTATTTGAGGGTGATGATGATCGGTCTAGATCTTTTCGTACTTATACAAGAGAGTATAATGCTGCCAATGCATTTACGAGTTTAGGTGTTCAGATGGATGACCGGGTCCTCCATGGCAGGGTTCCATCGAGTTTTACGATTCACGGCGAGCTTCGTCATCGTACTGGATCCTTATTACCCGATGTTGGTCACGAACATGATGCAACTTACGCTCAATTGTACATTTATGATCCAGATGTAGCTTTAGATATTCGCCACCAGAGAAATCCTCATTTGAAGAGGGATGTCCTCGATACAATACAACAATCTTTATTGGAGAATAACGCATTCACGACCAAATATCGTGAGGCATATGCTATTTTGGATCACTCAAATAGGATGGGCCATGACTTACCTGCTTACCTTCATTATAGTTGTGCAAAGGACCGTCGCACGTATAATTTGCCATCATCCGATGAAATCGCAGTTATTTTACCTGGGGATGGCTCCAACGTCAGTGGTATGCGAGATATTATTGTTCGGCTCAAAGGCGGTAATCAATTAATGCAAATTAACGAGTGTCACCCTGCATATTTACCTTTGCATTACGTCTTATTGTTCCCTTACGGGGAACTTGGCTGGCACTCAGAGATGAAGTTATGGGATGTGAAACGTTCGACTGAACAGACTAAGCGTTTAACTCAATTGAATTATTATGGTTATCGTTTGTTTCAACATGCTTCCGAGTACTCCACCCTCTTTAAAGGGGGTAAATTGTTCCAGGAGTTCATTGTTGATGCATGGGCTTCTACCGAGCAAAACCGTCTAACTTATTACAGACTTAATCAAGGGAAACTTCGGGCGGAGTTATACAAAGATCTTAGTGACAGTATGTCGAATGGGTTACAACCAGATCAGATTGGTAAACGGATGATTCTGCCATCGTCTTTCACTGGTAGTGCGAGACATATGTTTGAGATTTATCAAGATTCGATGGCCATCACACGTTTCAACCAGCATCCCGATGTTTTTCTCACCATGACCGCAAATCCAAAGTGGCCAGAAATTACAAAGGAATTGATGCCTCATCAGAATGCCTTGCTTTGTCCCGACTTGGTTGCACGTGTGTTTGAACTTAAACGGAAGGCACTCATGAAGGAGATTGAGAATAAACATGTATTTGGCAAAAAAGTGGCGCACGTCTTCACAATTGAATTTCAAAAGCGAGGTTTACCTCACATGCATGCTTTATTATTTCTTGATGGTCCAAGCAAGATTAAAACATCTGCCCAGGTCGATAATATAGTGTGTGCTGAATTTCCGGTCTTGGACGATGATCCGACACTTTTTGAAACTATTTTGGGTTGTATGGTTCATGGACCGTGCGGTTCACAGTCTCCTCAAGCTCCTTGCATGGAAAATGGTAGATGTACGAAGAAATATCCTAGGGATTTCGCAGACTCCACCACTATGGATAAAGATGGGTATCCAATTTATCGGCGTCGCAATGATGGTCGGGTGTTTACTCTTGCAAATGGGAAAAAAGTTGATAATCGAGATGTCGTTCCATATAATCCACATCTTAGCCGGATGTTCAATTGCCACATCAATGTTGAAGTTTGCGCCGGGCTCCGATGCGTCAAGTACATAAACAAATACATTTACAAGGGATACGATCGCACCACTATGGTCTTAGGAGGTGTAGATGAGATCCAACAATACTTAGATGCTAGATATATTGGCCCACCTGAAGCTACTTGGCGGATATTGGGTAATCCAATGCATGAAGAGAAACCTTCTGTTACGCGATTGGAACTTCACCTCCCGGGTATGCATCATGTTGTTTTCAATCCAAGTGAGTCGATGGATGAAATTGTGCGCAGGGCTTCGGTTCAACAAAGTTCTTTAACGGCCTTTTTCGCATATTGTGCATCTAATGAAGACGCGCGTGCATATACTTATCAAGAGTTTCCCCAACACTATGTTTGGAATAAGAATTCAAAGACTTGGACTCCCAGATCAGAAAATGGGGGTTTCGCAATTGGTAGGATGTACCATGCCAGCCCAAACTCAGGAGAAAGATTTTATTTGCGACTATTGCTAACCGTTGTTAAAGGGCCGCGTTCTTTTGAGTGCTTACGGACTGTCAACAATGTCATACACGATTCTTTCAAGTCCGCGTGTGTGGCTATGGGGCTTTTAGAAGATGATGACGAATGGGTGCAATGTTTACAAGAGGCGGCGATAATGCAGACAGGTTATCAACTCAGAAGACTATTCTGCGTTTTACTCACCCAGTGTTTCCCTTTAAATCCGGGTCTGCTGTGGGATCAGTTTGCATTGGATATATGTGACGACCTTGCGCACAAGCTCCGTAGCTTATTCGCTATTCCATGTCCAACGGAAGCCGAAGTAAAAGACTACGGTTTGTATCTGCTAAACGAATTTCTACAGGAGTCAGGCAAGAGTTTGTCTGACTTTCCTCCGATGCCACTCCCTGTCAGAAATTGGAGTACCTCTAGAGAAAATCGACTAATATGGGAGCATCGTCAGCTTCAAGTTGATACAAACCACTCAATTGTGCAAGCTAACGTTGATCGTCTTAATCCAGGGCAGCAAATTGCTTTTGCAGAAATAACTAATTCAGTGTTTGAGGGTAATGGAAAAACTTTCTTTTTGAATGGTGGGGCGGGAACGGGGAAGACATTTTTGTATAACACAATTTCTGCGGTTTGTCGTGGTCTCGGACATATAGTGATTACTGTTACCTCTTCTGGAATTGCTTCCTTATTATTGGTCGGCGGTCGAACTGCTCATTCGACGTTTTCTATTCCTCTCGACATTCTTGAAAATTCTAATTGCGGGTTTGCAAAACAGTCGATTCAAGCAGAGTTGTTCAAACTAGCGAAGCTCATAATCTGGGATGAAGTGCCAATGCAACATCGGTTCTGTGTTGAGGCAGTTGATCGGTCGTTACAAGATATATGTAATAATAAAAGACCCTTTGGGGGAATCACAGTGGTGCTCGGTGGTGATTTCCGTCAAATATTGCCCGTAATTCCTAAAGCCGTTAGAGAGGAAATCGGTGCCGCCTCTTTAAGGCGGTCCGCGCTATGGAAAGATATACATGTTCTGACCTTAAACTCCAACATGCGCCTCAATAATACCGAAGTTGAAAGTTTGCAATTTTCGAACTTCTTGACTGAGGTATAATATTATATAGATAATCATTTTGACACTGCTGTTTACATACAATATATATAGATATTGTTTTTTTACTTACTTCTCTTTTTCCTCCAGATTGGGACTAGCCCAGAGGAAACTGTGCTTATGCCTTCGACACTACGCCATTGTAAAAGCGTTGAGGATTTAATGGGGGCTGTATACCCGTTATTGCACGTGGAGGGAACTGTTACCTCTACCTTCCTCAATGAAAGAACAATTCTTTCGGCTCGCAATGACGATGTGAATGCCATAAATACAGCCGCGCTCAGTATTTTCCCCGGTGAAACAGTTACATACTTTGCTGCCGATAAATTGTGCCCTGATGAAACTAATCCCAGCATAAGTAACCAGTTCCCAAATGAGTTTCTAAATGCCCTTAACCCATCGGGGTTACCGCTGTTTAAATTGGACTTGAAAGTTGGAAGCCCAATAATGTTGCTACGAAATATTGCCCCGAAAGATGGCCTCTGTAATGGCACCCGCTTGATAGTTACAAAATGTTCCGAGCATGTTATTCAGGCCCAAATCCTTACTGGTGAAAAATTTGGCACATTAGTTTTCATTCCTAGAATCTCTTTAACACCTTCCTCTGCTGAAATGCCAATTAAGATGACGCGCCGTCAATTTCCAATCAAGTTGGCCTACGCCATGACAATGAACAAATCGCAGGGCCAGTCCGTCAAGTATGTTGGGATTGACTTGCGCACTCCGGTCTTCAGTCATGGCCAATTGTATGTTGCATTATCACGTTGAACGAGTGCTAACTGTATATCTATCCTGCTTCCCACCGATGAAGGGAGTTCAACTACTAACATTGTATATCCAGAGGTTCTCTTATAATCATTTTTTTGATGTACGTTTTGATGGAGGGAGTTCCAAATAGTGGGATCTTCATTTTTGTATGAACTTTTGGTACTATTTCCACCCATGGTGTTTAATTTAAACTAATACTATTTTGGAGCTATTTATAGTTTATTCAAACAGAGTGCCAATTGTATGTTGCATGGTATGTTTTCAAGATCATTTTCTTTGTAAAGGCCTTTTGATTCGGTATAGAGATGATTCAGAGATCATTCAATCTTATTTATTCATCTGTTTTAATTCTAAAGTTTGTTATTGTCTATTTGCATCATTCAATAATTGTGATTTGATCAGGTGAATAACTGTGATTTTATCAGTTTGGATTCTTTTACACACCAAAGGTGTTTGCAGAGTGAAGCTGGTACAGAGGCCTTGATTGAAATTGTGCTCGCTCCCGGCTCCCAAAACGTAAGTGAATACAGGATCGCTGCATTATACTCTTTAATATTTCTGCATTTAAAGTTGTATATATTTTCTTGATGCTCTATTTATAAAATATTGATCCAAACTCCTTTTCTTTTCGGATTTGTGCAGCTCCGAAAATCATAGGAAAAGGGCCTATGAACCTGCTGGATATGGAGAACCTGCTGCATTGTTCCACTGTTATATGCATTGGCTGTTGACACATGCGCAGACGCACACTCACACACTCTCACGCGTTAGTAATATATGCATTGTTCCACTGTTATATCATTGTCAGTAGGTATTTATCTGATTTGATTTCATGTGTTGTGTATTGAGAGTAAATGTGGAAGCAGAAGATTGGAGAGGGAGGGAGTATGTGGCTGTACGGTCCTGATGGTAGGCAAATTTGGATGTTTGATCCAAATCTGGGATCTCCAGAAGACCTAGCTGATATCTAAAATGGTCGTCAAACTTTTTTCAACAATCGCTTTCTCAGAAAGCACGACTCATATCTCATTTACCTATGCATTTTATATTACATATCATGTTTGGGAGTTCTAATATGTCATTTTGGAGAGTTCTAATTTGTCATTTTGGAGTACTAATTTGTTTATTTATTTTTATCTGAATCACATATTCATGTGTTCTTTTACTCTGCGAGATCGAAAAAGGACCATATTGGGACTTTATTATCTTCAGGACCATCACTGCAGATCATCATCTATCGCCCTCCTCAATATTTTCCTTACTGATGTTCAGGTCTTTTGCTAATGTCCTTCTCCTCTTCATATACTCGCATATTAGTTGATTATGTATGCATAAAACATGTATAAACACACATTAGGACTGAACATACATAGGACAAGCCAAGCATTAAGACTTCTTGGCTTTAGATCACATATTAAGACTGCTTGGCTTCAGAATATTTGCCTTATTGTGTGGCTCGGTGTAAGCATTTCCTTCCTGATCTCCAATCCTCTATTATCAATCTAATGCGTTCTTGATACATTACCTTCCCGATCTTCAATCCTCTATTATCAATGGCAGAAACAAGTTTCTAAGTTTTTGTCAATGCTTCTGAAACTTGACGTTCGTTAAAGAGAGCTTAATTGATTCATCAGCTATCATCAAACAAAACACGTTTGTAATTCCCCAGTAGCAAAATCACATGGGCTCTATTTGAAAAGATAATAAAGTTCTCTGAGTCACTTAAAGCCTTCTGATTTTTTGCCCTGGTGTAGCAATCGATAGCATCTGAATAGTACTCTTCCCCCATCATAACATACTAATTACCCTTATCCTTGAGTTCAATGGCTGCTGAATCTTTGAGGGCATTAACAGAAAGAAGGTTATCTAATTCTCTCTCAGTTTTGGGTTCTGAAACAACCTCCATCTATAGTGCCATTGCTTATTGTGACTTTACTACTGCCACTACCCACACCTATTCCTATTCCTATTCTTATTCCTATTCTCAACTTGACATTAGCAAGCTTGAATTTTATCATAACATGTCTAGGTTGTTAATTTTTTGAAATGTTCCACACAACAAAAATAATAGTTGTTCAGCTAGATTATGCCAACTTTTGAAAGAAAAAAAATGATATTTATACGTAGCATATGATTCTTTTTCTCCAAAAAAAATTTCAATGGTCTTGATGCATAAAATAAATGGTTTAGGATCCAATATTACTCAAGTTAATATCATACACTAATGCCATTGCTATTTGAATTTTCAGTTGAGCCATGCCTTGAGCGTGAAGCAGCCTTAAGCGTTTCAGAAGTATTTTCTTGCAATGGCTTGAGCGTGCCAGAAGTGGCTGAATTCGAGAGTTGTTTCAGCACTGATGCACTATATACCGCTGACAACCGAAAAGCTTGCTGGGATTACATCACTCTGTTCTTTGTTTCGTATATAGTGCACTGCTGCACTATATACAACGTACATCGCTGACAGTCGAAAAATTCATTTTGTTGATGAGAAGCGATATGACACGCACCAGCAGCAGTAGCAGTAGGTAAACGCAGTAGCAGCAGCAATAGCTGTAAGACACGCAGCAGCAGCAGCAATAGCTGTAAGACACGCACCAACAGCAGCTGTAGGACACGCAGAAGCAGTTTTGCTGAGGAGACACCGAGTTTCCTTGATGATTCTTGGACGTAGGTGAATTACATTGTTTCTATCCTTCTTTTTGGCTATACATTTTATTAGGAGACATTCTTAATGGCGGAGTTTTCATTTATGATGCTCATAACCTATCTTTTTTTATCACCATTGATTGTATCGGTTGATTGATTCCAGACTATCCCAAACGAGATCCTTTCAAGGAAGTGCTTGCCTCGGGAGCAACCCGGGATCCAACCAATATTTATATGGAAATCAGAAGCGCATTTGTAGAGGGTAAACATGCTCATGTGGATCGCAATAATGCATGAAAGCTCACACGCGCTGAACATTGTGAGAAGAAAGAGAGAAAGTTATTTGATGACCCAAGGACATTACGATCAGGAGAACCAGTTGACAAAGTTTTTTTATTATGTGGTATTTTTGATATTGTATTATGATTTAGAGATTTTTTAAAGAATATTCAAAGAATTATACTTTGTTAGTACTTGGTTTTTATTTTAGGTTCTATGTTTATTAGTTTGTGATCTGGGGTGATGTTGGCTAGAAATTATGGGATTCTTCATTTGAATTTGATTATATGTTCAGGTTTTATGTTCGTATTTGTATATTTATAATTATGGATGATGTCTATACGAGGTCCAAGAAGTAATATTATTATTAGTAGTAATGTTGTTGGGAGTATTTATTTTTAAAAAGGGGATAGTCTTAGAAACAAAGGGGACTTTGCCCAAAATTTCTAAAATCTTTATAGGGTGTTGTATGTATGTATCTAAATACGACGTATGGTCCAATCAACGACGTATACGTTCAAAAATTTATGCCGTGCCTTCAGGCACGGGCATACCCTAGTATATATATATATATATATATATATATATATATATATATATATATATATATATATATATATATATATATATATATATATATATATATACACATCCTTTTTATATCTCACAAAAATCTCACGTGCAACAAATTTTAACATGCACTAGTCCTCCTAGGTCACATAACATGTAGATGATAAGATTAGTAGGAGAACACCTCACAAAGCTCAAATATACACGTGAAGTTATAATGTCAAGTGAGCTCGTGCATGTGTGAATTGAGGCATATAAAAATAGAATCCATTATATCAACACAAAATCCAACTACTCCATGTAAGCATGATAAAGAACATTTTAAGGATTGACAATCAAAACCAAAAGTTCTAGCCACATGGAAGCGAGAAAGAAGGGATTTAAACACATGTATATGCCACATAGAGCGTGTCAAACTAAAATACACACAAAACACAAATCTTTTGAGTTTTTGACATTTTTAATCAAACAAACAATAATATTTACTCAAAAGACAAGCAAAAATCATTTGTTATTTTCATTTGGACTAAATTACACTTAAGATAAAAACACAAATGATAAATAAAATCTTTTTGTATTTCTCTTTTAATGTAAACAAATTAAATATAATACAAAAGATAAACAAGTCATGATTTCTAGCATGAGATATGAAATAAAGCAATGACTAGAAAATGACTAAACATGCATACACCTAGCAATGATATATAATATGAAGCATAAAAGTCTAGAGTATGCAAACAACTTACACATTCAACCTTTAAATTTAGCAAGGAAGGTTTCATGTGAAAGCAAATGAGAATCAACAAATCTAATATCTAGTTCGTCTAAAAATGATTTTCTAACCCATATAGATGTATATTTAAAATGATGGGATTTGGGAATTAATGAAATGCTAGACATAGATTTCCCAGAACTTCTTTTAAGATTAAAACAAAATGACCTAAGGTGAACTTTCCTACCACAACGCAAGCATGTGAAAACACGAGGAATAATACCTAAGGTGTGACCTTTTCTAAAGTCCTTGGATAAAGTTGACCCTCTAAAACAAACAATGGTCTTAGCTTTAGCAATGGAAATATTTGAACAAGATGAGTTAGAACCATTACAACTACTACTTGAGTCTTGTAAATTATTTTTCCTTTTTAAAATTTTGAACTCAAGTAATAAATTAGACTCCTCAATTTTACGGGACTCCTTCTTTAAATTCTCTATAACTTCTAGAAGGTTATCACGCTCCCCCTCATTGTGAGCAAACATGTCCCTTAGAGTCTTTTCTCGACTATCACTCTCTTTCTTGGACATTTTTAAAATATTCAAATTGTAATTTATGTCCATGATCTTTTCACGAAAAATATCTTTTTGAGATAGTGAGGTTTGCAAAAGTTCAATTCCAGATTTAAAACATAAATCTTCTTTTTCAAGAAACTTAATTCTTTTTGCAAATCTCACATTTAATTCTCTTAAATTTTAATTACACTTATTAAGCCCATTAAATTCCTCTCGAATATCAAAAACTTCATTATCATTAAGACGTCCCATCGAGCGATACAAAACAAAAAAAATGAGAGTGAGTAAAAAATGAACCACCTAAAAATACAAGGAGCACAAAAATTATAAAAATAAAAAAACGGATCTTTAACGCGATAAATTAGCGCTCCGGCTCTGATACCAATTTGAAAATGATAGGACCCCCAATTTTAAATTTTACAAAAAGTAATTTCCTTTTAGATGCGGAATAAAGATTGTTCAACTAAACAAGTACATAAACCAAATTTTAATTTCTTTTAAATTAAAATAAAAACAAACTCAAAGTGACATTAAATTAAAAAACAAGTTAATTTATCACTTAAAACAAATTAGCTCAACCCAAGTCCTAAAAATTTTCCTAACTAAATAATTAATCCATTTTTGCAAATTTAGGCCAAACCAAATTTTATCCAATAAAAATAATGACTTGAATTAAATTAATATTTACCCAAAATGTATTTGCACCAAATTAACTATACCAATTTTATCTTTTTACCTAAGCATGCATCTAATGTGATTTTGCAAAAGATAAAATAAGTAAACAACCACTACGCCGTGATGTACGAGGAAAAACTCCCAACGGGAAAAAATCTCGAACGACCCTAGCCTCAAATCCACTAAGTACAGTTTTACAAGTACAAGACAGAAAGACATACAACACTCGACTTGACTCCGTCCAAGCCCCGATGCTCCTTCTTGTACAAACCTCTGCCTAGCGAATAACCACGGAGGTCCACCGCGGTCTCGAAATCCACCGATCAGACTTTTTCGATCACCCCCACCCAAACAAGGAGCTTTTCTCCAAGTGGGTATGTCACAGCAAACAATGTTCTTCTTTGTGGGATGTAGAACCAAACCCAAACTTCTCTTCTTTGAGGTGTAGAGAAAAATCCAGTGCCAAACACTCCAATCAAAGATATATATATTGAAACTTGGAATAAACCAATATGGGTGTAAACCAAAAGTGTTTAAGGATGATTTTCTTGGAAAACAAAACACTCAAAACATGAACCTCTTCGTGGAAAAAATAAACTCTCAAACTCTCTTTAGGAGATAGAAGAATATGAAAAAGTTGGTTACAAAGAATTGGCTCCCGCACATAAGTAATTCTGGAAAAATTAGAGGGAACAAAAATAGTGGAGTACTGGAGAAAACTGCCCAAATAATTTCCCGTCGAAAATCTCGTTCGAACGAGATTTTCGTTCGAACGAAGTCTCATTTGAATGACCCTTCTAATGAAGTTCCAGAGGCCAATGGGAAAAATTCGTTGGCAAACTCTTTCAAAGGACATTCTCATTCGAACGAAAAACTCCTTCGAACGACAATATCGAACGAAGTCCCAAAAAGGACCAAAATTTGATTTTAAACCTAGAAACTTTATTTTAAAGTTCTAAAGAAACCTTCTGAAAATAAACCTCCATTTAAAATAAAATTACACCCGATATAAAATTAATCCAAGTCTTCTTATATATATAAAAAAATGCATTCATACCTTTTGGAGACTATGGAATATGATGTTGATGACGAGAAACAAGGCACATGTAAACTGAAAAATGATGAAGCTTTATAATCTTGGCCGCTACGTCTTCAAATAACACGTCACAGTCTTGGATGGATACACTTGAACATTATCCTATGACTCAAATATTTTTGTCCAGAATTGAGCCAACACGACATTAAGACTCAATCGGAGACTTGTGTCCTTACAAAGTTGATGTCAATTTATTGGTAATATAAAAAATTATGGCAGAAGTACTTAGTATCAGGATAATGGTGTATTGAGTTTTAGAATGGGTTTGAGCCATTAAGTTTTTGTAATAAACTTAAGGGGTACAAAATATATTTTATTTAATTTTAATTCTTATTCAAATAATAAATATAGTAGGATTTCATGTCATTAGTATATTTTGGTTTCACAATAACATTATTTTAGTATCAATTAATTGTGTTAACTATATAGAAAAAAACAAAAATTTAGTGCAATATCTACTAAAAAAAGTACACCGACCAAATTGAAAAAATATGTAAATTTCGTTGGGTAAATACATAATTATGCCTTAAAAAAATTCCCGAATGTTGATAAGGATGTTTATCTATCATGTTATGTTAGGGTAATATGTATTTTGATGTATGTTATGAAAAATACTAAGAATGATATATTAATTTATGTGGAAAAGAAGATGAAAGGGAGCCCACAATGACCTACTTAATGATTCATAGAAATGAGAAGAACTTGTGTCTTAAGGAATTCCCCAAATCTTTAGCGATGATGATATACACATGGCACATAAAGTTAAACACAAGTATCATGTTTTTCTACAAAGATTTAGTTAAGCAATTATATTAAAAGTTTTTTCACAGAATATGAGCAATATACCATGGATTGATGTGCGAAAATCATCCAATAGGGGAGGATATCATATAATTTTGTCCACGGATGTTATGATGAGCTTCTTTAGTGCTATAAGGTAGTAACCAAACCTTAGTTTATCAAGATCTATTCAAGGTATACTACCCCAATATAAAGTGTCCCTTATAAACAATACATTTAACTATATTAAAATTTTTGTAGACATTCATAGAAACATAAGCAACGTGTTTTTTATGGAAAACTCATTTGTGTCACAAAAAAAATCTATAAAGAGAATTTGCACAAAGATGAAATATTTTTAAATGATTATTAGGACTCTGGAGTGATGAAGCTAACCAAGTTGCTTGTTAGAGTAAAGTATGTTCATGAGCCCTCGTTGTGTTGGATTCTCTGATTTTTATTTTTGAAAACACATTTTGAGTCTATTCCTCGAGATCTTCACAAAAAACTATGTTTTCAAGATCCATATAATGGACGTCATCAACTCAATCCTGACATTATTCTTCGTTCATAGTTAATAGAAAAATAAACCTTAAATTGAAGTTACATAAAGTTGATGGACACATTTCATGAGTTTTATCACATTCAAATTAAATTTTCTTAAAAGGAAAAGTACGTTGAAAAACACGTAAACATGAATTTTTAAGTTGATGATATATATGCATAATGCTTTTATTATATAAATTTATTTTATGGAAAATTCCATAAGTATATTCGTTGTAAAATGGTTTGGTGTTCATTTTATACGTTCCTGTTTTGAACTAATGATATACATAAGTCTAGTCTGGTCCAGACGATACCCAGTACGACATCATGTGCCCGCCTAGATTGCCTCACACTCATCATGGCACTAAAGTTCTCATTCAGAGTATTGTACTAGATAATCTCGGCCTCCGAGATCATCTCATCATATGTCCACCTTCATTAATGACTAAGCCTATTTTTCGCCTTATAATAGTATAAGCGTAGTGTCATCCTTGGAGTCAGTCTTGTCTCATCTCCATGCTTCGGTATCAATGCCTTACCAGTCTCAGACAACCGAGACTCATACCCTGAGACACAACATACACGCATTGTAAATATGATAAGGATATTGTTGGCACACATGATCAATTCCTTTATAACATATCAACCAACATGTTAAGGGAATATTTTATTATCATGAATTTCACACATCACCCTAAATGTGTCACGCTCTTATGGGCTACTTGATCTTATTGCACACGGACTGGATGCTTGGGGGTGATACTGTGCACCCTTGGGGTTATAAAAGGAACTCACAACGTCCTTCTACAGGGATCAAACTATTGAAACCCTACTGTGTTATATTGTTTATAGAGATTGAAAGTATAGAGAGATTGTAAAAATTATCAATGACATCTGTAAGAGGGTAGTTTAGATAAGACAGAGGCGTAACCCCTTTTGGAGTACAATAATGAAAAGTTAATTAAGAAACACCTTTGGCTAAGTAAATCACACAATCACGATTTGGTGAAAACAAACCCAATTTGATCTTACAAATCTCTCGTATATAACTCAGAAGACAATAATGAACTCAGATGTAGCTCATTTAGAGGGAGATAGAAGTAAGCATCCTAGATACACCTTCACAGGAAGCCAAACACCCCAACCACCCTCAAATATCTCTGTCAAGTATTAAAAGCTTCGTGATAAATGCCAATGGGGGGTGAGTGAACTTTGGCTTGTAATGAGTCTCTCTCCCTGATGTATATTCTCTCTTGCATAACTTTTGAACTCTTAAAGAGAACACCCTTACCTTAGAGGTGGTTGGGGCCCTTAAATAGCCCCTACACCACTCCCAAGATATCTCAGTCTTTAATAACTGTGAAATACATCCCTCATACTTTATGTCACAGACATTAAATTTCTGATGGACTAGTCAGCTTCACATCAAAACCATTAAATGCCAAAACATGCCTTTTGCCTAACCACTGTGTGTTAGGGGGCTGTCATCACAGAGGTGGCTCACCAACTTTCTGACAGCCCCAAATACCATGGTGGTTTACTCAAGTGCAGATTTGACATTTCCTAGCTTGTTAGCAACATCACATAAAGTAGATGTGATATTAAGTACATGGTTGTTTAGTTCATAACTCAATGCCTGATGGAACTCAAGGATGCCCTGCCCAAGGTTCCATGGTCAAGGTCTTTTGGTGTTTTATCAGGTGTATCTAAGATGGTCAGGACAAGCCCCAACGGTGCCTCACTTCTCAATCCTCCAAACCAAGTCCTTCTGAAGTTCCCACTGCGAGGCCGTTCGATTGAGCGTGAAAGCTCTCCCAGGCCCTACTAAGCCTGGTCTCTCGCGAGTACCGTTCAACCTCACACTAAAAACCATTATAATCATTACAACTCATAGTCAATATAAATAAAATATATAACAAGGCTAAGTAAAATAATATGACTAAAGGGTGAGCTCTCTGGGTTCGCTTCTTCGCTGGAAGATCTCTCTGGGCTTCCACGCTGAACTAACTCTCTTGAGTTGCCCTGTTGAGATTCATTGCTTTGGGCTACATCGCTGCCTTACTGAGCTGCATCGCTCGAGCTGCATCATACCTTAATCCCTTGAGTATGTTGTATTAGCTGGGGGTATTAATTCTAATCTCGAGATTATCTTCAAACCCCCTACCGCATCTAGCCACCCTACTTAGTGAAATTATATGACTCTTTGCACAGTGGATGTAGGCCAAGGTCGAACCACTTATATCTCTGTCCTTTCTTTATCTCTCATCTTCTTTACTATTTATTACACCGTCTCATTTCACCATTGTTATGCAAAAGTAAAAACTAGGTAGAATTTATCAATGGATGATATTTGGCTTCATCAACCAACACCCAAGCTTTTGACGCGACCTCTATTGGTTTATACCTCACCTAACCAAAACCTATATCCATTGCAGTGAAAAAGCTTTGTTGCAAATAATCTCTTGACATTGAAGATCCTTTATAAGATTTTAAACACTGTTCACATTGTATTCAATGAAAAGCTTGATGTTTGGACATAGTTTTTTACTAATTGGACTATATTTGTTTAAGGGTCTAAGGGTTTCCTACTTATCCATCGAGACTTATCTGTCAAGTCTTTGAGGAAATTTAGGCGAATCCTTAACACACATGCACACAAGAGTGGCTTAATAAAGTTGAATATTTGAAGATCTCGTTTTAAAAGATATTTTTTTTCTAAAATCACATGTAAAGAGTTTTTCTTGAAGATCGAATTTTCATTGTGATATCATCATTTTTATATTTGGGAATCTAAAGTCATTTGCAGTTTTTATTCTCTTTATCTTAAGATAAGAACGTAATAATTTTCAAATATTAGTCTTTAGATGATTTGATTCATTTAATATATGAATTCACACTTTAAGAGTTTTAAGCAAGCTAGACACTTAGAACACATCCCAAAGCCTTTAAAAAATATTACCTCCTAAAAAGTTTTACTTAAAACACTTTTGGTTTTACTCGATTCCATTTTCACCATTGGAACTAGTTTCATCTTCAATTCGAAAAAAGATTTTTCTTTGAGGTTTATAACAAATACATGGTGTCTTCCTAGGATGAAGATATTATGTGAAAGATATTTTGTGAAAATTATGCAGAAGATGGGTGTGAAAGAGATTTAGTGGAAGGTATGAAGAATATAATGAAAGACATAGTTTCACCTTTGCAAATTCAGTCATAGTTCATTTGTCGTTTATTAAACATTAGCTTTTTTTGTACTCTTTTTCTTATTATGCCTATGTGTTGTGTGATAGATTTATAATTTCCCCACTTGGATTTGTAAGTTATATGCACAAGACAAAATTTGGTGTAATATATTTCATAAATAATTTACCATAGTTACATAGGTTGTGTATTTAAATATTATAAAATGAACTGAACGAATTCAGTACCTCTATCATAATAATAGATTTTAATTTGGTTACATATATTCTGTAAGTGATTTTGAGCACATTTTGGTTGCGCATTGAAGTTTTTTTAACACCCGCTCTGATTTTTAATGGTCGAACATCAAGCGTGAACATATGTGTTCATAAGAAAAAGTTAGAAAAAATTCACTGGCCTTTGTCTAATTTCCCCTTTTTTGATGTCATAGTGAAGATGCATAAAAGTTTTAAGACTTTAAAAAGTATCGTGGGGATAAATATTACAATTTAAAAATATATGCCAAATTTTCCACCTAATTTTAAGTCTAAGATATCGACCAATTCAATGTTAAAATGCCAAGTTGTTAATAAACTTTAATCATCAAAAAATGGGTAATACATGAAAAATATATGGCTTCCAAAGGTTATTTACCTACAAGTCAAAAGATCATCAGTTTAAATTCAATCCAATGTAATCATATAGACTATAAGATTAAGAAGTCCGAAAAGTCATCAATTGAAAAGATACTCAGGCATCACGACCTGGACTAGAAAATAAAACAAAATAACTAAAATATATTCATAATTGTATGAAACATTCTAATTTTAAAATTAATAATCCAAAAAATCATTGATGCATTCTTATTTATCCTCAAAACCCTTTAGCTATGTGATTAAAACAAGATCGTGACCTCTTGAAACTAAGGGATTCCATCAATCTTAAGGATAAGTATATCCCTGTGTCATATGATTACTATGGGTCCCTTATCTAACCTTCAAGGAAAATTTATAATGTTAAAAGTTTGATCATTCACCATATGAAGATTAAAACAATCATGATATCCCACGAGGTACGCGAAATAATCCACAACCTGCTACTAAGGCATGATATGAAAACAAATGTAGTGATAGGGAATGATAATAAAGAGGATGTTACTTTTAACGGGAGCATGTAGAAATCCATCTTGAGAACTAAAGAAATTGGATATTTCAACGGGTATGAGTTAGAGAGGGAATATGCATAAGAACCCAAATCTGAGTTCCCATTTATAAGCCTTAATAATCAACCTAAAATTCATTTTTTTTATAACCAAGTAAGATATTATCAAGGCGTTTGCATAATTGTATTTTGGTCTCTATACGACATATCCCAGTTGGGCAGCATCTCATAAATTATAACATATACCCTTTGATTTCTATTGCATGTTGGCATTTATGAAAAAAGTCTTTATGAATGGTTCCTATCATGGATTCTTGCTCTCTACCTATGCTCAAACACGGTAATATCCTCATGGTAATACTATCAATGGGTCTTCACGTCCAGGAATTGAAGAAAAAATGGTAAGTTATATATGTGCATGATGCTCTCTATGTGATTCCTTATCCAAAAAACTTTCATCCCTTTACAATTTAAATTTTAAAAGAGTGCATAAAATCCATCTCATCCAGCGGGGGAAATATATAAGGTGATATCATCCTGAAGATCCATTTTGAAGTCACCCAATGTGGTAAGTAACATTAAATAAAATCAATATCTCTCATTGGGAAGAACCTCAACAGTATTAGGATGTATCTCTTTTACGATCCCTAAAATATTAGTTAAGGAACTATCTAATATGGCGATGAGGAACATCACCCAACTTGTATTTGGAGTATGACTTACATATTCGAAAGGCCCTTCAAGATTAGCATGGCATACTAGTTACAATCCAGTTCCACTTTTTCCTACTGCACCAATAGAAATTCAAGAAAACAAAAATACTTTTTCTCAGAGCATGTTACGCGACGAGAGTGGACCTAATCTCAAACGAACATATTGGCATTATAATGTAGTGAGAATATAAAAGTGAGTTTTGTATATTACCATAAGTCAAAATCAAAATGCACTTCTCTCATAAGGTAATAAGAAAATGGCAATCTCATTTTGCATAAAGATGAAGCTAAAAAAATAACCCACATGAAATGGCATAAAATGAGAAATTTACATAGCCTTGAAATAGAACTAGAGAAATAATTGGGTTCATACCTATGAACTATGGCGGTCATGGTAATTCAACATTCCTTATTCCTCATATAGTTCACCATTATCTAGATGGACTACAAGAACACAATTTGGGGAACGCGTGATTCATCGAAAGGTCGAGAATCTTTCCCCTTGTTCAAAACCATCATTCGCAACCCCCATTGGTAATGATCCGTAAGAGTTAACCAAATTCGATTTCCTCACTCGTGGATGTCTTACTAAAGAAGTTGAAGAAGTATATGAAGGTATCACCAATTAAAAATTTAAGTTCATGGCATCCTCACTTTAAGGATATCCTTCTAAATGGATTTAATACAAAGAGACATAACATAGGTTTATGTGAGTCACATGTGATGTATGAAGACTTCTAGATTTTACTCAACTTACCTCATGATGAATCTTATCTTATTGAACCATACAACATGATTTGTTACATAAGGTTTCGTAAGTAATAAAGGTTTAGTACTTTCTTGTTTTATTGGGAATAAAGGGTTGAAATGTGACACCCAAAATCTATAGCTATATTGATCAAGTCAAAAAATAAATAATATAGGAGTCTAAAACACTGAATACCATTCTAAGCATGATATAAATAAACTAGCGTGCGTAATGCTAAATACTGATACATATCAATACGAATAAACTAGTAATAACCTCTGATACCATAAACCAACTGTATATGAAATCCATCATGAGAAATATAAATTGTATCATATATAAATACAACTACCAAATTAAATAATAGCTACTACAGTAATCCGATGCAACTAGAAATATAATTGAGATAAACGAATGAGAATACAGGCTCGACATCAACATCCTAAATATGAGCAATGCCGGAGAGGAATCCAATTAAGAATCAGGGTTGGGGCAGCAAAGGCGGCTTAAAACCTGAAAAACAAGTTCAATAACAACGTTAAAAGCAAGTCTACAAAGAGTAATAATTTAACCTAATTTAGTCTACAATAATAACTACACATTTCCTCTCATATTTTAGTTGTTATTAAGTTATTCTTAACCTAAACAACCATAAATATAACATGCTCCTATACCCAAGCCTAAGTGAACCTAATGAATTATAATTATTATTAATTTATTATGATTAAAAAGGTTCCATAACTAATGTCAATATATACATCTCAACTAGAATATCAATAAGGAACGATAGTCTCAAAGTCTAGTATCCACATAACTATGGTCCTCGAAGCATACAAGTAAATGGGTCATGCACGAGCCTAAACATAAATATGAAGGTCCATCCCTATCGCCTTCAAAGATCAATCGTGCATACTAGGTATAATTATACCTCATCCGATACCTATAACCTCAAATCATCAATATAGGTATATGTCACTACACCTTCCCTTCTTTAATATAGACCTCCATACCCAAGACTATACGAAGAGGATCCCAGTTGATTCCCCCTTAGGATAGAATACGCCGATAAAAGGACCCAGGGTAAAATGACCAAGGTATGATCATAACTATCACTAGGATCCTATCACAATTAATATCGTATGCTCACCATAAGGAAATAACACTTAGTACGTCGCCCATGATTACTCACACATGGTTTGCGTTGCACATAAGATTAAAGTGTACCAATCTTATTCACATAATTTATGGGCCTCAACCTAGTGAACCCATATAACATACCAAATGGTCCAAAACTATTACCACTCTATGTACTGAGTCAATAAACTAAAAACCCACTATTTTAAGTCAATAACACCATTCTAAATGTCTGAAATACCAACCCAAAACATGACAATATTTTAACAAATTAAATATATCAATCAATTAATATATTAACCGTACAAGTCCAAAAATTAATTATTTACTTATTTATTAGTTAAGCGTGACACTACATTGTAAGAAACTACTTCACGATTGGTGGAACCTGACGTAGAGGGAATAATCTAAACAAGAAAACTCCCAACACCTAGTCCCTGACCATTCCATAGTCGCCCATGATACTAACTCACTTATCATTTTTTAATTAATGCATTTCCGTGTATTAAGTCCCATTTCATCGATAGATTATATACCACATATAAGAGATAAATAGTGACATCAAATGTCACAGTAGGCAAATATAATAATTTCATGATTTAAATAATGCATAGAAAATACGGGGCATTACATTCCTCCCCTTTAAATAAGTAATTTTCTACTCAAAATTCAAATTATATACTTGACTCAAAGATCTTTGTATACCTTGAATGCAAATGGTCCTTATTGATGTAAAAAATTAGATTATATCTAATTATTTGATCACAAATAAATAAAAATGAGACAAAGAACTTTTAAAGTGGTTCAGCCTTATAAGAATGGCCTATGTCCACTGTTTTTTGTTATTACTCACTGTTTGGGAATTCTCGATTACAAGTTTTCTGAAAAAATTCCGGTCCCTTTACAATGAGGATAATACAATGTATTTATAGCCCTAAGGCTGTAATTTGAAAGGGTAATATATTAAATGCCCCTTAAGCGTATAAATCTGTATGATAATAAGCATTTAATGCGCAGTCAGATTGTTGGGTTATCCTGCTATTAATGCTTTGTTCGAGGTACAGCTCGGACCGCCTAAGTTCCTCCGTACTCAAAAGTTCCTCGGTGCTCAAAAGTTCCTCGGTACTCAAAAGTTCTTCGGAGAGTTCTTGTAGGTCGGGGCGTCTGAGTTGATCGGGGAAGCAGAGTTCCTCGTTGCAGTATGGTTCCTCGGAGTCGAGGTGTTGTTCGTAAGTGTTTGTCGTTGCCACGTAGATTGCCACGTGCCTTCACCCAATTGAGCCATGTCATGAGACTAAATTTGGTATCAACAGAAGCCCCTAATGTTTCATAGTTCGAAATTTGAGGAGTGTGGAACATTCTTTCTCGATATATGGCGGTTTTAAATGGTCATCCTGAAATTTAGGAGTATTTTCTTTTGAATTTATTTCTCCTTCCAAATTCGTAGAATCGGCCTTTTTTGAATTTTTCTTAATCGCTTCGATTCCCGTGCCTCTTTTGTCTGTTTAGCCGTCGGTAACGTAACCGTCTCTTTTTGTAATCATTACTTTTACCCTTTCCCATGGCAAAGTATTTAAACGTTGCAGAAAATCCCATCGTCTTCTACTTTTTCAAATTTATCTCTTTGAGTTTTCTATCGTCTCTCTCTCTCCTGTGCGTTCATCTCTTCCATCGTTTGTTGTCAACAGACTCATCCCTTTCTTGTAAGATTTTCTTCTTTCTGTTTGATTTCCTTCTTTCATCATGGTTTATCCTATAGAATCAATTGATAAGTTTCGCTCTGATTTCTCCATTCCCTCATGGGTTATTTTGGAAGAGCTTTCTGAGCCTTCAGACTATTTTCGTTTGGCTGAGGGACATTGGTTCCCCAGTATCTTTGTTGCCGAGTGTGGCTTTTCTTTTCCCCCAAACCCTCTATGTCTGGAATTCTGTCAATACTTTGACGTGGTTCCTGCACGAATAGCCCCCAACACATGGAGAATAGTTAACGGTGTTTATAGACTAAATCAAATTCATGGAACCCTTATAGGAATTCCTGAAATTATGTTTTGTTATAGATGGGTTGTGGGCGATAATACTTTTTATTTAAAAACTAGGTTTTTAAATAGAGCTTTAGTGGTCAATCTCCTTGATGCCAATAGGGACTACTTTGAGCATGGGGTTGTTATGAAAAATTGTCAACACCCTCCATTAACTGGAGATGATGTTTACCAAGGTCCCAGATGTCCTCCCTATGGCAATGGGATAGGTTGTTTTTATTTTATTTTATTTTCAAAATTATGCTTCATTTGTGTTTGATAAAATGTACCACTGATCTTTTAATTTTGATTAATTTGCAGTTGACAACAAAAGAAAGTGTCCAAAAGAGGCAGACGTTAATATAAGGCACTTAAAACTTATCTGGAGTTTGCATCAGACTGTTGATGATGAGCATATTAGTTCAGCTTCATATCTGCTTCAGTACAAGAGTTACACATCCTCTTTTACTGCTCGTCCGGTGATAAGCGACGCAGAACCCATACCAGCCTCTACAAGTTCTTCACCTGAATCACATATACCTTTGACTGAAAGGATGAAGAAAAGAAGGCCTCCTACCCTTTTTGAGAAACCTGCCACTGGTGCTGGAGAGGCAAAAATAAGTAAGCTTGATGTCCCAGGAGAAGGGACAAAGAAAATTGATGCATCTTCCTCGGCTACTCCTGTGAAGGTGGTCGAGAAGCCCCCAGTGGCCCCGAGCAAGGCTGCTGCTCCAGGCGAGGTGATTGTCATTTCTCCGACTAAGACTACAATGTTAGTCGATAAAGTTGATGCTCCTCTGAGGAGGCTGAAGAAAAGCTCCTCTGTCAATTTGGCTGAATCCATCTCTCAGCCCGAGACTAGTGGTGTTCCCACTTTTGTTCCTCCGAGCTCTGCTATGAGCTCGATGAAGACTTGGATCATTCCCGAGAGCCAAGGTATTGAAGAAAACCTTTCTCGGGACACTATTAATACACTAGAAGCTCGTCATATTTCTTTTGTAAATCCCATAGTCTTAAATTTTCATTCTTTCCTTTTTATATTTGTGCCCTGACTTGCTTTCGTTTTCTTTTCACAGTTGGTGAGCTGTTTTAATACAATTTTGAAGAAAGATGAAGCTATTAAAGCTTCAAGCTCCTCGTCTGGTGTAGAGGAAGCTTTGGTAGGCCTGGCGCAGTCTCTGAAAGATTCTCGTCAGAAATATGATGATGATAAGGCAGTCTAGGAGAATAGGCTTGCTTTGACTGAGCAGGAGAAGGCTCAGGTTATTGAGGTCTCCAAGGGGTTGGAGAAAAAAATGAATGATTTGGAGATGAAGAATAAAGAGCTCGAAGGGAAGCTCAAAAATGCTGAGGAGTTTGAAGATAAACTCAAGGCTGTTGAGGAGGAGTTAGGTCGACTTCGGGAAGTAAGTCTTCAGAAGGAGGAAGTTGAGAATAAACTGAGGGCTGCTGACAATCTTCTTTCTGAGAAGCTTTCCTCGGAGAAGACAAAGAGGAAATTGGCTGTGAAGAAATCTTTCAGCGCTGGCTGGGATAAAGGGTGGAACAAAGGCTTGGCTTCCATGATGTCGCAAGTAGAATATGGCAGCCTGAAATACTTTAGAGATGGGTGGGTCGCTGCTCTACAAGAGATGAGAGTTGAGGAAAATTCTGAATTATTTCAGCGACATATCCCTGGCCCCCCTCCAACTCCTGAAGACGAAGAAGAGGACGAAGCTACCTCTGAGGAGTCTTTCATGGTGATGGGAGATCAAGTTTCTCATCCCCCAGCCATCCATCCCACTAACGAGGAACTTCAGCAACTCGCTACTTCCTCCGAGCAACCTCCAGCAATTCCTGAGCCACCTTCTGCTCCATCCGAGCAACCTACCTCCTCGTCCCAGCCTCCCGAGAAAGTTTTGGGAGACAAGGAAAAGGTGTAGAGTTGTTTGGATTTCTCTCTATATTTTATTTTTCTTTGTCAAATGTAACTTCTGAATATGTAACTCTGAACCTTGTACTTCTGAACTTTGTGATGCAATAAAATTTGAACTTTTGCTTATGCATACTGTTGATTCTCTTCTTCATGCTCTGTTTGTACTCTTATTGATTATTGATTTTTCTTCCTCTACTAGTTTCTGGCCAGGATGGAATTATTTTCTGCTCATGATACAAAGTTGTTACGGCAATGCAATGAATATTTTAAAGCCGGTCATACAGACATGAGTGCAACTCAAATAACTGACATCCTCGGTCATGGTGCTTCAGAGCATGCAATTGAAGCATATCAGTATTTGAAATGCCTACTCGACCGTGCAGTGGCTAACAACGTAGCATACTATGATATGATTGAGGATCTCCAAGGCACTCTTGAAGAACTTCAGCAACAATATAAAGAATCCACTTCCCTTTTGCACGAGGGGTACGAGAAGAAGTATCAGCAAATCATTGTCAACAAGGGATACGATAAACGATTTGTTGCTTACGATGTGAGGGAGAGGACTTTGAAAGCTGAGGTCGAAGAGCACAGACAGATAACTGAGTTATTAGAGAAAGAAAATAATAACTTGCAAAGAGAGTTGTCTCAGTTGAAGTCTACAGCCTCCACCTCAAACGCCTTGATCCCTGTGACCGACGAGGGATTCTCTTTCTTGGAGGTCGAAAACTCCAACCTGAGGGACGAATTAGAGACCTTAAAGAGAGCTGGCCCTTCTACATCTTCTCATGGACGAGCAAGAGCTCCTCGGGGATGAGAAAGAGCTGCTCGGATTCCTGTCGAGGAACAGATAACTCAATCTGCCCTAGAGAACCAGGCATTCCAACTGATGGCAAAGAACTAGGCGTTGGCTGAAATGTCTAAGAAGATCAGGGATCTGGAAGAGCAGCTTTCTGCACAGACGTCTGTCTTAGAGAATAAAGAACTCTTTATAAAAAATCTCCACGAGCAGCTGGAAAGATTGACATATCAGTTCCATAAGCAGCCCAGAGAATTCTGGATGGCTGGCTACAACGAGGCTCTCTACCATTTGGATGATCGTATCAAAAATGCAAATAATAAGGGCTACAAACAGGGATGGTTGAATGGCTTAGGTGTGCTGCAACTCGAACAGGGTCATTACTTGTGGGATTACCATAATCCTGGGCTGCTCGACCTACCAGTGCCACCATTCAAGCTTGATATGAGTTGGATCCCGGCTCGGGCCATCCCTCGGTGTCTGATTTCCAAATACCTCGGCGATTACAATCTCCATTCCAATGTCGAGATATCTCATCCCGAGCATCTACTAGATCGACCATCTGTGATGAAGATCAGGATGCTTGAAGATCTTAACTTCATAAATTCCCCTCATGCTTTAAATGATCCACCTGCTGGGGAGGAACCTGTTTCAAAAGCAGAGGGGAAGAAACCAATAGAATAGGAATCTTAGTGTAATAAATTTGTATTTTATTCTTGATGTATTTTGTTCTAAATTTAATGAAATAATTTTATTTACAAATCTTGACTTCCATTGTCTTGTAATTATAAAACACTTTACATTTGTGCATGTATATCTGTTAAAAAGATAACGACATTGTGTTATTTGTCGATCAATTGGAGTAAGACTTATTGTTGACTATTTTGTGGTATTTAATGACTAACCAAAATTGATGATATTTTATTTCTCGACCAACTTGGTAGTAATTTAAAAAGTCACGAGTATCAAAATTTTGCTCGATCACTTTCTCGTACTCATAAAATGTTTCCGACCAACCAATGTCGGTAAATTTTTCTTCTCGATCAACTACAGTTAGTGGGTTTTTCTTACCAACCAATCTTTGGCACTTTTTGGAATAGTTTTACTTCCCGACCAGCCTTAGTTGGCGTTTACGAGAATATATTTACTTCCTAACCAACCAAGTTGGCATTTTTAGGAATAGTTTTACTTCTCGACCAACCTTAGCTGGCGTTTTCGAAAATATATTTACTTCCTAACCAACCAAGTTGGCATTTTTAGGAATACATTTACTTCCTAACCAACATAAGTTGGCATTTTTAGGAATACATTTACTTCCTAACCAACATAAGTTGGCATTTTTAGGAATACTTTTACTTCCCGAGGAATACATTTACTTCCTAACCAACATAAGTTGGCATTTTTAGGAATACATTTATTTCCTAACCAACATAAGTTGGCATTTTTAGGAATACTTTTACTTCCCGAGGAATACATTTACTTCCTAACCAACATAAGTTGGCATTTTTAGGAATATATTTACTTCCTAACCAACATAAGTTGGCATTTTTAGGAATACATTTACTTCCTAACCAACATAAGTTTGCATTTTTAGGAATACTTTTACTTCCCTAGGAATACATTTACTTCCTAACCAACATAAATTGGCATTTTTAGGAATACATTTACTTCCTAACCAACATAAGTTGGCATTTTTAGGAATACTTTTGAGTAGAGTAGTCCGGATTTTGCTGAGTAGTGTGTAGCACTAGTATTCCGCAAAAAATTTCCAATAAAAGGAAAGAACTGGGCAGAACATTGTCGCTTTATTCATACTGATGAAACTGCATTACATGAGAGTTTACATTACTGATAATATTTGCGCAGGTGTTCAGCATTCCATGCATTCTTAAACTCCTCCCCTTCTAAAGTTTCTATTCTGTATGTCCCTAGTCGAACAACTTCTTTAACTCGGTAGGGTCCATGCCAGTTTGCTTCCAGTTTGTTGTGCTTTTGAATCACCTTCTTTAGCACATAGTCTCCTTCTTTCAAGTCACACTTCTTCACTCTCTTGTTGTAAAACAAAGTTATTCGATGCTGGAAAGCAGCATTTCTAATGGCTGCTTCTTCTCTAACCTCCTCCAGCATGTCCAAGTCTAACCTCCTCATTAAATCACTGACAGGGGAATTGAAATTCAGTATTCTGTGTGTTGGGAGACCCAATTCGGCGGGTATAACAGCTTCACTTCCAAATGCTAGCATATATGGAGATTCCCCTGTTGCTGCTCGGGGAGTAGTTCGGTAAACCCATAGCACTGATTGTAGCTCGTTGATCCAGTTTGCTTTTGCGTCATTCAGTCTTTTTTTCAAACCATTCAGTAACATTCTGCTTGTAACTTCAGTTTGTCCATTACTTTGAGGATGGCCTGGTGCCGAGTGGATCTTCAAGATATTTGACTGATGACGATAGGCAGCGAACTCCTCGTTGTCAAATTGTGTTCCATGGTCTGTGATGAAGGCATAAGGAAGACAATATCGACAAATGATGTTTTTCCAAATAAATTAGTACACCTTGTCGTACGTCATATTGATGAGAGGCTCAGCCTCAACCCATTTAGTAAAATAATCCACAGCGACTACGAGATACTTAAATCTTCCTCTGGTCGTCGGTAGTGGTCCAAACAAATCTATTCCCCATATGGTAAATGGCCAAGGTGAAGTAATGGGTGTCAATAACGCTTGGGGAGTTCTTCGGATGGAGGAGAAGCGCTGACACTTGTCACATTTCTTAGTATAGGCTATGCAATCAGCCCTCATCGTCAGCCAGTAGTATCCTCGAGCCATCATTCTTTGTAAAAGTGTTCGACCTGCTACATGGGCTCCACATGATCCTTCATGGACCTCTTCAATCAAATCTTTCACCTCGGTGGGATGCACACATCTTTGCAAACCTTCTATAATTCCTCGTCTGTATAGAATACCATTAGTCAGTACATAACGAGCAACTTTAAACTTAAGTTTCTTGGCTGCAAGTTTGTTAGTTGGTAACTCCACTTTTTCAATATATGGCCTGATGGGATCCATCCATGATGACCCTAAATCGAGGGTATTAAAGTTTATCGTCAGATCTTCATCTATACTCCGACCAGCTAAAACTTCAATTAGGATTATTCTTCGCAGCTCAGTACGAGTAGCTGATGCTAATCGAGCTAACGCGTCTGCTCTTGCATTCTCCATTCTTGGTATTCTGACTAGCTGAATAGCAGCAAATTCCGACACTAATTCCTTTGCCTTTGCATGATATCTGATCATTAATTCTCCTTTGGCTGTATATACTCCCATCATTTAATTTATGACCAATTGCGAGTCACTGAAAATAATAACTTGTTCTGCCCCCATGGTTTTCGCCAAACTAAGGCCTGCAATCATGGCTTCATATTCATCCTCATTATTGGAAGCTTTGAATTGGAAGCGTAGGGCGTATTCCATGTCGACCTCATCCGAACAGTTCAAAACTATCCCTGCGCCACATCCTGTAGTGCAGGCTGAACCATCCACATACAGACTCCATGTAGGCAACTCGTCTTCAAATTGCTGATCTGACAAAGTTCCTCGGTGGAAAATTTGCTGCTTCCTTTCACCATCTCCTGATATTTCTTGTTGTTCGTCGATCATCTTTCCTTGTCCTTTTACTAACCTAAGCTGGTCTGGGCTTGAATTTGATGATCCTGTAATATCTACTTGCCCTTTTACCAAGCTAAGTTGGTCTGGGCTTGCATTTGATGATCCTGTAACATCCATAGGTTGATCAGCGAGCAACTTTTACTCCTTGAGGGTATCAGGATAGGTGAACTCTACTATAAAATCTGCTACCGCTTGCCCTTTTAGTGATGATCTGGGTTCATAAACTATATCATATTCACCCAGTTCTATTGCCCAGCACATCAATCTTCCTGACTTTTTTGGTTTATGAAGAGCTTGCCTCAATGGCATATCAGTATATACTACTATGGTATGAGCCTGGAAGTATGGCTTCATTCTTTTACTTGCCTCGATCAATGCTAGTGCCAATTTTTCCAGCCTTGGATATCTGATCTCTGCTCCTCGAAAGCCCTTACTTGTGTAGTAGATTGGTTTTTGTACTCCATTCTACATTCTTATCAATGCCGAACTAACTGCATTCTCGGACACTGCCAGATACAAGTATAATTTTTCTCCCATCACTGGCCTGGATAATAGTGGAGGTGCTCCCAAATATTTCAAGTTTTGGAAAGCCTTCTCACATTCATCATTCCACTCAAAAGTTTTTCAGAGCGTTTTGAAGAATGGGAGACATCGATCAGTTGCTCGTGATACAAATCTGTTGAGTACTGGTACTCGTCCTGTAAGACTTTGCACCTCTTTCTTCGTCGTTGGGGATCGCAGCCCTAATAGAGCTATGATCTTTTCAGGGTTAGCTTCAATGCCTCGCTGATTGACAATGTACCCGAGAAATATACCTTCTCGTACTCCAAATATGCACCTCATCGGGTTCAACTTCATTTGATATTTATCTAGTTGATCAAAGGTCTGTCTTAAGTCAACTAGATGATCAGCAGCTTTCTTGCTCTTTGTCAGCATATCGTCAACATAGACTTCCATATTGCAACTGATTTGTTCTGCAAATACTTTGTTCATCAGCCGCTGATATGTTGCACCTGCATTTTTCAAACCAAAAGTCATAACATTATAACAATAAGTTCCCCTAGGGGTAATGAAATAAGTACTCTCCCTGTCTTCAGGTTTCATTTTAATCTGATTGTAACTAGAATAAGCATCCATGAAGCTTAGCAACTCATGTCCCGAGGTAGCATCCACTAGTTGATCAATTCGGGGCAGCAGAAAGTGATCCTTTGGGCATGCTTTGTTGAGGTCGGTGAAGTCTACCCATATCCTCCATTTGTTGTTCTTCTTTTTCACCATCACCACATTTGCTAACCAGTCCGGATATTTAACATCTTCAATAAAACAAGCTTTCTGGAGCTTCTCGTCTTCCTCCTGTATAGCTTGATTCTTTTCGGGACTGAATACTCTTCTTCTTTGCTTCACAGGCTTGATCTCCTTATTCACATTGAGTTCGTGACATAAGAAATTTGGGTCTATCCCAGGCATATCCTCATGACTCCACGCAAAAGTTTGCTTTCTGCTTCGTAGGAAAGTTATCAATTTCTGCTTTAGTGAGGCTTCCAACGACGAACCTACTTGAGTAGTTCGTTCAGGGTGCTCGTCGTCCAGGATGATGTTTTCAGTAGCTTCCACCACTTGACCCTTCAAGAGTTGCGACTCATCTCTAGGATCCAATGTTTCAATTTCTGCACCTTCATCCACTTGATAGGTGGTGGTCTTTTTCCTTGATTCCTCCATTTCCTCTTGCTCGGCGGATGAATAATAGCATTCCCGAGCTACTTTCTGATCGCCTTTCACAACTCCTACTCCAAAATTTATTGGAAATTTTAGGCATTGATGTACCGTAGATGGTACATCCTCAAACTTCTTCAATCCTACTCTTCCCATGATGATATTGTATGATGATTGAACATTCTTATCCATCATGAAGAAGCATATTCTTTCTGTTCGACAAGTAGGCCATGTACCAATGAATATATCCAACTTGATCATCCCAAGTGGAAATACTTTCTCGCCAGCAAAACCGAGGAGGGGTCTATGATAAGGCTCCAGTTGAGATAGCTTTAGATTTAAACTGTCGAAGCACGAGTAGAACATAATGTCTGCCGAGCTACCATTGTCTACCAGTAATCTTGAAATCATTACCTCCTTCATCCTCATTTTGATCACCAATGGGTCATCATGAGGATATAGAACACCTGCGAGGTCGTTCTTTGAGAAACCAATGACCAATTTCTCTTTGTTCACCTTTCTCGGGCGATCCTCCTCAGATAGATTTATTCGTTGAATGTATGAGCAAGCTTAAGCCTCACAGAGGTAAGCTTTTCTCTCGGCAGTAAGGTCTCCTCCTCCTGCATCTCCACCTGTAATAACATTACAGTCAAACGACCCAAAGCGTATTGAAAATACCTCACGTTCTGGCTGCCTTGGTCTCTTGGGAAGATCGGGGTCGTCTTCTCGATCAACTTCATAGTCTCTCTTCTTGTTCTCCTCTGCTCGACAAGGAGATCTAGACCTCTCTCTTGCTCGATCGTTGTTTCTTCTATCATTCCTCCGATCAACATACTTTGCCAGTTTTCCTCGTCTGATGAGTGTTTCAATCTCATTCTGAAGAGCTATGCAATTTTTGGTCATATGGACATGATCTTTGTGAAACTCGCAATATTTTGACTTATTTCTCCTGTCTGGATCTGCCTTCATTTTCTCTGGCCAATTTAATTCCTCATTGTTCTGGATTTCTTCTAGAACGTGGTTGATGTCTTTCTTCAAAGGAGTATAATTATCAAATTTCTTCAATACTTCCCATGACAACCTTGTTCTTGAGTGTTTGTCACTACCATTGTTCTTATGCTCTTTCTTCTTAGCTTTATCACATTCCCCCTTGGTTTCTTTGGCATCCATATTCTTCTTCGCATCCATAGCCTCCTCGGCATTCATAATCTTGGCCACTTTTCCCATCAGATCTGACATAGTTCTAGGTGGATCTTTGGCCAAAGTGTAGTATAACTTGTTGGGCAATAGTCCACTCATCAAGGCGGTAATCATTATCTTTTCCTCATAGTCAGTGACTTCGAGCTTCTGGTTATTAAAATGACTTATATAATCTCTGGTACTTTCACCAGCTTTTTGTCTAACACTTAACAAATGCGCTACTCGTTTAACTGTCTTTGCCCCAAAACAGAAATTCCCAATGAATAACTCGGCCAGTTGAAAAAAAGTTGAGATCTTACCCCGAGGAAGATTATTATACCATATTTGAGCAGATCCGGTAAGAGTTCCCGAGAATGCTCTGCATCTCATTTCATCTGGAATAGCATAGATGTCGGCTGCAGCTTGGTATTGTTCTATATGAAGGACAGGGTTGGTCTTTCCATCATATTTGGGGGTCACAACAGGTGCTTTGAACTTTGATGGTGTTGGAAAATCTACAATGGCTGGGATAAAAGGTGTTCCTTGAACAAAGGTTCATTGTAGAGGGTTCTTGGCTTTAGCCATTTCCCCTAATCTATTCTCCAGCCTCTGAATAGAGCCTTTCCATGCATCGTTTCCTTCCTCGGGCCTGTTGGTTCGAGCAACTGATCACGTTGATGTGGCTTCCTGGGATCTATCTTGACGAGCAGCTGGTCGCGACTGTGCACATCCTTCCCTTAAATCTGATGGTCATCGAAAACTCCTCGATGCTGCTCTAGGAGGACTTTTGCTCCTCCTAGGACCTAATCGATCAAAAGGAGATACTCTGCTTAATATTTCTAGTGCACTGGTCCTTTCTGGAGAGAGAGTGATACGTTGTTCAGTATCTGTGGCTCGTACCGACGAAGTTCGTCCAGGTTGATAAGAAAAATCTTCAGACTCCTCAGTACGATATGAATCGGTACGCCTAGTACGCGAAGAAGGTAAACGGGTATTTCTTTGAATACTTCGCGATTCTGAGTGAATTGGTGCACTGCCATGGAGGGTCCGTATGAGTTGTCGCATCGTTTCTTGCAAAACTGTCTGGCCCTGGGCCAGATTTGTCATTATTCCAGCCAGATTTGAAATATTTGGCCGAGCAGATGGATTTGGAGGGCTTCCAGCGTTTTGATTGTTGGGTTCTGGAATATCAGCCATTTGTGATGAATTATTTTTGATGAAAAACGATATTACCAGTCGTTTCCCACAGATGGCGCCAATCTGTTGATGTAAAAAATTAGATTATATTTAATTATTTAATCACAGATAAATAAAAATGAGACAAAGAACTTTTAAAGTGGTTCAGCCTTATACGAATGGCTTACGTCCACTGTTTCTGTTATTACTGACTGTTTGGGAATTCTCGATTACAAGTTTTCTCAAAAAATTTCGGTCCCCTTACAATGAGGATAATACAATGTATTTATAACCCTAAGGCTGTAATGTGAAAGGGTAATATATTAAATTCCCCTTAAGCGTATACATCTGTATGATAATAAGCATTTAATGCGCAGTCAGACTGTTGTGTTATCCTGCTATTAATGATTTGTTCAAGGTGCAGCTCGAACTGCCTAAGCTGCTCGGACCGCCTAAGTTCCTCGATACTCAAAAGTTCCTCGGAGAGTTCTTGTAGGTTGGGGCGTCTGATTTGATCGGGGAAGCAGAGTTCCTCGTTGCATTATGGTTCCTCGGAGTCGAGGTGTTGTTCATAAGTGTTTGTCGTTGCCACGTAGATTGCCACGTGTCTTCACCCAATTGAGCCATGTCAGCGGACTAAATTTGATATCAACAGTCCTCTCACTCCTAAGTGGACCCATGGTCGCTATGGTGTCCCCATTGAACTATAACTAGTGGTATGACCTTCGATCGCATAGTTTTCTTTCTCCGATTAAGATTACACTACAGTCTCTCCTCAAAACTTGCATTTAGTTGCATCTCAATTCCATTAAGGTCAATGTGATGGTAGGAGTCCTCGTCCCTCAAAAACTTCCTCATTATGGCTACATGAAAGACATTATGTACTTGCTCAAGATAATCGGGCAAGAAAAAATGATATGTCGCTAGGCCCACCCTATCTAGTATTATGAAGGGACCTATATATTGGGGATCCAACTTCTCATTGGACCCAAATATCACAACTCCCTTCATTAAGGAGACCTTTAGTGGTACCTGATCCCTCACCTGAAACTTCAACTTACACTTCCTGTTGTTAACGTAACTCTTTTGCCGATCTTGCATCGCCTTCATCTGTACCTAGATGAGTGCCACTCTGTATGAGGTATCTTGAATGATGTCTGACCTAAACATCATGTATTGAGATAACTCCAACCAAGATCTTGAAGAACGACATAGTCCACCATACAATGCAATGTAGGTTGCCATACTATTAGTTTATTGATGACTATTATTGTATGCACACTCCACAAGTGGCAAGCGATGATCCCAGTTCCCCTTAAGATCCAACCCACAAGCCCGAATCATATCCTCTAAAATCTAGTTCGCTCGCTTAGTTTGATCATCTGATTAATGGTGAAATGTCGTACTCATGTTCAACTTTAAACCCATAGCATCCTAAAAACCCCTCCAGAATAAAGTTACGAATGGATTGTCCATCAGACACAATATCAAGCAGTGACCCATGAAGATGTACAATCTCTATAATAAAAAGTCTAGTGTTCTGCTCTACGGTGTAGTTTATCCACATTATAAGAAAATAATCCACCTTCGCCAATATATCCACACTGCCCTAAATAGAGTCATGGCCCATAGAGAATCGCACAATGAATTCCATGGAGATTCTATCCGGCTTACACTCCGAAATCTCCAAAGGTTGTAACTACCTCTGTCACGACCCCGACCCAAAATAGTATTCGGGAACGAGTGTCTTGACATGCCACCAAGGTAACAAATATTCCGATTTAATTGTTTCCTTAAATAAATGCAACGGAAATATTATCACATGGTTATGAATCGTAAAATACTGAAAGTAAAGGAATTACGTCATCAGAGCTTTCTAAAGTAAACTTCATATATATTAAAAGTAACAACGAGTTACAACTTAAGAGAAAATTTAAACCTTATTACAAGAGAGCCAGGCATGCTCTAAATAAACATTTTACAAAAAGATCTCTAAAAGACAAATCTTCAAAATAGTCCATTTTCGTTCCGTCTGTGAGCCTAGACGTTTCCTGAAAAATGTTTATTTATACAACATCAGCTAAAAGCCGAATGAGGTTCAAGGTTTTCAGAAAATAGATACATATTCAAGTCAAAAGAGAAGGCATATACATATATGGATAGGAACTTGCAGTAAATAGATATATATTTTGAAATGAAAGTATATATATCACAATTGGATAGCTCAGAATAAGATGAATGCAACAAATCAAATGTGATACCTTTTTCTTTCAATCATATCATTTTGACGGCCAAGTACACTCTAATACCATATTCTTCTACCGTATTATACCCCGGTAGTTGAGGGTCAATCGAACATGTTCGTCACAACGCCTTATTTTGGGCACACCAGCGATAACCCAGCTGGGAAGGTCAGTCAGTAAAGAGGTCCCTTAGACCGAATCAGATTTTCAATATTCAATATCCTTTTTAATAATCATTTTAATCGGTATGTTTATATGGACAAATATAAACATATCACAAATGAATCAATCATCGGTATCACATGAATTTTGAGAATAAAAGAAGTTCATAAAATATATATAGTCTGCATAATATCATATAATCAAAATACACAAGGAATGTCAGAGTACTCACCCAAAATGGAGGTCAAATTTACTGGTATTGAGTCTTCGCACATTATTCTGATAAAGAATTAAGTACACGTTCTAAGGTCCAGTTTATACTATACTTTAATAATAACTTCCTCTTTTAAAGGATTACTGAATCCCCATTTTTCAACTTTTAAAACTCATTGATCGTAATTGAAGAATTCAACTCATAGTCTTTTCTCATCAGTCGGCTCCCAGTAGAGATGGAGGGTCACAGGGGCACCACTTAAATACCACCTCATCTAGACAGAACATTTCCGGATTCATTCCCAGTAGAGATGGAGGGTCACAGGGGCACCACTTAAATACCATCTCATCTAGACAGAACTTCACCGGGCCTGACTTTGGAATTAATTAAATGGGATTCTATAATAACGAGCAATTTCTTTAAAAAGAATAATTTTTAAAAGCGTATAATTTCAAACAAGTTTATAAAATCAACTTGGATTTGTTCTAAATTTTGAGTTTTGATTAGTGAATTCTTTATTGTATTTTACCAGCATAACTACTAAGTAAAGCTATAAAACAATAAATTAAAACTATAAAGATGCATTATAACATTAAGATTACCTTAAGATGAATATCCCTAAGAGCTTCTTCTTAAACTTTCTCACACTTTCTCTCACTATTGCTTTCTATAATTCCCAAGGAATTGGTGTGAGTCTCAAATGATTCCCAGAGGCCCTATTTATAGTTTTCCAAAGATATCACGGCATTGACACGTGTCCATGATAACCAAGCTTTTACAATGGGAGTCAGCGTTGACGTGTCGCATAACGGAGGCATCTTGCAGTCTTATTTCACTGGACTGCGACACATGTTTTAGCTTCTCCTTTAACGACGACATGTGTTTTGTCTTTTCCTCTAATGACAACACATGTATGGTGGAGGTGTCAAAACCAATCATGAGGTGTCGAGCATGAGGTGGAAAGGTATTAAGGGTATAAGGGTCATTTTGCACCTGAAGGGCATTTTGGTAATTTCACACCATATATTTTCAATATTTCTTTTAGGTCCCTTAAAATATTTTATTTCTATAAGGCCCCTTTTTATTTTTCATTTTGGTCCCTAAAACTTTCTTTATTAAAACCAAGTCCCTAAAGTTTCATAAAATTACATTTTCTACCCCAAAACTTATCACTTAGCTTAGGATGTGCCATAAAATCTCAGTTTGACCCATTTTACCGTTGATTCTTCAAATTTAAAAGAGGGCTTTGTCATATTAAGAACTCGAAATATCATATATGTAATAATATATCATTATTAGATCGTAAGTGTGACGAAATTGAAAGAAGACAATTATATATTGGCATAAGAAAATAGGGTCATTACATCCTACCCTCCTTATAAAAAGTTTGGTCCCAAAACTTTACTATTAATTTCCAAAAAGGTATGGATATCGATCTTTTATTTCATCTTCCCGCTCCCATTTTGCTTCTTCAATAGAATGATTCTGCCATAATACTTTGACTAGTGGAATAACCTTGGTTCGTAATATTTGATCTTTATGGTCCAAGATTTCCACTAGATGCTCAATGTATGTCAAATCTTCTCTAACTTGAAGAGGCTCGTGACTTAAGATATGTGTTGGATTAGGGATGTATTTCTTCATCATTGAAACATGAAACACATTATGCACACTCGAGAGTTCAGGGGGTAAGGCTATTCTATAAGCAACAACACCTACCCTTTCAAGGATTTCAAAAGGCCCTATGTATCTTGGACTTAACTTTCCTTTCTTCCCAAATCGGATTACTCCCTTTGTCGGTGATACTCGTAAGAAAACATAGTCTCCTCTTTGGAATTCTAACGGTCGGTGTCGATTGTCAACATAACTCTTTTGACGTCTTTTAGCGATTTGAAGTCGGTCTTGTATCAATTTCACTTTCTCTGTTGTGACCTGAATCAATTCTGGTCCCAACAATTTTCTTTCCCCAACTTCTTCCCAAGATGCAGGAGAACGACACCTTCTACCATAGAGTGACTCATACGGAGCCATTTGAATACTTGCTTGATAGCTATTATTATATTCAAATTCTACTAACGGTAAATGATCGTCCCAATTCCCCTTCAAATCAAGCACACATGCCCTAAGCATATCCTCTAAGGTTTGGATGGTTCTCTCCGATTGTCCGTCTGTTTGAGGATTAAAAGCGGTGCTAAAATTAAATTTTGTTCCCATGGCTACTTGTAGGCTTTTCCAAAAGCGAGACACGAATCTAGGGTCACGATAAAAAATAATTGAAACTGGGGTTCCATGAAGCTTAATAATTTCCCATATATAAATTTAGCTAACTTTTCTAAGGAATGGGTAATCTTAATGGCAAGAAAATGAGCAGATTTAGTTAACCTATCAATAATTACCCAAATGAAATCATTACCATTGGAACTCCTTGGTATCCCTGTCATAAAATCCATGGTAATATGTTCCCATTTCCACTCAGGGATAGGTAAAGGTTGTAATAATCCTGATGGTTTTTGATGTTCAGCTTTTACTTATTGATAGATGAAACACTGAGATACAAACTCTGCTATCTCCCTTTTCATGTTATTCCACGAAAACACTTCTCGGAGATCTCTATACATCTTGGTATTTTCGGGATGAACTATGAATCTCGAGTAATGACCTTCCTCCAAAATCTGACTCTTTAGTTGGGCATCACTCGGTATACACACTCTATTTCCATACCTTAATATATCATCTCGTATCGCAAATTCAATTCTCTTCCCTTCAATAATCTCTTCTTTAATCTTCTTCAGTTGTGGGTCATTTACTTGTGCAACTTTAATTCTTTCCATCAATGTGGGTTGTATTTGTAAGTTTGTGATTATTCCTCCTTCACCATAAATACGTACATCTATTTCCATACTTCTCAAATCTTTCAATAGAGCTTCCTGGCTGGTAATAAGACATGCTAAATTTGGTGTAGACTTTCTACTCAAAGCGTCGGCAACTACATTAGCTTTCCCCGGGTGATAGTGAATATTTACATCATAATCCTTCATTAATTCTAACCACCTCCTTTGTCTCATGTTCAATTCCTTCTGAGTAAAGATATATTTCAAACTCTTATGATTGGTATAAATCTCACAAGTCTCACCATACAAATAATGTCTCCAAATATTAAGAGAAAAAATTACCTCTTCTAATTCTAAGTCATGGGTTGGATAATTTTCTCATGGGGTTTTAACTGTCTCGAGGCATAAGCTACTACTTTTACATTTTGCATTAGCACACATCCCAAACCATTTTTAGAAGCATCACTATAAATCACAAATCCTCCTGTACTGGAAGGAATAGTCAAAATTGGGGCAGTTACTAATCGATTCTTAAGTTCTCAAAAAATATTCTCAACTTCCTCAGACCATTCATATTTCACCGTCTTTTGTGTTGACCTAGGCAGAGGTTTGGAAATACTAGAAAATCCTTCAACAAATCTTCGTTAATAACCTGCTAACCCTAGGAAACTACGAATCTCTATCACATTAGTTGGTCTTAGCCAATCTAGTATATCCTCGATCTTTTGAGGATCAACTGACACTCCCTCCTTGGATATGACATGTCCTAGAAAAGAAACACTAGGCAACCAAAATTCACACTTCTTTAATTTCGCATATAATTTCTCTTTCCTAAGGATTTGTAATACTATCTCCAAATGCTTCTCGTGTTCTTCAATACCTTTGGAATAAATAAGGATGTCATCAATGAAAAAAACCACACACTGATCCAGATATTTCCTAAACACTCTATTCATCATATCCATAAAAGCGGGTGGTGCATTAGTTAATCCAAATGGCATCACAAGAAATTCATAGTGACCATATCTAGTACGAAAACTTGATTTCGAAATATCCTCTTCCTTAATCTTCAATTGGTGATAGCTTGACCTAAGGTCAATGTTCGAAAATACTTGTGTACCTTGCAGTTGGTCAAACAAATCATCTATACGAGGTAAGGGGTATTTATTATTAATGGTCACCTTATTTAATTCACGATAATCTGTACATAACCTCATCGTCCCATCCTTCTTTTTAACAAATAACACTGGAGCACCCCAAGGGGATACACTAGGTCTAATAAAACCCTTGTCTAACATATCTTGTAATTGAACTTTTAATTCCCTTAATTCTAAAGGTGCCATGCGATAAGGTGGTTTTGAGATTGGTGTAGTTCCAGGAACAAGGTCAATGGTAAATTCTACTTCTCTACTAGGAGGTAGACTGAGAAAATCATCTGGGAAAACATCTGGAAAAAGCTTAGCTATAGGAATATCTTCTAAAATAGTATCTTTTGTTTGTAAATCAATAACACTGGTAAGGAATCCTTGACATCCCTTCTTAAGAAAACTACAAGCTTGCATTGTAGAGATAATACGCATGAGAGATAAGATGTTAGTTCCTTCAAAACTGAATTCTGGTTGGTTAGGAATTTGGAAAATAACTCTCTTCTCAAAACAATCCACCCTAGCACGATATAATGCTAACCAATCCATCCCTAAAATGACTTCAAAATCTCTCATGTCTAAAACTATCAAATCAACGAATAGTTTATGACTACTAACATTTATAGGGAAAGACTTATATACTAATGTTCCTATCAATAACTCACCCGAAGGAGTAGAAACGTGTATGATATGATTCAAGGATTCAGGAATATTAGGAAAGCGATTAACAAAATGCACAGAAATAAATTAATGGGTAGAACCAGGATCTATTAAAACTTGAAAAGGTTGTGCACATATAGAAAGTGTACCTGACATTACTTCATTAGAAGCCTTTGCATCGGAAAGATTAAAGACTCTACCTTCTCTACCCTGATCCTTATTATCATTATAAGTCTTTGTTGCCACCTTCCCTTTGTTAGGATAATCTCGCATTTTATGTCTCTTTTGGCCACACCCAAAGTAACTCCCCGTCTCCAGGTAACACGGTCGCCCTCTATGAATATTACCACAACGTTGGCATTTATCAACATTAAAGGGTTTGTTTACTAAAGGTTGTCCTCTATTAGGTATAGTCCTAAAGGGTTTGTTATTGGGGTTCCTTCCTCTTTGTTCTCCAAACTTCCTCTTCCCCTCTCTAACCTGATTATATTCTTCACTATCCTTCTCAGCTATTGTTTCCTTAGCCACCACGTCATTATATGATGTCAACATTACGATGGAAATTCGGCTACGAATATTCAACCTTAACCCACGTTCAAACTTCTTGGCTCTTAAAACATCGGTTATCACAACATGATGTGCAAAACGAGATAACTCAGTAAAATTTGCCTCGTATTGACTAACCGTCATATTTCCTTGAACCGGATTCATGAAGTCAGCTGCTTTTTGATCTTGCACCATTTCGGGAATGTATTTCTCGTAGAAGATCACTAAGAAGTCATTCCAACTTATGGGATTATTCCTTTCCCCATGCATTATCTTAGTCATTCTCCACCAATGTTCGGCTTCACCTTCTAACATGAATGTTCCAAATAAAGCCTGTTGTTCATCTGTACACTTAAGAACATCGAACATCTTTTCCATTTGCATCACCCAATTTTCTGCTTCAGTGGGGTTAGGAGTCCCTTTAAAAGATGGTGGATTCAACTTCTTGAACTGTTCAATAGTACAACTACTTAGTTCAAGATTCCTTGGTGCTCCATTATTCACCTGATGCTCCATAATTCTTGCTAGACTTTCAATTGCCTTGTATGCACCTTCCAGTCCTTCCATACTCGAACCACTAGTTCCTGGAGTTGATCTTGCCTTGGTCATTTTCTACAGTCATGGCCAAACATAAGATGTATTATACTAGCCCAAGATTGCAATTTAGAAGAACAATGATATATAAATAATTATATATATATATTAATACATGTGGAGGGTTATCACATAAGTCGGATATTTAATTCTCTATCCTATGTATGGAAACTAAAAATCTATAATGTTCAAAACTTATGTTCAGTAGTCTACGGGTTCATAACCTATGCTCTGATACCACCTCTGTCACGAACTCGACCCAAAATAGTATTAGGGAACGAGTGTCTTGACATGCCACCAAGGTAACAAATATTCCGATTTAATTATTTCCTTAAATAAATGCAATGGAAATATTATCACATGGTTATGAATCGTAAAATACTGAAAGTAAAGGAATTACGTCATCAGAGCTTTCTAAAGGAAACTTCATATATATTAAAAGTAACAAAGAGTTACAACTTAATAGAAAATTTAAACCTTATTACAAGAGAGCCAGACATGCTCTAAATAAACATTTTACAAAAAGAGCTCTAAAAGCCAAATCTTCAAAATAGTCCATTTTCGTTCTGTCCGTGAGCCTAAATGTTTCCTGAAAAATGTTTATTTATACAACATCAGCTAAAAGCCGAATGAGGTTCAATCTCAAGACATTCCAGGGTTTTCAGAAAATAGATACCTATTCAAGTCAAAAGAGAAGGCATATACATATATGGATAGGAACTTGCGGTAAATAGATATATATTTTGAAATGAAAGTATATATATCACAATTGGATAGCTCAGAATAAGACGAATGAAACAAATCAAATGTGATATCTTTTTCTTTCAATCATATCATTTTGATGGCCAAGTACACTCTAATATCATATTCTTCTACCGTATTATACCCCGGTAGTTGAGGGTCAATCAACATGTTCGTCACAACGCCTTATTTAGGGCACACCGACGATAACCCAGCTGGGAAGGTCAGTTAGTAAAGAGGCCCCTTAGGCCGAATCAGATTTTTAATATTCAATATCCTTTTCAGTAATCATTTTAATCGGTATGTTTATATGGACAAATATAAACATATCACAAATGAATCAATCATCGGTATCACATGAATTTTGAGAATAAAAGCAGTTCATAAAATATATATAGTTTGCATAATATCATATAATCAAAATATACAAGGAATGTGAGAGTACTCACCCAAAATGGAGGTTAAATTTACTGGTATTGAGTCTTCGATCACACGTTAATCTGATAAAGATTTAAGTACACGTTCTAAGGTCCAGTTTATACTATACTTTAATAATAACTTCCTCTTTTAAAGGATTACTGAATCCCCATTTGTCAAATTTTAAAACTCATTGATCGTAATTGAAGAATTCAATTCATAGTCTTTCATCATCAGTCGGTTCCCAGTAGAGATTGAGGGTCACAGGGGCACCACTTAAATACCATCTTATCTAGACAGAACATTTCCGGATTCATTCCCAGTAGAGATGGAGGGTCACAGGGGCACCACTTAAATACCATCTCATCTAGACAGAACTTCACCGGGCCTGACTTTGGAATTACTTAAATGGGATTCTATAATAACGAGCAATTTCTTTAAAAATAATCATTTTTAAAAGCGTATAATTTCAAACATGTTTATAAAATCAACTTGGATTTGTTCTAAATTTTATGTTTTGATTAGTGAATTCTTTATTGAATTTTACCAGCATAACTACTAAGTAAAGCTATAAAATAATAAACTAAAACTATAAAGATGCATTATAACATTGAGATTACCTTAAGATGAATATCCCTAAGAACTTCTTCTTAAACTTTCTCACACTTTCTCTCACTATTGCTTTCTATAATTCTCACGGAATTGGTGTGAGTTTCAAATGATCCCTAAAGGCCCTATTTATAGTTTTCCAAAGATATCACGTGTCCATGATGACCAAGCTTTTACAATGGGAGTTAGAGTTGACGTGTCGCATAACGGAGGCATCTTGCAGTCTTATTTCACTGGACTGCGACACGTGTTTTAGCTTATCCTCTAACGACGACATGTGTTTTGTTTTTTCCTCTAAAGATGACACATGTACAGTAGAGGTGTCAAAACCAAGCATGAGGTGTCGAGCATGAGGTGGAAAGGTATTAAGGCTATAAGGGTCATTTTGCACCTGAAGGGCATTTTGGTAATTTCACACCATATATTTTCAATATTTCTTTTAGGTCCCTTAAAATATTTTATTTACAAAAAGGCCCCTTTTTATTTTTCATTTTGGTCCCTAAAACTTTCTTTATTAAAACCAAGTCCCTAAAGTTTCACAAAATTACATTTTCTACCCCGAAACTTATCACTTAGCTTAGGATGTGCCATAAAATCTCAGTTTGACCCATTTTACTGTTGATTCTTCAAATTTAAAAATGGGCTTTGTCATATTAAGAACTCGAAATATCATATATGTAATAATATATCATTATTAGATAGTAAGTGTGACGAAATTGAAAGAAGACAATTATATATTGGCATAAGAAAATAGGGTCATTACACCCTTGACTATCCACAGTGATCCACCTTTAAAATCTAATAAGTTGAACACCTAGACACAAACTCAGCAATATCCTTATTCAATCTGGCCCACCAATATGATCTCCTCATGTCCAGGTACATCTTGTCCCTCTAGGATGCACGTGAACCCTAAACCATGTGACCCGACTAAAATTTCCCTCCGCAACATGGGACATTTGGCACTACCAAACATCCTTCAAATCTATATCTTCTATCTGAGATAATTGAGTGAAAAGGAACTCCTCTAGATTTAAGATCTTGTACCTTCTCTTGACATAAGGATTTTGAAGCTTAGTCCTAAATCACCCGCGACATAACAACATACATAATGGCTATAACTACCAAGAAACATCCAAAAAATCCATATCACGTCTCTACCCAAAGATCAGGTAAGTCATACTCATGCTCTGTTAATAAAGTTTCCAATATAACAGATGATATACAACTCACAGATATGCTACCACATTCACCTTCCTTGGATGACACTGAATCATAAGTGGTTGTCTTTTACAAGCTCCAACCATCTCCTACATCTTATGTTCAAATCGCTCTAAGTGAACAAGTATTGAAAACTCTTGTGATTGGAAAAAATCATAAACCTTTCACCCAAAAAGTAGTTCCTCCGAATACAAAGAGCAAAGACTACAACTGCCAACTCCAAATCATGGGTGGGTTACTTGCTCTTGTGAGGCTTAGGCTTTCAATAAATCTAAGATATATGCCTCTTCTTCTACACCAATAATCTTCCTAACCCCTTAAGTAATGTATCCATGTACCTCGTGGTAAAAAAGGATAGGTGCTATCGTGAGTCTCTGCTTGAGCCCCTCAAATGCTCTCTGATAGTCAACGCTCCATAGAAATGGTACCCCCTTACGAGTGAGGTGAGTTAGTGGTTTAGGGATCTTAGAAAATCCTTAAATAAACCTCTTGTAGTACCCATCCAAACCCAAGAAAATCCTAACCTTTGTAGGCATCGGGGGTTATCCATAATTTATAAGAGCGGATACTTCGTAGAATCCACCGAACTTCCAGCCTCAAATATAATGTGGCCCAAGAAATACACCTGGCGAAGACAAAACCTGCACTTAAAGAAATTAGTGTGCAATTCATGTTCTTATAGTGTTAGTAAACCTGCCTCAAGTGTTATGCGTGCTCCTCATCCATCCGTGAATACACCAAAATGTCACCAATGAATACTATGACAAACTGATCCAAGAATGATTGAAACACCATATTCATCAAGTCCATAAACACCGTTGCGCGTTGATTAAACCAAATGGCATAACTTGAAACTCATACAATCTACAACGCATCAGAAAAATTGTCTTTAGAATTTTGTCATCCTGAATACGCAACTAGTTATACCCCAAATGCAAATAAATCTTCGAAAATAACGATGTGACCCTCAAATGGAAAAATAGATCATCGATACATGGCAATGTATACTTTTTTTCATATTATTGTCTTTTCAGCTCTTGATAATTCACACACAATCTGAGCAAATTGTCCTTCTTCTTAACAAATAAAATTAGAGCTCTCCGTAGAGATGTGCTCCTTTGTGTGAACCCCCGGCTTAATAAATAATGAATCTTCTCACATAGATCCCTCATCCCTAGCAGAGACATCCAGTATGGTGACCCATAATGGGACTAGTGACCAATTCCTAGTCAATAACAAAGCATATATATTATGCTGGAGGTAACCCTGGTACCTCATGAAATATGTCTTCAAACTCCTGGATAATCTAATCTATCGATACGGTAACCTCCTTCAATGAACTCGCACCTATATAGTAAAAATGTCTTTTAGACCCTCCCCTGAGCCTAGGAATAACAACTAGGAACATCTCTTGATCGATAATAGTAAGCGTGATCGCCTTCCCGTGGTAGTCGATCTGAGCATGGTAATGTGGTAACTAATCCATACCCATATAATGTTACAAGTTGACATGTCTAAAAGCAAAAAATTAGGAAAAAAACATAAATGGCCGATCTCAACTTCCATGTCCCTATAAACCTGATGTAAAGCAGTACCCCTACCAACTCGGGTATCCACATGCATAGATATATTGGTTGCGATCTTTAACAACCCCGATGTAAATGGAAAATTATAACTAGGAAACGAGTATGACATAGCCATGTTACATAAAACTTTTGCATAAGTGTCGTACATATAGAACATACCCTCAATAGAATGAGATATAGATGGTTGATCAGACTGATAGGCATTGAACATACGTCCATAATGAAGTTATAAATGCCTTGTGCGTGATCTCTTGGTAGTGGAAAAGTTGGATAGTATGGCACTGGCGAAAATTCCTACTACTACGATGGTGATGGATCTAACTATTGTTATCCCTACTAGAACTGAACCGATCTATCTTGAATCCCTTAGGGAACCTCCTAAAAGAGTGGCCCTTTTCTCCATACAAATAGCATATCTCTCAAAATCGTTGCCCTATTGACCCTGCCCCTATTCTCTCTACTCCTAGTGATGTTGACCATTTTGTCCTTATCCTTCATTACCCTTTTGGTACTTTCCCTCACATATAAACCTCTTAGGGTGATTCTCTCCCATGGATGAACCTTCTGGTGATATTGTGAGCTTCCCTATCCCGAGATGAATCATCATTCTCCATAGTCTTCAGCCGATGATCGCTTCCAACTTTCTCTTTCTTTGTCTACCTATCTCTCTAGAATCCCTAATTGTTCCTGTCACTGGAGTAATGAGACATACATTACCTATGTGTGTGTAGTGAAGGTTAGGTTGCATAGAAACACCTCCCTAATATTCCATGTCAAACCTTCAATGAACTGTCCATCTTCTTCGCCTTCGAACTGATAATATTCAGAGTAAAGTGCGCAAGGAGGGTAAACTTTCGTTCCTACTCAACTACCATATGATCCTCTTGCTTCAATTAGTCAAAATGTTCTTGCAAATGTGTATACTATGATGGAAGAAAATACATCCCCTAGAAGTTCACCTAAAATTGTGTTAATGGTCAGCGATGACCTATCCTCCTCGGTGCTAACAAACTCCCACCACTGTAAGGCATCTCCCACTAGTTTAAAACTAGCTAACACTTGCATATGAACATTTGTGCACTCTACCAAATGTAGGTGCCTCTCTATATCGTGCCTCCATTGAAGCACTAAAATGAGGTCAGTAAATCCTATGAACTTCGTTGGGTTGCCTCTGACGAAGTTACTCCTAGGTTATTCCTAGGTAGATGTAGTGTGCGAGGAAGGTACAGGTACAGCCATTGGTTGTGGATGCTCCTAGCATCTGGCAACCTAATTAGTTTATTCTAATGGAGGTGCCTGCCCCTACTGAGGATGTTATGACTGCAATTAAGGGATTGTTTCCTCTGACTCAATGCTCGTGATCGATATATGACGTGATATTCGTCTCCTATTGTTCACCATAGTAAACAAAAGTGTATTTGTAAATGTAAGAGAAATAGACTAGAACAATTAAAATAACAAATATCTAAATTAATAAAGAACATTATAAAAAAAATGATGGATGCACTCAAGATCCCTAGGACACTAGTACCATAAACGCCCTGATACCAATTGTGACACCTTGTAAAATCTATAGCTAGATTGATCAGGTCCAAAAATAAATTATACCGCAGTCTAAAAAATTAAATAAAATTCTAAACATGATATAAATAAATTGACGTGCATAATAATAAAGATTAACACATATTAATATAAATAAAATAACAATAACCTCTGATACCATAAACCAACTTTATATGAAATCCATCACGGTAAATCTAAATTGTCTCAAATATAAATCCAACTCCTAAAGTAAATAATACCTACTACAATAATTCGACTAAATGAGAAGTATAAATGAGATAAAGGAATGAGCAAGCAGGCTTGACACCTACATCCTAAATATGAGCAATAACGAAAAGGAATGTGAGGGAGAATCAGGGTTTAGGGGCAACAGAGGCCTAGGGACTGAAAACAGAGTTAAAGAACAAGTTAACACTATGTCTACAAAGAATAAGAATTTAGCCAAATTTGGGCTACAATAATAATATCGCATGTTCCTCTCATATTTTATTTCCTCTTAAGTTATCCTTAACCCAAACAACCCTAACTATAGCATGCATATAAACCCAAGACCAAATGAACTTAATGTTTAATTTATATATATATATAAGGAAAGACAATATTAAAGTCTAGTACCCACAAAAGTAAGGTTCCCGACACATATAAGTAAATGGGTTATGCACGAGCCTGCACATATATATGAAGGCATATTCTATCACATTCAGGGATCACTCATGCGTAGTAGATATAGTTATATGTTATCCGATACCTATAACTTCAAAACATTACGAAAGAGATATGTCATTATGCCTTTCAATCATTTGCATAGACTTCCATACCCAAGAGTATTCGAAGAGAACCCCCGCTTATTCCCCCTCAAGATACGAGTACATCAATAGTAGGATATAATGTAAAATGACCAATGTAAGTACTTAGTTATCACCAAGGTACCAATGCGGTCGATGTCGTACGTTCCCCATAAAGAAATCCATCCTAGTACATCCCACATGAGTACTCACACAAGTTATGCATTGCACATAAGATCAAAGAGTAGCAATCCTATTCACCCAAAGATTACTAAGTCACATTCCAGAATTCTTAAATTAATTAATTTCATTTAATTAAAAATTACAAAACTAAACTAACCCAAACTCGTTCTAAAGACATTCTTAATGCATTCTAACGAGATCGCATAAGTCATTCGAATGACATTATAAAGTCATTCAAATGAGAAATCCCACCTCATTCCAACAAATCCAAAACTAGTTCGAACGAGAACCTAAATCTCATTATAACGAGATATTAGTCTCGTTCAAATGAGATTAACATAGATCATGTTCTCCAATCATCCAAAATCCGCTATTAACAACCAAGAAACGTAATACAGAAGTCTCTAAAAAGCACCAAGCCTAACCTCCTTCACATATAAGTTGTATAAGATCATTACTATAACGTATATCAACATATATTAACCAAATATAACATAGGTTAAGGTGTTAATTTCAGAATATATACTTAAGAATTCTAGTTTTGAAGTTTTAACCAGTCCAACTCAGATTATCATCAATTCTTAAATTAACCAAAGGGATTTTACTTGATTCAATGTAATGAGTTTGTTTCTAATCATTATAATCATATTCCAAGTCAGATTCATGATATTTATCACCAAAATCAACTTATATCATTAACATAAAGTGAAATCTTAATTTTATCATTAAGTTAATTATTACCAAATTAAATTTGTACATAAATTATCTTAGATTCAAATACATAATAATTATTTGAACACAATGACAATCAAATTCCCACACTAAGTAAACCTTCATTAGCCAAATTAGATGCAATCCTAGCTTCCAAACCACCAAGTCTCCTTCTCTCTAGGGTGCCTCTTCTCTCTAGGATCTTAGGATTTTCTCAGTATTCTAATGTGATTGAGGTTAAGCCTAATGACCCCTTAATGTAGCTTCCCATGAAATTAGCCTTAGGCCTAATATGGGACTCATCCCATTGAACTTAAATATAATCTGAAATGGCCCAAAGCTATATCCAATCCATGTACAAACCAAATAGACTTAAAACTCATTATTTTAAGTCAAAAGGCCATTCTGAACGTCCCACATGCCGACCCAAAATATGATAATATTATAACAAATGAAATATCTCAATCAATTAATATATAAGTCGATACAAGTCCAAACATAAATTATTTACTTATTTATTAATTAACATCAGCACAACATTATAAGAAACATTTCACGACCACTGGAACCCGACACCGAGGGAATAATTCAAACACGGAAACACTCTACACCTAGTCCCTAACCATTCCATAGTCGCTCATAATACTAAGGCACGTCTCAATATTTAATTACTGTATTACCATATATTAGGTCCGATTTCACAAATAGATTATATAACATATATAAAAGATAAATAGTGACATCAAATGTCATGACATGCAAATATAATAATTCAACAATTTAAATAATAAACAGATAACATGGGGTATTATATGAAAGGAAACTTAATTTTATTTTATTTTAAAATTTAAAATTTTTTGCTCATTTAAACATATTTAGGATTTTTTATCGAATTTTTATTCATACAAGATATTTTATTGAGGCTCATTTGTACGATAGTTCAATATTCCATTTATATGAGCTCATTCAAAAAGTGCCATACAAAGTGGACTTTGGATGGGGATGCCTCTCATAAAAAGTTTGTTTCATATGAGAATTAGAATTAGTTATATAAATTATCTACTAAGGTAAACTAAATATAAAACGGTCTTCGTATAAAAATTGTGACCCTCATGAAAATTTTCTCGTTTGTATTAGAGAAGGCAATTTAATAGTATGTTCTTTTACTTACATGATGCCCATCATATTAATAAGTCCAAAAAAAAATTATAGATGCAACTCAGTATTACACAATATTTTAGTTGCGCGTAAGAGGTTATATGGATTCACTTGTATATTAGGTCACACACAAAAAGATTCATTTTTACCAAATTTTATCGAATTTATATTAATGTGAAAATGAAATGGTGATGTGAAGCCAAATTCTAAACCAAATCTCCAAACCAAACATGAAGAAGAAAAAAGAGAAAATCCATTTCGGGCAAAAACCTTTAATTCGGCACTATTTAAGATAAAACAAACATTAGATGACTTATAGACTACTTAGATATCCATTAAGTATAATGTGATGATGTCTTCAAATCTTCAACATAATACGATGCAGTCCAGCACAACCCACACCAAGCCATTTTTGCATCAGTATCAACCGATCAACCTTAAGAATCACAATTCCTTTTTTCTTTAGTCGTAAAGTCTCGACTCCATAAATAAGCAGTAAAGAAACTCTATAAGGGTTTTGAACTCAGAATGTGTTCTTATTGGTTTGGCTTAGTAATACTCAAAGATCCAGGGGGTTTGAATGACAAAACATTAAACAGGCTTCTTATAAATTCAAATCCCGCATCTCTATTTATAGGGAAAGTTGTTGTGAAAAGATAGAGATTAAAGATTAACAAAGATATGTTTTAAAAAATAAAAATGCGTGTATTCGTTTTAAGATCTCATTCGAACTTCCTCCAACGAAACTTTGAACGACATTCCAGAGCATACCAAAAAGGCGATACTTCAGATCTTGTTCAAATATGAGAACCATGTTTTAACGACCTTCAGGAACTCGCTCGAATGAAATTTCAACTCATTTTAATGAACTAGTGAGATTTTTAAAATTCTTTTTAAAAAATTCTTTTAAAATATTTTAAAAACTTTTAAATGCAAACTCTTTTAAAAAAACACCCCTAAAAGTTTAAAGTTTTATCAAACCACCTCATAACTCTTCTCAGGTCAAGTTGTGACGAACGATCTTCAATCTTGCAAATGTCACCAACGATTCTTCTTTTCAAAGACTTGAGAACGGTCATGAAGATGCAGTGGGGTATAACGAGATAAGACAAATAAAAATAAAATGAGCAATTATAAAACTTTCTCTTTGGAATATCCCCCTTGGCTACTTGGGTACAAAACACAAACTGAAACCAAATTGACCTCTAAGACTAATACAACTAATGCCCTCCCAAACTAAGAAACGGTAATGCATAAAATTATAAGTCTTTAACTGAAAGTCTTCATCTTCTGTGGTCCATGAAGCATCATCAAGCCGGAACAACCTACACGCATGAGACAAAAGAAATACCATGATTCATACGAGTTTAAAAACTAAGTAAACTCCCCCGCAATTTGTTCTCCCCCTTTTTGTCCGTAATATACAAAGGGTTAGATACTAAGAATAAAACATTGCCATCATACGAATCAAAAATAAATAACATCACAGAGATAATCAATTAAGCACATGCTATGTAATTTTGAAGAAGCAACCAAATATTTTTTATTTTTTTCAAAATTTTTAAATATAAAAGTATGGGTATAAAAGGTACATATAGGTACAAAATACATGACACTGTAGAATATCACTAAAATAATCAAATCATGAAAGTGGAATGTAATTGTGTGAGCATTTTTCACGAGTAAATTAACATTGGCTTTCATAACATAGTCATATGAAGTCAAAGAGATAATTGTAAAGAAAGAACTCAATTTCAACCTTATGTGTAAGAATATTAAATAAGATGAAATTGACTCGACCTATGCAACATGCCATGAATTTAAATGCTTATCAAAATAATAGCGCCAAACTATTTAATATTTTTTCAAGAGAGTCCGTTGTGCAAATCCATTGATCTTTAACTTTATAATACCCTCAAAATCTCACATATTTGAGATACTATTCTCGAATTTTTGAAGATATCATAATGCTCATATGTAGTGAAGCATCAATGACAAAAAAAGGCCTTGGAACTTCTGTTTTTGTGTGCCATTAATCTTTTAGGATCTTTTTGCAAATGGTGGATTTTAATGGAAAATTAATTATCTCTTTCGTAGCCTATTTCCATTTCTTAACATATTATAATTTTTCGGGAAACAAAATCTTAGCAATGGTTCTTACAAGCACAACTTATCTCAAATACATTTGGTTCGTTATTAAACACTATTGAGATGAGAATATCGTATTTGACATATGATAAGAAAGCACAAATATTTAAAAAGTCTGTGCATGTGTACAATAAAGGTAATGAAAATTCTAGCATTAAGCAAGTCTTCATCATTGAACAATGGAATGCTAGCCGAACATTATTAAACACACTAAATAAAAGAAGCCATGTATTAAAACACCATGAAAAAGACACATGAGTGGATGGATTGTAGTTGTGATCCGAGTATCTTAAATGCACATCCAATTATGGTGAAAAACAAAATATAAAATCTTTTTGTCTTTTCAAAAATTTATAAAAAAATGAAATTGTTTTTGGATTTTTCAAGATATATCAAAACGCATAAACATATATAAACATAGAAATACAATCTAGCAATAGGGATAAATGATATAAAAATAAAAAACACCTTATACTAGAAACAAGTTGTAACCTCAATCATTAGTCCAAGAGGAATTCTCAAAAGGAGTAGACATCCTTTGAAATTCCTCGATCAAACTTTAAGACGCCCTTTTGGGATAATCCTAAGGAAGGTTTATGTTTGTGATTGTTCCAGATTTTCTTGTTGTGTTGGTTCGAGAACTGGGTTATGAACGGGGAAGGTATTAGGAACCCCACTTGTTCTTTATTCTTTCTTAAATCTATGCTTATTAACTATCTTAATATTATTTGATTACTTTTTAGTTTTTTTGTAACTTTATTAGAGACCTTAGCATAAAAATCCTTTAAAACGTAGATAGGCGGTTATGTATGAAACTGGTACAAGTGATAGGTATAAGAACAACACATAACTAGTGTGGGTACGTAAGAGTGCTTATGTAGGACTCCATATTTTTATAACTGATGTTCATTATGACACATATGAGTGTGCGAGGAGTCTTGGCTTGTGTAATGGATGACCATTAAGGTATTTGTATTTGTGTACGCAAGGGATCGCTCCTTGAAATAGTTTGATATTTGTAGGGGCTTGAAGATAATCTCTGAATTAGAGAGAGATTCTGCAATTAATAGAAGAGACTCAAGAGTAGGAAGAAACACGAAGACAATGAGGAAGCTCAGAGAGGCATTTCAGTGAGGCAGCTCAGTGAAGTATCTCAGAGAGGAAGCTCGGTATACTTAGTCAAATTGGGAGAACACCTCAGTGAGCAAACTTATTGAGAGAGATCTTATTTATCTTCCATTCTTACTTAGTCAAATTGTATCTTGTAAACACATTGATTGTAATGCTTTAGTGACTATAATATTGAGGGTGAGGTTAAACGATACTCGCGAGAGACCACGCTTGGCAAGGCTTGGGAGAGAACATATGCTCTATTGAGTGACCTCGACATGGGAACTTCAGAGGGACTTAGTTTGGAGGATTGAGAAGTGAGGGAGTGCTAAGGCTTGTCTTGACCATCTTAGAAACCCCTGGTAAAACACCGAGAGATATTTCATCATTGAAAATTGGGTAGAGTAACCATGAGTTCCATCGTATATTGAGATCTGAGCCAAACAGTCCTCTACCAACTGTCCGATCTACTTTAGGTGATGTCAGCATCCAAATAAATAATGTCCAATCCAAACTCGAGTAAACCACCATGGTATTAGGGATGTCAAATAGTTTTGTGAGCCACCTCTATGGTGACAGTCCTCTGACGCACAGTGGTTAGGAAAAAAGAATGTCCTGGCATTTAATGATCATGATGTAGAGTGTGCTGACCCATCAAACATTTAATGCTTATGACGTAAAATGTGAGGGACATGTATTTCACAGTTGTGAATGACTGAGGCATATCGGGAAAGGGGTGGGGGATATTTATTGGCCTCAACCACTTCTGAGAAGGGGAAGTTCTTTCCAGAGGGTTTATTTCTAGAGAGAGATATTTCAAGAGAAGTTATTACAAACCAGAAAGAGTTTTCTCACCTACCTTTGTCATTTATTGTGAAGTTCTTAATAGCTAACCAGAGATATATCAGAGGTTGTTGGTGTGTTAGTTGCTTGTCAAGGTGTATCTAGGGTGATTACTTCTCTCTCACTTTGAATGAGTTTCTTTTGAGTTTCCTATGTTATTATTTGAGTTATACATGAGAGATTTGTGAGTTCAATCTGAGTGTTGATCATATACAATATTGTGTGTTCACTTGTCTTTGTTAAAGAGTACTTGGGTTATTGTTTATTACCATAACTATAGAGGTTACGCTTCTACTGGTATTACTATACTCTCAGGCTTCTAGGGGACTACCCTATTACATTTGGCGACTCTGCTGGGGAGGTATTATTCTAAAAGTATGGCGCAAGATAACGTTAACCGCACCATTGAATTTTATGCTATCCAGCGTAATGAGGAATAAGTGGCGAGGGAGCTTGAGGATTCTAGGGATGGGGTTCCTCGGGTAAAGGTTCCCCAGGTTCTAACGGTAACAGGAATCCCAGTAGTGACACAAGCTTCTACTAGTGACGTGATATGATAGGCGCAGATGGCCCTTCTCATTGGAAAATTCTTTGAGTTCTTACAGACTCCTGTAGATGCCACGTCTTTTGGAGGGAGATTTAGAACCATCGCTTTCGTAACACCAATGGCGGATCCAATAGCCCCATTGAGTGCAGCTCCAACGGTACCTGTCCTCACGAACACTCCACCTACCCCTGTCCTAACAGGGAGTACCTCAGTTGTGGCAAGTATTCCACCTGTAGTACCTCACCCCATTGCTTCAACGGCTGAGAAAACTCCTGATTCTGCCTTGGAAGAAATGAGGAAGGAGATTATGAAAGAAAGGCTAAATATGATAGCAGCTTCCACACAGTCAGCCAACAAGGTAACATCAATGTACAGTGATTTTTGTACTCTCTATTCTGAGGAGTAAAATGAGTAACCTTACACAAAGGACTATATTAACCTTAAAGAGCATATCAAGCGGCTCATTGAGCATTTAGGGGCTCATTTCAAGAATAATAAGTTAAGGTTAAGGGAGTTTTCTAAAACCCTCACTGATAAGGCATATAACTGCTACTCTCACTTGACGTCAAAGAGTGTCTCTAAGTGGGAGGAAATGCACGTTCTGTTTGTCCAAAAGTTCTTTTTGGTAAAAGAAGAATTCATGTTGACACAAGTGGGAAAGGAGAAGCAACGACCAGGGGAGAAAGTGGTGGCATATGCCAAAGGTTCGGATAAACGCTCCTCGACATGAGGGAGGAGGCCAAGGAGTCCAAACTGCTTCAGATTTGTGCTCAAGGTTTGATCCCGGAGTACATCTGTAACCTCATAAACGAAACATGCGAAGGAACTTTTGTGGAGTTTTTGAAGGCAACAAGGAACATATCATTAGTCGTACGTCCAAACCCGATCATGGTTCCTAGGATATTCAGGAAGACATTGCAACCCCTTGTGGGATGTGGCCAGCCCCCATGAGTGGGGTAAGTCGATGGAGGAGAGGGGCAAGTAGCTAAAGAAGCACAACAAAAGGAAGTTCGGTAGAGATAGAGAGGATCCACCACCATTACCTTGTACTATTGAAGAGGCCGTCAGTTGTTTCAATGCACTGGTTCAAGGATGGACAGTTTATGAGCCCAAGGATACTCCAGTAATGGTGCCAGATGCCAAAGTAAGAGACAATCTTAAATATTGCCAGATTCATCGAAAGATGGTCATCCAACGATGACCTAATTTACACTAAGGAAGATTATAAGCAAACACATGAAGGCATGGACTTTCCAGATCCCTCAAGAGAACATCAACAATAATAACCCGCTACCAGCACATGCAGCTTACTGGTAGTTGCTTATGATGAAAAAGATGAACGAGAGGTGAGGGAACTGGTGGTGGAGCAGGAATCATTAAAGACTGCATGAGAGGAATGGCTAATATGGTGATAGCCTACGATGAAGCTAGTGCCAGAGATGTAGAGAATGTATATAATCTTGACAATGAAGAAGTAAACCAAGTGTTGGAATACCATGATGTATCGCAGTCGCCCAAATTCTCGTGGTTCTTCGATCAGGTGAGGATGCCAAAGGAAAGCATATTGGAGATAAGGCAAGCAATTTTATACATTACACAAAAGAATGTCGTTCCATCACAGAGATGGATAGGGCCCATGGCCAGATTAATAAGGAAGTTCCTGTCCGAAGTGACTTTCAGTGATGCCGATAGAGCTATAAGGTTACCACACAACAGACCCTTGTATGTGACAATAAGTATCAATGGGGTAAGTTTTGTGAGATCTTTAATGGTTAGGGGGAGCATCCATAAACATGATGCTCATCAACTAATTCCATGCATCCAATATCTCTGAGGCAAGATTGATACCAATGCCTTTGGTGATCTCTGGTTATGTCAAACAATCCTCTAGGTTGATTGGGTATGTGATCATAAGGATTATAATTGGTAATCTTACTTCACATATAAAGTTTGATGTGATTAAGAGTGATACTTCTTACTACCTTCTAATAGGAAGGGTGTGGATGCATAATTTAGTCCCGTCGACATATCACTAATGTGCTAAGGCAAACGTGAAAGGGACTGAGATCATTATACGTACAATAAAGAAGACCCTTGCAACTAAAGAGGATCAATTGGTGGATGCAACATTTTACACAGAGTTGGAAGAGGACATAAGAGTCCTAACGAGAAGAATGGAGGGAGCCAGAGTTCCTTCTATCACAAAAAGGATGAGGCATGTGAATAATTAAAGCAACAAAGGAGCGGGAAGGAGATAAATAGCTAAGGAGGTCAATCATGTTGATCCCAAACCCTAAAATATATCTAAACAAATAAGAGATAGTATTAGGAATAGGATGGACCCAATAGAGCATGAGGCCTAACGACATAGCATTCTGAGTTGGTTTTTAACAAATAGGTTGGTAGAAGCTTTGAGAGAAAGGAAATGGAAGGTAGCCATAATGGCTAATAAGAAGTGCGAGAAAGTGATAACGAAGGATGGGATGGTGATCTATCACCTTTGAAGGTATGAGCGGGCGCTCGAAGGAGCTATTCTAGAGGTTAATGAAGAGGCTAACCCGGTGTATGAGTGTTTTTTGGTAGACTAGCAGGGGCAGTGCATGGTCATAGATAACTCAAACATATAAGAGTTTATGAAAGAAGTATGAGAAGAACCAAAGTACATGATGGATCTACCAAATTCATAGGTGAAAGAGATGGAGCAACTTGGTTTGGCCGAAGAATGGGAAGATCCAAGGCCCATCTTAACTTATTGAAGTTTATGCATTCTTGAGAGGTTCTATAAATATTATTTTTATTTTTATAATCGGTGAGGCTAGCACAATCCGTTGCTTATTGTTTTTTTCATTGAGCTACTAATAGTAGATTAATCCCTAAAGTCCTTACTCAACTCTTAGCTAGTTAAGGAATGATGCTTTAAGCAAGCGAGAAAACAGGTGCGCTAACTGTTGCTTTCGAGCTTCAAAGGATCTGAGCGAAGATAAAAGAATGGCCTTGATTGATCTAGTTTGAGAATATATACATGAACTTTGCATGGAAGTACATAGATATGGAGGGGTTATATGAAGAAGTAAGTTGCCAGAAGATGAACATTATGCCTTCAACTATACTGATGAAGAGATCTACAAGAACTTAAAAGCCTGGACTGGATCTAAAAATTAAGGAAGAAGTTTAACAATTACAAGTAACAGGGTTCATCAAATTGATACATCACCCCTTTGGTTATCAAGAATTGTCCCAGTGGGAAAGAAGGAAAAGAACCAGATAAGGATCTGTGTGGACTTCAGGGACTTGAGCAGAGCTTGTCCAAAGGATAAGTTCCCTCTTCCCTCTATTAATAGCTTGATCGATGCAACTACTGGGCATGAAATATATAACTTTATGGATGGGTATGTGAGATACAACCAAATCAAGATGGATTCAATAGATGTAGAGAAAATAACATTCAAAACCCAGTTAGGTAATTTCGTATACAAAGTAACTACTTTTGGGTTGAAGAATGCTGGAGGAACATATTAGAGAATGATGATGGACATTATCCATGGACTTTTTCATAAACCTTTGGAAATTTATGTGGATGATCTGGTCATCAAGTCGAAGAAGGAAGAGTCTCATCTGAATTATTTGAGGAAGGTATTTATTTGATGCTGGAAGTATAAGATGAAGATGAATCCATTGAAGTGTGCCATCAAAATTATGAGAAGAAAGTTTATGGTCTTTGTGGTAGATCGACAGGGGGTGAAAATGGACCAGGATAAATAACAAGAAATCCTAGAAATTCCATGTTCAAGAAAGATGAAGGATCTCAAGAGTTTCCTTCGTAAAGTCTCCTACCTCCAGAGATTTATGCCAGCACTTGCCGAGAAAACTTATCCGCTGATGGAGATATTGTGAAAAGGAACAAAGTTAAAATGGGAGTAATCTCACCAATAATCTCTCACCAAGCTAAGGAAGATGTCCACTTCTTCACAAACGACGATTCCTCCAAAGGCACGGATACCATTGTAGCTCTACCTTATGTCTACCACTAAGTTTATCGGTTCTCTTTTAAAATAGGAAGTTAATGGGCAATAACTATTAGTCTACTATCTGAGTAGGATCATACATGGACCATTGGCAAGGTATAGTAGTATAGAGAGACATTACTTAGCCTTGGTATTTATAGCATAAAAACCTAGACATTACATGTTATCATTCACAATTCTTATTTTGACAAGATGTGATCCCATTAGATTTTTGTTGGAAAGAACTATTTTGATTGGAAGATCAGATATGTGGTTCCTCATCCTTTCAGAATATGACTTGAAGTGCATGGTCCCTTGTGCGATCAAAAGCCAGGCATATGCAGATTTATTGGTAATCTTTTCATCTGGAATATTTGAGCGACCCCATGAGAGCATTCTTAGAGATGATTTGCAGGACAACTCTTTGATGCAAACTTTAAAGAATGTACTATTCAGTTTGATGGTTCTTTAGTAGAAAAAAGGGGGAGCATAGGTTATTCTCTGAAAAGGGAAGGAAGAGGTTTTCCTTTCCTACAAGTTATTTTTCCCTTGCTATAATAATGAAGTAAAGTATGAACCGTTAGTGTTGGGGTTGCTAGAGGACCTTCGAAGGGGCATCCATTTACTGTGCATTAAAGGTGATTTGAACTTGGTGGTTCAGCAAGTGAAAGGAGAAAAGGCGTTGAAACACCTCAGCATGGGGCCATATAGAACAATCATCTAACGACTCATTATCCAGTTCCATCACGTCAAGATAAGGAAGCATCCTAGAATAATGAACAGGCATGCTAATGCATATTTCACCATTTCTTTGAAAGTGGCCATGAATAGCTACATAATAAAGGTTGTGATATAACGTAGAATAGTTCACTTGGTGGTACACCCGTTCTTGCCGATGGAAGATGATTCGTATTGGAGAGGCGAGATCAGAAAGTAGTTAGAGTCTGGGGAAGGCAAGATGGAACTAAGAGAGCTAGCGCAGTATTTTGCCAACCGAGGAAGTCCTTACTTTAGGAACGCGGGAAGATGTCTATCAAGGTGCATCGAGCTAGAGGAAGTAGAGAAAAAGTTAAAGAAGACACAAGATAACCACTGCGAAATGATTGAGATCCCTCTTATAGATAAATTCAGAGAGAATGATACTTTGGGCCAATGATGAAGTAGGATGAAGCTGGCCAATGATAAAGTAGGATGAAGAAGAGTTACAATGAAGGTGCGATAAATGTTAGCCTTTATTTTAGGCACCTGAATATCACTTCGTTAAAATACAGGTGGATTGAAGGTAGACTTACATTGATTTTATCAAGGATGTAGTTATTCTTACATAGAAATTGATGCGATGGGACTCAAATAAAGGGACCCATGATTCTACATCCAAGAGGAGGAGCTCTATCGCAGAGGATATTTTAACAGACCGTTAAGATGCATCACAAATGAGGAGGAAACATAATTCTTAAAGAAATCTTATGAACCAAATCACATTGGAGGGGGAAAATTATATGACTAATTTATGACCTTAGATTAATATTAGCCAATCATGGAGAAAGATTCTACTGAGTTTGTTCGAAATTACAAGGCGTGCTAACTGCATGAAAATATGATCCATGCTCCCTCGATGGACTTACACTCTTTGGCCACTCCTTACCCATTCCACACTCGAGGGTTTGACCTAGTAGGGGCAATACATCCATCCTCGAGAGGAAAGATCTGGATATTAGTGAAAATATAGTGATTCAAAAAATAGGCTGAGGCAATACCACTGAAGAGAGAAACAATAAGTGTGGTGGACAACTTCATTAGAGAGTACATAATTTGTCGATTTAGGATACAAAAGGTTATCCTCTCTAATAACAAGATCCCATTTGTCAAAAAAGAAGTAATTATGCTCATAGACAAGTACTCCATCATCCATCACACCTCAATGCTGGCATATTCTAAAGGCAACGGTCAAGTCGAAGAAATTAACAAGACCTTGGTCAATATTTTGGCCAAGACGATGGATGATTTCCCAAGTTCATGGGATGATAAGATTCCAGTAGTTCTCTGGGCCTATTGAATGACAAAGAGGACACCCACAGGGTATACGCCGTTATCTCTTGTGTTTGGAGCTGAAGAGATTATGCCAATGGAGCTGGAAGTTTTCTCGGTCCGATATGCCTTACGATGTAGCATGCTTCCTCAGAGCAACCACGTATAGTTGGAAGCACTAGATGAACATAAGGACAATGCGATGAAACACTTCCAGATTTACATGAAGCTTCTCTCCAGGGCATATGACTACTTGGTGAGGCCAATAAAATCTGTAGAAGGGGATTTAGTTTTGAAGGCAACGGTGAAACACATTTAAGGGATCACATTGCCTAAATTTTCTGTGAATTGGGAGGGACCTTTCATTGTGAATGAGGCTTATGATTCAGATTGCTTCTTAATCTCTAAGATAGAAGAGGATTAACCTTTCAAGATTAATATAAAATTGTTAAAGGTCTATCAAGTTTAAGTTAGTGACCTCAGTTATAGATTTATTTTGTGTTAAAGTTATGTTGCAATTCAATATGAATTATTTCTGTTCTTATGATTCTTCTCATAAGTTAAGAAGAAAGAGTCTTATTGTAAATTGTAAGAGTTTAATCTTTGCAATGAATAGAAGAGAGTTTTAACAAAGCATGGCATGGTAATAATTCTATTTTTTCATTCATATACTCAAAAGGATTAGAAAATTGGGAAATGTTTCCCAAGAATTACATATGAGGAAATGAAAAAAATTACAACACAAGAAAATAAGGGATTTTAACTCAGAAGAAACCAGAATGTAAGGAGAGGAGAAGAAGTCCCAAGGCAAGCCCAAAGAGGCTTCCAAGCACGCTCTTTGGGCAGTAATGAAGCCTTCAAGTCTATTCTGGGCTTGGTCCCTTCAATGACTAAGGCCTCGCGCTTTTGCTAGGCTTTCAGAAGAGCTTCTTCGGCAGTCTTCACCTCCTGATTAGCTGCTTCTAGCAAAGGGGACAACTTCAGTAACCTATTATCCTCAACCCATTGGGCCTCTACATGATTCTAATAGATCTCCCTCTAGCTCTCCAACTGATTTCTCTTTAAAAACTTCAGGTGGTTGATCAACCAGTTCAATTGGACGCCATCCTTGCCCATCTCCCTTAAGTTTCCCAGGTACTGATTAACGAGGGGCCTAGTAAGACTTAACGTTTGACTATTGAAAACCTTAGTAATAACGACCGCTAGACCCTGGAGCCTATACCTCATCACCAACATGTTTGAACGCAGGCAGTCAATAGTGAAGGTTTGAGGGTGATGGGTGGTAAATTGTTTAATGATAGAACGATTGAATGCAAAGACTTGAGGAGACTAGTAAAGGACCCTAAGGCAGAACTCATGAGGAGGCAAGTTACATAGAGGAGCCTCACGACTGGACTCACTATTAACTAGGAGATTAGTAGTGGAACCACGATCGTTCTGACTGGTTTCCTCCGAAGAGGATTCATAAGCACCCAAAAGTGTCTATTTTATACCCCGAATAGAGGCATTTCAGTCACTTGTTTTAATTAAAATTGGCCTTATGTCATATTTTCTTATTTTTTATGTCAATCAACAGTCGCAATATCAAATAATGCTAAATCAAGTCAATTTTCACTCAATGGTGGTCAAAAGCGTTAATTGGAGAAATTCAAAGAGACCGTGAAGAGATTAGCACTGATGCCGCGAACCAGTCACGTAACCCCAACCTAGCCCAGACCTAGACCAATTGATACCCCGAGCTCGGTGTGTATTGTGTTTGTACTTTTATCCTTTTTTAGAGTTTTTAGTTTGTGTCATTTTTATTTTTAGGAATTATTTTAGATTTGTTTAGAATTTTCTAGTTTTTATTTTCTAATTTTTATATTTCTTTATTTTGATTTTGATTTTTATTAGTTTTTAATTTATCTTTATTATATTTTATTAGGATTCGTTTTTAGGAAGTTATTTTTAGTTTTATTAGATTTTATTTTTTTATTTTTTTAGGTCTTTAGTTTTTGTTTTTATTTGATTTTTAAATTTTTAGGTTTCATTTTTAATTTTTTTATTATTTGAGTTTTTTTACAGATTAGGATTTCATTTTTTAGTTGATTTTAATTTTTTCTAGTTTGTTAGTTTTATTTTTTTAGTTAGTTAGGTTATTTTATTTTTGTAATATCCCGTATTTTATGGATTTTAAAATTGGGGATTTATTAAATTTAATTGAGTTATTAATTTAATAATAATTCGAAATTTTATTTTAAATATTTACTAGTGTAACAAGAGTTAGTAACTATTGAGAACTTGTTGAATATTACTTAATGAGTAAATTAATCTATAGAATTGAATTTATTAAAATGTCACAAGTGAATAACATGACAATTATGAAAATTAAGTCGGGACGCGCCTGTGCCGTGTCGGGACTAAATTATTATTATAAAAAGTGAATAAATTATAAGTCACCCGTATGGTCATTTCGAGTGCGCCAACATGTCCGAAAGGGTCGAGATAGTCAGAAAAGTGTACCCGGGGATTTAGTTTGGGTCTCGTGACATTTTTAGGCCTAACCGGTAACCCGGGAGGGCATTTTAGTAATTTTCTTTTTAAGGCTTAATTATGGACAAAAATTAAAGGGATATATCTGATGGGAGTTAGAGTCTTCGAAGATGAGAATTGGTAGAGTTCCAGAGAGGCTAAGGAAGGGAGAATGGAGAAGACTCTAAAGGGGAGAACCACCCTACCTACACCACCGTTGCCATCTTTCACCACCAACGCGTAGATCGGGAAACTAGGGACGCAACCATACCCGTCAACACGTGAGAATCAGACCTTCACATCTGAGGCAAGTATCTATCTTGCTACTTTTCTAGCTAATATTTCTCCCATGTTAGAATAGGATTGATAAATATATGTTTTATGGAATAATTTGATGATTTAGGGAGTTTAAATCACATGCTTTAGAGGAAATAAGTATATTATGGAAATCTCAACATATGTAGAGGATTACCCATGAAATTTTAATGGTTTAGAAGTGAGAAATCTGGAAAAAGAATTCGAAGATTGGAAATTTTAATGAAACTAGGGTTCTTGATAATTATGATGAATTCGTACATGCTTCACGTAGGAAATCATGTATATACGTGTATTTAATCAGTAGTAAACTTGTTTGGGAGTTTGGGATTCATTAATGGTGTTTTGGAGGATTTTTTGGGATGAAACCTGTAGGTTGGATTAACAGTTTTCTGGGCAATAACTGCTTGATTGATCGATCGACCCAAGAATGTCGATCGATCTACTAATCAATCGATCGACCCCTTCCATCGATCGATCGACCCCTCCTAAAAACTGCATGTTTTTCCTCTTTTCGTTTAATTCGGATAAAATGTGTAAGAACCCTTAAATATCATTTAAAGAGAATAATGGGCCATGAAGAGGACCAGTAGGGTCTAAGTAGATTCTATTGAAGGAAATGTTATATGGGATGTAGCAGTGGGTTAATGGGGGGGGGGGGTGACACATGTTGGAAATCATGCGTACGTTAACTGTGGAATTGGGAGATTCGTGAATGACTTAGACCAGTATATGAGAGAGGGTGTACCTACATAATTGATCTATAGGAAAAGAAAATACTTCGAGGGACGATAAGTAATTACAAAATGATTATAATTAAGAATAAATTGAGATGAGTTCTTTATGTGTAAAGATTAGGTAAAATTTTATTACGTAGGTTTAAAATATTATTACGGATTGTGGGCGAACCAAATTGGAAAATGAGGATATTATATATATGACCGAGTGCATGTTTATATATTTATATTATGTTTGTGTATAATCATACCCTCGCTACTCGATATCACGGAGGTTGTCGCACCGAGACGGTCTTATCTCGATGGGACCTTTATGGGGGATATTGACTTGTACCCTAGAACATAGGGTTCCTTGGTACAGGCTATCTGAGAATGATAGTCAGACGGTCCTAAGAGACGTGAGGGGTATGTGCTGACCTCTTAGTGACTTAGAACTATGCTTCACCTCCATTTTATGTGTATTGTGTTAATACAGTTCGAGAGTGATTTCGAACTAGTATTTCCCTTAGTATGAGTCATACGGGGACTTGATAGCAGAGTATGCTAGCACCATAGATTTTATGTGGGATGCCAATAATATATATATTACATGAGTGATTAATAAATATACGTATATATGGAAATCTTGTACTATGCATATAAGTAGTTAAGTATTGAATAAATGCTCCAAATTTTATAATAAGTATTCGAGAACTTCATAAAGGTACTGAGATATATTAAGTAACATAAGTAATCATGAAGAGATTGATCTCTAAACTAAATATCATAGCCTTGTGACTTCTCGAAATAAAATCACTGGGAGATACGTTAGGTAGACCTATGAGGCATTTAGTAGTACGGTAGGCATGCACACTAGATGAGAGGTGATAATTCTCAAGAGAGTGTATTGTACTAACATGGTGGTTATATTAGCCGGTAATCATTTAAAATACTTGCTAAACTATATTTAAAAACATTTTTCACTCGCGCTCTGACCCGTTTTCTTTCATTTTTTCTGTCTCTTGTATATATATATATATATATATATATATATATATATATATATATATATATATATATATATATATATATATATATATATATATATGTATGTATGTATATATTACAAGTGCTCAGCCATAGGGGGTGTCAGGTGTAGAATCATTTGACTGGAAGCGCTGCAGTTTGTGTGGGAGTTGTAGGACATTGTAGTAGACACTTCCTCCTTTGGTTCCTCAAACTTCTGTTTAGTTCTTTTAGTTAGGGAATGTGTCGCCCATTTCCAGAATCTTGTTTATACTTGATAGGGGTTGCATTTAATTCTATCATTTCAGTATTTGGTTTTCATTTTGGATTTTTTTATCTCTCACATTATTTGTGGGTTGTGGTTAATTATTTGGATTTGATAATCTAGTTGGCACGGTTCGTTGGATGATTGGTATCTTTATCATTTGTATTATTCAAATTTGTTTATGTTTAAAAATATTTTTTAAAAGGAATTAAATAAATGAAGACTTTAAATTGTTTTGGCACTTAGCTTAATTATTTCGGGTGTTCAAATTGGAAATTATTATTTTGAGACAGTGATGCTAAGAATGAACCAACCGTTTATCTTGATTTTATTTTAATAAATGAGTGATCACCCGATATTTAATTAGGCGGGGTGTCACAATTTTTAGGTGTCCAAATTACAAACAAAAATTCTATTTGTACAGAGGAATCTGTACAGAATCGTCTGTACAGACTGACGTGTCGCGTCTGTATTGGTTCGTGTCTTGAGTGGGCCCAGACACGGACCAATGCAAACGCGACACGTCAATCTGTACAGACGATTCTGTACAGATTCCTCTGTACGTGTAGAATCACTCAATTACAAAACACACCCACCCACATAAGCCTACACCTAACACATACCCCAAACAACCCCTAAGACACACACCATAACACCTACACCCTCACCACACCAAAAAAAGCCCACTTCATCTTCCCCACACAAATACCCACTCTCTCTCTCTCCTCCTCCATTATAACACACCCAGGCTTAAGCACCCATTAAAATCATGACCCAAATAAACCCGAAACCCAAGCTACTCGGCACCACCTCACTGTCTGAAAACCCAACTCAAAATCGAGATCAACGTCGAGATAAAAATCAAGACCCGCAACCTCAGCTTCCCGACCCATACCTGCCGACCCACAACCCCGTGCCCAACAGTCCAAAAACGCCACCACGTCCAAAACCCAAAAAATTTGAGACTCCGGCACGACCTCCATTCACCCACAGATCCTCATACCCGGTATACACAATCCCAAATCTGTGTCCAAAGTCCTCACAACCCAAACCAATTATTTTCCATATCTCCACAAAAATAGGAACTCCTAACACCTGTTAAGCCAATAGCCACGTGCATTTTCAAATCCTTGACTTAGCCTACTCAATCCCAAAAATCTCTCAACCAAAACCCAACTTCGTGAACAATAAAAAGAGAAGGCATCATTTAAGAAAATGGGACTCTCAACAAGAGAGAAGACAAACTAAAGAGATGCATCGAGAGAGAGAAAGTGTGTATATTATATACAGTTTACGGTCATGAAAAAAATTCAGAAAAATACACAAAAAAAATAGTTTAGATTTAGAATAATTTTGAGGTTTAGTTTTTAGTCTTCTTTTTGTAATCAAGTGATGAAAATTGTGAAGAAGTTGGACGCATGTCAATGGGCATTTCAACACAAATTTGTGGAAAAAAATTGCGTATTGTATTTCTACATTCTCTTTTCAATTTATTTTCTTCTTGACATATTATTTGTTGTTGTTTATGCACAGATGATAATGTTTGGCTAAACATCCCGTTCAAAGGGTGGGATGCACTGTGAATGATGTTAATTTAATTAATCAATTTTATTAATTGTTATAATTCTAGGAAAATTAATTTTTAACTGTCACCAATTAGTTTTTGTAACAAGAGTTAGTAAATTAATTGAAGAAATTAATGATTGAATATAGGAATCGAACTAGAGATAGGTTTTTTGAAATTTGAAAATTAATTCGGTGTTGAATTTTGAGGATTGTTATTATTTTCGTTAAATTGATCCTAGCGGGTAATTTTTCTGAAAATAGTATAATTCCTAATTTTTCATTGTGTGATATTTTCAAATTAGTTTTCTGAAAAAGATATTATTAAATTTATAATTATAATGAGAGTTAGATTATTGATTTAATATTATCTCGAAATATTTCACAATAATAAATTGAGAAATTAAAATAAATAAAAATGCAATATAATCCCATCTCTTAACCTTGTCAGATATTTCACACTTGGTTGCACATTCTTTTTCCGTTATTTAGTCATAATTTTAATTTTAGCATTAATTAGTTAACTTTTCCCTTGAAATTGTTTTAAAAAAAAATTTAATAAAAAAATTGGATTGCAAGTTTTCACGTTAATTGTTTCACCATTGAGAGTTGGATTTATACCCGTACTTACCGCAATACGAGTTATTTGTAGACAAGTTTTGTAGGCACTCAAGGAAATTTTGAGAGTGACTTTTGAAAACAACGATTATACGCAAAAACCACTTATGAAATGGCGTGGTTGCCACTTTCTTAACGTGGGGAGAAATTGAAGACTTTTATTTTTTACTTTTTTTTAGTTGTAATTACTATTCCTCGTCCCTCCTCCTCAAACTGGTTGTATAGGATTTTTAAAGATTTTTATTTATTTTGGTGCATTTTGACACCAATTTATTTTTAATAATTATTCATGTAAAAATCAAAAAGCGAAAAGGGAAATTGGACAAAGTAAAGAGAAAGCGTCCAAAGGTGAGGATTTTTTAAGCCTCTTTACATTAGGTCGGTAGGACTCCCGGGGGTGACTGAGATAGACGAGATCTCTCTCCGATCGACTCAACTCGATCTTCACCCCACATGTGAAAAAATCATGGGAGGTACATTTTTTTATCCCTCACGAACCTCCTGCAATCGAGTCAATTTTTGTGTGATTACGTGCTCCTGTGTGCTTTTAATTTCTGCATCGCACTTAAATTTAATGGTTTGATGAATTAATTTACCTAAGACCTAGACCCGGTCATTAAGATGAGAAGGGATTTCATCACCCGACTCACTCTCTTATCCATTGTGTGCTACCTTAGTTGTCATTAAATTTAAAATCAATCAACTAGCTAGCCCAATAGGAACACATTTTTATAACAGGCGATCACAATGATAAATTCCGTGATTTTTATCGCCCGCGGACTTAATTAAAATTTGACTACCCCTCTCACTAATTTTAAAGATAATAATTGGATATGTGCTCGTTAGGATTTTTCCTTTACTCGTATGTGTCCAATTCAATTCTTTAGGTAGTCAATTATCAAGAGTCCATTTTCTCCCCTTTTTCTAACAATCCCAAAAATATTTCCCTTCTTTTTTAAAAATATTTCCAAAAATCCTAAAAAGATTTTCTTTCTTTTTTCCATATTCCAAATGCCAAAAATATTTCCCTTTCCTATTTTTTAAAAAAAATCACCAAAAGATTTTCTTTTCTTTTGAAAAATATTTAAAAATTCAAAAATATTTCTCTTGTCATGGCCGAAGAGCGTCCTTTATGGGAATACTTTGGCCATTTCCCATTCTCTCGAAGCTTGTTTGACGATGAGACCGTATCGAACCTTCAATCCTTAATTCAGGGCTTTAACTCTCAAACACCCACCGTTGATACTTATGTGTCATCCACGCACACATCTCATCTTCCACCACCTCCGATAATGAGTGTCAACACATTCCATGCTTCGTCGTGCACACACTGCTTCATTGCCGATCACTTTTCCCATGAGTGCCCATTTATTTTCTCTCCATCTGAACCCACCATGGGACATGTGTATCCATATGAAACTGTTTCGGAACCACCCTCGACATATTCATGACATATCCAATGTCTAAGGGTATGAGTACCCAAGCTATTCATGGAGGCCTGATCACCCTTCCACGCAATTTGAATCACAACGCCATGTTGGGATCCTTATGATTTCCAACAGTCATCATCGCCACCTCGTGCACCTCATATCTATCAGTCCACTTACTATGCTCCTCATGCTAATCACCCTTTTGTCTCTCACTAATATGCTTGTCCCGTGTATGAACAACTTGACCCCATTCCCCACACTTCATATGAGTATTCTCCACATCCTAGTCTTTCTAGCGAGTTGTGTCCACCTCAACCACCACCGCCACCCACTATCACTTCACCACCACCTTGCACATCTGCTCTCGAAAGTATCTTGCAAAAGTTTTCGCACACTCTTTAATCTCAAAATTAATCCCTTCAAAGGCTTAAATAATGATTAAATGATTTTGAGTGTGCGAACAAGTCGGCTTTCACCCTAAGTCCACCCATTGTTGCCCCCACGTGGGACGATGATGTGTCGTCTTGTGCCACTGATTTTGGGTGTGACCAATCCTATCCTCCTGAGAATATTGAAGTTAAGACCACCATGTTGTCCAAGACCCAAGTTGACAATTTTGTTGACATATCCATTGATTGCGAGGCTAATCCCACACTGCCCTATTCACTCGAACCCACCATTGAGTTTTGCCTTTCCCCTTCCACAATTTCCCTATTTATGCTTGAGTCTACACCTTTTGATCCTTTCCTGCGTGTTCCCGAGGAACCATTTATTTATAGGTTAGCTCCAGCTACATTTGTTTCCCACTGTCCTGAGATTGAGTCCGAGATGGTGTCTACCTCTTTGGATATGGATCTTATCCCACCATTCTTGACTCCTATTGAGTCATCTATTACTGTTGATTCTTCTATCTCGGATTTAGATGCCTCGTTAGATTTTTCAACCACTTCTGATGGTGACTTTTGGGTGGATAAGTTGATCACTCCCTCGTTCACTTTACCACCTCCTCCTTCGCGTGCCCTTGAGGACTACTACGAGCCTCATGAGGAATGTGTTTCTCCTACTCATGACTTAGATCATCTTACCACGCCCTTTATCCCACCCGACCCTCCAATTTTCCTTTCCACCCCACCACTTGGTTTGGATCTTGTTATTGCACCTCACCTGTTCACATCTATGCATTTAGGTTCTCACCTACACCCACCCTCCACCCTAGTGCCCCACGATCCCACTCCCACGTTTTTCTTCCACCCCGATATCTATAAGAGTATTTTTCCTACTCTAATCTTTCGTGACACTGATCTTGTTCTTTCAATCCCGCCATTCTCATATCATGGTGATTTTTATTTTCTCCTGCTCCCTGGTGTGTCACGGCGTCACCATTATCATCGTCCATTTATAGAACGGTCATGCAATTTCTATGAGGCCCACCCCTTAACTATTTCCACACCATTTTACCTCCCTATATAATTTGAGCATCATGCTTACAGGGCCCTAGTTTCCCCCACCTTTCGGCTCAATAAAGTCCATGATCAGTGCCTGTTCACCCTTACCCATCTTCGCCTTACCTTGATACCCATCCACCCATGTTCCCCCTATGTTTTTCATCGAGTGATGAACTTTGCTATATAAGTGCATTGACCCGTTTTTGCCTTTATCCAATAATACTGACGCTTCAGTCTTGTTTGGGGGTGATTCTCATCACCCGATTTTTCTGCCACCCCGTGCTTTCATAGTTCTTATCCTTAAGGGTGAGTTCTGATCGGTCTGGCTTAAGACATTAAACTTAGCGCTATCAGGAGGAAGCCCGTTGTTCATTGTTTCTGAGTATGAGTCTTATCCTGTTTGGGGGTGTTGTTTCACATCACCCAATGCTTTTCACATCCTTTCTAGACTTGTACATATTTTTGTCGCATTTATTTTTCAGGTTTTATCTCTACACCATGCAATACATTTTCATTAGTGGTTCATTATGGTAATATCTTTCCTCCTTTGTACTTTTCATTTTTTATATATAGTTTTAAACACCGAGGACGATGTTCTCTTTTGTTTGGGGGTGGAATATTTATGAAAATCGTACCTCTTTTGAAAATTTTCAGAAACAAGTGATTTTAAACATTTTGTGTTATTAAATTTAAATTTTATATGACATGAATTGTCCATTATCCCTCTTTTAGAAATCTCAGAATACCCGTGTTCAACCGTAAAATTACACTTTTTATCATAAAATTAAATAATACCTCTTAAAGCGTACTTGCATTATGAATTTTTAGACTCAACAAATTTCACTATCACTTTTACAATCAAAAGTTAAAGAGTAAGTATATTCTCAAGAGAGCCTTAAAAGATCACTAGTGGCGACTTAAACCTGTAAGATTTGAGCTTTTCACCTTTTTGAGGATTTTTACGTATCTCCGAGTCACAAGTCGACTCAACTTTCTTTGGATACAACATTTAGTCGTTGCATGATCTCATTATTTTTTCAATTTTGGCATAATCACTGAGAATGACATTACTTTCGAGTTGTAAGAAATATGTGTCTTGTAGTTTGTCCCGAGCACCAAACCATTTTTACCCTTCACTCCACCTATTATCATTCCACATTTTCCTTCTCCATGTATATCCCAGACACCATCCAAATATCATTTCCTATCACTGCCATCATTTTTCAGAAAAAGAGTGTTTGGAATTATCAATGTAAATTGTCTTCATTTGTGTTAAGAAAATAAAAAATGCATCGCAATAAAAAAAAGCAAAGAAAGAAAAAGAAAATATAGAAAATAAGAAAAAGAGGCATGCGATCATAAATTGAAAAGATGAAGACATTAGTTATTCAAAGTTGTGTCACACTCTTCTCGAAACACTTCCATCATATCATCCATCTTCTTCATTTTCCCTCATACCTTATATAAACCCCATTTTCACCCTTGGTATAGTGTTTGGGCAAAACGAGAAGTCTATATGCTGAATAACTCGACTTTCTCGACATAGTGGTTAGCATTCGTTCATGAGATAAAAAAAAAATCATGTGTCTGTCATTTTCTATAAAGTGTGTAAGAAGTTTGAACTTGTTTACATTTACTCACCTCCTCACCCACTAGAGAGATAAACTTACCCAATTCTCAGAGACTTCGATTCAGAGAGATATATCCAGTGAGAATTGAAGTCAAAACTTTGATTCTATAAAGGAGATCTAAGAATTACTCTCGCGACACTTAAGATTGTTTCGCATTAACACATACTGAGTTTTAGGAAGGATTGCGCTTTTTGGTATTAAGTAATTTTACATCTCATTCTGATAGTTGAATACGGTTCTCCTTGATGTCCTTTTAAAAATGGTTGTATAGCATTTCATCATCTACTCAGATACTGCATTTAAATAAGTTTTTGAATTTTGTGGGTATATTCACTGCAAACCCTCACGAGACACCACTCGTCCTGTAAGGCAACCTACAGGTTTAACGGCTTGTTGCACATGCTAAGTGCAATCGCCAGTGCCTGCAAAAGTAGCACACTTTTGGTTACTTCTCTCTATTTTTTCTCGAGGACTAGCAATGTTCTGTTTGGGGTTGGTGTGATAAGCACCCAAAAGTGTCTATTTTATACCCCGTATAGAGACATTTTAGTCACTTCTTTTAATTAAAATTGGCCTTATGTCGTATTTTATTATGTTTTAGGTCAATCAGCGATCGCAACATCAAATAATGCTAAATCAAGTCAATTACAACTCAATGATGGTCAAAAGCGTTAATTGGAGAAATTCAAAGAGACCGTGAAGTCAGAAGTCCTATTTGAGGTTGCATAGATTAGTTTCGATGCCCCAAACTAGTTCCGTAACCCTAGCCTATCCCACGGGCATATTGGATTTTTACTTCGTGATGTATATTTGCGCTTGGTGAGATGTTTCCTTATCAATTTTTTCATCTACATATTTATTTGACTATGGAGGATTTGTGCATGTAAGAACCGTTGCCCGTGAGTATTTATTTATTGTCGAAAAAATGATGAGTGTACATAAAAAAAGGGATGCGAGTGGATAATAATCATGCCGTGAAAGCCGTCGTTTGAAAAGAGCCCGAAAAAAATTAAGTCAATAAAAAGAATTATATGCCAAATAGGGGACAAATTTATTTAGTTTGATATATTTGTTCAAAATAAAAGAAAAGAAATATTTTTAGGGAGTTTGGATGGAAATGTCAACGGGTTTGCACAATCAAAGTTAAGCTTATTTTGTCATGTCACTATTGATTTGTAGAATCATTAATATTCTAGGCTTGTGTGTATTGTGCTTGTTTTGTTCATGAAGTTCAATTTTAGTTGTCAATTGAGTCTAAAGCTTAGTTTGATAAAATTTTGTGATCAATTAGAACTTCTTGAACATATTTGAGTGTTTGGGTTGTAATTCTTTTGTTTCTAGTTCACGCCCATTCATTCCATTCCACACACTTGGACACATCGATACTATGTTAGTGTGTAAGTCTTATGTTTCTTGTGTCATGTTTTGTGGTCTTTTATACCTATATACGTGTGCAGAATTTTCATTAATATATTTTTCATATATTATATACGGTATGTTTGTTGTATTTGTGAAATTTACGTTTTTTTGAAAAAATTGAAATTTCAAAAATAGTTGGTGTTTTTGCCTTTTAGATAATCATTACACATGCTTTATTTACATATTTTTTATGATATCTTTTTATTAATCATGATGCTTTGAGCTTAATGTTTATTGTTTCTACTTATTTACTTATATGTCTATTTCGATAAAAACAAAGGGGGAGAGCACATTAAAATGGAGTTTTTATGAGTTTGAATTATGGGGGAGTATTTATTTATGAATTATATTTTGTTTCAAACTCGATGTGTCGCGAAGGTATATGTTTGTTGTCTTATGTTTGTAGGTACCCATTTGCGAAATTCAAGATGGACGAATAAAGACATTGTTTGAAAAAGGGAAGAAGAAAAAGTTTTAAAGACAGAAACTTATGTCGTTCCATTCTAGGGTTGGGAAGGGTGTTAGTAACTTTCTAATAGGAGATTTTGACTTTAATTTGGTGTTTGGTCATTTTGTTTTTTTGTACCGGAATAGCCAAAGGGGAAAATTTGTAAGAACAATTTTTCTGTCATTGTTCATAGCATAGCGTTAGCCTAGTTTGACGTATCCCGTTACAAATCGCCATGCACCAAGAAGATGAACCGAACTTAAGCATCTCCAAGTTTGAATACTTCCCGACATACCAAAAAGTATGAAATAATTTAGAGTTTAAATTAATTCATGAAATGATGTTTGGGATGTTTAATTTTTATCAAAAGATGAACATGAGTGTTTTACTTTGCGAAAATATTGGAATACCCATAGGAGGAGTTTTTAAAAGAAAAAGTTTTCGTTTATGTCGTTCAGATGACATTTAGATGTCGCTCAAATGACATATGCGTCTTTCAAATGACATGCAATTTCGTTACTAACGACATTGTAATACCCCGTACTTTTGGCTATATTTATTTTTGGATTAATTAATTAAATGCGTATTAATTGGAAATTAATCCGGGTTAAAAATACTAACGAGATGCGAGTTGGTATTTGATTATGTGCATATATGATGTTATATGAATATTGAATTATGAAATTTGTCGTGAGATTTATATACGGCAATTTGGGAATTTTGTTGAGACGCGTGTGACCGCCGCGTAATGGTGTATTATTTTAATTATAAAAGTGATTTTTAATTCTATTATCCGTATGGTCGTTTTGAGTGCGCCAACGCATCCGGAAGGGTCGAGATAGTCAGAAAACACTAGCCGGGGGTGTAGTTTGGATTCCGGGGTATTTTTAGGCCATACCAGCATCAAAAAGGGTATTTTGGTAATTTTATATTTTGAGGAATTAAAAGTGACGAAAATTGGGAGTTTTAATCTGATTGGGAATTGACCCACTAAGCCACTAACCAAACCATATTAACCCATTAAGCTACGGAGGTTATCATTTAGGTTTCCAACTTTCCCAAAGAAAACCCTAGCCACCATAGCCACCTTTGGAGAAGGAAGCTTGGAGAGGGAAAGAAAGAGAAGGAATTCTGCAGAAACCTTTACAGAAATCAACACCAAATTCAGAGACAATCAAGGCAAGTGTTTTAATTATATTTAAATTCGTAGAATGTTCCTTCCATGTTAGAAAATTGAAGAGTATCAATTGTTCTTGAAAGATAATGAAAACCCATGAATTTTGAAACTTAGAACTTGAAATCTTGAGGAGGATTTGCATGTAGAATGATAGGTAGATGTTCATACTGATGATATTTATGATTGGATGAAATTTAAAACGGATTTAAATTGGGTAAATTCATGATTTAAAATTTTAGGGTTTGTGTTCTTGAAATATTGGGGGAAAGTGATGAGATTTGATGGTTTAATGATGATTGGGAAGAATTAACTCCGTAAATTACATTAGTTTATAACCTTGATGTGTTTAGGATTGATTAGAGACTTTAAAGTATTGTTGGGACTTAGTTTAGAAGAGATTTGAGGAGTAATAATGGAGAAAAAACGAGATTTAGAAAATCTGGGACGAAGTTGGCAGGTCGTTAGAAGCCCCTACCCAGGTCGTTCGAACGAACTCGTTTGAACGAGCTTCTAACGAATTGACCAGTCACTTCTAACGAAAGGGAACTTCGTTCGATAATCTCGTTCGAACGAGATATCGTTAGAAGGTACAGTTCGTTCGAACGAACTGGAATCTCGTTCGAACAGTCTCGTTCGAACGAGACTTCTAACGAGTTGACAGTGGAATCTCGTTCGAACAGTCTCGTTCGAACGAGACTTCTAACGAGCTGGCAGTCCGGGCCTTTTTGGACTGTTTTGATTTTTGGAGTCCCGTAAACTTGTTCGAGGATATAGATAACATTCCGTTGATGAGGTAATGATAGAATTGGGACTTTTGGGTATTTATGAGAAGGAAATTATATACGAGAGTTAAATTAAATGGACGGTTTGGGTTGAGACGTGAGTGTCTACTACGACGTGAGAATAAATTATGGCGCGTATGATTCTAAATCGGAATAGTATAAATTGTGATAATTATAAGTTGGTACGAGAATGCGATATGTACTACGATTAAACTACGAGATTACTAAGATGTGTGTTTACTTAGTATTGGTATATAAATTGTGTGTATGACATACCTACCATACTTGCTATCACGGGAGGTTTGCGTTCGCTTAGGGCCCTCTAATCCTTGTGTTGCCCGGATTTAGACTGGTTGCCTTGATGAACATAGGTCATAGAAAGACTTATTGGGATATTAATAAGTCCACTGATCGTGGGAGCGTAGGTATGTGCGTGACCCATGTGATGTGGTTGTGTTCGCCTCCATTATTTGTGATGTTGTTATCTGTAAACTATTCCTGAGAGATTCGGAATATGTAATCCTTATGTACGTGATGTACCGGGATGGATAGCAGAGTATGTGTGCACCGCAGCTTAATTCTCGGGGTGCTTGTATCGTATATTTATGTTGTGAATAATATACACTTAATTAATGGGAACCTTCATGTAAATGTTGTGAATATAATTACGATATTGTTTCGAGTTACATAACGGGTTAGCTGATAGTGAAATATATTGCATATTGAGCATCTGAGTTTACGTTAAATCCCTATTTAATTACGAGCGTTATTATGTTAATAGAACCGAGTAATAAGGGTAGGACCTATGGCAGTCTAGCTAGATATTATGTCACTTAGCTAGCGGTTTGGGTCGTTATAGATGGGTACTTACGTTAGGAGTGCACAGTTAGACGAGAGGTGAGAATATCATGTGAGTGCACGTCCTAACATGTACTTTGCATTTAATGTTTTAAATGTTTTTAAAGAACTTGCAGGTTTTTAAAATATAACTCCACATTCGGGCTCTGACCCGTTTGCTTTCAAATCTACTTTTCTTGTAAAACCATTTTAGGTGCCCAGCCACAAGGGCACCATGCATAGGATACTCATTCTGGTGACGAGCTGTAGCTGATTGTGAAAGCTACAGGGATTTGCTTGTAGACGCTTCTATCACTTGGATTCCAGATTCATTATCTATCAGTTGTAGGGCATGTTGCCCATTTCTATTAGAGTTACATTTCCATTACAGTTTTCAGACTTTGGCATTGTATTGTCTTAGCATTCGGTCTATTTATTTCAGTTGTGGGATTTGTTGTGAGGAGTTTTTCCTCCAGACTTTATTTACGTTATGTGATGGTTATTCTTTTTACTTCAGTATGGTGAATGGTGTTATTATTCTTTATTACACTTGTTGCATGTTAATCAGACTTTAAATAAAATTTGGCACTTACTTTTTAAATACTAGGTGGTTAGTAATAATAAAAATGTTTTCGACAGTGATGCTATTAACTGAGCCAACTTGGCATTTTGAATTAATTTAATAAAGGAGTAGCTACCCGGTATTTAATTAGTCGGGGTGTCACAGGTGGTATCAGAGCATCGGGTTCTAGTGTCCTTTAGGATATGACGGCTTATTATGTTTTCGCTAAGTTTCTTTGATATAGAGCCCTATATTTTAGGACTGTTGTACTCTTTTTGTGTATGCTTCGTTCTTCAGCTATTTTAAGTTTATAAACAGCGAACTTATAAACTTTTTTCTTATTTCAGATGCCTCCATAACGTGCACGACGAGTTCCCAGGGATGCAACGCCCGAACCCCAGCCCGCTCCAGTTCAGGGCATGATGAACGCCGCTGAGGTTGCAGCTATAGTAGCCCAAGCGGTAAATGCCGCCATTGCCGTTGTTCAGCAGGCACCACCTCAGGCGCCGGTTGCCGCGTCAGCACAGGCAAATGCATTCCCGTCTGCTTGGGAGCGTGTACGTGACGCTTTTCAGAAAGCGCATCCGCCAGAGTTTGCAGGTAGCTCAGATGTGGTAGTCTCGAGCCAGTGGAGGAAGGATATGCAGAGGCACTTAAGGATGTATGAGTGCACGGATGTCCAGAAGCAGGTGCTAGCTACTTTCAAGCTAGTTGGATCTGCACTACAGTGGTGGGAGTCTATTACCACCGTGGAGGAGAGGGATACTCTCACTATTCAAAACTTCTGGGTGCGGTTTGACCGCAAGTACTTTCCGTCGGCTGTTCACACGGAAATGAGGAGGAAGCTGATGAGTCTAAGGCAAGAGAATAAGACTGTGGCCGAGTATGAGGCCGAGTTCACGAATCTGTTGAATATCGTTCCAGATGAGATACCAACAGAGAAGAAGAAGATTGAGAAGTTCACGGACGGGTTGATATGGAGGATCCGTCAGCATCTTCTAGGGAACCTATCGTTGGCCACCTATTCTGATGTGGTTAACGCTGCATTGTTACACTGCCAGGACAACCGTTTTCATATGGCCGAGGGCAAGAGGTCGGGGGAGTCTAGCCATCAGGGCAGGACTGGAGGACATGGTGCCAGCGGGGCATAATATGGTCAGGGGCAGAGACAGAATGAGCAGGGCTCCCAGCAGGGGGATAATAAGAGGTTCCGGTCAGGGAACTACAGGCAGGGACATGGAGGTTTCCGTCAGGGCCATCAGGGTCCAAACGGCCATCAGGGCCAATAGGGGCAGAATGGGCAGCAGTTTCACCAGGGCCAGCAAGGCCAAGGGAGGAACGGTAACGGCCACCAGGACCGGGGACAGCAGGGGCAGAGAGGAGGGAACTTCCCAGGGAAGTGCTTTATTTGTGGCAAGACTGGCCATAAGCGACAGGATTGTCCTGATAGGGGCAGGGCCCCACAGCAGCAGCAGCAGGGTGCTCGCCAGGAGCCATAGAGGCCTATGTTTCCCGCCGCTCTTCCCGCACCGCCACAGATGGCAGCATTGCCACCCATTCCAGCAGTCCCAGCTCAGCAGGGGCAGCTATAGTATGGACGTGTCTACAACGTCCACCAGGCTGCAGTTCCACAGGCACCGCCCGCGATTGAGGGTACGTTTCCTATCCATGGCACTATGGGCCGGGTGTTATTTGATACGGGTGATACACATTGTTTTATAGCTACACACTTCGCGAAAGCTTTAGGATTGTTAGCTACGGCAGAGAGCACAGTGACGTGTGTCGACTCACCATTGGGGAGTGGGTCACTTATTTTCTTTATATGCCGGGGAGTGGGGGTAGAGATTGGTGGTTTGGTATTACCTGCAGACATGTTGGTATTAGATATGCATGTTCACGATGTGATTATCGGTATGGATTGGCTCGTAGCTTATAGGGCTATGATTGATTGCTTCAGCGGGAGCATTGTTTTTGCCATTCCGGGGCAAGAGATGTTTATAGTGGCGATGCCTCGCCCAGAGGGAGGATCGACCGCTCATCTGTATTACATTGAGGAGGATACCTCTAAGGAGGTAATGATTCCTTTAGATTCTATCCCAGTAGTCAGAGAATATTCGGATGTGTTTCAGGAGATACCAGGCTTACCCCCCAGTCGAGAGATAGACTTTGTTATAGATTTGCTACCGGGTACGAGACCTATAGCACGTGCACCGTACCGTATGGCTCCAGCTGAGATGAGGGAGTTACGGGATCAGATAGAGCAGCTATTAGGTCAAGGCTTTATTCGCAGGAGTACCTCACCTTGGGGCGCTCCAGTTCTGTTTGTGAAGAAGAGGGACGGTTCACTGAGATTGTGTGTGGACTATCGAGAGTTGAATAAGGTCACGATACGGAATAAGTATCCGTTGCCTCGAATCGATGACTTGTTCGACCAGTTCAGAGGAGCTTCTTTCTTCTCGAGGATTGATTTGAGATCGGGATACCATCAGTTGCGTATCAGGGAGGAGGATGTCTCGAAGACTGAGTTCTTGTCGAGATATGGTTCTTACGAGTTCCGGGTTATGCCTTTCGGCTTGACCAACGCTCCAGCTGTATTTATGGACTTGATGAACAGAGTGTTCAGGGATTTCCTAGATCAGTTTGTCATTGTCTTCATCGATGATATTCTGGTTTACTCCCAGACAGAGGAGGAGCACGCCGAGCATTTGAGGCAAGTTTTGCAGACACTTCGTCAGAACGAGTTGTATGCAAAATATGAGAAGTGCGGGTTTTGGCTGAAAGAAGTCCAGTTTTTGGGACACATTATTTCCAACCGGGGAATATCTGTCGATTCGGGGAAAGTATCAGCGGTGAGGGAGTGGGGACAGCCCACGACACCGACTGAGATTCGTAGTTTCTTGGGTCTAGCAGGATACTACAGGAGGTTTATTCGGGGCTTCTCAGAGATAGCAGGTCCTTTGACACATCTGACTCGTAAGGGTGTGCCATACATCTGGAGTGACGCCTGTTAGTTGGCATTCGATGAATTGAAGGACAAATTGACCTCAGCACCTGTGTTAGCATTGCCGAGACCGGGAGTTGAGTATTTGGTTTACACCGACGCGTCTTTGCAAGGACTTGGAGGTGTATTGCAGCAGGAGAGACATGCCATAGCTTATGCTTCCATTAAGCTTAAGACTCATGAGAAGAATTACCCCACGCATGATTTGGAGTTGGCAGCTGTGGTATTTGCCCTACGGATATGGAGGCACTATCTTTTGGGCGAGAAGTTCCAACTGTTCACGGACCACAAGTCCCTACAGTACCTGTTCACATAGAAGGAGTTGAATATGCGGCAGCGTAGGTGGCTTGAGTTTGTGAAGGACTACCAGTTCGACATCTAGTATCACCCGGGAAAGGCTAACGTGGTAGCAGACGCGTTGAGCCGTAGGCCAGCAGATGAGGTGGCAGAGGTGTGGAAGGCTAAGTGGAAGGAATTGGGACACCAGGATGCAGTGGCTCGATCTTTCATGTCTGTGATGACCGTTACACCGTAGATTGTCACGAAGGTAGTACGGGCACATGCCAATGACTCGTTCTGTCAGGAGCAGATAGTTCGATTACTAGTAGAGGGAACCGAGTCCTATACCGTCAGTTCAGACGGGGGATTACGCTTCAATGGGATATTGGTAGTTCCGGAAGGGGAGGAATTGCGACACGATGTGATGGCAGAGTCGCACGACTCACGGTTGGCGGTACATCCCAGAGGGGACAAAATGTACCAAGACATGAGACGCCAGTATTGGTGGAGCGGTATGAAGAAAGATATCGCTGAGTTTGTTTCGAAATGCTCCACTTGTCAACTTATAAAAGTGGATCATCAGAGACCGACATGATTGCTACAGCCGTTGGAGGTCCCGGTGTGGATGTGGGAGAGCATATCCATGGACTTTATCACGGGGTTGCCTACGTCGCAGAGGGGTCACGACTCCGTTTGGGTAATTGTGGACAGGTTGTCCAAGGTCGCTCACTTTTTACCCGTAAGGACTGACTACACTACGGGACAGTATGCCCAGCTCTTCATTTCAGAGGTTGTAAGACTTCACGGTGTGCCCCTAAATATCGTGTCTGATAGAGACAAGATATTTGTTTCGAGGTTTTGGGAGAGTTTCCAGGAGGCCATGGGCACGGAATTGCGGTTGAGTACGGCTTATCATCCGCAGACCGATGGGCAGACAGAGCGCACAAATCAGATGTTGGAAGACATGCTACGCATCACTACACCAAAAGGCTTATTTTGTAACGGATTTATTTTTCTATTTGTAATGGATTTTATCCATTGAAAAATTCTAATGGTTAAAAACTGTTAGAAATCAAATATAACCGTTGGAATATATCATTAATCGTTGCAATATATCATTAAAAGGAAAAAAAAAACACAGAGTAAGGCAAGCGGGAGTTCCCCCAAATTCCGAAACCTTTCCCCCCAATACCTATCCGACTCCCTCTCCGACTCCCTCTCCTCGCCGACCTATGTCTCTGGTGTTGACGGCGTCCAAGATACTTCACAAGGAGCCTAATTGCATTATGGTTGATGATTGCGATCCCGATTCTAGCGTTGTGGCGGTGGAAGACTTGCACGGGCAGATGCATGATGTTTTGTTTCTTTTTAGGGATGCTGGGTTTTCGGCGGAAGATAGATTCTTTGTGTTTAATGGGGATTATGTTGATAGAGGGGCCTTGAGACCTTCCTTCTCTTGTTGTCTTGGAAGGTATAACATTTTTATTGAATTATTATTTTCTACTTAACAAAAAATCAAATTTTTTATTGTGTTGTGCATGAGGGTCTTGTCTGTATCTATGTTTTGCACTGCTAATTGCATTTTGTGTAATTTATTGGTTTCTTAACAATTGTTACACTGGAAAAAAGGGAAAAAAATATACAAGACATATATCTATGTAGGTAGATAGGTATATGTGTTTGGTCGACTAATGTAGAGGGTTATAAATTTTGAAATTGTTCCTCTAGTTTTAGATTGCAGTACAGTTCCATCAGTTTTAAATTTTAGGGGGAGCTCTCCCTTCGGAGACAGATGAATACCCCAGAATCTACTGTATGAAGCTTTAGGTCATTAGTGAGCTTTATGCCAAATTCAACTTTTAATACCCTATTTTATATGTATTTTTTTATTGTCTATGTAATGAATCTTATTAATTGGTGGTGTTGATATAATCTTATGAAATTTAGGTTGTTTTTGTTGATCATGTAATTTTTAAGGAAGCTTAAGAAGGTGAAGAAGAGCATTGGTGAGATACTTGCCATCAATGAGTTATATTATAATATTATATCACTTGATCTTTGTTACATGTTTGGGATGTCTCTGAAATGCTTCCAAGTTATGAAATAAAAAAGATTCAATTTTTATGTTACATATATTCAACTAACTATTCCAAATAATGTTTTTCCCTTTTGCTTTCCCATGATCTTTATTTGAAACGTACCTAAGAAATTTTTAGCTTTGCTAACCAATACCCTTAATTAGGCCCCTTTCCTTTAACTACAAGATGTTCTTGGCCCACTAGGTGTTCTATAATCCTAATACACTATTAAAAGTTAATTTTAATGTGCTAAGTTGATTCTTTTCTTCTTGACTAAATTGTTGGATTTTTTGTTCAACGATTGAGCTAATGACTCACAAGTTTTTAGTGTGGTAGTCATATTTTTTAGATTTGATAATGTTGTGTATATTGAATATACATTGTTCTAAGAAATGTTTGTGATGATCATAGCATTGCCCCAACTTTTGTGCAAAAACATATTTGATGCAATTCTCTTAATAAATAGTTTCATGAATTCAAGGACATTAACTTCTTTTAAATGTTATGGTCATGTAGTTACTTTGACAACTGTGTGTAAGGGTGAAACCCGCCTTAGGTATTATTGATCTGCTAAGGTTCATGAATATGTGCATTAGTAGTTTTTAGTTGTTAGCTATTCTTGAATTACAGGGTAATAAATTTCGTACTTTTGCAGATCAGTTTATTATCCACTAGAGTTGGCATCTATTATAATATTTATATGCTCTTATGTCTAATATTTTTAGTGTGTGTACGCGCATGTGTTTGTGATTCCTTACTAACATGACAAGTCTGTATAGTTTTCCTTATGTTAGATTTATCACATGAAGTGTCTTTGAATGATAAATTCAATTATCTCGAGACATTTCTTGGTCGACCTTTGTAGTGTTTTCAAGGGACTTCTTATCTCCAAAGTAAGGTTTATGAGACGGACTTGATATGTTAAGTAAGTTTGCTTCATAATTTTGAGTTTGATATTGTAAAATCAATCAACCTGCTACTTCAATCAATTCGACTTGCAGTTGATATGTAAGAACATGAAGGGCTTGTTCTTTACAGGGAGGGGTGACATTTTTTCTAGGACTACCAATGTAAGATTTTATTTGTCTTTTTTTAATTACATAATTGATTGTTGGGTTTTATTTCATTCATGAATTTACTTGCCATAAATCGTATAAGATGGTTATTTTAGATATCTTACCTGAGGAAGAAGCTAGGTATAAATAGATTGCCCGAGTCGATTTGATTGAAGATTTTAGGTGAACACAACATATCTATGAGGGAAGAGAGTCTAGTCACCCACCTCAACTAGCAACATTTTAAAATTTTAATCATCAAATTTACAACTGAGTAATCAACGCATTGTTTCCAAACCTGATAAAAATTATGGATAGATTCTCCATCGAGGTTGTGATAGTTTGATTGACAAAACAAACTATTAGGGTGCATTGAAATCAAAGATAGAAAAAGATTGAAAATAGTACATACGTTTTTTGAAAAGCTTGATATCTTTTGAAAAACAAATAGGTGAATAGGTGAGATGTTCTCCACTTCTTGTGGAATTTTTTTCATGGAGATAAGAAAATACATAGACACCTTCAGAGATGCATCGTAATGACATATTTTTGGTTGATTTTGAATGAGAAGAAATTCTAGCATATTTAACGATAAGCAGGTTGTAATGGAAAGCCTTTCGAAAAGGATCGTGCTAAAGGCACCCCTAATTTTTCTCCTGAGCATCATAACATAATATTGGTAGGCACAATGTACAATCATTTTAAAGCATCTTGTGGTCCCGATGAGACACAATAGGGGTGCCTTTAGCACAACCCTTTAAAAGAATATAAAAACTTGAGCTACATTATGGGCTTCACTGTCTCGAAGCTTTAAGACTTCTCATTTTATCTTTTCTCATTAAGATGGAATGAATATTTGTCTGCAGGTTTTGAGGTTTGTTGGCTGGCTTTTTCTATAGGCTATTTGTGTATGCATTTCTATAGGTGAACAACTTATCAATAGGTTTAGAGAACCTTTCTTGGAAAATTTTATAGTAAGATTACTTTGTATGTTTGTTTGCAATATGGACTTCTCATGGAATAAATGCTGGAGACGTGAAAGAAGCTTCAAGATGCTGGGATCTACACTCGCAATGGAATGGCTTGTTGATGCATACAAAGAAGGTGAAAAGTAAAAAGAATCACTACCGGAGCACGATACTCAACTATCTAGCATCTGTTGGCATTTGTATGTGAGTTTGTCCTATTTTTCATATGTGAAGTAATATAAGTGGAATGTTTGTTGTTCCTGTCACTGGAAGGATGTCCAAATGTAGTTTTGATTGTTGATATCAAACGGTTCCCAAACTGTTTTCTCCGAAATTATTTAGTGTATCATTATTGAATGTGAACTTATTGATTCTTGATAAGGAAAATGAGGGTGTAAGGGGCACTTAAGGTGTTAAATGCGCCCAAAGTGCTTCATCTAGAAATAGGCACATATTTCTTGGCCCACTTCGACTATTGGCTAAGTCACCTGTGCATGCAATAGCTATACTAGATAATTGGGAAAATAATTTATTGGTAAATTGATATACATAATACTTCTTTGTAAAGTTGTAGATGATAAACAATAATGCATATAGGTTTAAAATATATACATTTTTTTAATCATATCTATGAAATGGGTGTTTAAAATGTTATTTTTAAAACCTCATATCTTGAATCGAGGAATATTAAGCATTAGGAAGTGATATTAGTGTTAGCTTTCTTGCCTCTGAGTGCTTGTTTCGTTCAACTTATTTTTTTTGCTTTCCTGGAATTCTAAATTGGTAAATTTAGGAAATGAATTGCCGTCTTGTTAAAGTTTATACATTTATTACGAGATTTTGGCAGGGGAAAAATTCTCGAGGAATTGAAAAACTGTCCTGAGAGGAGAATTCAAGTTATGGTTGTGACTAATGGTGAACGAATTTTGGGACTTGGGGCCCTTGGATGCCAGGTAAATTTTCTAGGATTCATCATCTATAAATATATTTTTTAGGATAAATTGCAAGGAGTCCCCTAAACTACTACACTACTTCAAATAGCCCGGGAATTTTTAATTTCGCAAAAGAAAAAAGTCCTAGAACTATATCATTAATTGCAGTTTCTCCGTGTGTACCTTAAGAAAAGGTTCTCAGCGACACAGAGCGGAGTATTTGCAACTCATTCATAGTTTATCGGGCTAGTTTCAACACTGGGGTTTTTAATCTTATTTCATTTTACCCCTCATTTTATTAATACTGCGAATCCACAAATTTAAGTAGGAGATTGGAATATTGAATTAATATTATGGGTCAATCTACGAATTGTTACAGGGGATGGACATACCTATAGGAAAACTAGATTTGTATACTGCACTTGGAGGAGTTAGACCCTCAGCAGTAAGGGTCTCAATATATGCAACCCTCATTTTTTTAGTTATATGTCTGTGTCTTGCATAAGTAGTACTTAAGTACAATAATCATTTATTTGGTACACATGGAACTCTTTTCGTTTCCATTTACTTCTGAAAACTATATTAATTCAAGAAACCTTTAATGCATGGTACTTGTGAGTTTGAGGAGAACTTTTAAAATAAAATCTTATCTAATTTTAGATCTATCAGTTCTTGATATCATTTTTACTTGAGTTTTGGTCTGTGCAGTTCTTGCCTATAACTATTGATATGGGAACATACAACGAACAACTATTGAAGGATGAATTCTACATTGGACTCGGACATCAAAGGGCCATGGCAAAGGTCAAATTTAGTATTTATCAGTGTGCTAGACTACAGGCGCATAGTTTACTATCTAATTCTTTAATGAATTATGTATTGTCTGCATCGATAAGGTAGTTCAATTTTTTTCAAGAATATGCTGACTTTCTACATGAGTTCATGACTGCTGTCAAGCAGAACTATGGCGAAAAAGTTATTGTACAGGTTATTTTACTCTCCCTGATATCTTTCAGATTATTGAACTGAAAAAAATTCATATTTCAATTCGAAGCCATGTTAGGGTTCCCCAAAACACCCTTAATAATCCTTGACACTTGCTATGTAATATTCACTTTTAATGATATTTGGAGATGGGGTTGTTCACGTACTTCTAATATTAGTAAAATCTTTATATCAATTTCTGTAGTTTGAAGATTTTGAAAACCATAATGCGTTTGAGCTGTTGGCGAAATATGGGACTACTCATCTAGTCTTCAATGATGATATACAAGTATTTATTAGGATGGTGGTATGATTATTGTTACTTAAAAAAGTAATATCTGATATAATTTTTTAACTTATCGTTTTTGGTCTTTTGGGGACAGCATTCGTGGTATTTGCAGGAATTGTTACATCACTGAAGTTACTCATGGCTTTCGAAGAAAAAAGAACCCGAAATGGCTCCTCCCGTTGAATTTTATTTTCTTTCTCAAAGGGATCGTATTGACCCTCTTCTGAGCCTATGGGAGAAGACCGGGTAGAAGAAGCTTTTAGCCCCTGCCTGTTCAGTGCTATTTCCCGGTCGTCCAATGGTCTTTAGTCGTTATTAAGCCTGGTATGCCTCCGCCCTGCCTCCGCCCTGTGTCCACAATTCCAGACCTTCAATCCAGGATCATGCCTTGGGCTTTCAATCCGAGATCATCCCCTGGGCTTAGTTCACATGTTCCTGCTTAGTTCGCATTCCGGGTATGTGGCAAGCAATAAAAACGTATTCGCCATAGTTACGATATCCTTTGCTGATAGTACTACTAGCTCTTGACTTAAGGGGCAGTAAGTAGCTCACCAATTTCGGGTGTACGCGTCCCGTAGTCTAACAGGTACTCATGTCTTCTATAGCAGTATGGTATATGTAACGTTGTTGGTTCCAGGTTGCTTAGGACTGTCAGGTTGCTAGTCCTTCGATGGTTCCCAACCCCTGATTTTAAACTTTCCTTCTCCTCTTCTAAGTCTTCTCCTCCATTTATGAGAGATGTTTCTTTTATGAGAATTGCGTTCTTCTGTTGCATTTTTACTATAAGAAATTCTCATTCCTTACTTTTCTTTTATAATTCGTTGCTGAAAATATGGTTTATACTGTAGATGGGAGTTCACTTGAGCTTTTTAGGTCCAATCATAGAATCCCTTCATGGGTAAGGACTGAGATATTGGCCGAGCCTTGTGACATCCGTGCTTTAGCAGAGGGCCACTGGATATCTATTATCTTTATCGTCGATCAGTGTGGGGTCACTTTCTTGCCTTAATTGGAATGAGGGGATATATAATTCATGAATTTGGATGTATTTAATTGGCATCTTCGTCTCCTCTTGTTCGAGACACCATGTGGGCGCAATTTTTGCTTAAAATGCTTCCAAAAATAGCAAGTCAGCCACGTATCAACTCTGCTCTTGTAGTTTCCATTCGAATGGCCAAGGTTTCATAATTGGTTGGTACAGGAGGGCCTCCAAAAGTTTATCATTATGTTCATAACCAAGATCGACCTGATAAGGCATATACTACAGACCGCGCAAAGAAAGCTGGGATGGCTAATGCTGCAAGTAGGAGGATATTTGTCACCACCCCACAGGACCATTTTGGACCAATTCTCCCTGAGAATGATCCAGAGAGGAACCAAGGTGTTTGGGTTGGGGAGTGTTGGGAGCTTCGTATGGAGTGCAGGCAATGGGGTATTCACTACCCTCCTGTGTCTGGAATTGCTGGACAAAAAGGATTGTGGCGCGCAGTCAGTTGTTCTATCAGGAGGTTACGAGGATGATGAGGATCACGGGGAATGGTTTCTCTACACTGGAAGGTTCTTTCAATACAAATTTCATACCGCACTTAACATTTTTTATTGTTATCTCAAGATTTAATCTCAGATTTCATTTATTAATTGCATCAAACAACTTATAAGACAACCATATTTAGTTACTAAGATGGGCTGCTTTGGAATTAATTTGTAATCCTATATGTGATTTAGGATGTAAACTTTGTTTATAATTAAGGCGAGGAATTCGTATTTCCGACACCCATATCTACTAGGCTTGTAGCTTGTGTATAGTGTGTCATATCTTGTCACTGCTTTATTAGTCAAAAGGCATTTCTTTGAATAAATTGTTTAGTTAAACATGTACACCTTTGGCAAATGAAGCACTAACGAGATAAAACCAAGTCTAAAATTTATCTGGCAGGATATTGGATAAGTTAGGAATTGAAATTCACTGTATGAAAGTTTGTAATCTTTTGTTTTTTACATTCATGCCCTTCAAATCCTGTGAGCAGAGTACAACGTTACGAGTTTATTCTTCACTGTATCTTTACTGATTGGTTTCTATTTTATTTATTTATGAATGTGCGTGGCAGTGGTGGGAGAGATCTTTGTGGGAACAAATGGACCAACAAGGAACAATCATTCGACCAAAAGTTCGACTCATTTAATAAGTCTTTACGAGTAAGCTGCAAAAAAGGCTACCCACTTCGAGTTGTTAGGTAACTATCGATGCGTGGGTATATCTTACCTAATATGTTTGATTTTTGATGATTGAATTATACTAGTTTCTATATATTTCTTGCTTGTACAATTTCAAGTAACTTATATCCTCTCCTAGATATAGAATATGGTGCATATAAGCCAATTATATCTCCAGATTTAGGAGATCTTCCTATGCCCCTGTTACCTTGTTATTGATTATATAAGGACAATATGGTAGGACACCAAAAAATTGCAGGAGAAAAATTTGAATACCATAGAAACTTATATTCTTCAGAGAAAAACAAATGGTCTTCACTTTTGATCACTCTCTCCTTTTGGTTTGGTAATAAATGGGATATAATATATAGTGCATACTTAAAATTTTGGGTCCTTTTACTTCCACTCCAACTTTTGTAAATCTGTTTGGCACTCTGTGAGATACAAAGTAGTTCCAAAATCATTTTCGATACCAAAAAGTCAAGAAGTGAAAACTTACCCATTGGTCTTTCAAGATAATCGTGGCAAATAATTCAACTTCAACTATGATATGTACCTAGTAGTCTGCCTTGAACTGTACCCAGGCTTGAGCTTGAAGCCAACTATGGGTATGAAATGAGAAGGTAAGCTACATAGAAACTTATATTCTTTAGAGAAAAACAATTGGTCTTTACTTTTGATCACTCTCTAATGGGATATAATATATAGTGCATACTTAAAATTTTGGGTCCTTTTACTTTCACTCCAACTTTTGGTCCGACTTTGGTATAGCCCCCCCCCACCCCCCACCCACCCCAACACACACACACACACACATGCCGCGTGCGCATATTTTGCTTAAATATTGAGATACAGCTTGAAAAGCATTGCTAAACTCAGTTTCACTTTTGAATCTCCTTTTTTACCACTTTGTGAGATTTGATGTGTATCTCGAATTTTTGGAAATGGGGTGGAGGTGGGGACATGTAAGTGCTCGGTGCACCCATGAAAGGTAAAACATTCATCTTTTTCGGTTCGCTTCCATTCCCCTCGTGTGAATATGGTTCCCACTTTGTTGAAGTGTCACTGTAATGCCCATCTTTCACTTTTATACTTCTGAGAAAATGTTACAATTCAGTCTGAACTACCTCTTTAGTTGTTGACTTAATGATATATCAGAACCCTTGTACAGGTGTTACACATGACCATGTTCTATCAAGTGCGTCAGTACTCAACTTGGAAACTACATTTATTAAACATTTAGTTAAATGCAACTACCGAGGTCAGTTAAGTTTCAACCATTCTTCATTCTTCTAATCCGATACTTGTCCGATACTGGTATGAGGGACCCCCACAGCAAGTATCGGTGCTTCCTAGACGTTCACTTGTAAATGTGCTCTTGTAGACTTTGTATATCTATTGGACTGAAATCTTAGTAAGATTGAATCTGATTATTTCCATTCTTTTTGTCAGGTATAATCTGATGGCTAACAGAGTTTTGTTGTTGTTGTCTCTCTCATTTAGAAATGATCCAGATTCATCTTAAAAAATTCTAAGTGAAGCTGCAGGTCAGTTTTAGTCCTTGGTTGGATCATATTATAAATTGGAAATATACATTTTTCATTGCTTAAATTCCTTTTCTAGGTCATAATTAGTAGCAGCCTTGCAAGCAACTAAATTCCAAATTAGAAAATTTTATGTTAAGGCTTATGTATTTTCAGGACATTGCTTAAAGAATATGAAAAGTCAACTTCCACGGACAAGAATTCTTGCAATTTCTACTCTAAACACACTTTTGAAAGAATCTCCTTATAAACTTCCAGCAGAAGAACAACCTGTTTTTGTCGGGGATTCACCAGGAAATACCAAGTCCTCATTTGAAGGAGCTCTAAGTCATATATATATATATATATATATATATATATATATATATACATATTCCAGGAAGAGATTGTTTAGTGAGATTGTGAATAGTCTTTCTCATGTTCATATTATCTCTGACACAGAAAGCGCATCTCGGGGAAGTCATGGAAGTTCTTCCATCCAGAGCTTGGCAGACAAGCGATAATGAAGACTACTTTTGTGAAGAATAATATGCGTGGAACTTCAATGATGTTAGACTTAGTTTCAAGTTTATGGTTGAAAGCTAAATGATTTATCATGTACTACATTTTGTTCTGGGAAATTGAACGATTATGAATGAAATATAATTTTAGTTTGGTTTAGTCACCAAAATGTAATGTTATTCATTTTGTCACGTGTGTTTTGGAATAATGATGAGTGAAATTTGTGGGCATTAGTTATGCATTGCTATTGGTTGAGCACAAGTTATTACTAGTGTATCTAGTTGTTTAATGTGAAATTAATATTTTTAAAAATATAATAATATTGATAACGGGCTTTAACCGTTACAAATAAAAACATCCGTTTCAAATATATAACACTTCTAATTCATTACAATGTATTTTGTAATGGATTTTATCCGTTACAAATTCTATATTTGTAATGGGTCAAAACCATTACAGTTTGATAAATTTGTTACTAATATATGGCATGTGTATTAGTTCCAAATCTGTTACAAATACATTGTAACGGTTTTAGCCTGTTACAAATATGTGATTCGTAACGGATTTTATCCGTTACAAATTATGTTAGTAAAATAAATAACGCCACTTTTCTAACGGATTTAATCCGTTACAAATAATTTTTGTAATGGTTTTTACCCATTACAATTGACCTGTTTTGGTGTAGTGCATGTGCATTATTGACTTCGGGGGTGGATGGGAGCAGTACCTTCCACTGGTGGAGTTTGCTTACAACAACTCCTATCAGTTCACTATTGGCATGGCTCCGTTTGAGGCATTGTACGGTAGGCCTTGTCGTTCCCCAGCATGTTGGTTAGAAGTGGGGGACAACAAACTACTTGGGCCGGAAGTGATTCAGGATACTTCGGCAAGGATTGAGTTGATTCGGAGTCGCATTCGGGTAGCTCAAGATAGGCAGAAGAGTCATGCTGATGCGAAGAGGTTTTTCAGAGAGTTCCAAGTAGGGGACCAGGTTTTGCTTAGGGTATCTCCTATGAAGGGGATTATGCGTTTCGGGAAGAAGGGGAAGTTGGCACCGAGGTATGTGGGACCGTTTCCCATTATTGAGCGGATCGAACCGGTTGCGTATAGACTTGGGTTACCGGAGCATTTGCATCGGATTCACGATGTGTTCCATATTTCCTCGCTGAGGAAATACCTTAGAGATAATTTGGCTCATTCTCACATTGCTGTGGAGGACATCGATCTCCAGCCGGATAGCTCCTACGAGGAGGGGCCGATTGCTATTTTGGACCGAAGCGAGAGGAAACTGAGGTCAAAGATAGTTCCGTTAGTGCGTGTTCAGTGGCGACATCACAATGTCGAGGAGTCCACATGGGAGCGCGAGGATGAGATGCGCGAACGTTATCCAGAGTTGTTTTTAGCAGGTACTTTCTAGTTCCGAATTTCGGGACGAAATTCAGTTATTAGGGGGGAAGTATGTAATACCCCGTACTTTTGGCTATATTTATTTTTGGATTAATTAATTAAATGCGTATTAATTGGAAATTAATCCGGGTTAAAAATACTAAAGAGATGCGAGTTGGTATTTGATTATGTGCATATATGATGTTATATGAATATTGAATTATGAAATTTGTCGTGAGATTTATATACGGCAATTTGAGAATTTTGTTGAGACGCGTGTGACCGCCGCGTCATGGTGTATTATTTTAATTATAAAAGTGATTTTTAATTCTATTATCCGTATGGTCGTTTTGAGTGCGCCAACGCGTCCGGAAGGGTCGAGATAGTCAGAAAACACTAGCCGGGGGTGTAGTTTGGATTCCGGGGTATTTTTAGGCCATACCGGCATCAAAAAGGGTATTTTGATAATTTTATATTTTGAGGAATTTAAAGTGACGAAAATTGGGAGTTTTAATCTGATTGGGAATTGACCCACTAAGCCACTAACCAACCCATATTAACCCATTAAGCTACGGAGGTTATCATTTAGGTTTCCAACTTTCCCAAAGAAAACCCTAGCCACCATAGCCACCTTTGGAGAAGGAAGCTTGGAGAGGGAAAGAAAGAGAAGGAATTCTGCAGAAACCTTTACAGAAATCAACACCAAATTCAGAGACAATCAAGGCAAGTGTTTTAATTATATTTAAATTCGTTGAATGTTCCTTCCATGTTAGAAAATTGAAGAGTATCAATTGTTCTTGAAAGATAATGAAAACCCATGAATTTTGAAACTTAGAACTTGAAATCTTGAGGAGGATTTGCATGTAGAATGATAGGTAGATGTTCATACTGATGATATTTATGATTGGATGAAATTTAAAACGGATTTAAATTGGGTAAATTCATGATTTAAAATTTTAGGGTTTGTGTTCTTGAAATATTGGGGGAAAGTGATGAGATTTGATGGTTTAATGATGATTGGGAAGAATTAACTCCGTAAATTACATTAGTTTATAACCTTGATGTGTTTAGGATTGATTAGAGACTTTAAAGTATTGTTGGGACTTAGTTTAGAAGAGATTTGAGGAGTAATAATGGAGAAAAAATGAGATTTAGAAAATCTGGGACGAAGCTGGCAGGTCGTTAGAAGCCCCTACCCAGGTCGTTCGAACGAACTCGTTTGAACGAGCTTCTAACGAATTGACCAGTCACTTCTAACGAAAGGGAACTTCGTTCGATAATCTCGTTCGAATGAGATATCGTTAGAAGGTACAGTTCGTTCGAACGAACTGGAATCTCGTTCGAACAGTCTCGTTCGAACGAGACTTCTAACGAGTTGACAGTGGAATCTCGTTCGAACAGTCTCGTTCGAACGAGACTTCTAACGAGCTGGCAGTCCGGGCCTTTTTGGACTGTTTTGATTTTTGGAGTCCCGTAAACTTGTTCGAGGATATAGATAACATTCCGTTGATGAGGTAATGATAGAATTGGGACTTTTGGGTATTTATGAGAAGGAAATTATATACGAGAGTTAAATTAAATGGACGGTTTGGGTTGAGACGTGAGTGTCTACTACGACGTGAGAATAAATTATGGCGCGTATGATTCTAAACCGGAATAGTATAAATTGTGATAATTATAAGTTGGTACGAGAATGCGATATGTACTACGATTAAACTACGAGATTACTAAGATGTGTGTTTACTTAGTATTGGTATATAAATTGTGTGTATGACATACCTACCATACTTGCTATCACGGGAGGTTTGCGTTCGCTTAGGGCCCTCTAATCCTTGTGTTGCCCGGATTTAGACTGGTTGCCTTGATGAACATAGGTCATAGAAAGACTTATTGGGATATTAATAAGTCCACTGATCGTGGGAGCGTAGGTATGTGCGTGACCCATGTGATGTGACTGTGTTCGCCTCCATTATTTGTGATGTTGTTATCTGTAAACTATTCCTGAGAGATTCGGAATATGTAATCCTTATGTACGTGATGTACCGGGATGGATAGCAGAGTATGTGTGCACCGCAGCTTAATTCTCGGGGTGCTTGCATCGTATATTTATGTTTTGAATAATATACACTTAATTAATGGGAACCTTCATGTAAATGTTCTGAATATAATTACGATATTGTTTCGAGTTACATAACGGGTTAGCTGATAGTGAAATATATTGCATATTGAGCATCTGAGTTTACGTTAAATCCCTATTTAATTACGAGCGTTATTATGTTAATAGAACCGAGTAATAAGGGTAGGACCTATGGCAGTCTAGCTAGATATTATGTCACTTAGCTAGCGGTTTGGGTCGTTATAGATGGGTACTTACGTTAGGAGTGCACAGTTAGACGAGAGGTGAGAATATCATGTGAGTGCACGTCCTAACATGTACTTTGCATTTAATGTTTTAAATGTTTTTAAAGCACTTGCAGGTTTTAAAATATAACTCCACATTCGGGCTCTGACCCGTTTGCTTTCAAATCTACTTTTCTTGTAAAACCATTTTAGGTGCCCAGCCACAAGGACACCATGCATAGGATACTCATTCTGGTGACGAGCTGTAGCTGATTGTGGAAGCTACAGGGATTTGCTTGTAGACGCTTCTATCACTTGGATTCCAGATTCATTATCTATCAGTTGTAGGGCATGTTGCCCATTTCTATTAGAGTTACATTTCCATTACAGTTTTCAGACTTTGGCATTGTATTGTCTTAGAATTCGGTCTATTTATTTCAGTTGTGGGATTTGTTGTGAGGAGTTTTTCCTCCAGACTTTATTTACGTTATGTGATGGTTATTCTTTTTACTTCAGTATGGTGAATGGTGTTATTATTCTTTATTACACTTGTTACATGTTAATCAGACTTTAAATAAAATTTGGCACTTACTTTTTAAATACTAGGTGGTTAGTAATAATAAAAATGTTTTCGACAGTGATGCTATTAACTGAGCCAACTTGGCATTTTGAATTAATTTAATAAAGGAGTAGCTACCCGGTATTTAATTAGTCGGGGTGTCACAGACATGCCCATTTAAAAATCTGTACTGCAATCTTGTGTGTGAAATCACCCTTTGCAATTTTTTTCGCCCTAACAAGGTTCGTCTTATTAACATATCGTAAAGAATAAAATTGATACTAAACATAGGACTCTCACATCAAAGAGTGTAATGCAAAACATAAATGCAGATTATAAGGACACCATAACCTGGATGCTCTGATATCAACTGTAACAATCATTTTTTCCACATAAAAGTTGTCCAAACACAATACGTCGAATACAGGGCATGTCTAACAATCTTTATCATTCTTTACATCAAACCATAATAATAATAATAATAATAACAATAATAATAATAATAATAATAATAATAATAATAATAATAATAATAATAATAATAATAATAATAATAATAATAATGGTAACACAATGAAAATTTTCTTTTAAAACTGATATGCACAATAAAGCATTTAAATAACAACTTATAAAAAGTAAAATCCAACACCAACTAGTAATAAAATCTACAACATAAGTTATACAAATATCCCAAAAGAATGAATAATAAACTCGGGCTTATACCTATACAATATCCGAAAAAATAAACTAGCTTGAATAAATAATATCAACCAATACTAGAGTCAAATAAACTGGAGTACTGGAGGTGAAACTGCGACCGTAAGTCTGATCTCGTATCAGCCCTGCCATTCATGTCAATGTGATACCTGGGGGAAAACATTTTATAATTTGGGTCAGCACCCTAGAGTGGAAAGAATTAACTTACGAAAATTAAGATACAATAATACAGTTATTTCAAAGTATGTACCACCCATCGACACTCGGATGCATTAATTACCTCACCCCTCATCTAAGTGTAATACTACTCGCATATCAATCCAAGTCCCCAACTGTGAAAGACTGATAACCATAACAATAATTAACACACGATGCAATCTGGCATAACTCACGCACCACAGTTAAGTGTCTACACCAGCATTCCCATTTCCCAGAATACCCCAGATATACAACCCACAAAAGCAGCATAAGCATCTATCGTGTATTCATGTAACATTGGGTTGATAATTGGTTGTCTACAACATTAGAACAATTAATTAATCTCAATTAATTTATATAATTATATATTTCCTTACATATATATGACACATAAAGTCATCTACCTTCAGTGTCACGTTAGTCCTCTATCGATAACTTCAGAGGAGTTCTTCATCAAAATTGACATCACAAAATACACACAAGTGGGATGGTCACTACACAGTACACCATTACAGGGTCCATATCCTAAATGGGGACAATGGATCCTAGCATCTACATTTACTTCCTCATAAGTGGCGCTGCTAGGACCCTAAACTATGACCTAGACAATGCCTAGCCCACCTGCACTGGCACACACTACGGTCCCGAGACATATGCAACCCCAACTGATAGGTTGTCCACGAACATGGGTATGTCCACACAAATATACACATACATATATTAGCCACATAATATGTATAGGTAATTAACTTTATAATTAACCCAAAAAATCTATCATTTAGTTCCAATTAATGTTTCTACTTTAAGGATTAACCATCTAGTTAGTCTTTACCTTGACTATTAAGTAATCAAAAGACCTTTACCCGGAAGTGTTCTACGATTAAGCTGAGGCATTCCCCAACCTTCCCACTTCATTCCTAGAAGTTCCATCCTAACTCCTAAACTCTATAAATCATGTCACACCCTAATAGAAAAGAGAAAATCACAAAAAGTAAGGGGGACTAGTCGGGAAATTCGAACCGGTTCGCCCTTGCCTGTGAATCGGTTCGATTCAATTGGTTGCCCTAGTGACTAAAAATGTGATTTGGTCTTATCTTTTCACCTAAAACACCTTTAAATTTACCAAAAACATCATATATGAAACCTAAATGATTTACCATCATGAAATAACAGTTTTCTACATGAAAAACATTCCCATAACATACTAGATTCCTCGGGTACCAAATTTTTCAAAAAATATTCAAGATACAAACCCTAGTTTTAAAGACTGAACATTTTCTCTTTAAATCCATTCAATAACCCTTCTTTCTTATTGATTCACGTCAGATTTTCATAACTACAACATGAGATCCTTAGATTTTTCTCCAATTCAATATAATCATTAAATTTCAGGGGTTTCTCATCAATTTATCAATTCTCAAATCATAATAATTTCAGATTTGTTCCTCTACATGTATAAGGTTTAATTCATCATATTATCATCGATTTATATACATTTTAACCCAAAAATCATATGAGAACATCAATGAATTATGAAATATATTAGAAGTTAATTTTAGCAAGAGAATTCTTTCCTTATGATGAAGATTGAGTGTCTCTCCTCTTTAATCGTTAATCTTCTTCCCTATCTTGGCCTTGATAACTTCTCTCTATGGATGTTGGACTGTTAGGCTAAGTTTTAGTGAACACAATGAGTCATCTTTTTTTTTTTAAACTAAAATAATTTATTAAAAAGGGGTGAAGAAAATCCCTTCACAAATGGCTTACAAGCAAGAGATAGAAAAATCTAAGATAAAACCTAACAAGTATCTAGTTTTAGAGCCTTTGTAAGGTCGATCTTTAAAAGAAATTCGCACATCTTCATGGACTAGATCAATAATTTTTTAGGACTTTATGATTTCCTCTTCATATTCCCTTTTATTCCGAGCACACCAAAATCTCCAATAAATGTAACAAGGAAGCATAATAGGGAGCATAAATTCTATGTTTTTCCCTCTTGAATTTAACCACCAAGACATGAGAAGTTTTTAAGAGAGGAAAAATTAAATATAAACCACATAATGCCTGAAAAATTATTCCACACATGTTGCACAATGATACTAAACCCGAACAAGTGATCAAAGTCTTCTTCAATAGGATTAAAGCAGCATCTACACTTTGAAGCTAAGAATAAATGAAGTCTTTTTAATTTCGATTCTAAATGAAGAGCATGTTGGAGAAGTCTCCACATAAATAAAGAAACCTTTGGAAGAATTCTTGGATTCCAAATGACTGAGAAAGAGAAAAGAGTGCAATACCTATAACGAATAAGGTCCTAAGAAGATTTTAATGTGAAGTTGTCATCTGAATTTTATTTCCACACAATAGGGTTATTATCGTCAACATTATCATGATAAATATCCTAGATTTTTTGCATCCTGCGTCATGTTGAGCTTAACTAAGAAGGTGTGCCATAGAAGTTGGAATCATCTAGAAATATGTACCTCTTATGCATATACCTTGCCCAAGTACCATCACCTTTATAAAATAAAGACCATAGTTTATAGGAATAAGCCTTTATAATATTAGCCAAGCTTTTAATACCAACTCCACCATCTGCATAAGGGAGACATGTAACTTTCCACTTAACCCATTTTTTCTTCAGTTTACTTTCATAATTACCCCAAATGATATTTGCGAACAACCTTTCAAGTCGTTGGATAACAGCTAAAGGCGGTTCATGAACACATAATATATGGAATGCCATACACTGAAGAGCGGACCGTAGCAGCACAATTCGTTCATTGCGTGAGAGTAGATTTCCATACCGGCTACCAACTTTCTGCGTCATCAAGGCTTCAACCTTGCAAAAGTCGTTGTTGTTTTCCAACTCGTGTACAAAGGTACACCCATATAGTTAATAGGAAATTTTGTTTCCAAAATTTTTTTTGTTGCCTTGATAATCTGCCCTTGAGCTGTAGGAGTTGTCACCGGGCACGAAAAGGAAGACTTCATGCTATTGATCAGTTGCCCAGAAATAACTTCGTATTGATGCAAGAATTTCTTTAAACAGCTTAAGCTTTTTTTCTCCCCGTTTGTAAATATAAGACAATCATCAGCGAAAGATAGTGAGGGAATCATATCACAACCTGGGGGAGTAGAAAATTTTTTAACCCGACCTTGCACTATGAGCTGATATAGTCCCATTGAAAGAATCTCAGTGACTATGATGAATAGGCTTTAGGAAAGTGGGTCATCTTTCCGAACACCACATTTCGATTTAAAAAAACCACTAGCTTTACCATTTACACAAATAGAGTACCAATAGTTTGAAATTGCATGCCAAACCAAATCTATCCAAGTTTCCTAGACGCCAAAAGTGTGAAGAACTTTGGTTATACAAATCCATAAGACCTGATCATAAGCCTTAGACATATCCAATTTAATTAGAACATTGGATCGACGGACTTTTTTGTTAAAATTTGACATAAGATCCATGATGTTATGACCTTTGACAAATCCCGCCTGAGAATTATAAATAATTTTTAGAAGCAGTTTTGCAAGCCTATTATTCATGAATTTCTTAATTATCTTATTACAAAACTTACATAAACTAATAGGCCTATAATCACGATAATATTTCGGGTTTGGAGTTTTTGGGATAAGAATAATATTTGTAGCGGACTAACTTCTAGGAATATCATGACATGTGAAAAAGACATAATAGCATTAAGAATGTCAGTGTTAATAATTTCCTAACAATGTTGGAAAAACCAAACATTAAAACCATCCGGACCGGTGGCATTATTTTTATCCATCCCAAAAACCGTGGCTTTAATTTCTTCTAATTTTAGAAATCTTGTAAGCATATCATTTTCCTCCTGAGTGATAATAAATGGTATGACATCCAAAAGATTAAAGTCTATGGGATAATCCGAGGAATGTGTGAGAATATCTTCAAAATGTTTCACCAACTCCTCCTCAATTAAAATCTTATCACTAATTTTAGCACCATCCTCATTTTGAATACTATGAATAAGGAGTTTAGATCTTTTGCCTTAGCCATAGTGTGGGAGAAACTAGTATTAAAGTCCCCATCTCAGTTTCCCATTTGACCCTTGCTTTTTGGCTCCAATATTCCTCTTCAATACTCAATTATTTGTTGAACTGTGCTTTTGCTTTGAAAAATTACATCCTATTCTCCGGTATTGGATCAGTATCATAAGCACTTTCTTTGGAAATAAGCAAGTCTTCGGCATTTTTCACTCTTTGTTGAATGTTTTTGAACACATTAGTATTCCAAGACTTGAGAACATTTTTTAATCTCCTAAGATTGGAAGCAAATATGTAAAGAGGTCCCCTTTCAACTTCTTGGTTCCAAGAATCTGAAATTATTCTAAGAAAATCATCATGTTTAGTCCAGGCATTAATAAATCTAAACGGTTTAGAAATCCCATCCAAAGCCGATTTAACCCTGAGAATTAAAGGAGAGTGGTCGGAGTTAGATCGATAAAGGTGTTCGACTGAAGAGTGAAGTCCATTAGTACACCAAACAGGATTATAAAAATCATATTAAGACACGCTAAAATGCGATTAACACCATCTCTATTATTACATCAAGTAAATTGAGATCCTTTATAATCAAGCTCCAAAAGCCTGGAGTGAGAAATACAATCATTAAATTCTTCGACCGATAAATTATTAATTCCACCCCCCCCCCCCCACTTTTTCATCTCGAGACCGCACTACATTAAAATCGCCACCAATGATCCATTGATCCTGAATTAAATTTGCAAAATTTTCTATAGCCCCCCATAATGACCTTCTACCCTCAAGTTTTCATTTAGCGTATATGCTTGACAGAAAAATTAGATTTGAAAGGTTGGGATTATCCACTTTGATAGAGATTATTTGATTTTTGTTCTGTACAACATCCACAGACCAATCATATTTCCAAAGAACCCAAATTTTATTTGAAATATAAGTAACCCCTCTAAAGAAATTGATCCATCTACACAGACCATTTAAACTCCCAGCATCTATTTTAAGTTCTAATAAGCAAATTACACTCAAGTTATAGGACTTAATTAATTTTTTAAGTCTACGAACAGATGGGGCATTCCCCCACCGCTCAGATATTCCAAAAAAGGAAGCTAATCATTTAAAACCGGTAAGAAGGTAGTATTTGATGATTTACCAGCAGACCTGGTAGACTATTCTTTAGTTTGAACCCATCATTTCCTGGGGCACCCTACAATGGAGACTGGGGTTTTTCCCACTTTAAACACCTTTTTAAATTTGGAGCCCATAGCGTCAGAGAGTTCTTCCATCTGTGTTTTATTGGTAGTGGAATTCCCCATCTCTTCATTATCAGAAGCCCAGGATGGTTTGCATTCATTTATGACCTTGTTGTTTCTTGTTTTAGGCCTTGGAGAAACATTGAGATTCATTAACAAAGATGGGTTGGGTAGGACTGACCTAAGTTTTGGAACGTCATCCATATCAAATCCAACGAATTCACCTTATTCAAAAGATTCTAAATGAGTACATGAATTTACAATTGGTGAACTGTCCACGCAGTTATTCACATCCAAAGACTCGGAGCTTATTACTTCTACTACCTCAAAGAGCAGGTCGAACCTGTTGGTGAATGGGATGGTTGAAGGTTTCAGAACTAGATCAGAGGTAAAAGGGACTTGGTCTGAGCTTGTGGATGGGAGAAGAGCTAAGGTTTTAGTAGTTTGAGGGGGAAAAGTTTGAATTTTATGAAGTGGTTTGAAATTTGAAAAGTTTGTTTGGGTTTTCATTTGAAAAGTTGTTGGGTTTATAATTTTTTTGGCTAGGTTTTCTTGGTTGGTTGCAATAACTTTGGGAATAGGTAGGAGACATGAATTTGACCTATTCTTTAAGTATGACACATCCATAATTGATTTTTCCGTATCTACTTGCTCCGAAAAAACACGTCGTCCCCCATAATCATCATCGACGTGACCAAGCCGCTTGCAAGATGTACAAAATGAAGGAGTATTTTCGTATATAATAGATTGCCAAAAACTAGGTTTTGAACCACGTCCTATCCAAACCCTAGCTGGCAAAGTTTTTTTCCAAATCAACTTCAACAAGTATCTTAACTTGACTATGCCTTGAAATTAAAGAACTAGCTTCATCCAGCTTGAGAGGTTTACTTATCAGGTTAGTAATAGAGAAAAGATCACCTTTGTCAAAGAAATGAACTGGGTGGAAAGGAAGAGTGACCCATAACGACATGATAGGTAAGTCTTGGTTCTAGTAAATGATGGTGTCCACTTAGAAACCACCATTGAGTATTTAAAGATAGACCATTGCCCTCGTAACCAAATACACAAATAATCCACTTCAGAATTGAGTCTGATAAGAATGTAATGATCTTCCAATAGTCCAATGGAAAAATCACCTTTAAGGGAGAAGTTATGGAAAGCTTTACGTATAGCTTCCAATGGCGTCCTGCCAAAGGAAATGTAACACCCCGCCCGCCCGGGGAGAGCAAACGGAGCGCTAATGCAATAAAATAAATCCAAATCCACAAGTGACAAGGTATAGAGAATCTAAATAAACCCACAGTAATATAAATCCACTAATCTCAATCTCTTCAATTACAACAAGTCTCTCGAATTAAAATTACAACTATCTAACTCGAATAAAAATACAAATCTCCAAAGCCCTATACATCAAAATAATACAAATATTTCCCAAACAATCCTCGCTAAAATCAATCTCCATAGCGCCCCAAAATCCGCGCTAACCTGCCACTAAAAGAAAATATAGGGAAGTACACAATACGACAAGAAAGATGCTTAACAAATATATGTTAATGATGAATAAAACGTAACAACACAAGTAAAAATATTCAAATCAAAATGCAAATCTCAAATCATTTATCAATATAATTTCTCAACAACACTTTAACCGGGTCACCAGGCCTCACCACATCCGTATATGCTTTATCAAGCCATAGCCTGGGAAACAGGAATTTTGGCGGGTGCCCAACATCCGTGCCATATTAAAATCTCATGAAAACATGCTCATCAACAATATAATGATACCACATGAATCAAAATAATTTCAACAATTATTTTCCAAATTTCAATGAATTTATCAATTCAAATATGAGTTCAATTAACAAGAATTCAAAGAGAATGACACTCGCGAGATTTAAGGAGCATATTGTATAAAACCCCATACCTCAAACCATGATGATAAACCAATGATCACATCCTCAAGATCAACACAAAAGATCTACAAAATCTTCTCCAAGAACACCTCTAATCTAAGGTTGGAAATCACAAATCTCATGGGCCATTGTGTATATAAAAAGAAGAGGAATATAAAATATATTTGCTGCCAAAATTTGTGCCAAAAGTAGGTTAAAAGGGTTGCCCATGACTCCCTTTTGTAATGCACATAAATGAAGAGTTGGAATCCAAAAGACTCCTTTAAATAAGGCAAAGAAATGAAGAGTTGGAAGTCAAAACAACTCCAAGATTTAAAAATATTTAAAAATCATTTTAAAATCCGTTTTCGAAACCGTTTGAAATTCTCGCCTTTAAAAATAATAACCAACATATTTGAGCAATACAAATAATTTTATCAAAAACTTTATTTTCCTCCATTTTCCAAAAATTAATTAAAATAGCCCAAAATTACGCGGGTTGTTACAGGAAACTTTCCCCACAAGAGAGTACCGAAATAAACCCTCCAAGTGTAGAATATCATCGTCCTCAAAATGAAGAGCAGGTTCTCCCTTGTAAGAGCATGGTGGTATAATAACAGAGGTTGGTTAAGACGAATCAAGCAATATGGAAGCAAATGATTTCTTTGCATCCCTATCAAAATCAGGAGGTTTGAGGGGGTGAGAATGGCTGCCCAGAGGTGGAGCCGCCATTGCTAGAGGGAGAGAGAGAGACATATATCCAATTGTCTAATATTAATTTATGATATGTGTATATATGTATCCAATTAGTCATCTAATTAACTTATATTAGTTGTAAATCCCGATTTACCCCATAACCTCGATATTTGGGCCCCTAAATGAACCCGAACCCACAACCGGATTGGCCCAACAACTCCTCATATGGTATACCTATACCCCGGGCACAATATAGATGTTTAAAACACATAATCCAAATCATCCCGGAACGTGCCCGAACTATATCTACCCAACTTACACATTTTCATTTTGTTTAACCAACACATAACCATAACTTAATTAACATTCAATTTATTTTTTCACGAGTGATGCCTTTATGCCCAATTGAATCTAAATAATATGAAATCACGAATAAATAATTTATTGTCACATGAAATTATACCAATTTTATTTAAATTCAACCAATTTAATTTATTCTCAAATTTATTTAATTAAATTTTGTTACAATAATTTATTCTGAAAACACGGGGTATTACACTCCCATTGTAAGATATTGTCTCTCCCTTACTGGGATATGTGCTTATGATTTTTGAGGTTATATGAACTTTTTCTCCCCTACACCTGTTCAAAAACTTCATTTGTTTCTTGTCCTAAGGGTTGATAAAAAAGATCCCAAAGGTGTTTGCTGAGAACAATACCTTAGTTGTTAGTACTATGTGCTCCTTTAAGTTTGTTGACATTGTTGCTATTCCAACAATCGTCCTCATTTCATCCAAGGATGAAATGATCCTCAAAGGAATATCCTAAACTTGATGGGTTATGCCCTCTATCCCACTTCTTCAACTACTGAGTTTTCTAGAGGGAGGATATCGGGGGTCCCTCTAACTCCATTGCTGAGGGGGAATCCCCTGAGAATGTGATGGTTTAACCTGCAAGGATAAATAATTCAAACAACAACCTCTCCGTTCAAGTGTCGACTTCAAAGTTGGAAGATTCCTCTAACAAGGAGAAGGACCCCACCTAGGGGTTAGGTGATCTTATCTTACAAGTGACCAATCTCTAGTCATTAACCTGCCTTCAAATAGTTTGGCCCTTATAAGTATTGGACTTCAAGAACTAAATTATGATGATTTCAGCTCTTATTTATCATATTAACTTTGTCTTTTTCGTCTTCGACAGTTTGTGGTGGATTTTGTAAGAATTCTTGACATAAGGTTAAATCAAAAGAAGGAGGTCATCAACATAGAGGTTGCCTTGAATGAGGCCTAAAAGGCCCTCAATGCTACCAAGGTCAAGGAAACTAAAAGAAAAAACTTACTCAAGGCCAATTATGAGGATATTTCTCAACAAAAGGACAAGGTGGAAGGACCGAGAAGGCAAAAAAAAAAAATTCATCCTAACCCTTTATTACAATACTAAAGTTAAACAGTGTTTCATTTGAGAAAGTCTAGGACAAAGCCTTTAAAAATTCTTCAATTCAGTTGGGCTTAGTTAAGAGGTCCTTTTTTAAGAAGGGTTGGGATGACGCATTGTCTAAGGATAAAGTTACTTTTGACTTTGAGTTATTCGCCCAGCGTACCCCTGATTCTCCTACTAATTTGGAGGAGGAGGAAGAAGAAGAAGAAGAAGAAGAAGAAGAAGAAGAAGAAGAAGGACGAGGTTTCCAAAACACCTAAGGTTATAGAATATCCCATAGTGACTCCTACGAAGTATTTTAGCTTAGAATATTTTTGTATTTCATATTCACCAAGCATTGCAAAATAGGACAAGTCATTATGGCGACTAGACAAAGATAATCACAAGTATTCAAGCCGAGCTAGGGGGATAGTAAATATTACTTAATTCCTTCAGAATGAGAATGTCACTATACGGAAGGAGATTTCCAAGGCCAAAAAGGCATTCAATCGGAATGAGACAGTAAAAAAGTGGTTAGATAAAAAAATTATGCAGTTGAGGTAATAGTTCAGGAAGAAACCTCACATTTATTGGGATCATTGCTACGATGAGGATGGATGGATGCCCCACTCCACTTGGATAAGGCTAGGAAATTATCCTACTATACGAGAAATAATTTATAATTGCTCATAGCCTAGGTATTTTAGCATATCCCGTTAAAAACTAGAGTTACAAACCGAAGACTACATTCGTGTTTGCCTCCATGATCATTTAAAGATGGGTTAGTGAATGAGCTACGTATCCAAGATTCAAGTTGTTGGAATCATTATGAACATTTTATGGAGGTATACGAACATGTGGTTTTGATCGTCAAATATATTCCAGGATGTTTATTTTTTAATCGAGACTTTTTAATAAAATGATTTTTGAAAATATTTTTTTAAAATTTTTTAGTTCATTGGAACAAGATTCCTATCTCGTTACAACAAGATCATTTTATCATTCGATCGAGATCAAATCTCAGTAGAACGAAGTGCTATTTTTGTTAAATGGACTTCTAATGAACTTAAAATTAAAGGGGCTATATTTGACACAACCACTCTTGTTAGAAGGTCTTTGGAGGGTCTATTGAACGAAATTGGCATCTCATTCGAATAAGATGTCACCTCGTTAGGACAAAACCACTGCTTTTGTTCGAATGAGAGTTTATTTATTTTAGCTTCTTCACCGCCTTAAAAAATGTGTTTTCTTATAAAAAGGATTCTTTTGGTCAATTTCTCACAACTCTAATGGAGAAAATCACCTTCCATCTTTGCACCAAAATTTTTATCTTTGTGTTTTATAAAAACATTTTTCTTTTCCACATTATACATCCCTTATATTATTTATTAAGTATTATTAAACCCAAGTTTCCATACACTACATCAAACCCTTGTAGAGTCTTCTCTACTGTTGATTGTGGAGTTACGGCTATACTCTCAGTGGATACCGCTGGAAGAGTTGTTTCCTATGGGTGGTGCTAGATTATGCCACATTATGTTGAAAACATGAAGACCAATAGAGTATTATACTTAGTGGAGCTCTAAATAGTTTGTAAGTTGTCTTGTGTCTATGAATTTTGATACAATATTGAAATCTAGGTTTTGCCCCAAAAAATTTTTTCCTCATTTTCTTCTTCTACTCTATTTGGGTTGGTTTGATTGTTTGGTTGGATTGGATCATTATAATTTGGAATTTATATTTCATGAAAACCTTAATCAAATCATGACAAAATTTGGATTAAAAATTAGATCTTGTGTGCGCGTAACCTCATATACGGACTATCCGTACAAACTCTCTTTCTCAAATTGGTGTCAGAGCAGGTTACACTGAGTTTTTTTGTGATCTTTTAATTTTTTTTGTCTTTTGATAACTTTTATAATAGGCTACCTAATTTGTATGGTTCGAATTATTATTATTGGAAAGCTTTAATGAGGTCCACTATGAAAGAGATTAACGAGCATGTCTACAGGTTTGGTAGCTTGATCATCATAGAAAAAATCCTAATGAATTTCATGGGAAGAAGGAGTTCATCAAAGGACCCCAAGGAGAGGCGTTCTGAATCTAGGTGCATACTGAGGAAGGAGGGCTCGACACCCGGGGACTGAATATGAAAAAGGGTGGACACCACCCACTCTGACCAATGGAAATTTCATAAGTCCTAAACTTCTCACCGCTTCGACTGATGATGAATTTAAATGGAGTATTTACATCTCTCGCAATTTAAGTGAGATTTTCAAAGCCTTCACCCCTGACGAGTTTTGCCGCATGATGATGTGAAACACATCTAAGGAAGTGTGGGATATCCTCCAAGTCACTCACGAGGGTATCAACACCGTGAAAGATTATAAGCTTTAAAAACTCACGACATAATTTGAGACCATTACTATGCTAGAGTCTAAGAGATTTGATTAATTTTATGCACGATTGTCTAATATAGTCAACTCTAGTTTCTATTTTGATGAGAGAATTCCTAAGACGAGAGTCATGAAAAAGATTTTGAGATCACTTCTAGCCATTTTTATCCCTCAGTTCACTGTCTTGAATTCACTGTAAATTTTATATACTCTTAGGTTAGAAGAACTCATAGGAGACCTAAAATTGATATGTTTCCCAAAACTAATACGAAAAGGGAAATATGTATTACTTTAAATCCCAGTCCAAAAATAAGAAACAAAAGGTTCCGAGTCTGGATTTGATTTCGAGATTGATGATTCTAGTCTTTCTATAAAAAAAATTAATAGAATATTCTCAAATTTAACAAAGAGAATTCTTTCAAAGAAATTAAAAGTTTTGAGAAAAATAAAAATGAGCATGAGGGAAAGGTAATTTGTGACAAAGGTGAAGTGATATGTTATGAGTGCGAGGATAACGGACAGAACGACCACGAGTGTACAACTAGGCTAAAGAGATAGGTCAAAGGAAAAGTTGCTCACCACGCCACTCTTAGCGATAGTGACGTTGAGTCGGTAGATTCCGGGGATGAAGTACTACATGAACCTAATTTATGTTCTTTCATTTCCTGTCACGTTAGTGCTACTAGATCGTCCCACGCAAGTTAGAACATTTCTAAATGTGAGAGCCTCGATGATGTTTTGGGGGAGTAGTTGAACTCCAACGCACATTTCACCGAGACTTTATAAATGAAAAATCACAATAAAGAATTGTCTATTAGGGTGTTTGATTTATAAAAGGGGGTGAATGTTTTGAAAGTGGTAGGATTCGGTGAGTCAAGTCTATAAGTTAAAAATTTTGTTATGTGAGAAATTGATTGTTGTTGGTAGGGACAATACCGATTTTAATATCACAGTGGCTAGTCTTACGAGACATCTTCAAGATTAATTGGAGAATCATGAAAAACTTGAAGCCCAGTGACACCCCGCCTAATAAAATACCGGGTGATCAGTCCTATACCAAATTAAAACAGGAATCCCAGTTGGATCATCCTTAGCATCACTGTTGAAAACTTTTTAAAACTTACTAACCACCTAGTATTCCAAAAGCTGGTGCCAATTTTAACTTTTTAATTAACAAAACAGTAAATGCAGAATTAAATATAAACCCTTCACACAAATGAATGAAAATAAACTGAATCATTAATTACTCAACCTGCCGAATAAAACACCGGCCATCAAAGAAATAATCTAATACAAATATGCAACACCGGAATAAAATAAGTCTGAAACCTGAACTGAAAGTCTGGGCGACATGCCCTAAATAAAACTGAAACTGATACAAGATTCGTACTCTAGGAATGAATGAATGATGCGTCTAATCCAAACTCCTGCTAGCATCCACATATGCTGCAGCTCCGTGTCCCTGGAATGGAATATCAATCCTGGCGTCCCTGTGGCTGGACACCTTAAAGGTTTTGAAAATAGTTTTATAGCAAGGGTTAGAACCCAAAACATTTTGAAAATATTTAGCAAGTGAATTAACTGCAGTAATTTAAAATGCATGAATGCGCTTCATATTTAAGTTAGTGTCGCACTCCCTTGTGGACATTCTCACCCCTCCACTATTGTGCACACCTACCGGTTACCTTAACCCCACCTAGTTGTGCTACCCCATCCAACTAGTCCTGGTATAACCTTCCCTTGCCATACTACTCTAACCCGAGTATAATGATTTCCTGAATTATAAGTTATTTCACGATTAACTTAATTAATTCCTTCTTAATGAATAGCATACAATCGTAACACAAGTTATATCAATTTAATACATCACACTCTGTATTATTCCCAAAAATGATTAACTTAATAAATTTATCATTAATTAACAACATATAACTGTAAGCCGAGTTATATAAAGTACATACATCACACACTGTATTATCACGTACATATAATATTTGCTACCATATTACACGTACCTTTACTAACATCCACACATATATCATACGTATATCCATCCTTCCGAGTATACCCTCACCGGATGATTCCCTCTAAAATGCTATCTCACTAGGTGTGCTCACAAAACCTAGTTTTCCCAAGTTGGAATCGCTCACCAACTTGGCCCAAAATATAAACGTAGTGGAGGCGGTCATATTCCTTCCCTGAAAGTGAGATAAATCCATCACCCATATATACCGTACGCTATGACCTGGGGATATACTCGCCCTACTCCTCAAGATAGGGGATTCACCCACATCGCGCAACCTCCCTTGATAGCATTAGAGTATTTAAATTGAATAAATATCTAGTAACTGATATTTAATAGCACACATAATATAAACATGTATATATATACTATCATTGTACCGTATATATATAATTTAAACCCCGGCTTTACCGTGTACTCAAAATCCCATACGCTGCCTGTAATTTAATATCACACAAAATATATACACGTATATATATATATACTATCACTACACCATATATATATATATATATATATATATATATATATATATATATATATATATATATATATATATATATATATATATTATAAACCCTGGCTTTATCGTGTATTAAATATCCCATACACTGCCCGAAATTTCCTGACTCTGTGGCCCGACTCAACGTAATTAACTTTCTCACTTAATAATTTATCGTCTTTCCGAGTCTATGGTCCGACTCCAATTAAATTAATTAACACACTTATTAATTTAGTACCTCCCCGAGTCTATCGTCCGTCTCTAATTAAATTAATTAACACACATATTAATTTAATACCTCCCAGAGTCTATCGTCCGACTCTAATTAAATTAATTATTACACCCATTAATTTAATACTTACCCGAGTCTACAATCCGACTCTTATTTAATTAATTTAAACATTAATTAATCAACACAAATCCGAGTCTGCAATCCGACTCTAATTAAATTAATTATCACATTTATTAATTTAATCCTACCCGAGTCTACAATCCGACTCTAATTAAATTTATTATCGCATTTATTAATTTAATCCTACCCGAGTCTACAATCCGACTCTGAATAAAATTAATTATCACGCTTATTAATTTAATAACTTGGTGTCACCCAACCATTATCCCCGGACTCTCTCACTTGGCCCGTACTTCAACATTTCCCGAGTCTATGTTCCGACTCCAAACTAATTACTTTCTCTCAATAATTAATTTAGCACTTAAAGGTCACTTAACCAACATACCCGGACTCGCTCACTTGGTCCAATTTACATCTCCTAATATCATACCCACATTTTTGCCTACAATGTGTCACACCTTTATTTCTATAAATTTTCCCAATTATATTTGCCTATAATTATTAACATACCCGGACTCAATTCACTTGGCCCGAAATTAAACATTTCACCTAAATTCCTTTAATAACGTAGTGTCACCCAACTACAATACCCGAATATTATTCCTCAGCCCAATATCAATAATTGAATTATTTCTCCCAATTCGTTCATCTCATGACATACCGTTCACACCCTCCTAAACTCAATTATATCACCCTACAATTGTTAAGGAAATGTGTGTCCCATATAAATTTATCACCAAATAAAAGTAAGGGAATTAAAACTTAAATAAACCCTCATTATAAACCACCTGGCCGAACTGTCCAAAATTTCCCATCGTCGATCGATCGATCGATCCCTTCGTGACGGCTCTTCTTCCCCACGAAAATTTCCACCATTAACGACCTTTAAGGTTCCTTTTCCTCAAAAACCAACTTCAAATCAGCATGTTAATCATCTTATATCATTTCTCATGAACTAAGAATATCATCTAAACCTTTTAACATCATTAACACAATGAATCTCGACCCAGTCAAGAACACAAAATTTCTAGGGTACAATCCCAATTTCAAATTCAAATTTCATCCTTTTATAATCCGATTTTCTCATTCAAACCTGATAATCATACTCAGAATTATATTGCACAATTAATTCTTTCATTAAATTCCATTCAATGGTTCTATTAACAAAACCCCCTTTTTGGTACCCATTTATCCCCAAAACGAATTTTAGTATACACATCACTAACATATGAATTGGATATCACGCTTTAGGAGTAAAATCAGTTAACCACTTGCCTGTAAGTGTTCGTAGTGTCTGATCCGTTGGCGTAGTCCCTCAATTTGGCTCCAATAACCTTCAATTTTCTCTTGCTTTGCTTTCCCCCAAATCCCCTCTCAAACCCTAGGTTTAGAGTTATGTTGGCTGCCATTCCTTAATCTCCCAACTAGGTTAAAAACCCTTAATCCCGTTTTTCACCTAATGGGCTTAATTAAAGTGGTCCAACTCACCCCGTGTGGGCTCGGCTATGCCCAAAAATACCCCGAGACCCAATTACTACCCCCAGTTACTCTTTTCTGACTATCTCGACCCATCCGGACTCAACCGCGCGCTCAGAATTGGCATCCGAATTAATTTATAAAAATCCTTATCTCACACCCAATTTAGTCTATACCGATTCCCGGCTGGGATAAGCGTATACCTCGTCATTAATACTCGAAATGACGTATTTAAATTATTACTATTCACTTAGTAAATAAATTTCCCTAAACATTAACCATTCACTCCCCGATTAATATTTAAATATATATATTGACATAATTAATTCAATTAAAATTACAACACACAAGTAATTTGAAATTCCCGTATTAATTAAATATTAAATGCACAAAAATACGGGGTGTTACATACTCCCCCCCTTACAAAGGAATTTCGTCCTCGAAATTAAGATGAGCGTAATGTTCCAAGCTTCGCATATTACTCTCTAGTCATGTGCCTCCAATCCCTCTATATCTATCCCATCCGCTTCTAACCATACGTTACACAAGCATGCATTTAGAATACCCAGGGTGCCCATACACCCTATACCCGTGCTTAACCACACAAAATTTACCTTAATTAACCCGGTTGCCCATACACCCTATCCCCGCTCTTTACCGCACAATAGTTACCCGACTATGCTAGTCGTAACCCGTAATATAACTTCGAACCCGTAGTTATATCACACATATATATATACATATAATTACTGCCCGGGTACTCAACCTATGCGCTAACGTCCAAACATCTTCCCACAAAATACTTGTCTCTCAACACAAAAGTATATACGCTTATCCTTATCCTACCAAAGATAACATAAAATACCGCGCCCTTACTACCACTAGTTCTTGCGTAAAAAAAAACCCTGAGCTATCTCTCTTTGCTCAAAAATCAATTTAACCACCCTGATTCACTTCAGTAAACATCCCCACTTACCGGGATAAAATGTGAGAACACAGAACCTCATTATGTGCTATCTCACCACGCAGTACAAAATTTATATATCCTCATATATACAGGTTATACGCCCTCTTCGGTGATACCTAGTACCAACCCTACCCTAGTGTCGTGAACACCAAAATTTTACACCACTATCCACAATAGTTAAATTCCATCGCTATCCAGCCGATATTTAGGAAATATTATCAACCCTACTCCCATAATTCTAGAAAGTAGTAGCTCTTCGCATAATTCAAACAATCACTCAGTGTACGCCTCCACTCTCCCGTGAAGAACACCAAGGAACTCCGCTACCCTACAAAAAGTTTATCCACATACTATGGCTGCTACCGCCAACGCACCCACTAAGTTCGACTCACCTGCGAACTCTAGTGAAAAATAAGTCTTATATAGTGACATCCTCTTTGTCACTCAAAAATCTACCCCATGCCCCTAGGGTAAAAATAATTTCCTCTATACTCCAGCTGCAACGGTTGGTTCTCGGGTTCCGGAGCAGCTTCTCCCTGCCCGAATGCACCCATGACTTGCTTTAGTAGCTGTACATTCAGGACCTCGTCCTATAGTTGACCCCTGCCTCGCTTAAGACAATCTCTCTTCATGTGTCTCGCTTCCCCATAAACGAAACACCTTCTAATATATTTACCCTGCCACTGGTCCCTTCCATACCGACCTTGTTGAAATTCCTGGCCATCCTGCCGATAGCCTCTAGTTCTAGATCGTTTAGCATGATTTCCCTGTCGAAAATTCTACCCTTGATCTCCCCCAGCCTGCTGCTGGGATACCCTACTGGTATTGTCCCCTTCTGCCTTATCCAACTGGTTAGTTCCCACTCCCTTCCCGCTTCCTTTCACATGGAAGCGATATTTTTGACAGTGCCGGAGTGCTGCGTTAACGACATCAGTATAAGCTACTAATGCGTATTTACCAATTAAATGTTGTCTGATTCTTCAGACTAACGCATCCATAAACTTTTACTTTCTTTCTCTTTTCCCTTCTTACCTTATCCGGTACAAAAGTTTGCCAACGAGTGAATTCTTCCTCGTAATCGGCCACTTAATGGTCCCCTTGAGTCACCTCACAAAATTTTCTCCTCGCTTCGTCCTCACCCGCTAAAGGAAATTACTTGCGGTCGAACCGCACCCAAAGTTCTACAATAGTTAGTGTGTCCCTTTTCTCACTGTGGTGATCGACTCCCACCACTGTAGCGCTGCTCCCACTAAAACTAAAAGTGGTTAGCATTTGCTTCCGCACCTTATCGCAATCTCCTATGCGTAGATGACGCTGGATATCTCTCTTCTTTGACACGCTAGCACTACATCTGAACCCCCTCGCAATTCTGGTGGGTTCCCACTAAAAATAACCTTTCTCTCTTGCTTCCACCCCGACAACTCCGCGTGAGTCTGATAATCCGGCGCCACTAACACTTGTGGCTGACCCCGTGAAAAGTACCCTGCCGTTGCAACCATCGTCGCTTCAACTGCCTGTGCCACTATTTCAGTTACCTATGCTGCCAAAATCATCTCTGGTCATTGCTGCGGTAACTCTTGCTCCTAACGAGCCTCCCTCGTCTCATCTCCCCCTGCTGCCCTAGTTGCTCTCTCTCTCCTGGGCCTCATGTGGAATGAGAATCAAATTGGTATGAGTTCACTCTCAAATATAAATTTTGTAGAAGAACGTATATGCGCATACGTATGAGAATACAACAATCCTATGATAGGGCTCTATATCAAAGATTGCTAAGCTGAAACGTGAAAAGCCGCACAGATCCAAAGGACACTAGAACATGATGCTCTGATACCATCTATGACACCCCGCCTAATAAAATACCGGGTGATCAGTCCTATACCAAATTAAAACAGGAATACCAGTTGGATCATCCTTAGCATCACTGTCGAAAACTTTTTAAAACTTACTAACCACCTCGTATTCCAAAAGCTGGTGCCAATTTTAACTTTTTAATTAACAAAACAGTACAGGCAGAATTAAATATAAACCCTTCACACAACTGAATAAAAATAAACTGAATCATTAATTACTCAACCTGCCGAATAAAACAACGGCCATCAAAGAAATAATCTAATACAAATATGCAACACCGTAACAAAATAAGTCTGAAACCTGAACTGAAAGTCTAGGCGACATGCCCTAAATAAAACTGAAACTGATACAAGATTCCTACTCTAGGAATGAATGAATGATGCGTCTAATCCAAACTCGTGCTAGCATCCACATATGCTCCAGCTCCGTGTCCCTGGAATGGAATATCAATCCTGGCGTCCCTGTGGCTGGACACCTTAAAGGTTTTGAAAATAGTTTTATAGCAAGGGTTAGAACCCAAAACATTTTGAAAATATTTATCAAGTGAATTAACTGCAGTAATTTAAAATGCATGAATGCGCTTCATATTTGAGTTAGTGTCGCACTCCCTTGTGGACATTCTCACCCCTCCACTATTGTGCACACCTACCGGTTACCTTAACCCCACCTAGTTGTGCTACCCCATCCATCTAGTCCTGGTATAACCTTCCCTTGCCATACTACTCTAACCCGAGTATAATGATTTCTTGAATTATAAGTTATTTCACGATTAACTTAATTAATTACTTCTTAATGAATAGCATATAACCGTAACACAAGTTATATCAATTTAATACGTCACACTTTGTATTATTCCCAAAAATGATTAACTTAATTAATTTCTCATTAATTAACAGCATATAACTGTAACCCGAGTTATATAAAGTACATACATCACACATTGTATTATCACATACATATAATATTTTCTACCATATTACACGTACCTTTACTAACATCCACACATATATCATACGTATATCCATCCTTCCGAGTATACCCTCACCGGATGATTCCCTTTAAAATGCTATCTCACTAGGTGTGCTCACAAAACCTAGTTTCCCCAAGTTGGAATCGCTCACCAACTTGGCCCAAAATATAAACGTAGTGGAGGCGGTCATATTCCATCCTTGAAAGTGAGATAAATCCATCACCCATATATACCGGACGCTATGACCTGGGGATATGCTCGCCCTACTCCTCAAGATAGGGGATTCACCCACATCGCGCAACCTCCCTTGATAGCATTAGAGTATTTAAATTTAATAAATATCTACTCACTGATATTTAATAGCACACATAATATAAACACGTATATATATACTATCACTGTACCGTATATATATAATTTAAACCCCGACTTTACCGTGTACTCAAAATCCCGTACACTGCCTGTAATTTAATATCACACAAAATATATACACGTATATATATATACTATCACTACACCATATATATATATATATATATATATATATATATTATAAACCCTGGCTTTATCGTGTACTAAATATCCCGTACACTGCCCGAAATTTCCTGAGTCTGTGGCCCGACTCAACGTAATTAACCTTATCACTTAATAATTTATCGTCTTTCCGAGTCTATGGTCCGACTCTAATATATTTAACTCATACCTCAATTTATATAATATTTTCCCCGAGTCTATGGTCCGACTCCAATTAAATTAATTAACACACTTATTAATTTAATACCTCCCCGAGTCTATCGTCCGACTCTAAGTAAATTAATTAACACACATATTAATTTAATACCTCCCAGAGTCTATCGTCCGAATCTAATTAAATTAATTATTACACCCATTAATTTAATACTTACCCGAGTCTACAATCCGACTCTTATTTAATTAATTTAAACATTACTTAATCAACACAAATCCGAGTCTGCAATCCGACTCTAATTAAATTAATTATCACATTTATTAATTTAATCCTACCCGAGTCTACAATCCGACTCTAATTAAATTTATTATCACATTTATTAATTTAATCCTACCCGAATCTACAATCCGACTCTAATTAAATTAATTATCACGCTTATTAATTTAATAACTTGGTGTCACCCAACCATTATCCCCGGACTCTCTCACTTGGCCCGTACCTCAACATTTCCCGAGTCTATGTTCCGACTCAATAATTAATTTAGCACTTAAAGGTCACTTAACCAACATACCCGGACTCGCTCACTTGGTCCAATTTACATCTCCTAATATCATACACACATTTTTGCCTACAATGTGTCACACCTTTATTTCTATAAATTTTCCCAATTATATTTGCCTATAATTATTAACATACCCGGACTCAATTCACTTGGCCCGAAATTAAACATTTCACCTAAATTCCTTTAATAACGTAGTGTCACCCAACTACAATACCCGAATATTATTCCTCGGCCCAATATCAAGAATTGAATTATTTCTCCCAATTCGTTCATCTCATGACATACCGTTCACACCCTCCTAAACTCAATTATATCACCCTATAATTGTTAAGGAAATGTGTGTCCCATATAAATTTATCACCAAATAAAAGTAAGGGAATTAAAACTTAAATAAACCCTCATTATAAACCACCTGGCCGAACTGCCCAAAATTTCCCATCGTCGATCGATCGATGGCCCCCGATCGATCGATCGATCCCTTCGTGACAGCTCTTCTTCCCCACGAAAATTTCCACCATTAACGACCTTTAAGGTTCCTTTTCCTCAAAAACCAACTTCAAATCAGCATGTTAATCATCTTATATCATTTCTCATGAACTAAAAATATCATCTAAACCTTTTAACATCATTAACACAATGAATCTCGACCCAGTCAAGAACACAAAATTTCTAGGGTACAATCCCAATTTCAAATTCAAATTTCATCCTTTTATAATCCGATTTTCTCATTCAAACCTGATAATCATACTCAGAATTATATTGCACAATTAATTCTTTCATTAAATTCCATTCAATGGTTCTATTAACAAAACCCCCTTTTTGGTACCCATTTATCCCCAAAACGAATTTTAGTATACACATCACTAACATATGAATTGGATATCACGCTTTAGGAGTAAAATCAGTTAACCACTTGCCTGTAAGTGTTCGTAGTGTCTGATCCGTTGGCGTAGTCCCTCAATTTGGCTCCAATAACCTTCAATTTTCTCTTGCTTTGCTTTCCCCCAAATCCCCTCTCAAACCCTAGGTTTAGAGTTATGTTGGCTGCCATTCCTTAATCTCCCAACTAGGTTAAAAACCCTTAATCCCATTTTTCACCAAATGGGCTTAATTAAAGTGGCCCAACTCACCCTGTGTGGGCCCGGCTATGCCCAAAAATACCCCGAGACCCAATTACTACCCCCGGGTACTCTTTTCTGACTATCTCGACCCATCCGGACTCAACCGCGCACTCAAAATTGGCATCCGGATTAATTTATAAAAATCCTTATCTCACACCCAATTTAGTCTATACCGATTCCCGGCTGGGATAAGTGTATACCTCGTCATTAATACTCAAAATGACGTAATTAAATTATTACTATTCACTTAGTAAATAAATTTCCCTAAACATTAACCATTCACTCCCCGATTAATATTTAAATATATATATTGCCATAATTAATTCAATTAAAATTACAACACACAAGTAATTTAAAATTTCCGAATTAATTAAATATTAAATGCACAAAAATACGGGGTGTTACACCCATGTATCCCAACTCAAGATAGATCTCAAACATGGCCGAGGTCAAGGTCATTATTGAGGAGACATCTATGAAGGCTATATATATGTTCCTTGATCTCACATTAGGATATGGTGCTTATCATGTTCAGATCTTATATCCCTATTTCTATATTGTATTTCTATTCTATTCTTATGTTTATACGTGCTTTTATACTTTTGATATATTTGAAAAAATCCAAAATTAATTTTCATTTTTAAGAAAAAGTTTTGAAAATCTAAAAAGAATTTCGTTTTTTTAGCAAAAAAGTTTGAAAATTTCCAAAAAGATTTTTCTTTTTGATAAAATTTTTGAAAAAGGCAAAGATTTATTTATTTATTTTTTTCACTATATATGGATGTGCATTTAAGATATTCGGATCACCCCTATATTCCATCCATTCACGTGATTTTTTCATGGTATTTTGAGAGATGTCTTTGTTTATTTACTGTGATTGATAATGTGTGGATAACGTTTCATTGATCATTGATGATTACTTTCTTCATGCTAGACGCTTTGTCACCTTTATTGCACACATGCACATATTTTATGAACATTGTGCTTGCTTTTCATATGTCGAATAAGGTATTCTCATCTTAGTCGTACTTAATATAAAAAAAAATGTAAAAAGAGATAACTTGTTCTTGTAAGCACCATTGCCCAGATTTCGTTTCTCAATTTTTTTTATATGCTAAACAATGGAAATGGGCCACAAATGAGCAAAATTATATTTGCATTAAAATCCAACATTTACAAAAGGAGCTTAAAAGATTAACAATAAATAAACACAAAAGTTCCAAGGCCATTATTATTGTCTTTCATTGATGCTTCGCTACATATGAGTGAAAGCACCCACGATGCGCAAAAAGACTTTGTGCGGAAGTAAACGATTGCCAATTAAATGTAATTTACCTACGAGTTTTACTGGGTATTCTAGGAGGGACCAATTCAAAATTTTCTTAAATTGTTAACGTTATAAAAATAGTTTTAGTTTCCAAAGTCAATTAAAAGTCCAAATTATTATCTTTGCTAAATCTAGGTGATTTACAAAATAATAACCTATACAGTTTTTAGGAGAGTTTCTAATTTATTTAAACCTACTTTTTCGTGTAAGGTGATATGCGAAAAATGTAACGCATGCGGTATTTATTTAACGTCGCAAAAACCCTTCCCCGAAAAAAATGACGGACTCTCCTAAGAGTCAACCTAGTCTACTTTCACTAAAATCAAACGAAATAAGAACGATTATACAAACATGCAACAAGACTAAAAGCAAGATAAATCAGAACAAGCTATTACCTATCTCGACCAAGCTTCTCTCCGCTCTGGTTGCTCTTTCGCAATTATCCTCACAATGCAGCTCTCGTTCACTTTGCTTTCTTCACGACTTTGCCTCCCCTCTAGCTTCCTTATCACAGGTTGGCTCAGTGCCTATTGTGTCCTAGTTCTTAGTGAAGTATTTTTGTGCAGTGTTCTATCTTAGATGCCACCCCCACACTTAAATGGTGCAACCAAATGCAATGCAACATTATATATTTCTCCTATATATCAATGTAGTGAGAATTACTGTAGGTGACAATTATTGTGCAACACAAATAAATATGAGAGAAGTAATGACCAAGAAAGAACAAATAAAACGCCAATCACACAACAACAGGTGTACGTGGTTCAGCAAAGATGTGCCTACGTCCACGGTGGTGCAGTCAGTATTATTTCTCTATATTCTGAAGAATAGGTACAGAGAATACAACTTGTCCTTTGCCCCAGACCTAGGGTTTAATTTATATATGTGTATGCTAGTTAGTGGAGATGATGGGTTCCTTCATATTATCCATCTTCCCTATCCCTTCCCTTCATGGGATTGTGCTCCCCTATAACTTCTCTTCATGGGATCGTGGGGAGAGACCGGATCAATATGAAAGATAGAGGGCCTGGACTTTGGGCCGCCAGAACTGGGCTACTCGTCCAGGCCCATGGTTCTCAATTCTAGGTACCTACAATTGACCCTAAATTTGTTGGGCCATGTTTATGGGTCCAATGAATTTAAATGATCAGCCATTATGGCTGATTTGTGATTCTTCAAAAACTGTGAAGTTGCTTTGGCGGCACCCGCTTCGCTATCCGTGCGCTATGATTAGAATTGAAGGCTTGTTGGGATAGCCACTTTTTCATTCGTCGTTTCAGCCTTTCCAGTATTCTTCCTTCTTCTGAGAACTCTAGTGCCTCGTACCTTCCTCTCTGAATTCCCATTCCCATTGCTTCTTAGTCGTCTTGAGCTCGTGCTTCTTCATCACTCGAACCGATCTTCTTTTTTGTAAGTTTCTTGTGCCCTTTCTTTGCACTTTCTCTTTGGTTTGTAGGATTTGAGTTTTTCAATGGCGAAGATTGGAAATAGGTCAATCTCTGAGTTTAGGAAGTTCTATAATATTCCTGAGTGGGTAGATATTGAGTGTTGTGCCTCGCCTCCTAGGAATGTTAGGGATATAGAGGATGCACATGGGATTCATGTTTTGTTGCTCTCCCAGGGGGGACTTACTTTTTCCCCTAATGATCTATTTCTGCATTTTTTTGGTTATTTTGATATTGTTCCCTCACAGTGCTCGCCCAATGTGTGGAAGATAGTAAATGGCGTCCATAGAATAAACCAGTTGTATGGTACTAGGTTAGGACTTGCTGAGATCTGTTTCTGTTATTCCTTCTCTCGAACTAGCTCAGGTGTTTTATACCTCAAAGCTAGGATTCCTGATAGGGTATTGGTAGTAAACCTACCTGATTCCCATAAGGACTACTGGCAAGAGGGTTTCCTCGTTAGGAATTGGCAGTTCCCTCCCCAGTTTGAAGGATCGAGGTCTGAGAGGTTCACTGTCCCTTTTTATGGGGAAGAATATATAGGTAGACATTTGTACTGTTATTTCAACCTTTGCTGGCTTGTGATTTTTCTAACCTCTTTGCTTTTTCTTTCACAGCGAGGACAAAGAATTTGGAGCCTGCTCTCAGCGAGGTTCGCATCTCGGAGTTGGTGAAAGCTTGGAATATTAGGGAGCCTCTGGGTGACGGCGAGCATCCCAGTTCTGCTGCCTTTTTGCTCGAGTACAAGAACACAGGCTCCAGCTTCATAGCTCGACCTGTGGAAAGTGTGCCAGAGTTTGATTTTTTGGGAGAGACTACTGCTGAGCCGATACCGTTGGACGAAGAGGAGAGCAGTTCTTGAGAGAGTAGCTACAGCGAAAATATTGCGACTTCTCAAATAAAAACCAATTTTAATTAAACCCAAATTTTAGTTAAACCCTAAGACATGCATCTAGATGATTTATCAAATAAAATATAGCATGCAGGATAAAAACAAACAATTTCAGGAAAAATCCCCGCAGGGCAAAACCTTTTATTTCACTATAATAAGTGAATCGCAACTTACACAGATTACAATGAAATACAGTGACTAAGAATTACCCTCAGGTATCGGATTCTGTAGTCGGCGGCTGGAAATATCCCTTTCCAGGAGGGCATCAATGAATCCACACGCAGCGAACCCACATAAACCTCAGTCCAATCAACAAAGGAAGAACCGCAGCACTCCTCAATGACACGCAGCCATGAAACTTTGTAGAGACTCCCTCAGCAATGACACGCAGCCCTCGGTTGCAAAGATCTCTCCACAAAGGTTTGAACAAACACAAGGTTGTGTTCTTGGGTTACCAAAAAGATTCACAAAGGTTTGGCAATTGTGTGAATCAAAACATGAGTCTTGGGACTCAAAAATATGAAGACTAGAGGTATTTGGACTCTCAAAAACGTCTTCTAAAGTCTTGCAAAACAACTCCCCCGAAGTTGGTATTTATAGGAAAAAATATGAAGAGTCCCATGTTCTTAAAACTCTAAAATTCTATCCAGCGTACAAAAAAAACAGCATTCTTTAAGGAATTTGCTCTATCTTCAAAAGGTCATAACTCCTTCACCGTAGCTCGGATTGAGGTGCCATTTTTTCCAGTATCTTCGTTGCGGCGAGCTATTCAACTTTCCAGTTGACCAGACCTTCGAACTATGGATGTAAAATTACGAAAATGACCTTGAACACTCCTATCTTGCCTTTTTTTCACTGTTTTGACTTCCCTTGCGTACCACTTGCATTAAGTCCCTAAAATCTTGGACCGTGAAGTCGTTGAGGCAGATGTGGGACATATTAATGGAGATGTTGAATGCTTGATTCCCAGAATTTGGATTGAGGCCGTCGAGTGACATCTTGAGGTGACGTGCCAAATGTAGCGGCGTACGACATACACAAATGAAACATGTTGGACATGAGAAAAATGTCCTTACAAATCTCCCCCTATGTCTATGCCGGTACATACATAAAAAATTCGAATTATCAAATAACAAAATTGCCTATACAAATATACCCTCCATGAACCCAAAACTGGAAAGATACAAATGAATAAGTCTTCATCGTTTGTTCTTCAAATCTTCAGGAATCTGAAATCTTTTCTCATCAGGGTGTGCAATTCAGAGATAATCAATAGAGTACCTACACACATGAGAAAAAGAAAAATACCAAGTGACGTATCGAGTTTGAAATGAGATAAACATAGATACCAATATATGATAAGCATAAGTCAAATCTCAAAAACTCCCCCAAAATTCAAACTCCCCCATAAAATGATAATTCTTTCTCCCCCTTTTTATGATGTCCCCAAATAGACAAATAAGAAGAATGAATCAAACAAGTAAAATCGGGGTGTCACGGTATACAAAAAAATACACAAACTATTTTTGATTTTTTTCAATTTTTTATTCAAAAAATAGATACCATTTTGAAAAAAAAATGTAAAACATGATACAAAACTCACACCAAGGATTTAAACTCAAACAACCAAGTCATGGAAACGGAATGAATAGGTGTGAACACATTCGATAGGTAAATCAACTCAATCAATCATATGTGCACGATGCATATGTGTACCCCTAACGAATGAACATCAAAAGTATCCTTAGGTGTAAAAAAAAATTTGTTGAATTTAGATGACATCGTCTTATGCAAATCAACAAATCAAAGTCAAAGTGATTTACACACCAATAACGTCCAAAACTATGTAGCGCATTTTCAAGCATTTCAAGGACGTGCAAACCCGTTTTAAATTCTCCAACCAAACTCCCTCATATATATATATATATATATATATATATATTCTTTTAGAGGTAATCTAAATTCTTAAACTTTGGAGAATTGGTGCAAAAACCTAAATGGCCCATAATTGGCATGAATTTTTTTTTTATTTTTTATATTGCCTTTAAATTTTTTTCAGGCTCTTTTAACCTCTTTGGACCTCGGATAATAAAATTCCTCAATTTTTTTAGGTCCTTTTTAACGGTGACTTTTGCGCAAAGGATAGATGATTACCTTTCGCAGCCCCTCCCCGTTTTTAAATAAAGCACACAAACTCACAAAACGGTTCTTATATGCACAATTTCCTTATCAAAAAATTATCGCGCTTAGTTCGTTTTAAGGACAGGATTGAAGTGAAAACACCCAACCAACATGTGATAAGACAAGCACATTAATCAAATAAATCCGTGCATGTGTGAAATAAAGGAAACATGAGTCAAACATGTAGGAAGTAACAATTAATTACATCTTAATGACTCCAAACATTATAAAGCACATGGATGAATTGACATATTGTCTCAAAACACTATCAAATAGTCACATGAAAATAATGGAATGATGTTGTGACTCGGTCATCCTAAGTGTTCATCCATAAAAGGTGCAAACAAAATACAAAAATCTTTTTGGATTTTCTCAAAATTTTAACAAACTAATTTTTTTTGTATTTTTCAAAAATTTTCAAAAAAAATATATACAAAAGGTACAAGTCATCACACTAGTAAAAATACATCATGAAACCACAATTAGTGTATGACAAACATGCAATCACAATCAACCAAAAGATTTCACATGGGGTGAATTACGTGCAAGCAAACGGGAATCGTGGACAAATAAACCATAAGCCTCTAAATCCGATTTTCTAACCCAAATTGATGTGTAACGAAGTGTGGGGGTTTTGGGAATCGAATTTATTCTTTCATTAACCTTTTTAGGTCCATTTAAAAGCTTATAACAAAAGTGCCTAAGATGACCTTGCCTACCACAATGTGTGCAAGAGTAAATCGGGCGATTTGTGTTCCCTAAAGGTGGCCCTCTCCTCAAATTTATCGGTTGCTCTCTCCGAATTTGCCTAGGTGGGTCTCTCCTAATGATCCTAGGAGGTTCTCTCACACGTGTGGGAATGGGTGCAACATATTTTTCAAGACCAATCCCACCCCTATCTGTTTTGATCTCGACTGTGCCTAAAATCTTATCAAGTTTTTCAGACCTAGACTCCAAATCAAATTTCACTTTACTTGAATCTTTCAATTTCACCTCAAGTTCACCTATCCTAGATTCAAGTACTAGTTTAGAATCCTCAAACTCTAAAAGCTCCTTTTTCATAGTCTCCATCAACCCTCTAAGACTATCTCTCTCACCCTCGATGTACTCAAGCTTCTCTTTCAAAATTTTCTCATGTGCCCTAAGTTCTTTAATTAAAAAATCATTATTTTTTATGGCACACTCTTTCAATTGAGCTTTCAATTTCAAATTTTCTTTCTTTGTTTTCAAAGTTTCAGCATAAAGTTCATTGAAAACAGTTTGCAAGTCATGCTCATCTACACTTTCCTCCTCACTTTCATCCACACTCCCATCACCTTCACTATCATTACTAATCATAAGGATGGGAAACTCTCGCCTAGAAGCATAAAAACTTCTTCTTCCGAATCACAATCACTAAGGGTAGTAACATGAGAAATCGGTTTATTCAATTTCTTCTTTAAATTTATGGTACACTCATGTAACGTGTGACCAACACCCTCACAACAAGGACACCTCTCAGATTCGTTTTCAACAGAAGATTTAAAACAAGAGTTCGTGTGAATTTTTCAATTAATTTTTTCAAAAATTTGACATCGAAGATCATCAAAACCATCAAAAGCCATTTTTGTGCAAAATCAGGATCAAAACACAATAACTTAGTGCAACAGGCTCTGATACCAATTTGAGAGAGTAGCTACAGCGAAAATATTGCGACTTCTCAAATAAAAACCAATTTTAATTCAACCCAAATTTTAGTTAAACCCTAAGACATGCATCTAGATGATTTATCAAATAAAATATAGCATGCAGGATAAAAACAAACAATTTCAGGAAAAATCCCCGCAGGGCAAAACCTTTTATTTCACTATAATAAGTAAATCGCAACTTACACAGATTACAATGAAATACAGTGACTAAGAATTACCCTCATGTATCGGATTCTGTAGTCGGCGGCTGGAAATATCCCTTTCCAGGAAGGCAGCAATGAATCCACACGCAGCGAACCCACATAAACCTCAGTCCAATCAACAAAGGAAGAACCGCAGCACTCCTCAATGACACGCAGCCATGAAACTTTGTAGAGACTCCCTCAGCAATGACACGCAGCCCTCGGTTGCAAAGATCTCTCCACAAAGGTTTGAACAAACACAAGGTTGTGTTCTTGGGTTACCAAAAAGATTCACAAAGGTTTGGCAATTGTGTGAATCAAAACATGAGTCTTGGGACTCAAAAATATGAAGACTAGAGGTATTTGGACTCTCAAAAACGTCTTCTAAAGTCTTTCAAAACAACTCCCCCGAAGTTGGTATTTATAGGAAAAAATATGAAGAGTCCCATGTTCTTAAAACTCTAAAATTCTATCCAGCGTACAAAAAAAATAGCATTCTTTAAGGAATTTTCTCTATCTTCAAAAGGTCATAAATCCTTCACCATAGCTCGGATTGAGGTGCCGTTTTTTCCAGTATCTTCGTTGCGGCGAGCTATTCAACTTTCCAGTTGACCAGACCTTCGAACTATGGATGTAAAATTACGAAAATGACCTTGAACACTCCTATCTTGCCTTTTTTTCACTGTTTTGACTTCCCTTGCGTACCACTTGCATTAAGTCCCTAAAATCTTGGACCGTGAAGTCGTTGAGGCAGATGTGGGACATATTAATGGAGATGTTGAATGCTTGATTCCCAGAATTTGGATTGAGGCCGTCGAGTGACATCTTGAGGTGACGTGCCAAATGTAGCGGCGTACGACATACACAAATGAAACATGTTGGACATGAGAAAAATGTCCTTACAGTTCTGAAAGTGAGCCTGCTGGTAATCTCGGTGAAGGGAGTTCTGATAGGAGCAGCTCTTCTGATTTCGAGGACAGTTCTGGTGAAGATATGCCTCCAAGGAAGAACTTGATCAGAGATGATGATGATGATGACCAGGTGCTCCTTGCACAAAGGTCAAAGAAACAGAAGACTGTGTCTGGGGTTGTGGCTAAAAGTTCTCGGCCTTCCTCTCAGGAGTAAGAGAGGAAGAGGAGAGAAGAAGAGCAGGTAAAAGAGAGGGAGAGAAAGAAGGAGGAGGAGAAGAAGAAGGTGGAAGAAAGGAAAAGGGTCGAGGAGAGGAGGAAGAGAGAGAGTGAGAGGAAGGAGGAGAAGAGGAGAGTTGAGGCAAGGACGAAGGCCGGGCAGGCCTTAGTTCCAGTGTCTGCTCTGCCAGAGGGAGCTTCCGTGGCAATCTCCCCTCAGCTAGCTCCGGCCCTGCTTGAGAGAGCTGTCCTCCCGGATGATCGCCAAAGGGCAATAGGTTCGGAGCATCTGGCCCTTCAGGCTAGTCAGAGGCTTTCTCTGGTAAGGTTTCTTTTTCTCTCGTGTTTTGCTGACTTCTATTGGTTTCCTTTTCTTATCTCTTTCTTTTTCGTAGTTCGTTACCGACTTCGTTGTGCTGTATTGCTCACGTGATGAGCTGGTGAAGAAAAATAGTGAACTGGAGCAAGAAAAATCTGCCCTGAAGCTGAAGGGTAAAGAGCTCGAGGCCGGTTTCAAGGCTGTCGATGCTGCTCGGATCTCGTCTGATTTGGCCCTTGCCACCTCCGCTCGCGAGAGGGATGATGCGGTCAGGGAGCTGGGCGAGCTAAGGAAGGCTTATGATCTGGTATGTGCGAGCAAGATGGACCTTGCAGAGAAGAGCAGAGTTCTGGCCGAGCAAATGGAGGCGGAGAAGGCCCAGGCAGCCACCATTAAGGAAGACTCATACAACTCTGGGTGGGCTGCTGCTTATGATGATTCTGAAGTTCAGTTTGGCTACATCAGCCGTCTGAATTTCAAGAAGGGCTGGAACAAAGCTCTTCTAGCTGCTGGCGTGGATGCTGAGTCTCCCTTGTTTGACGAGCACGACCCAGGTCCCAAGCTAACTGTGGATGAAGAAGCTCCTGCTCCAACCATCGGGGGTGCTGATCTTCCCTCGGATACAGTTCCTGCTGGGGGGGGTACTTCTGCTGCGGTTGATAAGGAGAAGCAGCCAGACACTGCTGGGCAACCTGAGGTTGCTAGATGATTTGTTCTTAGGGTTTTCTTCTGTACTTTTTGCTTGTAATTTCCCCAGTTTTTTCTGCTCGGTGTACTCGGTCTTTATTAATGAATGATAAGATTCTCCTTTTGTTTACGCTGATCCCTTTCTCTTTTCTATCTTTCTTTTATCTGTAGTTGGTTGATGTGGATGACTATATTCCTGTTACCTCCCAACTAGGTAGGACTCTTGGTCCTAATGCAAGCCCTGCAGTTCTCCAGGCCTTTGCTAGACTTTGCAGGTTTGCTAAGTCAAGGAACTAAAAATATAAGGATCAGTCCGAGCTAGTGGCCAAGTTGAAGGACAGGCTCTAGGAGATGGAAGAAATCGGTACTTCAGTGCAAGAAGAAGTCAGTGCGATGAGAGCAAGGTTGCTGGAGGCCACCGAGATTAACCAGGTCGGGGAGTTCCTACAGCAGGAGAATGAAGACTTGAGGAGGGACGTCCTAAGGCTTAAGGAGCATTCGTCGAGCATCATTTCGGCAGTCCTACAAGGCTCTTCTTCGTTGCGAGCTGCTCGGCCTTCCCTCCCACGTGCTGGTAGGAGTGCCAGGGGTAGGAATAGGGAAGTCGAGGAACAACGTGAGAGGGAAATGGAGGAGCTGCGCGGCGATGTTCGACGGGCTTATGTGACTGCTGCTGGGCTCCAGAGGGACGTCACTTGACTACGGCATTTGTTCAAGAACGGTCCTTGACAAGTGTGGTCCGATGGCTACGATCAAGGCTGGCTGGAGGCTCCGACGAGACTATCAGAGTTCGAGGAGCTCTCCTTCATCAGGGGGTAGTTGAGTGCCCTCAAAGAGCTGCAGGTTACGAGGAACTCGACGTTGTGGTATCGACACGAGATGTCCTCCTCTACTCTGATGCCCAATCCATTCAGGCGGGATGATCGATGGATCCTCATTGATGCTATTCCCCGGCAACTATTGGAATTGGACGCAAATGAGGTCGTGGAGGAGCTCGCCCCTGCTCCTGATGATGGAAGGAGAGCTAAAGTTGCTGATTATCTTGCTCGGAGGCTTCCACCTCCTTGAGATTTTGTTACTCTTTTTCTTTTTGATAATTGTAAATGCTTTGGGCGAGCTTCGCCGACTAAACATGTATTATCATTGTTTGTAAATATAAAAGATTAATGAAAAGTTCGAGTTTTGGGCAATTTTGCCGACTAAACGTGTTCATCCAATCCTTTTATATTTTTGTTGCTTCACAATCCTTTTTATTTTGTCATGTGAGTGTCCGCCCAGTCCAGTATAAGAATACCATTGCGCCCTCACTTTACCTTTTAGGTTGTGTCGTCACACTCCCTTAGGCCTAAGTAGGGCAATTGGCGAGGACACACCTAGTATTAGATGTCTTCATTCGGTCAGGATTTTGTTTAACCAAAGTAGGTTTGATTCCTAAGAATACTCTGTAGGGCTTCATATATTGCCAGGGGCAATGCTAAGAGGTCTGTCGTGCTTCATGACGATGACCTGAGGAGGGGTGTTCCCCTGCTATGTCAACCGTTATGCCTGTGATTTGGAAGGGATGTGTAATAAGATATAACTGTTAATAATTAGAGAGTGATCAACTGAGAGATTTTCATTAGTGAATTGAGAAATGAACTGTCCTTTCACATAATGAATATAATAAAAGATTTAATAATAGAACTCCTAAAAATAGAATTTCTTGAGATTAGCTGCGTTCCATGCTCGTGGTATCTCTCTGCCCTCCATCGTTTCCAAATGATAGGCACCTCGCAGGTCGTCTCTAATTATCTTATAAGGTCCTTCCCAGTTTGGGCCCAGTTTACTGTCTGATGGCTTCACTGTGTTGCCCAGGACCTTTCTTAGAACATAGTCCCCAACTTTGAATTTCCTCGGATTGACCCTTTTGCTGTAGTGCTTCACGAGCTGTTGCTGATAGCTTGCTAGTTTTACTAGGGCAAGTTCCCTGCGCTCGTCGGCCAGGTCGAGTGCAGCGAGCAAAACCTGATCGTTCTGGCCTTGCTCGACAAGGTCGGATCTCATTGTAGGCAATCCCGCTTCCATACCATATGCTAGTGAGAATGGCGTATCTAAGGTAGGGGCCGGAGAAATATCTTTTATACAAGTTGCCTCCTGTGGATAAGTGAAAGCGAGCAGCTTTGACTCTTATCTGGTGGGCAGTTCTCTTGTCCTCTGGAAGCGTTCCGTTCTTTAAATAGTCTTTCAAGGGATCCATCCAGCTGGGGGCTGATTCCAGTTGGAGTATTGGTTTTGCTGTTGTCAGCTCGCAGTTGGGGTAAATGCTTGGGCAACTGAGGAAATCGATAGGGATGATCCTTTTAAGGCTAGAATCAACTACCGAGCTCAGGGCTGCTAAGGCATCAGTGTGGTTGTTTTGCCCCCTGGGAAACTGTTGGATGTTGATATCTTCAAAGCTCGTCATTAAGTTTTTGACCAAGGAGAGTTAGGCTGCCATTCTCTCATCCTTCGCGTTATAGTCTCCACTTATCTGATTGAAAACTAGTTGCGAATCACCGAATACCTACAAATGCTTTGCTCCCAGAGTTTGTGCCTTTTGGAGACCTGCTATTAAGGCTTCGTATTCTGCTTCGTTGTTGGAGGCCACAAATCCCAGCCTAATTCCTTGCTCAAGGACTGTATTTTCTGGAGTGATGAGAACAATTCCTACTCCTGCCCCCTTTGAGTTGGAGGCTCCATCAACGAATAGTTTCCAGCTTTCCACTGTAGCCTGGTTATTTTGTTCTGTTGGCTTAGGCTGGTCGAAGGGTTCTTCGCCTGTGAATTCAGCTATGAAATCAGCAAGGATTTGACCCTTGATAGCTGTCCTTGGTTGAAATTGGATGTCAAATTGGCCGAGCTCGACTGACCATTTAGACAGTCTGCCCGACAAATCCGCCTTCCTTAGGACAACCTTGAGGGGGTGTGATGTAAGGACGATGATCGTATGAGCTTCGAAGTAATGCTTCAGTTTCCTCGAGGCCATTACTAGGGCGAATGCGAGCTTTTCCAATGGTAGGTAGCGCTGCTCGGCATCTAATAAGGTTTTGCTCGCGTAATAGACTGGATGTTGGATTCCTGTAACTTCACACATTAGCGCTGAGCTGACAGTATGACTGGATACAGAGAGGTAGAGGTACAAAGAGTCCATTTGCTGTGGTATGACAAGCAATGGTGGAGAGCTTAGGTAGGACTTGAGCTCGTCTAATGTTCGCGAGCAGTCTGTGGTCCATTCTACTGTTTTGCTGCCTTTTAAGAGTTGGAAGAAAGGCTTACATCTCTCGAAAGATTTAGAAATGAAACGATTTAGAGCAGCGAGCATTCCAGTGAGCTTCTGTACATCTCGGACTGTGCGAGGGGTTGCACTCTGTTGATTGCATCAATCTGGTCCGGATTAGCCTCTATGCCTCGCTTGCTGACCAAATACCCAAGAAACTTTCCTGACTGGACACCGAAGGAACACTTGCTCGCATTGAGTTTCATTCGGTATTTCCTGAGGATTTCGAAGGTACTTGACAGGTCCGAGAGGTGATTCTTCTTCTCCTTGATTTTGACGAGCATGTCGTCGATGTAGACCTCCATTGTGTCTCCCATTTGATTCTTGAACATTTTAGTAACTAGCCGCTGATAGGTTACCCCTGCATTTTTAAGCCCAAAAGGCATGACCTTGTAACAGTACAAACCAACCGTCGTGATAAATGTCGTTTTGTCCTGATCTGGGGCATACAGGGGAATCTGGTGATATCCTGAGTACGCGTCCAGGAAACTCATTCGTTCGTGAGCTGCGTTGGCGTCTACTAGTTGGTCTATTTTCGGAAGGGGGAAGCTATCCTTAGGGCAGGCTTTGTTGAGGTCAGTGAAGTCTATGCAAACTCTCCACTTCCCGTTACTTTTCGAAACTACCACTGGGTTGGATAACCATTTGGGGAATTGCACTTCCCATATGGACCCTGCATCCAGTAGTTTTTCGACTTCTTTTTCTATTTCTCTGGCCTTCTCGGGAGCAGTTCGTCGTGCCTTCTGCGCTATCGGCTTGAATGTGGGATCGACGTGCAACTAATGGCAGACCATATTGGGATCGATTCCTGGCAGCTCATAGGGTTCCCAAGCGAAAACATCTATGTTGCTTCTGAGTAAGGTTGACAAATCCTTTTGCTCTTGGTCAGTGAGTGACGCTCCGATCAGGAAGACTCTGCTCCTGCCGCCTTCTTTAGCCGTCACTTCTATCAGGTCCTCGACGACACGCTCGGAGGGGAGGAGCCTGGTCTCTTCCACTCCAGGCCTTCCATATTTTAATTGCTATTTGGAAGGAATTGCACCTTCCTCCATTTTATCACTGGTTTGAACGGCTTTTCTCTCTGGCTTTGGTCGGATGGCCGCTATGAAGCATTTCCTTGCCATCGCCTGGTCTCCATGTATCTCCATTACTCCCCGCTCGGTGACATATTTGAGTTTCTGGTGGTAGGTCGAGGAGACTGCCTTCATTGCATGAAGCCATCCCCTGCCGAGGATGGCTTGATATGGTGAATCAATGTCGACCACCAAGAATTCGATCATCTTGGAAACATTTCCAGCGCGCACTGGCAGTACTATTTTGCCCAAAGGCATGGTCATCTTCCCAGTGAAGCCGACCAGAGGGACAGTGGTTCCCTTTAGGTCGACGATGTTCAACTTCAATTTCCGAAACATGTCGATGTACATTACTTCGGATGAGCTTCCTTGATCGACGAGCAGCCTGTCGATGTCAAAGTTGGCTATCCTGAGTGTAATGACTAAGGCATCATGATGTGGGGTCCTTACTCCCATAAGATCTTCATCCGTGAAAACAATATGCTTGTTGTAGTTGATATCCTCTGCTCGCCGACGTTTTCCTGACTGTGATTTTGCTGGGTCAATCTGAAAAGCTTGCATTACCGCTGTCAGTTTCTTTACCTCCATTCGAGCTGAGTTACCTTGGATTTGCTTGACGTCAGATACTCCGTGGATTACTGCGAATTCGTGTCCGGCGTCATCTTCCAATACATTGTCGGGTTTCGTCTCTTTGTGGGCAGCCACTTTCTCTACCTTCTTTTCCACAAAGTCATTCAAATGTCCGGACTGGGCCAACTCCTGAAGGTGGGACTTAAGAGCCCTGCAGTGCTCGGTCTTATGCCCTCCCTCTTTGTGGAAAGTGCATCTTAATGCATTATTTCTTTTCGAGGGGTCTCCTCCCATTTTTCGGGGCCATTTGATGAACGGCTCATCCTTGATCTTCGCGAGAATTTTGTAAATTGGCTCTTTAAAGACGGTGTTGACCGCTTGGAATGATTTTGTAACGTCAGGGTTCCCTCCGTTTTTGGAGCCATTCTTGCCCCCACTTTTTCCTCCTTTTTTCTGGTTATCAACTTTCTCACTTCCCTTGGTAGTGAGCTTGGCTCGACCGTTTTCTCCTACATTAAGGCGGGTGACATCTTCCACCTTTGCGTATTTCTCAATCCGGGCCATCAGGTCATCAATGGTCGTAGCTTCCTTCTTTGTCAAGGACTGGTAAAGGAGGGAAGAGCTAGGTAGCCCAATTTTAAATGTAGCCACTGCCACCTCTTCCGCGCAGTCCTCGACCTCGTTGAATAACTCCCAGTATCTCTTCACGTAGTCTCGGAGTGTCTCCTGAGGCGTTTTCTTCATTGTTAATAGAGCATCTATCCTTTTGGGATGGGAGCTGCTGGTGATGAACCGGGTCGTAAAGAGCTCGGCCAGGGATTTGAAATTTCTGATTGATCGGTGAGGGAGTTTCTCGAACCATTTCTGGGCCACGTCATGGAGGCTCGAGGGGAAAATACGGCACATCAGTGCATCCCGGTGATTCCAGAGGGTCATGGCCTGCCGGTACTGCCTGACATGATCAATGGGATCAATCTTCCCGTCGTAAATCTTGAACCTTGGAATGGCAAATTTCTTGGGATCCTCTTCCTCTTCAATTTCCTTCGTGAAGGGTGACTTCATCTGGGTCTTGAGAGCTCTCCTGGCAAGTTCTCTGGTCGACCTGGTACCGCGGTGATCTGGATGCTGGTCCATTTCTCTGCGGACCAGGTTCCGTACGTTTTCGTCGCTGCGAGCAGGGCTCTGGTAGCGGTGAGCTTTTCTTAGTTGTTCGCGGAGGTCGTCATCTGAGTCGCCACCTTCTACCCCTTGATATTCCCGCCTAGGGCTCCTTCCTCGGCTGCGAGATTTGCTCGCCTGAGGGATAGGAGTGCGATAGGGGTGTCTCCTGGTATCAGGACGTAGTTCCTTCTCCAGTCTTTCCAGTCTCCTTTTCAAGCGAGCATTCTCAGCCTCATATCTTCGAGAAGACTCCCTCTGCTCGTGGAGCCTTGCCTCGTATGCATCAATCAATCTGGATATCTGCGTGGACCTGGCCGGTCCTTGACTTTCTTCTGAGGCTGGCCTTTCTAAACGAGCCCCATGATCTGAGCGTCGGACTTCAGACCTAATCCTGCGAGGAGCAGGTGGCTCTTGAATGTCTCCTGCTTGAGGAGCGTTGCTGCTGTGACCAGACATCTTAGATTCTTTTCTTGGCGTGGGCTCTTCTCAGGGAAAGATGAACGTTTCCCACAGACGGCGCCAATTGTAGTGACAATTACTATTGGTGACAATTATTGTGCAACACAAATAAATATGAGAGAAGTAATGACCAAGATAGAACAAATAAAATGCCAATCACACAATAACAGGTGTACGTGGTTCATCAAAGATGTTCCTACGTCCACGGTGGTGCAGTCAGTATTATTTCTCTATATTCTGAAGAATAGGTACAGAGAATACAACTTGTCCTTTGCCCCGGACCTAGGATTTAATTTATATATGTGTATGCTAGTTAGTGGAGATGATGGGTTCCTTCATATTAGCCATCTTCCCTATCCCTTCCCTTCATGGGATTGTGCTCCCCTATAACTTCTCTTCATGGGATCGTGGGGAGAGACCGGATCAATATGAAAGATAGAGGGCCTGGACTTTGGGCCGCCAGAACTGGGCTACTCGTCCAGGCCCATGGTTCTCAATTCTGGGTACCTACAATCAACTACAACTCTTATGTTTTGTTCTCTTATTTAAATCAATCTTTCGTGATTTAACACAATGTTTTCAGATCTTACTTTTCTCTTTTTCTCAAAAATTAGAACGATCAGAGTTGATATAATATATACACATCAAAAAGTGTATACGTGAATAAGTGTTGTGTAGTGAGTGTTTTCTAAGTGATATGAACATAAATAATCCTGAAATCACTTCAAAAACCAAGGAATCATATTCACAGAAATAGTATGACTTCAAATATATTCAATAAACTCACAAAGTCAAATATTCACAATTTATTTTTCAGAAAACTAAAATTAGATTAAATCAGGTTTTAGTCTAAAAACTTATCAAGACTTATTTTTACAAATATTTCAGATTAGTCCAAAACAGTCTTAAATACTCAAGAAAATAATATTCAGTCCAAAAATGAAATCTTCACAAATTAGTTCTCACAAAAACATAGGTTTAACTTTCTAAACCACAAACAAGATAATCTGAATATTAAAAAAATATTTTTCCTGGAAAATTTGTTTTAAAACAAAATGTTAAAAAATATTCAAGATCTTACGAACAAGATACAAATAGAATATTCACACACATAAATTAATTTCGAGAGATAAGTGTGTGTTGTGTACAAATATTAGATCTAGAGTCTGATCTAAATAAAATAAACAAAAGATGAGAGAAGTCACTTACAAAAATTATGTACTCTGGAAAAATTGTAAGTGCAGATTTAGAATGAGAGATGTCCAATCTTTATTTCGGTTTTGAAAAAAAATCAACCCTTGAAGATGACAAAAATTATTCTAGTTTAATCTCTCTCTCTCTAAAAATTTTGACAGAGTTTTGCCACAAAATAATTTTCTCAGACTCTTAAAAATGAGACCCAAAGGGTGCTATTTATAGAGTGTACAAGTGTGTGCTGATTGGTGTAAAAGATGTTCACATGGATTGTAAAAAGTACAAACACATCCGTTGATAAAATATAATCTGAGGGTTCAGAAAGAAACACAAAATAGTGTGTTAAAAATAAGACACGCGTCTTTAAATTCTAACTGACTAACAAACCCTTGAATACGGATAATTAACAAAAACGGTGACGTTTTTTAAAATATGCCAACTGTAACCAACATAGCGTATCAAAGACGCATCAAACAAATATTACCGTTGGAAATGGTACGGTGACGTTTTAAGATTAAAAAGGGAACCAATTTTGGTTTTAAGAGAAATCGTGGGCTAAAAACATGTGCCAAAAATCGAAGTCAACTACGGTCATAGATGGGTCAAATTGGCATCAGGTCTATATGCCAATAACTATACTATACTAGGATGTATACGGATAGACCATCTAAGGTCAAATTGCATGAGGCTAGTAGATAAGCAGGCCAACAGTAAAATAATATATAACATAGGGCCGAAAAACCATACTGGCAGGTACCAAATCAATACCTTTTAATATTTGGCGACTAAAGAACTAAACCATCAACTCCTATATCTTCCCATGTACTATTCGGTTATAGAAGGCAAGGAAAGCTCCAATAGTTTCTTAAATAGAGAGGACATAACAGCAAGTTGATCGTCAATCTTATCAATTTCATCCGATTCCACATAAGAGTCATCATCCGCCTCCGATTGTTGTTTAACTACCTTATACTTATTTTGATTAGGATAGGTAGTTTTAAAAGCAACTTTAGAAGTATTGGTCAACTCATTCTTAGCGTAAGATGTGAGAGTCTTCCTAAAGGCTGATTCAAGTTCCATAGTTCTCAATTTAAAGCTTAGAAATTCAGGTGTGAGAGATGGATCATTACTCTCTTCAATGATATAACGTTTATGATCAAATATAGGTGTAAGGGACCTCAGAATTTTAGAACACACATCTTTATCATAATATTCAATACCATTCGCATGCAATTGGGTAATGATATCAATAAAACGCATATAAAAATCATCAAATTGTTCATTATCATTCATAGCTAGCATGTTGTATTATTGAACCAACATTTGTGTTTTACATTGCTTTACTCTATTGTCACCCTCATGTGCAATTAAAAAAGTATCCCAAGAATCCTTACTAGCAGTGAAATGACATATATGTTTCAATTTATTTTCACTTACACTCATGAAAATCGCATTTTTACCCTTATTATTGAAATTGCTTATCTTTTTCTGATCAGCACTTAATTCAGATGTTCTAAGTTTTTTAAAAATGGTGCTATCTTCTGCTATAGGAGTAGTGGGGTGCCTATAACCATTTTCAATTATATCCCAAACATCATCTCCTAATGTGCCTTGAATGAATGCTACCATTCTAATTTTCCAATAGGGAAAATTCGTGCCATCGAAAATAGAAGGTCTACTGAAATTTTCTACCATAAGCAACTGACTAGAATCTTCGATTAAAACAAGGTAAAAGAGTTTGACAAAAGTTTTTAAAAATAGATGTTTTAAAGTCTATCTCTCATACCACTTAAAAGCACCCAATGATGAGAAAAAAGACTATGCGCGGAAGTAAACAATTGCATTTAATCGGCAATCGTTTACTTCCGCACATAGTCTTTTTGTGCATCGTTGGGTGCTTTCAATGAGCATTATGATATCTTCAAAATTTGAGAGTGAATTCCTATATATGTGATATTTTGAGGGTGTTGTAAAGTAGAAGATAAATGGGTTTGTGCAACAGACTCTCTTGAAAAGAATTAAATAGTTTGGCATTATTGATTTGAGAAGCATTCAAATGCATGGCATGCTGCATAAGTCGAGTCAATTTCATTTGAGTTCAATTTTTTTTACACCTGTAGCTGAAATTGAGTTCTTTCTTTAGAAGTATCTCATTGAATTCTTGCGCCCATGTTACGTTGATTTGCCTATGGAAAATGTTCACACAATTAAATTTTATTTTCATGATTTGGGTATTTTAAATTTATGTGTTATGTACCTATATGTATTTTATATACATACTTGAAAATTTTAAAAATTTCAAATAGAGTTGGTGTGGTTCTTTGAAATTTCATCACATGTAATTAATTAATTAATTATCTTTCTGATGTCATTTCATATTGATATGGGTGATGCTTATTATACATGATTAGTTTCTAATCCTTATCTATTACCAATAGAAAGGGAGAGAACAAATTTATGGGGAGTTTATTTCTTTTTTAAACTCATATGCGTCAAGGTATTCTTTTTATTTCATGTGTGAGGTCTCTTCCACTTTGATACTGAACTCATGGAATCCATAAGATGAAGAATTTAAGTCAAAGATAGAGTCTCGAATGTCGTTTTATTTTTGGGTTTGGGAGGACATTAGGATACATTGACTTAAGGGTTATAATGTAATTTGGATTTCGATTTTATAATTGCTCATAGATTATGTATTTTGGCATATACTCTTACAAACTGGAGTTACAAATCGAATACTACATCCGTATTTTCCTCCACAATCATTTGAAGACGAGTTAGAGACCAAGCTAAGTATTTAAGATTCAAGCTGTTGAAATCATCACGAACATTTTATAGAAGTATATGAACCATGGTTATCCTTTTACTCGTTAAATATATTTCGGGATGTTTATTTTTAATTGAGGATTTTTATAAAATGATTTTTGAAAATATTTTTATTATTTTTTCAATTCGTTGGAACGCGATTTCGATCTCGTTAGAATGCGATCTTTTTTTCATTTGAACGAGAACAAATCTCATTAGAATGAAGTGATGTTTTCATTAGAACATATTGAAAGGTCATTGGAAGGTTGATCAAATGAAATTGACATCTTATTCTAACAAGACTTCACCTCGTACAAACAAAATCACTGTTTTCATTCGAACAAGAGCTATTTTCATTCAAGAGACTTCGCCGCCTCAAAAAACATATTTTATTATAAAATAATTCTTTTGGTCTGATTTTCACAACTCTTTTGGCAAAAATCATTTTGCTATCTTTTCCCCAAAAGTTTTCATCTTTGTGTTTCATAAAAACACTTTTCTTTTCCAAATCATACACCCTTTATATGATTTGTTGAGTTATATCAGTCCCAAATTTCTATACACTACATTAAACCCATATAGATTTTTCTCTATTGTTGATTATGGAGTTGTGACTCTATTGCTGAAGAAGAAAGGATTTCGATATCCAAAGCTTGATCGATGGATACCGAGGGAAGAGCTGCTTCCTATGGGTTGTGAAAGACTATGCCACATTCTATAGAAGAATTGAAGACCGAAATAGGATTATACTTAATGAACCTATAAGTAGTTTGTAAGTCATCTTGGCTTTTCCCAGATGGATTTTTTCTTAGTTTATTCTTCTGATCTATTTGGGTTGGTTTGATTGTTTGCTTGAAATGGATCATTTAAATTTTCACTTTATCTTACATGCCCACCATAGTATAATCAAGATAAATTTGGATTTAAAATTGGATCTTGTGTGTAGGTAATCTAATATACAAACCATCCATATGAACCCACTTTCTTATCTATAAGCATGGCTTCTTAAATGCACTAGCATTTTTTAAAGTCCTTCGGATTCCTAGTTATGGTATTAATACAAAGTGGATTCTCCTCTTTGTTTGGCTTCCTCCAATTGGGAGCGAGGAGTCATGGATACCAGTCGATGCGATTCCTATTGAATTAATAAGGTACTAACTATTATACCATAATAATGATGAAGATTTTTGAATTGACCTATATATTAGTCGACGAGTATCCATAGTTGAAGCATTAAACCTCCAAATATGATGCGTATCTACTTCTAGTTTTTGCATTTTTTTCTATCATCCGACAGTGACCTGCTTTGTATCATAGATGAATATTTTGAATGCAAAGAAGTTTGTTTCGTTTTCAATTCATTTTTTCATTCCCCTATTTCAATAATTCAAGCATGTGTTATTTACTCTTACTTTTTAGGATTGTGTTGTCACACTACCTTAGGTTTAGAACCAACTTATAGCGAGAATGTACTCCTGCGCTAGGGAATCCACCCATTCAAGAAATTATCCTCCTAGATATTGGTCGGATTACTTAATTCGTAATGATTCCCCCTTAGATATTTAGCTTGAATGGCCCATTCATAATGTTTTCGTGTTATCAATAACGAAACATGTGACCTTAAGATCTCGACTAAGTTTAATCACATTAATAAGATATTAAAACGATAGTTTATTCAGACATAAATAAGATGACTTTTTATTAACATTACCATGACCTTTAAAATAATCAATGCCATTTGTATTAAATAAATTTGATAAAAATATAAAAATCTAATGACAAACTAAAAGTTGACTGAAAGCTAATGGATTAAAAATAATATTTTTTAAGGTTTCCCGCATTCCAAGCCTAGGGTACCTCACTACTCTCCATTAACCCCGGAGATCATCTCTAATGACCCTAAATGGTAATTCCCAGTAGCTTTTCATCTAATGGATTTCTTTATTGATTGATGACCTTCCTTAATACATAGTCCCCGACCCAAAATTTGCTTGGATGAATACCATTATTGTACTGCCTTGCCAACTATTGCTAGTAAGACGCATATTTTATCAAGACTTGTTGTAATAACCCATATATTTTGTGAATTGTCAAATTGAATCAAATTAATTACGTGTGATTGTTGTGACTGGATATGTCACTATTTAAATTTTTATGTGTTAGTTAATTCAAATTTGAAATCAGAATTAAGAAAGGACAATTCATTAATTAAATTAATTAACATTTGGACTCATACCTGATAATTGGTAAATAACTGACTTGATATTTATTTAATTTATGTAGATTTGATATTTGGATTTTGAAACGTGTAGAATGTTCTTTTTTAGTTTAAAATGATGGTTTATAGGCCTATTGGGCTAGTATAATACTTGGGTAAGGTTTAAGTCATTTGATATTGAATTTGGGCCCTTTTAGGTGAGCCCATTTGAGACCCAAGTATAATTTCAAGGTTATAGGGTTTTAATGAGTTATTCAGAATCTCATTTGTCACAAAACACAATTGGGAGGGAACTTGGGTCTAGATTAGAGGAATTTGAAGAGGATGAGAAATTGGGAGAATCTTGGGACCTTGACATGATTTTCTCCACAAATCGATTGGGACAAGTTTATATAGAATTGGAATATGATTGGACTTCTGCTAAGATTATATCTATTTCATTGGACTCTAAATTTAATCATGTTTTAACCTGATTTGTATGAATAATTAATTAATTTTGTAATTAACCTAATTAAGATTGTAATTAAGTTAACTTCTCTTATATATTATTTGATTCCCTCATGAATTTGAATTGAAATTGTTATAAAATGATGAGATCATGTTTTCTATTGTAAATAAATTACAATCCCTTTAATTACATGAAGTAATCCATTGAAAATAAAAGTTGATTGAAGAAATTGACAAAACTAGGTTTCTTAAGTGAAAAGTTCAAATCAAATACCTAAATATTGTTATTTTGAATTAAAACATTTATATTTGGTGTTGTGATGATGTTAGACCATTTATATATGAAGGTGGTAGGAATTATATACTTTATAAGCTTATAGGCTGATTTTGAGATTTGTTGGTTTGCCATTTTTGAACTTGGGATAACTTTGAAAGTCCCACGTGTGGAGTCGATTTGGTTGTCGGGCCGAATCGATTGGGGCCTATCAAAATGGTTGGGCGAGTTATTTTTGTTAGGCTTTTCTTTAGGGATTTTAATCTTTAACCTCATAGAAACTCTTAATGATGGTTTGATGATTTGAATGGGTTTCATTTGGGTGGTTATTGTTTTGGTTGGCTTGTTTTGGTTTTGCGATTTAAGGCTAGTTTAGTATGTCCTTTAGATTTCTTATATTTATAGGATGAAGTTGAATTGTAAATTACTTGAGATGTTGAAATGTTTGGGTTATTTTTGAATATTTATAAATCTTGTTGATTTAAAGGGGTTACTATGAGTATAGGAATTATTTTGTAAACCCCAGAGTACGATGGATTGTTAATTCGAATTTTGAGTAGTTGAAAAGTTTGGGCTTGTTTGCCACGATGTATTTGACTCATTGAGATGAACTAGTTAGGTCATATATCTTTTGGGTGATATTAGGATTGTGTTGATTACCCTAGAGTAGGGTAGTTATCAAATATGGTAGGTTCACATAAATTAAGTGTCGGTTGATATAATGATGTGATGCCTTGGGAGATTGAACTAGGTCTAATTAAGATGGAATGTGTTTGGTGTGCGTATTCCTGTGTATGGTAGGGTAAGATTATACCTAGATACAACAACCCAGAGTGTTAGGGTTATTTGTATAACGTGATGAATATAAGGATATATATGTGTTTTACCTTTTCAAGATAGAGATGTTATATGTGGCTAGGGGCGGGCCTAGGATGTCTCGAGGGTGGGCAGCTGCCCACCCAGACATTTGGGAATTTTTTCGAGAGATATGCTGAAAATAAAATTTGGACCTTTGTGTAATTATTCATAGTCAAAAAATCATTGAGTTATATAACATTTTAAAAGTTGAGGGGCAGAGCTTTAACAAACAGAAGACTATATCATAGACACACCCGCATTTCACTTTTAAAAAACTATTTTTTCTCTCTTTTCCTCACTCTCTCACTCTATCGTTCTCTCCCCCCCCCCCCCCCCCCCCCTTCTTCCAAAACCTAGTAAAACAAAAATCAAGGGACCCAATCAATGTTTTCAGGGCTATGTATGCCTTTTTTCTTCTCGATCACCTCTACTGATTTTTTTATCCATTTCACATGAACAAGTTTTGGTACCAAACGACACTGATGAGGAGGATTTGGTTGAAATGGAAGTGGGAAAACAAGTTAGGATTTCTTGTCCATCCATTATTACTAAAGTATATAAACTTCTTCTCAAATACTATTTCATGCTTAATCTTTGACTTAGTTGAATGTTAAATTATGAATTATTTTTGTTTGTTAGGTTGTTACAAATATTGGATTGTCGACTAAAGTTGGGTTGTTAAATTATTATATTACCATCATTATTTCAATTTTAGATCAATATTGTGTTGATGTATTTAAAGAAACATCGAACAAGTTTAGAGAAAAAATAGGTAAATAATAAACTAATGATTTCTAGTGTTAAAAAATTTTAAAAATAACCCAAAAAAATTTGCCATGGGAGCTCCTACCCCCGAATCCCCGACCTTTATCCAAAAATTTCGCACCCCTTGATCAAAAACCCTGGGTTCGCCATTGTAGGTGGCCTAGTAGCATTGGGCTAGTGTATATACTTCCTGTAGCCCGTTAGTGAGGACTATAATTTCTTTTATTCATGTGAAATGTTTACCACGTGTGAGTTATCATAGATATCTCACTAAGAGGGATTCCATTTTGGAGTCACATTCGATGCAAACTACAATGGTACCTCGATGACTAGACAAGTTTTCCATGGTCATATTACCCCAGGATCCTACATCTAGGTATTTTTTTGTTAAGATGGTTTCATTGAGAGAGTTCATCATATGGCCTTGTGTATGGTAGGTTGTATGTATGATGGGTAGCGTAGAGATTTATCCCTTGATCAAGATGATGTCTTAGACTTGGGATGACCTAAGACTATACCTTGTACGTGTGAGTGATCCCCGAGGGCAATAGGGATAGATCTTCATTATGTGCAGACATGTGAAGAGTCCATTTACTTTTTCATGTCGGGTGCTATGCCTAGGTATGGATGTTAGACATAGAGATTGTCTTTATCCTACCATATGTTATTATGTGTGGCGGTACTAGGATAGTTGTACTGATTTATTTTCTATACTAAAGATATATATGCTTTAAAATAGGGGTTCCTACCTACATGCTTATGACTCGGGATTTATGCATCGCTTATACTCTAGAATTGTGTACTACATTAGTGGTAGGGGAAGTACCTTAGTCTGAGACCTTAGTACGGCATATGATTAATAGTGAAAGAGGTTAATCTAATATTGTAAAGATAAAGATTAAAGAATAACAATGTAAAATTGTAATCACATAGGCCATATGTGGTTTAGGTATTTAGAAACGGGTGTTATTTTAGATTGTTGGATTAGGTTACTAATAACTTAAAATACACTAAACAAAGAGAGAAAGATGCATAATTATAATGTGTCACATATTCAATTATAATCTTATTCTACATAGATTTGTTATTTACTTTTTTTATATATATGTTTCACAGGTCTTAGGGTGCAATGGTTCCTGTAAATCCGGTTTTATTGAAGAAACATCTCTAGTGAGGTTCCATTCATTACTCCTAGGTTATAGGATTCGAGTAGTGTAGCTCCCCTTTTCTAGTACTTTTTAGCTTCAATCATGTTGTACATATGGTATTTTTATTCAAAGTTGGACATTTGTATATTATACATTTTATATTCCAGTATTAGTTTATATTGTGTTAAAAGTGATTGGTATCATAACTAATTTTTTGTTATTCAGTATTTCATTATCTTGGTATTGTTTATTCGGTTTTAATTATTTTGTATATTAAGAATGTGACCAAATTTTTTTTATTTCCTTGATTTTTATATTAGACCTGATCAATATATATATGGATTTTACGGGGGTTACACTTGTTCCCTCATTTCATCTATCATATTAAGTTCATTTCTTATGATCTCATTGTTCACATTTTGATCGTAAATGATCCTTCTCATAGTCGGTAGAACAAAATCTAATCATACTATGGCCTCCATCCCTTAAGCTAAAGTGAAGGGCGATTTGTCACTCGACCTCCTAGGAGTTATTTGATGCAATGAGAGGATGTGGTGGAACTCATCCACCTAGGAACCTTTTGCCCTTTCTAATATTTTTTTCCATTTCATCAAGGAATATTTTTTTCGAAGCTTCAACCTTACAATTGCCCTTAGAGTAAGACACTGAACTATAGTAATGTCTCATGCCATGGATATTGTAAAAGTATCGAAAAAGGATGCTCTGAAATTGTGTTCCGTTATCGGTGATAAGAATTATTGGTACAATAAAATGGGTTATAATGTTTCTCTAGATAAATCAGATAATGTCAACATCTCTTATGTTCACTAAAGGTTCTTCTTCAATCCACTTAGTGAAATAATTTATGCTGAGATCAAGAGATTCTTCTAATTCCAAAGTGTCCTGGGCAACATGCCTATTGTATCTTACCCCCATTGCACTATAGGTCATGGGTTAGTTAAAATACTTGAGGTCGTTGGCTGGATAGTGAGGCATTGGTGGAACAACTGACACTTTTTGCACTTCTTCACGTAGTAGACGATGTAAATTTCTATATATGGACACCAATATACTTCTTTTATAGCTTTGAATTCCAAAAATCTCCCACGGGCATTAATTCTACAAATTCCCTCATGTAGCTCATAAATGACTTGGTCTATGCTATTAGGATGCACACATTGCAAATACATTTAGGTGAAAGGTATCGTACACAATTTTCCCTTAGGGAACAAGTAAAATAGAGCATCTTTCACTCTTATTTTATGTGATTCCTTCTTATCCATGGTCAACACATCTTCCTATAAGTACCTAACTATTGGGTCCATCCAGTTAGGAGCCTTCTAGACGTCAAGCACTCGATCGACATCCCCTTTCCTATGGATGTTTATGTGGATGCTATTTCCCTTAGGTAATTCCTGGACTCAAACATACCTAACCTTTTGACTAACTCATGATTTATCAAAGGTAGGTCGACATGCAAGCATCCTTCGCATTGTAGTCTCTTGATATTCTATTAGATACAAACCCAAAGTCATAAAACATGTAATGTGACTAGCGCTAAGAGTCAGAGCCTCGTATTCTACTTTATTAATCAATGCCTCAATGCGAAATTATATTCCCTGGTCAAGGACGGTCTGATCTAGGGTCAGTAGCATTATCCCTAATTCGAACCCTTTGGTATTATATGATCCATATACATAGAGATTCCACTTGTAGTCTCTATTGTATTCTTATACAATTTCTTGACCGATAAGCTCTAATTTTCTCTCTAGTTGAGGCTTCCCAACAAATTCAATGATAAAATCCACCGTTCATTACAGTTTTAGGTTGATAAAGGATATTAAACCTCCCTAGTTCCATCGACCATTTGGACATCCGTCTAGAGAGGTAAGCCTTTCTAAGGAATGCCTTTAATGAAAATGAAGTTATGAGTACAACAAAGTTTACCTCAAAGTAGTGCTTCAACTAGCATAAGGTATGTAACTAATGAATAAGATATCTTTTCTAGTCGATATAACACATCTTAACGTCCAGTAATATCTTGGTGATATGGTAAATTAGCTCTTAGTTCCCCTCCCTATCATAGACCAAGACCGAACTTATTTTATGATCGAACATAAAAATATTCAAATACACTGGATCTCTCAGATTTAGAACTGTGAGTATAGGATTTCAGCTTAGGTAGAGTTTGATTTCTTTAAGTTCCTTTGATAATTCATCATTCCAAACTCTTTTATTCCCATTTCTTAATAGCTGAAAGAAAGGTCAAAATCTCTAAAAATATTTAAAGATGAAGCGATTAAGTTCAACAAGCATCCCATACAAATTTTGGATGCATCTGACAGTCTTAGGTGCTAAAATGGTTCTTATTACTCGATCTAGTCGGGGTTTTCTTTGATTTATCTCTGGATGACTAGATAATCTAAGAATTTTTTGGACTTCATCCCAAAAGGAATATATGGTCGCATTGAGATTCATTTTTAGTATCGGAGGATCTTAAACTTATATGACAGATATAAAAGGTGATCATATTTCTGTTGACTTTCAATGAGCATGTAGTCTACGTATACCTCAATAGTATCACCCAACAGATGCTTAAACATCATACTGACTAGCCACTGGTAGGTCGCACCGGTGTTTTTATTCCAAAAATCATTAATGTGTAATAATAGAGGCCAATGTTAATAATGAATGATCTGTTGCCTGTAATACCCCATATTTTTATGACTTTTAATTATCCGATTTAATAAATTAGATTTCCTTAAATTATGAGATTTATTAAAATTAATTTGGCATAATTAATTGGAAAATAATCCGGATTTAAATTCTAGCGAGACGAGAGTTAGCATTTGATTATTATAATGTTGTTGAATATTACTGAGTGATTATGGTAATATAGGATTGTTGAATTTATTAAAATTGTCGTGATTTAAAAATATGATAATTTCTGTAATTAAGATGAGACGCATGTGTCAGTCGTGTCAGGATCCAATTTAATAGATTTGAAAGTATTTTATTTTTATGCCATCCGTATGAGCATTTTGAGTGCGCCAACGTGTCCGGAAGGTTCGAGATAGTCAGAAAACATTAGTTGGGGGTTTAGTTTGGGTCCCGGGGAATTTTTAGGCATAGTCGGCAACCCGGGAGGGTATTTTATGTAACAATCCGAGGTCTTGGAGACGAGGATTTATTTATTTTGGGAGAAATAAATAATATTTTATTGGAGAAATAATTAAATTGGCAATTGAGGTCAAAACTTGAAGTTGTTAGAAAGAGTGTCGAATGTCGATTCTGAGGGTACCATAGTGTCCGAAAGGGTCAAGAAAGTCGAAATGACTGTACTTGGGGTTCATTTAGGTTCCGAAATAAATTAGGACATTTTGACTCGAATTAAAGTCACCGAGTCATTTAAAGTGTGTATTATCATTTAAAGATGTGTATCTTGGGATTTAATGCTTAAAAGCCTACGGGAGAAACAATTCTCCAAAGAGAGAAAGAAAGAGAGAAGTAGAAAGAAGAAGAAAAGGAAGGAGAAAAGAGAGAGAAAGTGGAGATTTTCGACAAATACGTGATCTCAAGGCGGATTCAGACCCTACGAACCCGAGGCAAGTGATTAAACTTTCTAAATAATTTTTGTGTACCATTTATTGCATGATTTGTGGATTGAATATTTGGGTTTTAGGTTTAGTTTAACAAAACCTAACTTCTGGGTATAATCTTAGATTTGATATGTAGATCTTTGATTTTAGGATAGAAATTGGTTTATATGTATTCTAGGATGAATATTAATGATATATATCTGATTGGGTTGAAGAGAAATGGGGAGAAAAGGATTAAAATGAATTTTGGGTATTTAGGCTTACAAAAAGTAGCCATTTTCGAGATTTCTGAAGGGCCAAATCGATTCGGCCTCCTATCGAATCGATTCGGTAATATGTAGGTGCCCAGGTCTGAGTGACCAAATCGATTCAGACTCCAGCCGAATCGATTCGGCCTGAGATAGAATCCCAGGTCTGATGACCCGAATCGATTCGCTGGGCCAAATCGATTCGGAATTGGCCTGAATCGATTCGAAAACAGGGATTTTGGGGGATTGTTTTTCTAAAAAGAATTTCATCCCGTTTTGTTCGAGGTGATCGATTGGGGATCTCTATAGGAGAAATTTGGAGTATGTTTTGGAGACTTTTAGCGAGTTTCCCTTATAAGAAATTTTGGAGTCATATTCACTAAACTCGAGGAGTACCGATTAGAGATTTTGGTATTTTTCTAAGTGGGGAAGCCCACTTTTAGTGGGGGTTATATCTGGAGATAATAACGATTTCACGATTAAGTAATGAGAATAACTTAGAGATAATGGATCTTAGGATCCAATCCCAAATGGGATAAATTTTAAAGGTTCATAAAATGAATGGAACCCTATAATGGATTGAGAATTATAAATGATATTTGGTGTGCATACGGATATAGAAATATCCTTATTAATGTTGATTTGGAAGATGTCTCACACACTGAGAAATGCAAATTTGAGAGCATTAGGATGAAAGAATATCTTTAACATGAATTGAATTAAGAGACAATTCATTATTAGAGGCAACTTGTGAGCTTCAAGCGAGAAATAATATAGCGTATACTAAGTGGGGAAGATGTGTGAGAATTTACGATTAGTGTATCTTGAGGGATATATACTAAACAATGACATTAAATCAATTGCGCCTATGGCCGTATAATAAATATGAAAATGATGTTGCATGTATACCTTATGTGATGGTATATCTTTATTATGTGGGATGTATGTATACCCTATATGATGGTATATATGCATGGTTAGGCATACCCTCTCCTTGCTATCATTGGGAAGTTACGTGCGTAGAGGGTGAGCATCCTGGCTAGATGAGCCGGGTGTGGATATTCCCCAGGTCATAGTCGTCCGTGGTGGTCAGCAAATGACATATATACATATTTATTTATTTTGGGGGTGAGAGGTCATGGGTATGTGTCGCTCTCACTTTCCGGTTAGGAACTATGACCGCTTCCTGGATCGTTGTGTGTGTGAGTAGATCACGAGGTGGGTGTCGTTGAACCCCACCAGGTGGCCCCAGTTTGCTACGTATATGGGCTGCTGGAAGATGATAGCATGTGAGCCTGCATCCTTCGAGTTATAGCTCGGTTGGATGGTTATTATTGCTTGTGCTTGTACTTGGGTATCAAGGGCATAATGGACCTCAACGACCTACATTGCCAGGATTAGTGTATCGGGGGGGGGGGGGGGGGTTCCTTGTTTGGATTTCGCCTCGGCGAGACGTCCTACGCAGGAACCGCAGCGTAATTTTGGAACTTGGGGGTAAGTTAGTCCTTAATGCTCATACTTATATATATATCACCTATCCCGACAATCGACAGTGGCAGGAGTAGTGTAACGGGGGGGTTCTTTGTTTGGATTTCGCTTCGGCGAGACGTCCCATGCATGAAACGCCATGTACTGTTGAGAATTGGGAATATTAATTAATTAAAATTTGGATAATAAATTGGGTTACATGCATCTTGCATTGAGGGCATAATGAGACTCGATGATCAATACGGTCAGGAGTAGTGTAACGGGGGGGTTCCTTGTTTGGATTTCGCCTCGGCGAGACGTCCCACGCACGAACCGCAATGCTGTGTTGAGAATCAGGAGGATTTTAGTCCTTAACTCTTTATGCTAATAACTCATATATAATAATTACATATATATACTGTTTACATGCCAATTAAGGGGATCACTAGAATATAAAATTCTAGTAAATGAGATTGTTGATGCATTATGATGATGTGGTTATGAGATGGATCATGTAACTTTATATGTTCAACAAATGAACATTATAAAGATAACTATAAATATTACATTAAAGTTAATGTATATAACTTATAGATTATTGAAATAAGTGTAGATTTGGAGATAGGTTAGATGGCTTCACTTAAATACTTCAATTGGGTTTAAGTTAGAATCCTCTTACCTAAAATAGAATCGGGTATCCAATTGGAGATCACGTGCATACGTTTAGTGCGCGCTTTAAATGAGAGGTGAGTTGAATTATTATGGAGAGTTCGATTCCACCTTAATCATGTAATAATGCATTTATAATTATTATGCATTTTAATACACTTGCTATAAAATGTTTTTCAACTCAGGCTCTGAACCATTTATATTTTCTCCTCCATGTATATATTGTATTACTTCAGGTGTTCCTCTGCAAGGACGCCTTTGATGTTCATCCATCCAGGATTCGTGGAGCTGTGGCATTGCGGACTGTCTCGGCACTTTGTTTTAGTCAATTCCTATCTTTGTATATCTAGATTAGGATTCAGTTTGTATATTGAGTTAGTATTCAAGTGTTGTAGATTAACACTTTCATATTTTATTTCTCAGATTATTGTATTGTCTGTGACCCGACAGCATATTCGGGTATTTTAATTGTTCTTTGTATTGCACTCTTGTATGTTAATGGAGTTTGCACTTATCATTCATCATAGTTAGATGTATATTGTTGGTTATGTGCATTATTGGTTTTGTTGTTGTTGTTAAATAAAAGTTTTAAGTTTTTTGACAATTCGCTTTTAATGATTTCGGGTAGTTAGCCTTATATTATTAGCATTGTTAGTTGATGTTGAGACTGTGCCGTCTGGGATACCTGATTTACTGTAGTATAGGGCTGGCCACCCGTTATTATTTTGAGTGGGTTGTCACAAATGGTATCAGAGCATCCGGTTCTAGTGTCTTTAGGATCTGTGTGCATTACTACGATCTTCCGTAAGAGTTCTTGATGTAGAGCCTTATTGTTAGGACGGTTACATTCATACGTCCATATTTTTCTGCGATATGAAAATATTTGAAAGGCTTTCTGATACAATTGTTCTTGTTTCAGATGCCACCGAAGGGAGGTCGTTCAGTCAAGGCAAATAAAGGGAATGTGCGACCCCAAACGCCTCAAAGGAACATGACTACAGATGATGTTGCCAATATTGTGGCACAAGCAGTAACTACTGTCATTTCTACGATGGCTCAGTAATCTGCCGTTCAAGCAGCCCGACCCCATTTAGGAATGTTTTTATGGGAGAGAGTGAAGGAAGATTTTAGTAAGGGGCATCCTTCCGAGTTTGCAGGGGGAGTTGATGCAATGGCTGCAAGTCAATGGAAGAATAGTATACAGAGGCACCTTCGTATGGTTGAGTGTAGTGAGGTGCAGAAACAATTTTTAACCACCTTTAAGTTATCGGGTGTGGATCTTAAATGGTGGGAGTCTGTCACCACATCTGAATAGAGAGATACTTTGCCTATAATAGAGTTTTGGGAGCTTTTTGATCGAAGGTATTTTCCTTCCTCTTCTCGAGATATAAAGATTTTAATGGAAATAGGACGGTGGAGGAATATGAGGAAGACTTTTCTAGATGGGAAAAATTAATACCTGATGAGGTAAATACAGAAGAGGAACGTATATCAAAGTTTGTTCGAGGTTTAAATTGGAAAATCCGACAACATTTGTTAGAGAGTCCTAAGTTAGTGACTTTCAATGAGGTAGTAAATGTGGCACTACGAAAGTTTCATGAATATCGTCTTCGTTCGCAAGAGGGTAAGAACTTTGGAGATTCAAGTTCATCACGTAAGTTTGGCGAAGAGAGTGCCAGTAATGCGAGTGGGCAAAAAGGATTTGAGGGTAAATGTTTCTTTTGTAAAGAAAGAGGTCATGAAAAGAGAGATTGTCCTCAAAGAGGTAAAGGACCACAGTTTGATGAAGTTTTGGAAGTGCAACCCCTACAACAAATTCGAGGTCATTTTAGACCGGGGGACTATGTTTGGGAGCCCATTGATGAGGATGGGCAATCGGACTAGAGATGGGTAATGTAAGTTAATTTTCCTTTATTAATAGGATAATTACTAAAATTAATTTGGGGAATATTGTATGGGAGATATTTGTGTATGGGTAGTGTTATAGCCCTATTTTTGTATGTAAACACCCTGAAAAAGGGGAATTTTGAGCAAGATAGGCTCTTATGCTATTATTTTGTCAAGAATAGATGATTTTGCAAGGTCCTCAAAAAGAGCTATAAACCTTGTGGTAAATGTAAGAATGGTTATGTGATAAATAGTAATGATAAAAGCTACTTCTTTTATATAGTCATGATAGACTTATGTAATTGTTTCATTCCAGATATGGATGAGCCTTATAAAATGGCAATATATTGAAATGATGTAAGGTGTTGTTTATGTTTGAAAGTTAAGATTGTGGATTGATGGGACGCAGGAAAAGTTTATCTCATAATTATGCTAATTTTTGTGAGCTACATATTGTTATATGTATGATGATTTCAAAGACATTGTGTTGGACATAAGGCATTTTATATTATATTATATTTTATAAACCGTTTTTAAAATAAACTGTTTTTTTAAAATAAAACTTTTGATCGGCCTTCTGGCCCATTCAAAATGATTTTCATAAAATTAAAATTTCCAAAATCTAGTCCGGATTTAACAAACTCTCAATCCCCGACGTCGCCACATAGTAGTGTATTGGGAGGGTTCCTTGTTTGGATTTCGCTTTTGCGAGACGTCCCCCACACGAAAGTGGCGGATGTCAGGAATTGAGAGGAGTTATTTCTTTGGACCATTCAAAATTTTCACACTATTAAAATGTTAGTAGTATTATATTTATGGAAATGTGGAACTTTGGAGGCAAATAAAGCCTCATTATGATTGCTGTGAGCATAAAGCTCAAATATAAAGGGTGTATGGGTGCCCTTGTTGTGGAAATTGGTTTTATTTAACTCATAATCAACTTAAAATAAAATAAATTTAATAAACTCGTTGTGGGAAGTTAGAAGTTTGGAGATAGGATTAGTGAGTATGGGTATATTAAAACTAGTTGAGCTTTGGAGAATTAGGCTTAGCTAAAATTTCGAGGACGAAATTTTTGTAAGTGGGGAAGTTTGTAACAACCCGAGGTCTTGGAGACGAGGATTTATTTATTTTGGGAGAAATAAATAATATTTTATTGGAGAAATAATTAAATTGGCAATTGAGGTCAAAACTTGAAGTTGTTAGATAGAGTGTCGAATGTCGATTCTGAGGGTACCATAGTGTCCGGAAGGGTCGAGAAAGTCGAAATGACTATACTTGGGGTTCATTTAGGTTCCGAAATAAATTAGGACCGTTTGACTCGAATTAAAGTCATTGAGTCATTTAAAGTGTGTATTATCATTTAAAGATGTGTATCTTTGGATTTAGGGCTTAAAAGCCTACGGAAGAAACAATTCTCCAATGAGAGAAAGAGAAAAAGAAAGAAAGAAAGAGAGAAGAAGAAAGAAGAAGAAAAGGAAGGAGAAAAGAGAGAGAAAGTGTAGATTTCCGGCAAATACGCGATCTCAAGGCTGATTCAGACCCTACGAACCCGAGGCAAGTTACTAAACTTGCTAAATAATTGTTGTGTACCATTTATTACATGATTTGTGGATTGAATCTTTGGGTTTTAGGTTTAGTTTAACAAAACCTAACTTTTGGGTATAATCTTAGATTTGATATGTAGATCTTTGATTTGAGGATAGAAATTGGTTTATATGTATTCTAGGATGAATATTAATGATATATATGTGATTGGGTTGAATAGAAATGGGGGGAAAGGATTAAAATGAATTTTGGGTATTTTAGGCTTACAAAAAGAAGCCATTTTCGAGATTTCTGAAGGGTCGAATCAATTCGGCCTCCTACCGAATCGATTAAAAAAAATGCAGGTGCCCAGGTCTGAGTGACAGAATCGATTCGGACTCCAGTCGAATTGATTCGGCCTGAGACAGAATCCCAGGTCTGATGACCCTAATCGATTCGCCTTCCTGGACGAATCGATTCGCTGGGCCGAATAGATTCGAAATTGGCCCGAATCGATTCGGATGCAGGGCTTTTGGGGGATTGTTTTTCTAAAAAGAATTTCATCCCGTTTTGTTCGAGGTGATCGATTGGGGATCTTTATAGGAGATATTTGGAGTATGTTTTGGATACTTTTATCGAGTTTGCCTTATAAGAAATTTTGGAGTCATATTGACTAAACTTAAGGAATACCAATTAGAGACTTTGGTATTTTTCTAAGTGGGGAAGCCCACTTTTATTTGGGGTTTTATCTGGAGATAATAACGATTTCACGATTAAAGAATGAGAATAAGTTAGAGATAATGGATCTTAGGATCCTATCCCAAATGGGATAAATTTTAAAGGTTCATAAAATGAATGAAACCCTATAATGGATGGAGAATTATAAATGCTATTTGGTGTGCATACGGATATATAAATATCCTTATTAATGTTGATTTGGAAGATGTCTCACACAGTGAGAAATGCAAATTGGAGAGCATTAGGATGAAATAATATCTTTAACATGAATTGAATTAAGAGACAATTCATTATTAGAGGCGACTTGTGAGCTTCAAGCGAGAAATAGTATAACGTATACTAAGTGGGGAAGATGTGTGAGAATTTACGATTAGTATATCTTGAGGGAAATATACTAAACAATGACATTAAATCAATTGCGCCTATGGGCGTATAATAAATATGAAAATGATGTTGCAGGTATACCTTATATGATGGTATATCTTTATTATGTGGGATGTATGTATACCCTATATGATGGTATATATGCATGGTTAGGCATACCCTCTCCTTGATATGATTGGGAAGTTACGTGCGTAGAGGGTGAGCATCCTGGCTAGATGAGCTGGGTGTGGATATTCCCCAGGTCATAGTCGTCCGTGGTGGTCAGCAAATGACATATATACATATTTATTTATTTTGGGGGTGAGAGGTCGTGGGTATGTGTCGCTCTCACTTGCCGATTAGGAACTATGACCGCTTTCCGGATCGTCGTGTGCGTGAGTAGATCATGAGGCAGGTGTCGTTGAACCCCACCAGGTGGCCACAGTTTTCTACGTATATGGGCCGCTGGAAGATGATAGCATGTGAGCCTGCGTCCTTCGAGTTATAGCTCGGTTGGATGGTTATTATTGCTTGTGCTTGTACTTGGGTATCGAGGGCAAAATGGACCTCAACGACCTACATTGCCAGGATTAGTGTATCGGGGGGGGGGGGGGTTCCTTTTTTGGATTTCGCCTCGGCGAGACGTCCCACGCACGAACCGCAGTGCTGTGTTGAGAATAGGGAGGAGTTTAGTCCTTAACTCTTGATGCTAATAACTCATATATAATAATTACATATATATACTGTTTACATGCCAATTAAGGGCATCACTGGAATATAAAATTCTAGTAAATGAGATTGTTGATGTATTGTGATGATGTGGTTATGAGATGGATCATGTAACTTTATATGTTCAACAAATGAACATTATAAAGATATCTATAAATATTACATTAAAGTTAATGTATATAACTTATAGATTATTGAAATAAGTGTAGATTTGGAGATAGGTTAGATGGCTTCACTTAAATACTTCAATTGGGTTTAAGTTAGAATCCTCTTACGTAAAATAGAATCGGCCATCCAATTGGAGATCACGTGCATACGTTTAGTGCGTGCTTTAAATGAGAGGTGAGTTGAATTATTATGGAGAGTTCGATTCCACCTTAATCATGTAATAATGCATTTATAATTATTATGCATTTTAATACACTTGCTATAAAATGTTTTTCAACGCGGGCTCTGACCCGTTTATTTTTATCCTCCATGAATATATTGTATTACTTCAGGTGTTCCTCCGCAAGGACGCCTTTGATGTTAATCCATTCCGGATTCGTGGAGTTGTGGCGTTGCGGACTGTCTCAGCACTTTGTTTTAGTCGATTCCTATCTTTGTATATCTAGATTAGGATTCAGTTTGTATATTGAGTTAGTATTCAAGTGTTGTAGATTAACACTTACATATTTTATTTCTCAGATTATTGTATTGTCTGTGACCCGACAGCATATTCGGGTATTTTAATTGTTCTTTGTATTGCACTCTTGTATGTTAATGGAGTTTGCACTTATCACTCATCATAGTTAGATGTATATTGTTGGTTATGTGCATTATTGGTTTTGTTGTTGTTGTTAAATAAAAGTTTTAAGTTTTTTGGCAATTCACTTTCAATGATTTCGGGTAGTTAGCCTTATATTATTAGCATTGTCAGTTGATGTTGAGACTGTGCCATCTGGGATACCTGATTTACTGTAGTATAGGGCTAGCCACCCGTTATTATTTTGAGCGGGTTGTCACATTTTAGTCATTTCGATTTTTTGTGAATATTAACCAACGAAAATTAGGAAATATTTATCAGCCAGCCCTTGAGTCCCTTAGGGTTTACACAACCAAAAATCATCATGGTAGTTAGAGAGGAAGAGAGAATAAGTTCCAAGGTTTCTATGGCCATAACCCCCACACACCACCACCATCGTCGGATTTGTGACTGAAAAGAGAGGGGGGAACAACCACTACCACCATCAACGGATCAGAATCTGTAATTTCAAGGCAAGTGATTTATCGTGCAAAGATTCAAAACATATATTTTACATGATTATTTAGATTTGATGATTTATCGTAAATAAGTGAACTAATTGTGAAATTGGAGAATTTAAATATTAAAAATTGGTAGGATTCATGTAGATGAAACTTCTGGGCATAAACTAGTTATCAAACCATGATCCATGTGTAGAAAATTGGGAATCTATGTTGAGTTATGAAGATCTTGAAAGAAATAGGAGAAATAGGGTTTTTATCTAGAAATTGGTGTTTTGATTTAAGAAAACTGATGATTTATGATGATTTAATGATTCTAGTACGTTAAAGATGATACTAATATGTTAATAGGATGTTTAGTAAACTTTCTTGGGAGTTTGGGATGTTGTAATGAAGAATTAGAGGTGTAAAAAGGATGAAACCCGTAACTGTTTAAGAGAAATCTGGGCTGATACCTGCTTGGTCGATCGATCGACTCAAGAATATCAATCGATCGACCCCTTTTCTTCGATCGATCGACCCCTCCTGATTTTTGGCAATTGTTTTACCCTTAAAGATTAAGATAAATCCCAAGGCCGATGATGATTCTTAGGATATTTAAATTGATATTGTGGGACTTAATTAAGGTCACTAGGGTCTTAGTTGATACCGGGAAAAATGGTTTACCTTATGGAATTGAATGCTATTGCTTACGAGAGTCTACCGAGTGAGGTACGATTAGAAATCGTTCGAATTGAAACTATTATGAAAATTAATGATGATGTAAGGATAAGAACAGTAACAGAGGGAATTTAAGTTACTGAGATAACATTAGAAACTAATAGGAGACCTAGTAACCTTTTGAAGATAGGTTTAAGTACTCAAATTGATACGATGAGAGAGTTATCAAGCTTAATACATATTACGTATAATGTTCGGGATAAACTTGCTACGTACGAGACTTACTAGATGGAATGTGTGAATACCTATATTGAATTATGATTACTTAGGTTGTGTGAATGCCTAGTGTATGGATTTCTTATGTGTATGACATACCTACCATACTTGCTATCATGGGAGGTTAGTTTTTTTTTTGAAAAAGGACCCTCTTATCCTTGTGTGTCTTCGGGGGGATTTAGACTGGTACCTTAAGGACATAGGACTGTGAATGACTTATTTGTGAGTTGATAAGTTAGCAGACCATGGGAGCGTAGGTATGTGCGTGACCCATGGGTATGTGAACTATGTTCGCCTCCAGTATGTGTGATTTTGCTTATTGAAACGGTTCTTAAGAGATTCGAAACTCGTAGTCCCTATGTACGTGATGTACCGGGATTCGATAGCAGAGTATGCGTGCACCGTAGCTTAGCCAAGGGGTGCCAGATATTTATTTATGTAGTGGGAGTGATATACTTATGTACTTGTACTGGTTCATTGTTGCTTAGTAGATGTGAATAACTAAGACATTTTAATGGGCTAAGAATGAGAATTTAATTAACTCTTGAGATAAGTAATTTTAATGAATGCGAATATGGGTTATGAATATAACTGTTTTGGGTACAAAGAGTAGACATCCTATGGTAGAATGCGAAAGAGAAAGAGGTACAGACTAGTTAGTTAGTGACATAACTAAGATGGGTTAAGCTCATACGTTAGGCGTACACATTAGTTAAGAGGTGAGAAACTCATGTGAGAGTACGCAACTAACATTTTTATAATATGTGTTGTTTAATTGTAATTTAAACACTTGCTAAAGTTTTAAACTGTTTTCACCTCAGGCTCTGACCCATTTTCCTCCAAATCTATTTTGTTTTGTAAAAACATTTTAGGTGCCCAGCCACATGGACGCCAAGCATAGGAGTTCCATTATGATGACGTGTTGTAGCTGCTGTGGAAGTTGCAGGATCTTGGTATTAGACGCCTTCATATTTATCCTTGGTTCCTTCAGAGTCATTTGTATCAGTTAGGGCATGTCGCCCATTATTATTTAGAGGTTGTAGTTACAGTCTATCATTATTTCGGCTATTGGTTTAATTATTCAAACTCTTCTATTGGGACTTTATTTAATTTGTCATTATTATTATTGGAGTGTTTACTCCAGACTCAGTTGATTTCATTTCGTTGGTTATTCATATGATATTGTTTATGCGATTGATGATTAATGATTTATTTCTTGGCTATTGGATAACTTAATTAATAAAATTTGACATCTCTCTTTTTTTAAATATTAGGCGGCTAGTAATTAATTAAATATTTTTTTACAGTGATATTAAGACTAAACCAACTTGATATTCTGTATTAATTTAATAAAGGAGTAGATACCCGGTATTTAATTAGATGCGTTGTCACAGGTGGTATTAGAGCATCAGGTTCTAGTGTTCTTTAGGATCTGTGCGGCGTATTATGCTTCCAGCGTTGCTTTCTTTGATATAGAGCCCTATGTTTAGGATTGTTCATTTATTTGGTGAGATTTCATTCTCCTGCTATGATTTATATGATAGTGAATCTTATTTGCATTCGAGTGTGTTCGTGTGCCGAACAATGTAGTACGTCTAGCAAAGACAGTTGGGCGGATAGCAGGAGGAAAAGATCAGTTGAGGTTACTTGATTTATTAAAGAAGGATGACAGTAGTTAAAGTCACCCATATTATGGTACGGAAGTCCAGGATGGTAAAGAAGGCTAAGGCGCGACTTGTGACTTCCAGGTACAACTGTAGTAGAAAGTGGGGTCAAATTAGAATCACCCAGTACGGTTGGATTGGGAGAGATTCAGACGAAACATTGAAGAGAACCAATAGTGAAATTGCTAGAAATGTGGAAATGGCGTGTGTTAGCCAACGAACCTGAAATATCCAAAGGCTTGGACATATGATGGGGTATGGCTAGTAGGGAGTGAAAATTTGGGGTAAAGGTTTTCTTGGCTCATAAGAGCGAAGTTACAATGATGAGAGGCAACTACCACACTTAGAAGTGGAATGTGTCGTCGAGAGAAGGCGCATCAGTATGGTTTGACCATAAGTTCTTTCATTAGATGTTCAGAGTGAGGTGCGAATGTTATTCTGAACTCACACAAGAGGGTCGGACAGAGGTCACTTTGTGAGGAGAATTTCATTATTTAGCGAATCTTACACCGGGTGATGTAGGTGAAATGGAGAAGAGGACATTAAAGGGAGAATTTGCATATAAGAAGAATTGTTAGCACTTCTGGGAAATTCTACTTGGACGGTCAATGCAGATGGTAATTAAGTCGTGTTTTGTTAATAAGGAGGTAAGCGCTTCCTTGTGAGGGGAGGTACAAGAATCGAAGGATTTAGATAGAGTAAGACTGGGGGAAATGGTGTTGAAGAATGAAGTTGCAAGGTTATACGAACTAAGTTTATTTCGTGGAATACACACACACAACCCAATTAAAATTTGCCAAGTAAAGATATATTCCAATATTGAATTCTTTTTGCAAGTTTACAAGTTAGCATAAACAATTTCCAATTAATGCGATGAGATTGATAACTTAATTGATTGAAATAAAATTATCCAATTTTATTCATATTATCCTAAGCATACATCTATGTGATTTAATAAAGTAAATTGCGAAAATCACAACCACAACGCGCCAATGTACGAGGAAAACCCAAATGGGAAAAACCTCGGACGACTGGGCCTAGACAAAATCCACTACAAAATAGGTTTTACAAGAGACTCAAAAGACTTACAGACATTGACTCACTCAAGGAATGCTTACGCCGTCCTTGACTCCGAATTTGTAGTACGCGAAGTTCCAACGCGTTGTTCAACACTCCTCTTGTCGCGGTATCCACCGAAGCCCAAAACCACCGTCGCCACTAAGCTTGAATGAAGACATCCACCGCAAACTTGCTTGTTGAATGTCAAGATGATTGAAGGGGTTTTGTTTCAAAAGTTGAAAATGGTGTTGGAGATTGATTTTACCTAAAAGAGGGAAGTTATGGAAAAATTCTCTGAAAAGAATATGAAACTTCCTTAGGTTAAGAAACTCATTTTCATCCATATGATATAACTGAAAGAGTACTGGACCAAAATAGTTGTTGGAAAATAATTGTTCGAAAATAAGTTAAAATTTTCGAATCTGGCAGATCTCGTTCGAACGAGTTATCTAACGAAATTCCAGTGTCGAATTATATAGGTCATTAGAAATCTCGTTCGAACGAGATCGTTCGAACGACATTTCTAATGATCTTCTAATGAGTTTCCAGAATAGCTTGGGGAATGTCGTTAGATCCAGGTCGTTCGAACGACCTGGAGAAAACTTCGAACGAGATTTCTATTTTCAAATAAAATGTTCAAATTAATTTCAAAAATTGTTCTTCATGAAAATTAAATATTTATGAACATTACTCTATATGAAAATTTCTCATTTATAAAAAATACTCCAACACATAAAATTGATTTTGGTCATATACCTTTTAGAAGAGTGAACATGGCGTGTATATTGATGTCGCGTGAACTTTGGATGCAATGCTCGAATCGTTACGGTTGAATAATGCTTGATGAGGAATGACCCAAAATTGTTTTGTCCAACAGAATGTAGTCAATATAACAAATGACTCGATTGGAAATTTGTCCTTACAAATTTCCCCCTTTGTCTATTCCGGAACAAAACAGAATAATAAAAAACAAATAAAAAGACTGAATTTGCTAAGCCAGTCGTCAAGCCGATTCTGAATCCCGTCCTAAAAACCCAAATAAAAAGCCAGACTTAGTAACGCGACTGACGGTGCTGTAGAAGAGTAGGAGATGTATCCTACACACATGAAATAACAAATTGCGTGGGACAGTAGAGAGTGTAAAATATATGAAACAATATGTTAGCATATGTTGTGAATAGAAAGTGAACTCCCCCTAAAATATGCATATGTTGAATATTAAGAAATTAACTCCCCCTAAATTATGAATTCCCATTAATTAATAAAACTCCCCTTAAGTTATGAATTCCCATTAACAATGTTTCTCCCCCTTTTTATCCAGAAAAGACAAAGGGATGAATAACCTGTATGTTAAAAGATAATCAAGAGAACATAGATAATAAATCCAATAAGAATAATTGACAAAAGGAAATAACATGATAATGCATTAATCAATAAGGGAAATGCCAAATATTTAATGTGCATACACGGCAGAAGAACAAAACTCCAAACCAAATAAAAGCGTACAAGAAAGAAAGTATTTCACTCAGCTTCACAAGTACAACGATAAAGTAGATGAAAAATAAAGTAAATCAAGGAGCAGGAGCATCATCATGAGGATCATCAGGAAGGGATCCAAAACTGGATGAGCCTGCACCTCGGTGCATCTCCATATGGCGAATGGCATCAAGGTGCTCTAACAGAAGAGAGTCCCGATGTGCCTGGGTTTCATCTCTGCGCGCTTGAGCCTCCTCTCGGTGAGCTTGTTCCTCTCGATCCTTCTGCATGAAAACTAAAAGCTCCTGCAAAAGTGCCCTTTCTTGATGTCTATCTTCCTGAATCTCCTCAACCTGTGAATGAACAAACAAAATATCCTTCGACTCTACGGGTGAGGGAGCATAGGAAGAAGAGGGTCAATGGATAGAGCGAGAGGGTGGGACGACTGGGGGCAGGGTGGGTGGAAGTGGCGGAGTGAGAGGAGGTGGAGGGAGTGAGGTGAGGGGTATCGGGGAGTAAATGACCACAGGACCGGCTCACCGATGACATGTAAATGGTTTGGTATCGGGTGACGGGGACATTGGTGGAAAGACGGGGCAGACAGCGGTAAGAAAAAAATGGGTAATAATAGAGGTAAATGGGAGGGCTTGGCGAGCGGAACTGGAAGGGAGGATCCTAATCGTCCGAATGACACTAAAGATAAAGGCGGGGAGATCGATGGCAACACTAATGCTAATGGAAAACATTAAGTCCACGTGCATTTTGGTGATTTGGGTGGTGTTTGCACGGGGAATAAGACACGCACACACGATCCAATTAAGGACCATAAAATTGGGATGCAAGTATTTGTGAAAGATTGTGACAGTGCCAGGAGGGTTAAGCCTAAAGACGGTGCATATAACGAGGGAAGGGTCAGGACGAGTATCGAAAGTCCATGGGAATGAGGGATTATTGACCCTAGGTAAGGGGATGATATGAGCAATGGATTCGGGAGAGACAATGATCTCCCTACCGCGCACTCGAGAGTAAATATTATTCTCCCTATCATGCATCCCAAAATAAAATTCCCGAATGAGGTCGGGAAAAATAGTGTCCGTGAGTGAGAATAGGGAGTCCCACCCTAAATCAGAAATCCACAAATGCACAGTGGTGCCGTGGAGGGATTGGAGATTAACAAGTTTCTCCCGAACAATAGAGCGTGTAGAGAAGCCTTGGGTGTGATATAGAGTGTGTGCGGAGAGTGACCTCCAACGCAGCTTAAGGTCTGGTATAGCTGCATTTGCATTGGACTCCTCATCAGAGGAAGAGGAGCATTCCTTGGGAGAGTCACGAATGCGACGTGGGCGGCGGTTACGGGCCATTCTAAATGAGGGCAAAAGCTAGAACCTACCCGACATAAATCCAACCAAACCGCCAATCACACCAAGTAAGCTAACAAACCAAACAACCAATTAGCACAAATCCCATCCGCCAAAAAATAATTAAGATATATTTCGTGAAAAGAAAAAAATGTATTAGAGGAAAACTGATATTTGGGAAATAGAAAGAATTTTTAATTAAGGAAAATACATTTTAAATTATCATGGAATGTAGCTTAACAGGACTAAATAGACTGTCCTTAAATACCTAGAGAGATATACACATATGCATATATGGAATTTTGGAGACAAAGAAATAAAAGGTTTAACAAAAAATCCCAAACGCACATATCTATATGAGTATATGCAAATATATATATATATATATATATATATATATATATATATATATATATATATATATATATATATATATATATATATATATGAGTATAGGAAGATGTATATATATAGTTAGATATAAATATATAGAGAATAAGAAATGTGTACAAAACAAATACCTTGAATGGGAGAGGTAAAACGCAAATGGGAGATCTTTAGAGAAGATAATAGATTAAATGGAGGTTAATGGAGGAAGAAAGTGAGGTGGATTACTCGTGGGAAAATAGAGAGTTGGAAAGAAAGTGGGAAAGAGGGAAATGGGTAAGGGTTAAGGGGTAATGGAAGAGATTTTAAGAGTGTTGGGGAAGTGGGAAAAATGTAGGGAAATGGGAAACGTGGATAGAAATAAGGGGAAAAAGACTGAGGCGGCAGAGTTTGGGGAAACGAAATCGAGATTTTAAACCCAGATCGTTCGAACGAGTGATGTCGTTCGAACGATGTATTTCGAACGAAGTTCCAGAGCCCTACTGGATATTTCGTTAGATAACTCGTTAGAAGTTCGTTCGAACGAACTGTTCATTTGAACGACATTACGAAAGAAGTGCCAGAGAGGAGGTCAGAAATTTCGTTAGAAATCTCGTTCGAACGAGAATTTCTGATGCAAATCAATCTTTTAAAATAAAAATAAAAATAAAATAGCTTTTAAAAATAGCATAAGAACAGGAATTAGGAAGGTCAAAAATATGCCAAAATAAGGATTTTAATAGCCATACCTTGTGTCAACATATCCAAATAGTGGGAGAGAGAATGTAGGGGTGTGAACAATACGAGTGAGAGTTTTTAGCCAAAACAATGTACAAGTGCAGAATGCCAAACAATATATAAACGCAATATTCACTCACATTAGCCTTATGTCAAAAGGAAATATTATAGAACGCTTAAACATGAATGCAACAAGCATACAAAATAGATGATTCTATCGCCAATAATGTCATAATGAGAAAGCAATGAATCGATTAAATGTGCATGCCCATTGATCTTCAACTTATATCTCCCATGAGCAACAATAGATTGAGACTATGCTTTTTGAAGAATCAATCAAGCTAATTATTTTGGTCTTGGCATTTTATATCATTTTTAATGCTTCTATTTTAGGCACACAATCAAGAATGCAAATGGAGGCTTTTCATGCAAAAACTTTATGTTTTTCGCAGCCCGAGTCCATTACTTAAAATGAAAACCAATCGAAAGAATATAATAATTTTTGTTTCAATTCGGGCAATGGATGATCATGCACAATTTCGATTGCTTATAATAGATGTGACATGATTGAGAAGACAACAACAAATCTTACTATGCAAGTACAATGTGAACAAGATATCTGCAATATTTCGTGAACGGTGTGTGCAAAAAGGCAAAGGAGTGAGGAAATCACAGAAATACATATCATAAACAGGCATTTTTGTGCACAAGATAAACAAGGTCTGGATTAACTACTCATCGAAGGCCACGTGAACATGGAAAAAGATAGTGATCCGAATACATCGACCACCAAGCCATATGGACAAAAATTTGTGAAAGCTTTTCTAACCATTCCCGTTTTTCCTTGAAAATACTAAAAAATATTTTTTTTGGATTTTGAATAAAAGATATACAAAAGTAATCTAGTTCATAGGTATAAAAATATACAAGGTAAACAACCTAAACTAGATAGATGATTTCGATATCAATCAATTGAGCAAACCCCAATTGATTTCCTAAGGTTTTCAAACCTAAGGTCATCTAGAGGTTTAGTAAAGATATCGGCCAATTGTTGATCGGTAGAAATGAAGCTTAGAGAAACGATTTTCTCTTCGACTAAGTCACGAATAAAATGTTCACGGATCCTAATATGCTTGGTTCTAGAATGTTGAACGGGATTACGGGAAATGTGAATTGCACTAGTATTGTCGTAACAGATAGTCATAGTGCCTTAGGAAATACCGTAATCTTCCAACATTTGTTTCATCCAAATGAGTTGAGTGCAACAACTCCCGGCGACAATGTATTCGGCCTCCGCCATGGACAAAGAAATAGAATTTTGTTTCTTGCTCATCCATAAGACAAGTGCACTTCCAAAATAGAAACAACCGCCAGATATACTTTTACATCCGTCAACATCTCCTGCCCAATCGGCATCCGAATCGGCCGATAGACAGTCATTTGTATCGAAGGAATACCAAATTCCAAAAGATAAGGTCCCACTCACATATTTGATAATACATTAATGGCAAGTAAGTGAGACTCTTTTGGAGCGGCTTGATAGTGTGCACAAACTCCTACACCAAAGGAAATATCCGTACGACTAGCGGTTAGGTAAAGTAAACTACCTATCATACTTCTAAAAAGTGTGTGCTCTACATCCTTTCCTTCGGTATCCTTACTAAGTTTAATCGATGAACTCATAGGAGTGTGTGCATGTTTAGCGAATTCGAGTTTAAATTTCTGAACAAGGTCTTTAGCATACTTAGTTTGGGAAAAAATATCTCACTTTTGAGTTGACGAACTTGAAGACCTAGAAAGAAAGTAAGTTCACCTACCATACTCATCTCAAATTCATTGTGCATTTCTTTTGAAAAAATTTGAGTACGTTTGTCACACGTAGACCCAAACACTATGTTGTCGACATATACTTGAGAAACAAGGATAGATTTTTCATCACGACGAACGAAGAGTTTCATATCTACTCCCACTCTCAAAAAGCCACGAGAAAGGAGATAAGAAGTGAGTCTTTCATACCAAGCACGGGGTGCTTGTTTCAAGCCATATAGTGCTTTCTTTAGGAAGAAGACACGATTAGGATGCTTTGGGTCTTCAAACCCTTTCGATTGTTCAACATAGACTTCTTCTTGAATAATACCATTTAAAAAGGCACTTTTTACATCCATTTGATATAATTTAAATTGGAGGTGACATGCTATGGCGAGTAAAAGGCGAACTGATTCTAAACTAGCAACAGGAGCAAAAGTTTCTTCAAAGTTAACATCTTCTATTTGGGTGTATCCTTGTGCAACCAATCTAGCTTTATTACTAACAATGACACCATTTTCATCCATTTTATTTTTTAAAATCCATTTGGTGCCAATGACATTTGTATTAGAAGGCCTAGGGACTAATTCCCAAATATCATTTTTCTTAAATTGAAACAGTTCTTCTTGCATAGCATTAATCCAATGTTCATCTTTTAATGCTTCTTTAAAGTTTTTAGGTTCAATTTTAGAAGTATAGCATAAATAGGTAACTTCATTTTCTAATTGCGCCGTAGTCTTGACACCTACCTCGGGATCTCCTATAATTTTTGAAGTGTCATGACTTTTACGCACCTAAGGAGTAGGATCCTTTTTCTCAGTAGTGGGAACAAACAATTCATTTTGAGATTCAATACTTTCAACATTGGATACAATATCACACTCACATGACAAATCTTCCTCATTATCAATTGATGTGGGCAGTATTGTCTTTTATGACAACATTAATTGATTCCATGACTTTAGAGCTACTTAAATTGAATACTCTAAAGGCTCTACAATTTTGAGAATACCCTTGGAATATACCTTCATCACTCCTTGAGTCAAATTTGCTTAGAAGTTCTCTATCTCGAAGAATATATCACGGACTAACAAACACTCTAAAGTAGGACAAAGTAGGTTTCTTACCCATCCATAATTCATATGGTGTTTTGTTAGTGTTAGGACGCAAATAAACCCTATTTACTATGTGACATGCGGTGTTAACCGCTTCGGCCCAAAACCTACGAGGCACATTTCTTCCTAGGAGCATAGATCTTGCCATTTCTTGGATCGTTCGATTTTTTCTTTCAACTATACCATTTTGTTGTTGAGTTCGAACGACCGAGAATTCATGTTTAATTCCTATTTCATCACAAAAGGCATTCAAACCGAATTCCTTAAATTCGGTTCCATTATCACTCCTAAAGCGGTTTATGGTAACACCGTGTTGATTTTGAAGAGTTCTACACTTAACAGTAAGAAAATCAACTATCTAAGATTTTTCCCTTAGAAAGGCTACAATAGAGTACCTAGAAAAGTCATCCACCATTACTAAGATATATCTTTTTCCTCCTATGCTCTAGGTACGAGTGGGACCTATAAGGTCCATGTGTATCAATTCTAAGACACGAGAGGTTGTTATAGAGTTTAACTTTTTATGAGGACTCTTAATTTTCTTTCCTTATTGACATGGCCCGCAAATGGTGGAGGTTGGCTTTCCTAGTGGAGGTAAGCCTCGAACTAGCGTTTTTCTCACTAATCTATCAAGATCTCTAAAGTTTACATGACCTAATCTTTGATGCCAAAGATTGGCAGATGAGGCTTTTGCACTATTGCAAACTAAATATGATTTAGGAATAATTCCATAGCAATTGTCACTAGTTTTAACACCTTGTAAAATAGATTCACCCGACTAATCATATACAGTGCACTCCGATTGACTAAACTTAACATCAAGATTTTCATCACATAATTGGCTAATACTCATCAAATTAGCCTTGAGACCATCAACATAAAGGACATTTTCATGTTTAGGAAACCCGAAGATTTCAATAGATCCTCTACCCATGATTCGAGATTTTCTACCATCCCCAAAAGTGACTTTACCATCTTTATAGTTTTCAAGAGTGGTGAATAGAGATTTATCACCAGTCATATGTCTCGAACAACCACTATCAAAGTACCTTTGTGAGTTATTTTGAGACTTAAGTGCAACATGAGCAAAAAAAACTTTATTAATATGACTTTTCTTAACCCAAGCTTGAGTTATTTTCCTTCCTTTAGTGGCTCTAGTGTTATAATTGGAATTATTTCCTTGGACTTTAGAAAACCTAAGAAACTCTTCCATTAGACCTTTACAAGTATTGACTAGATACTCAACTTGATTCTTAAGACTAACTAAGGAGATATAGTGTTGTTTAGAATTTGTGAAATGAGAGTTCTTTCCAAGCTTGTAGCAAAAATCTTTAAGATGACCTCGTTTGTGACATTAAGTGCATACATAGGGTTATTTTGGACTAGGTTTTGAAGATTACTTAGTAGGACTTATTTTAGAAACATTAGATTTGGTAACAAACTTAGCTACGGGTTCGGGTTTGACTTTTGATGAATCTCCTTCTTCATATCCTATACCCTTTCTCTCTTGATAACCTTTCTCCTTATATCCTAAAATAGGACCTAGAAGTAATTCTCCCATTCTTCCTGAATTATCCTCGAGTGTGACTTTAACTTCACGAGAGGAGTCGAGATCTTTTTAAAGTTGGGAAATTTTAGCTTCGAGATATTTTCTAATCTCTAAAGACTCATTAAGATCATTGTTAACACCTTCCAAGGAGATAATTAAGTCACATTTTTCTTTACCTATCAAGATAAGCTTCTCAGAAAGTGATATTTTAATTACCTCGAGTTGACTAACTAAAGCCTCCTTCTCCTTCAGGCCTTTCAACTCTTTTTCTAAAGTTAAGACTTTAAAGGTTAATCTTTTGTTAACTTTTTTGAATACGGAGAGACTCATTGTATAGTTCAGAATAGGCAGATTGCCGTTCACTTTCATCTATTTCACTTTCACTTCCTTTTTCATCACTACTAGTAGAGTGAGTGGAAGCAACCTCAAGATTTTGCTCCAAATGGTTAACATTAAGGTATGCACACTTCAATTACTAACATGGCTTGCCATAAACGCAGTGAAATTATTTCTAGATGGGGTAGAGTCATCAGAGTCTTCAGACTCGTTATCACTATCACTTAGAGTGGCATTATAAGCTGCTTTTTCTTTACCTTGTCTTTTAATTTTTGTCGGGCACTCGAATTCTCTATGACCACGTCCCTCACACTCAAAGCATCTCTCCGAATCATCCTTTTTAAAGTGATCTTTGTTGAACTTCTTCGGATCCTGATTATTGAATTTTCTATTTCCTCCTTTGTTTTTGTTCTCAAATTTAGAGTTTTGATTTTTAAACTTGAGAATTTTTTTAAATTTTTTAGCAAATAAAGCTATATCATAAGGATCTATATCAGACTCATCAGAATCAGACACATCGACTTTCTTAACTTTTAAGGCAACACCTTTATTTTTGCTTTTGTTATCTTTAGGAAACATATCTAGTTCATAAGTTTGAATATCACCAACAAGTTCTTCAAGTTTTAAAGTATTTAGATTTCCTAATGAATTAAGAAGAGTGACTTTAGGAATGAACCGCATAGGAATATATCTAAGAATTTTCTTAACAACACGATCTTTGGTATTTTTTCACCAAGTTTAAAGCAAGAATTAACAATACCAGATATACGAGCATAAAAATCATCAAATGTTTTAGATTCTTTAATGGTGATCGTTTCAAATTGCGTTGTTAAGTTTTGAAGTTTTGAAGCTTTAACTATACCGGTTCCCTCATGAGTAAATTGGAGAATATTCCAAGCTTCCTTTGACGTTTTGCATGTCATTATACGACAAAACTCATCGAGGGACACCGCACCAAAGAAAGCATTTAAACCTTTAGAGTTAAAGTTACACCATTTTAGTTCTTCCTCACACCACTATTCTAACTACCATAGTAGGAGGGGACCATCCTCTTTCAACAATAACCCAAACACGTTCATCAATTTATTTAAGGGCAGATTTCATACGTGCTTTCCCATAGGTGTAATTAGTTCCATGAAACAAAGGTAGTCTATTTGACAAAAAACTATCCATATAACCTATAGGATTCATCTAAATAACTTTTAGAGACTAGGTATGATACCAATTTGAAGTTGCAAAGTTATATGAACTAAGTTTATTTCGTAGAATACACACATACAACCCAATTAAAATTTGCCAAGTAGAGATATATTCCCATATTAAATTCTTTTTGCAAGTTTACAAGTTAGCATAAACAATTTCCAATTAATGCAATGAGATTGATAACTTGATTGATTGAAATAAAATTATCCAATTTTATCCATATTATCCTAAGCATACATCTATGTGATTTAATAAAGTAAATTGCGAAAATCACAACCACAACGCGCCAATGTACAAGGAAAACCCAAATGGGAAAACCTCGGACGACTGGGCCTAGACAAAATCCACTACAAAATAGGTTTTATAAGAGACTCAAAATACTTACAGACATTGACTCACTCAGGGCATACTTATGCCGTCCTCAACCTCCGAATTTGTAGTACGCGGAGCTCCAATGCGTTTCTCGACACTCCTCATGTCGCGATATCCACCGAAGCCCAAAACCACCGTCGCCACTAAGCTTGAATGTAGAGATCCATCGAAAACTTTCTTGTTGAATGTCAAGATGATTGAAGGGGTTTTGTTTCAAAAGTTGAAAATGGTGTTGGAGATTGATTTTACCTAAAAGAGGGAAGTTATGGAAAAATGCTCTAAAAGAATATGAAACTTCCTTAGGTTAAGAAACTCATTTTCGTCCATATGATATAACTGAAAGAGTAGTGGAACAAAATAGTTATTGGAAAATAACTGCTCGAAAATAAGTTAAAATTTTCAAATCTGGAAGATCTCGTTAGAACGAGGTCGTTCGAACGACTTGTCCTTCAAACGAGTTATCTAACGAAATTACAGTGTCGAATTAGATAGGTCGTTATAAATCTCATTCGAACGAGATTGCTCGAACGACATTTCTAATGAGCTTCTATGAGTTTCCAGTATAGCCTAGGGAATGTCGTTAGATCCAGGTCGTTCGAACGACCTGGAGAAAACTTCAAACGAGATTTTTGTTTTTCAAATAAAATGTTCAAATTAATTTCAAAAATGGTTCTTTATGAAAATTAAATATTTACGAACATTACTCTATATGAAAATTTCTCGTTCATAAAAAATACTCCAACACATAAAATTGATTTTGGTCGTATAACTTTTAGAAGCGCGAACATGGCGTGCATATTGATGTCGCGTGAACTTTGGATGCAATGCTCGAATCTTTACATTTGAATAATTCTTGATGAGGAATGACCCAAAATTATTTTGTCCAACGGAATGTAGCCAATATAACAAATGACTCGATTGGAAATTAGTCCTTACAAAGAAGCACCACAAGGGGGAGACCCATCAGGGAACCCATTTAAATGATTCGGATAGCTGAATTGTTACCAAGCGATGGTGATTTCAGAAAGAGATGTGGGAACCAATAGCGTATTCTTTAGGACCATCAAAGCTAAGGGAACAATGGAGATAGTCATCAGAGTCGAGAGTACCAACGTCCAAGAGAAGGACCACCTTAACATGGTCAGTGTGACCAGAGATAAGTGGAGTATGAGTAGAGGTATTTTGTGGGGAATGAAACCCGTGCATTATAAACGTTTACCGAAGGAAGTATAGGGATAAGGGTATTGTGCCTAGCAAGAGCAGTAGTTATTAAAATTTTTGGTTTGGTACGAACAGGTGTGATAAGTCCAGGAAACATTTAAGCTGCCAGGGCGATTGGCAAGGTAGAAGTATGAGTTATATCCTCAGAGGATGTTGCGTGTTTTATGTGGCATGAACAAGTTGCTACATTTGTTATTATTGCTATTTTTCGTTTGAGAGTTGCGTTTAGCGAGTATCTAGGCAATGTTATTATTTATGTGAATATTCCTCCCTGGTATAATGGGGTTACCTTTAGTGTTATCCGCGGAGGATGAATGGGTATATTGATAATAATATATACTTTATTAAAATTACCCATTTAGTGTTGTGTTATACGAGTATGATATTATCCTAATTATAGTTTTATTATAATGTTTAAATCTATATTGTGCGGTTATTGCAAGTCTATCGGGGTTACTACCTTGGTGTAGAATGTTTTGTTCTGGCAAGGCCCCATCTGCGAGAGGGCCGGGCTCGCGATTGTATTTTTGAATATATGTATATATATATATATATATATATATATATATATATATATATTATTGAGACTTTGAAAATTATAATGGTCTCGGACTTTCGTTCCCGCTATGTGTAGGGACTTTATTGATATGACGCAGAGTGTATTTAGTTTACTGTTCAGCTGAAAGATTTAGATGATTATTATAATTAACGCTCAGGATGTAGTAATAAGAAGAGTTCATTGTTATATCACCCTTTAGAGACGTGGGAGTTAATACTCATGGTTGTATGTCTGGGGACGAGATTTTGAGAACCCTGATGATATTTGCATGATGTTTATGGAAGGTGATTTCCATTAATGTTAATAGACAGTGTCTTTTGAAAGGAGTTCCTTATTTAAGTGAAATTGCGGAAGGAGATGTAACTTTATTGTCAAGAAGCGGGAATATAGGGGTACATTTTATGGACCTAGGGCCTAAGAAATTTCGATAACCAATAATGCTAGGAAGTAGTGTATCGGGGGGGTTCCTTGTTTGGATTTCGCTTTGCGAGACACCCCACGCATGAAACTTAGCGTAAGGTTGGTAGTAAGGAGATGTGTGGCCATTCATTCATGATTTGGATACCTCGATCGTTATGGAAGTATGTAGTTATAACTGGAAGTTAAAGGGTAAATTACGATATAAGGCCAGTAGAGCCAGTGGTGTGGTGAGGAAGTACTAAAAAAATTGGGTTTTTATTTCGACGAGTTGAAGGATGCACTGAGGTTAAGGAGGATTTAGGATTTCAAATTCGGAGGTAATTGAGAACATCCAAGTGGTATAGCCACATTACAAATTCAGGGACAATAAAGAGTTTGGAGTACGTATAGAATGTATATGATGTTTAAACCCGCATGCATGGGTTATAAGGGGTGTATACACCCTGGTTTGCTTATGTGTTAATCACCATAAGAGGAACATAGATGGGTAAAATTATTACTTGTGAGACTAATATGACAAAATGGAAGTGGTAGAGTGGATTAAGCGTCGTGAGAAGAACGACAATCTATTAATTCTTGTGCAATCAGAATAACACATCCAAAATTGGTTGAAAGGGAGTGGGAAGCTATTTAAAAAGGGAGTGTCTCTTGAAAAGGCAAATAGTTAACTATTATGGACAATTTGGAGCAGAGTTCCACCCAATCAAATGTTGAGAGTGTCTTATGCATAAATAGAGAAATGATGTTGATAAGGTATAAGAGTCCAGATGTGCACAACATGGTGAAAGGTGCATGTGTCAAAATTTTGGTATACGTCGAGGGAAGAAGAGGGTTAGTAAGTATCACTTAACGAGAAGGATAATACATCAAAGTCGGCATTGAAAGGGGTATAGTAAGTAGTAGATCGGTTGGGGTAAGATAATCAACCAGATAATTTTGTATCAAGCCGACGATTACAGTGATGGAAGAGTCAAGTTGGTAAATATCTTTTAGGGGTTGCCAAATTATAGATAAGTAATGAGTTCCTTCGAATATATGGGACAGGTTGTTTGGTAGGAAAAAAATGGTATATCCTTGGGTGATATACACTATTAGATAGTGAACACGCCGGTACATGGTTCTACACAGAATTATTCTGGACTAGTATGAGATACCTGAAACCCACCTTCAATATGGGTTATAAGGAAGTAGTGGGAATAATTTTGTTTTGAGAAAGTTGTATCACCTATAGCACAAAGAATAGGTGCAAGGTTATAGACGACTGGTGGAAATGTATGAAAGAAATTTTGGATTCATTACGATCATTTTATTTTCAAAACGGGTATAACTAGTAAGTGAGGTATATTGTGGTAATGAGGAGAAGAGATTACCTAATGGTACAATTGGGTGAAAGCACCCGTACCTATTCATAGTGGACAAGGTGCTTACTGAGCTTTTGTGTGGTTGAACCTCAGCATTCTTTCTCTGAATGTTTAGAGGTGAGAGGATTATCAGAATTTTGGATCAGTCAGGAGTTAGAGTCCGATGACTAAAATAGGATAACCACCAATTGTCGTGAGTGGTTTTCCCCTATGTAAAAGTCACAACGCCGGGAACAAAGATACAAAGAACGGACAATATCAGTCAGATGTTCTATGGTTTCTCCCAGGATGGGAGTTTTGTGTCTAGATAAATGAGGGAGTTAATACGTAGTGAGGTGCGGACTCACAATAACATTGAGTTAATGCGGCCAATGATGTATAAGCTATTTTTATTCGAATGTTGGTCAGTAAGAGCACAACGCGAGGTGCATTTATTGAGGTATAACCCTATAACTGATAAAGTGTCAAGAGTGTTCAACAAGCTTGTTGTGAAACGAGGACTATAGTGATTGATCCTTTCTTTGTATTTTGTTTTGAGTATTAGAGGATACCTAAATTTTCCAGGTATGCCTATTTTTCTGAATTTCGGGACGAAATTCCATTATTATGGGGGAAGTATTTAATACCCCGTATTTTTATGGCTTTTAATTATGCGAATTAATAAATTAATTTTTTGTAAATTATGAGATTTATTATAATTAATTTAGGATAATTAATTGGAAAATAATCCGATTTAAATGCTAGCGAGATGAGAGTTAGTATTTGATTATTTTAATGTTGTTGAATATTACTGAGTGGTTATGGTAATATAGGATTGTTGAATTTATTAAAATTGCCATGAGTTGAAAATACGGCAGTTTCGGTAATTAAGATGGGACGCCCGTGTCAGTCGTGTTAGGACCCAATTTAATGGATTTGAAATTATTTTATTTTATGTCATCCGTATGAGCATTTTGAGTGCGCCAACGTGTCTGAAAGGTTCGAGATAGTCTGAAAACACTAGATAGGGGTTTAGTTTGGGTCCCGGGGCATTTTTAGGCATAACCGGCAACCCGGGAGGGTATTTTAGTCATTCCTATTTTTGGTGAATATTGACCCACGAAAATCAGGAAATATTTATCAGCCATCCCTTGGGTCCCTTAGGGTTTTCACAACCAAAAAGCATCATGGAAGTTAGAGAGGAAGAGATGAGAAGTTCCAAGTTTTCTATGGCCATAACCACCACACACCACCACCATCGCCGGATTTGTGACCGAAAAGAGAGGGGGGAATAACCACTACCATCATCAACGGATTCGAATATGTAATTTTCAGGCAAGTGATTTATCTTGCAAAGATTCAAAGCATAAATTTTACATGATAATTTAGATTTGATGATTTATCGTAAATAAGTGAATTAATTGTGAAATTGGAGAATTTGAATATTAAATATGGGTAGGATTCATGTAGATGAAACTTCTAGGCATAAAATAGTTATGAAACCATGATCCATGCATAGAAAATTGGGAATTTATGTTGAGTTATGAAGATCTTGAAGGAAATAGGAGAAATGGTGTTTTTATGGAGAAATTGGTTTTTTGATTTAAGAAAACTAATGATTCATGATGATTTAATGATTCTAGTACGTTAAAGATGATACTAATATGTTAATAGGATGTTTAGTAAAATTTCTTGGGAGTTTGAGACGCTGTAATGAAGAATTAGAGGTGTAAAAAGGATGAAACCCATAAATGTTTAAGAGAAATCTGGGCTGATGCCTGCTTGGTCGATCGATCGACTCAAGAATGTCGATCGATTGACGATCGATCGATCGACCCCTTTTCTTCGATCAATCGACCCCTCCTAATTTTTGGCAATTGTTTTACCCTTAAAGCTTAATATAAATCCCAAGACCGATGATGATTCTTAGGATGTTTAAATTGATATTGTGGTACTTAATTAAGGTCAGTAGTGTCTTAGTTGATGCTGGGAAAATGGTTTACCTTAAGGAATTGAATGCTATTGCTTATGAGAGTCTATCGAGTGAGGTACGATTAGAAATCATTCGAATTGAAACTATAATAGAAATTAATGATGATGTAAGGATAAGAACAGTAACGGAGGGACTTTAAGTTACTGAGATAACATTAGAAACTAATAGGAGATCTAGTAACCTTTAGGAGATAGGTTTAAGTACTCAAATTAATACGACGAGAGAGTTATCAAGCTAAATAAATATTACGTATAATGTTCGGGATAAACTTGCTACATACGAGACTTACTAGATGGAATATGTTAATACCTATACTGAATTTTGATTACTTAGGTTGTGTGAATGCCAAGTGTATGAATTTCTTATGTGTATGACATACCTACCATACTTGCTATCACGGGAGGTTAGTTTTTTTCCGGAAAAGGACCTTTTTATCCTTGTGTTCCTTCGGGGGGATTTAGACTTGTAACTTAAGGACATAGGACTGTGAATGACTTATTTGTGATTTGATAAGTCAGCTGACCATGGGAGCGTAGGTATGTGCGTAACCTATGGGTATGTGAACTATGTTCGCCTCCAATATGTGTGATTTTTCTTATTGAAATGGTTCTTGAGAGATTCGGAACTCATAGTCCCTATGTAGTGATGTACCGAGATTAGATAGAAGAGTATGCGTGCACCGCAACTTAGCATAGGGGTGCTAAATATGTGTTTATGTACTGGGAGTGATATACGTATTTACTTGTACTGGTTCATTGTTGCTTAGTAGATGTGAATATTTAAGACATTTGAATGGGCTAAGAATGAGAATTTAATTAACACTTGAGATAAGTAATTTTAGTGAATGAGAATATGGGTTATGAATATAGCTGTTTTGGGTACTAAGAGCAGACATCCTATGGTAGAATGCGGAAGCGGAAGAGGTACAGACTTGTTAGTTAGTGACATAACTAAGATGGGTTAAGGTCATACGTTAGGCGTGCACATTAGTTAAGAGGTGAGAAAATCATGTGAGAGTACGTAACTAACATGTTTATAATATGTGTTGTTTAATTGTAATTTAAACACTTGCTAAAGTTTTAAAATATTTTCACCTCGGGCTCTGACCCATTTTCCTCCAAATCTATTTTGTTTTGTAAAAACATTTTAGGTGCCCAGCCAAAGAGACGCCAAGCATAGGAGTTCCATTCTGATGACGTGTTGTAGCTGCTATGGAAGTTACAGGATCTTGGTATTAGATGACTTTATATTTATCCTTGGTTCCTTCAGAGTCATTTGTATCAGTTAGGGAATGTCGCCCATTCTTATTTAGAGGTTGTAGTTACAGTCTATCATTATTTCGATTATTGGTTTAATTATTCAAACTCTTGTATTGGGACTTTATTTACTCTGGCATTATTATTATTGGAGTGTTTACTCTAGACTCAGTTGATTTCATTTCGTTGGTTATTCATATGAGATTGTTTATGAGATTGATGGTTAATGATTTAATTCTTGGTTATTGGATAACTTATTTAATAAAATTTGACATCTCTCTTTTTTTAAATATTAGGTGGCTAGTACTTAATTAAATATTTTTCAACAGTGATGCTAAGACTGAACCAACTTGATATTCTATATTAATTTAATAAAGGAGTAGCTACCCGGTATTTAATTAGACGGGTTGTCACATTGTCCTAGTTGGTCGTGAATAGAGTAATTTGATTATTTGTCGAATAAGCATCTAAAAATCTTATCCATTCATGTCTAAGTATGATGTCGACTAGTTGGTAGATCTATGGTGGGTGGAAGTTGTCCTTAGGAAAACTTTATTTAGGTTAGTGAAATCTATGAAAAATTTCCAATTTCCATTACCTTTCCCGACCACGACTAATTTTGAGAGCCACCTAAGGAATACGACTTCTTTACTGGACCTTGCCTCTAAAAATTTCCAAATTTCATCTTCCATTTCTTTTTCCTTTTTTGGGTTGTTCATTATTTTATTTTTTTGTGATTGGTGGGAATGCCAGATCCACATGATGCTTATGGTGAATTACTTTGGGATTAATTCCAAGAATATTATACGGATAACAAGCGAATACATCTCGATTATTTTTTAGGAAAGACACCGATTTTCCATTTTGTGATCAATAAGCGAGTTGCTGATTAGAAATTTCTTCTTTAGGTGAAAGTCATCGAACATAACTTCTTGTAATGGTTCTATGACTCCATCTGTGGGGGGCCACCCTTGTTTCCTCTACTCTCTATCTCCTATGCTTTAGATGTTATTTGGAGGGGGTATCTCCCTCCGTATTTCCACCTTCTAGATATTATTTTCCTATTTAGGTATGGGTCATGATAAAGCATTATCGAGTAGAAGATGGATTCCCACATATCCTTGTTTCCCCCCATTCAGTAATGCATATAAGATTATGATGATAGGTAAATGGAAATTCCTTCATTGCATGGAGTTATCCTCATCTCAGAATCACATTGTAAGGATATTCAATGTTAACGACTAGGAATTCAGTCAGTTTTGATATGCTTCTAGTTGGCACTAGGAGAATGACCTTTCCTAGTGGAAGTGTCATTATTCATACAAAAAAACTAATAAGACGATTGATTCTTTCAAATATTCCATTTTAGGATAAGATGGTTAAAAAACTTGAGATACATCAATTATAATAAGCTTCCCTAGTTCACTAGTAGCTTATACAGATATCAATTGGCAATTATGAGTGTGCTTACTAGCGCATCATGTTGTAGAGTTCAAAGTTCTCCTAGGTATTTTTTGATGAAAAAATGTGCTTAGTACAATCAATCCTCTAGTTAATTATGTTTACTGAAAGTAGGTTTATCCGGGTCAATGTAGAAAGCTTCCACCACCCCAATGATTTTCTTTAACTCCATTATGATGATGTTGCCTGGGATTTTTTTGGGGTTTGAGTAACCGTAAAATAATGTCTTATATCCTCATCATCTAATACATTGTCTATCTTTTTGGTTTTGTTCAACGGAACCTTTGCCATTTTTCTCCTCCACATAGTCATCCAGGTGGCCTTCTTGAGCCAAGTCCCTCGAGTGCGACTTATGAGCCTTATATCCCTATGCTCCTTGTGGTAGAAGCATCCTAGGTTCGTGTTCTTATTCAATTAGTTCCCTGCCTTTTTCTCGTCCACTTAAAATATTGGTGATCCTTAATCTTGTAGCTTGGTTCTTTAAAAATAATCTTAATGGTGCGATAGGATTTAACGGGGTATGAATTTTCACTACCCTTAGCTCCACCGTTCTTCTTTTTCCCCTTTCTTGGGAACATTCCCCCTATCTCAAATGTTGCTCGCCTTTTGTCGACCATTATCTTACTACGTGCCTACATCTACATCTTCCACTTTGGCATACTTCTCAATTCTAGACACCATGTTATTTATAGTCGTGTCTTTCTTCTTGCTGAGGGATTAGTACATCTTAAAGCTATTTAGGAAGCCTATATTGAATTAGGCCATTACACCTGTTCAGAGTAATGTTCCACCTTATGCAAGAATTCCTAATATCATTGAGCATAATCAGTAAGTTTTCTTGTGGATTATTATCTAATACGAGGAGGGAGTTTGTCCCATTTAGATGGGTAAAAATAGTGATAAAACTTACGGTGAATGCTTATGCGAACAGTTTAAAGTTAGAGATATACCGATGTGGTAATTTCTCAGGCGACTTTTATGCAACATTCCCTAAACTGGAAGGAAAGATCCGGCATATGAGGGCCTCATTATTATTCCATAGTGTTATGACCTAAATCTACTAAGGAACATGATTAGTGGGACTAGTTTTCCCATCATAAATCTTGAATATAGGGGAGGTGAACCTTTAGGGAGGCTCAATGTCCTCAGCTAACTGGGTTAATGGAGACTTCATTTGGCAAATAAATGTATTTTGGCCTATTCCTTTGTGATCATGGTTGCTCGATGGGTAGGATGGTCATCCATATCCATCTCTATGAGGTTACATAGATCCTTCTTATTATGATGATTGATGTGGTGATCTTTCCTTCTTAGAGATCCTTCCTTGATTGTAACTCTTATTGGGTTGAAAGCTACGGGTTCAAGCGAACTAATAGCGCTTGCATTTGTATCCATGGAGATCTTACTGCATCATTTCCAAGTGATGTTTTAGGCAAGAACTCTCCTTTCACTGCATCATTATTCACGATGGCATTGCTCCTAAGCATCTATGAGCCTTGATATCTGGTTGGATCATAGTGGTTATTTATTCTCCACATTTGATCTTTGCATGGATGGTAATGAGAGCTGAGAGTATTACAGCTCCATTTGGTTGGATCAAAGACATGATCCTCAGAGTTTCGTGGCCATTCTTGATGTATTTGCTTCACAAACATGATCCTTAGAGCTTCGTAGCTGAGAGATGGAGAGATTTTACTGTGTAAATGAGACATGATTGCTTGTTGTCAGGTTAAAAAAGGAATTTTGTTTCACACGGATGAAGCCATTTGTAGGTGGTAAAATCCAATTGGAAATATTCAACACAATTTTAAGTTGAGCAAAAAGTAAATCATGAACAATAAAAAAATAATAATAATTGCATGGTTTATCTATTTGCTTAAGTCTACGAGAGTTTTTCTCTTTTCTATAGTATCCTTCCAATCACATTGATTAGACACCCTTTTCGTATGGGTGAGGGTTACATTTATTGATAAATTAAGAAGATTGAGTTGTGTAAGGCTTGATATCCGGGATTACTATACTAGCTTAATCGATTGTATCTCGCTTCTTGATGATCCCATGTCGATTAAGTCCATCAACCCTTATTTTCTTAGATGAGATCTTGGTTGAATCAATGGTACGTCCTTTCACGTGTGTTCAGATTATTCTACTCATAATATCTAGCCCACATCCAATCACATGAGGGACCATACTACCCGAAACCAAACTATGAAGACCTACACCTATGCCTTCAGGAATCACTCATTACACTACTAGTTATATATATAGTAAGTCCCAACCCAATATCCTTAAAGCTATAATAAGGGAAATCACTATGACATTATACCTAAGGTACAACCTCATACCCTTGGCTATATGAGATATTAGGGCCCATTATTCTAACTCATGAGATGGGTGCCTTAGTACGTAGGATCAAGGTAATAAGACCTAGGTAGAGCACCTAACACTCATAAGGAGACCACAAGTAGTGATGGCGAATCGACCCCATTAAACCCTGATTCATCCCAAATATTGTATTTTATACCCATTTATTCTTGCGCAATTTAGCCCCCTCACCTATGTTAATTCGTATATTTATTATCATTAACTAGACAACCTATATCATTTATTTTTACATGCTTTTAGAGGTATAATTGAGCTTTTGTATGTGTTATGCATGCACAGTGCAAAGTTGGATGCGTTTCAAAAAAGTTTCATCGTAAGACGAAACTTCAAGGGAAATTTTATCTTTTCAAACTCCCTATTTGTATGTTGTACCAACATGTATATCTTCAAACTATCTTCCCTTGGGTACCGACCATTCGTCATTATGATCATGAATGAGGAAGTTATGATCATTTTCCAAAAGTTTGGGCATATTCTTCATCTTTAAGGTTAATTTGGTAATTTTATACCGAAATATTTGGAGGTTTAAAAGAAACAACATGTATATAATTGAATTATCTTCATGTGGGTTTGGACCGTGCGTCATTCCTAATCTGTATGAATATTTTATGGCCTTTTTCGTACGACGTGTCAGAATTGGATCAGAGTAGGATTGGGACTGCCAGGATCCAAATCGATTCACAATTTTCCCGAATCGATTCGGAATGACAAAAGTCCGCAAATTTCATTTTTTTTGGGGGGGGGGGGGGGGGAGGTGGTGGTGGTTCATGTAGGGGAAAAATTTCCCTTAAAATGGGAGATCATTTTCACACTTCTTAGATCATATTTTAGGGCTTTTTTGGGGAGCTTTCGCTCTCCTCTCTCTTTGGGTTTATACCCATTTATGTAAGTACCATTTACTATCCATTATCTTCTCCACTTAATATATGCTCTCCTTTGTTTTTTTCTTTCTTATTTCCATGCTTAGATAGTTAGTTATAGTTTGTTAATTATTGTTTTTATTTACCTAATTTGTTGTTTAATTAGTTTAAGCCATATATTGTAGCTAGTTTAAGGGGTTGGGTCATGTTTCTTCCATTGATGGGCGTTGCTCTCCGGTTTTGGATGAAATTGTGTTTAAATGACACTGCGTGTATTAATGTTGGAATGTTATGCATTTAACTTTCTTTGTCACACAATGTTAGTGTTTATTGTGATATTCCGAGTTTAATCCACATGTGACCATTTTTTTAAATATTTTATCTCACATTTTTGGATTAAATTCCTTCATGTGTGATGTTTATAATTAATTGATTATGCTCGATCAAATGTTTTCAAACCGAAATCGTAATTATGCATTGTTTAGCCCATGTCTGGGATGTGACCCTACCCTCGTTTTATTATTTTTATTTAGCGCATTGGTGAATTCTTATTTTTCATTTTTCCCTTTTTAAACCCATCACCTCTTACACTTTTATTTTAGAAGTGAAGAATCAATTAAAGTCTGTCGAACACTCCCTGTGGATTATCGATACCCAGACTGGATGCTATACTCCATTGTTTAGTGTTGTAAGAGTTTAGGTTTTTTGCATCGTGGTGGGAAGCCGATAACAAAGATTAGCGTATCTACACGGATGCTCGGTTTCCCTTGTATCAAAATGGCGCTGTTGTCGGGGACTATTTTGTTACATATTGTAGTTGATTTATTATTTCGTAATATTTTTTTCCCTTTATATTTATATTCTTTATTTTAGCCTTTCTTTTTTACATGTGCTAAATTGCTTCGAGAAACTGAAATTTTGGTTCTTGTCACTCTTTTCTTAAATTGCCTATTTTGAAATATCTCACCCTAACTCTTTTGATAATTTTAATTTTTATGATAATAGTTATCAAGGTTACCCTCCTAAGACTGTGCGTGAATGCCTTCCAATTCTTTAATATGAGCATCTTGAACGTGAAAGTCAAGAATTTGCAAATAACCATTCATCGCCTTTGGAGGAAACTTCGCGTTTAGGGGAATCTGTTAGCTATGAGCAAACCTCACAAGAAGATGTTATGTCTTCTTGTTGGTTTGATCATCAGTTAACTTTTAAGGAATCAAATGACCAGTTCGAGAGTTCTGAAGCTTTATTTTTAGAAATAAATGCCCAACTCAATGAGATCATTTCTTTTTCAAAAAGCCTGATTGAGGTTGAAACTTGCATTTCACATCCACCCCTTTTTTAAGAAGAAATCATTGAGAGTGATCCAAGATCTTTCAAATTCAACCTCTTATTAATTCTTCCAATTGTATTAAGGTTGATGGTCCTTCCTTTCCTTTGTTCCCTACTATTAGCGAACCATTAACATTATCACAAGAATCAGATGAAAGTCTTAAGGACTTTGCTTCGATTCTTGAACCAGAGTGTTATTTTGAGATGCTTCATCTCATGGGATTTTTTCTTGCACTTGACCCCCCCCCCCCCCCCATTCCAATTAAAAAACCTTGGGTATGTGATTTCAATTTTCTCAAAATCAATGTGGACTTGTCACCTTTAGTGTCCAAACCCCCCATCACCCTTCTAAATTTTTTAATTGGTGATGGTTCATCTCTTACGCCTTACATGTGCCTTCTGTTGTTCAAATGGAATTCTTATTTTACGGGAGGCATTCATTCAAGGGAGGGTCCACCATTGATCCTTCAAAGCCAAATCATATATTGGTTAGTTCCTCAAAATTTTTGACTTCTAGTGTGTAGTTAGTTATAAGTTAAAATTGTAGGTTGTAAATAGTTAGTTTTTCTTTCTTTCCTATTTTTCTTTCTTTTTAATTGTATTCTAGTGTAATTAGTTAAACTTTTTATTATTCTTTTTGTTATGCTTGTTACTAACATGTTTTGTAGATTCAGTGGACTTGCACTTATCGAGGATCGCTCCATTGTGGGTAGTATCTTTGTTTTCCTCTCTTTATGTTGTGTTCTTGATTTGCATTAAGGACAATGTAACATTTAAGTTAGGGGTTGTGGGTTATTCTTCCCATTATTTTGTTTTGTTCCATTGATTTGATCACATGTTAGTTACTAATCAAGCTTTTGTTGAAAATTAAAAATTTTCAAAAAAAAATTCTTTCTTTTTTCTCCTTTCTTGGGCATTTTTCCTTTGTTTTCGATGAAATTTTTTAATAAATGCCCGATCCAATAGATAATTCAATGATGCATGCTCTCAATTTTCAAATTTATTAGACTTTAGTCCTCAAATCATTGACATTATGAATAACTTCATGAATTAAACTTTGAACCCATGAGCATATGCACTTCTCTTGTTTCACTGATTTGGTTTAAGATTTTTATAAGTTGGTAATCTTTTGTTGCATTATATATACTTACATAAGTGAGATTAGATACATACCTTAATTTTTTAGTGTTATACACTATTATTTCCTCCTTGAAAACGATAAATTTTTCGGTAATCTCACTATTCTTTTATTGATCGTTCATTAATTGAGTTCATTTATTATATGTGTTACATAAGCATGATTTTCAAAAGTATTTTGACTCAAGAATTGTGAAAACGTTAGGAAATTATCATAGGCCATCTTTGTTATATACCCATATTGGCCTTGACTTCACCTTATATATTTACCTAGTCAACCCCTTTGAACCTTAATATTGCCTTTCATTTCATAACCCAAAATCCCATAACCAAATCCACATTGGAGTTATAAACCATATTTATCACCTTCCATACCTATATTTGGAATGATACTTTGGATTGAATGATATTTGTGTTACGTGGTTGCAATTAAGCATGTGAGAGTGAAAAAGTGAAGAAAAAGGTGTTGTGAAAAAGAAAAGAAAAAGTGAAAAACAAAAGAAACCAAAAGAAAAATAAGAGAAAAAGAAAAAAAGAAAAGAAAGAGAAAGTTGTATATGTTTATATAGTGTTCAATAACCTTTGTTCACTCTCTCCATTGTTATATTCAATTATTTTTATGGATATTTTATTCCAATTTTGATTGTGACCACATTTTCCATTATTCCACGTGTTCATCTCCGAACACCTTTGAATCCGTACATATACCTTTCGTTTCATAACCTTAACCCCAAACCTACTTTACAATCCTATACAAATCCTATGTGATCCTAGGGTGATTTAATTTAAAAGTCGTAATAGATTTTATAATCTATGAAAATACATTTCGCCTCCTTTAACGAGCGGTATCTTTCATTGAGATTACATGTTTTTCATTTTTTATATAGAATTTTTCATCTGTGACATGTGTGAGGCCAAGATTTCATTTACGTTCACCCTTTATGCTAGCATGTCCCGTGTACTACCTCTTGTTCTTAGTGATTTCATTTATTGAGATTAATATCCGAAGAGCATTGATATTTATGCACGCTTTAACGTTTATCCGATTTATATGAGTTTTGCCAAATCATACTTTGCATGTGCTCTCTCCCCTACCACTTTTAAGGTTTTAACTCGATGAAGTTCTTTCTATAATGTTAATAACTATGGACTTTTTTGTGAATTCATTCACTTTTCTAATAACATTTTGAAATACATTTTGTTATTGTTAAGCATGTCTTTTTGATTGATTGGGCATGTTTTGAGGAAACTTTGATGTTTGTGGTTTTTATCCCTGAAAACCCTCACGAGACAACACTCATCCACTACTGTAACCTAGGGGTTTAACAAATTATTGCATATGCTAAATGCAATCATTCGCCCACGAAAGTGGACTTTATCCTTTGTACATGTTTCCTCCCTTTTTGGTATTTGTTTCTTATCTGGTTTCTTTGCACTTCATTACTAGGGATTAGAATTGTGTAAGTTAGAGGATGTGATTTGTCTCGAATATTATATTTTATACCCCTTTATTCTTGTGCATTCTAGACCCTTCGTGTACGCCAATTCCTATATTTATGCTCATTAACTCGACAACCTCTATTATTGATGTTTATATGCTTTTTGAGGTATAATTGAGCTTTTGTAGGTGTTATGTGTGCACAGTGCAAAGTTGGATGCGTTTTGAAAAAGTTTCATCGTAAGATCCAACTTTAAGGGCAATTTGATATTTTCATACTCTCTATTTTGTATGTTATAAAAGTACCAACATGTAGATCTTCAAACTATCTTTGCTTGGCCGCCAATCGTGCATCATTACAATCCTGAATGAGGAAGTTATGATTATTTTTTAAAAGTTTTGACATATTCTTCATATTTAAGGGTAATTTGGTATTTTATACCGGACAATTTGGAGGTTTTAAATGCACCAATATGTAGACAATTGAATTGTCTTTGCGTGGGTTACGGCCGTGCGTCATTCCGAGTTCGTATGGCGATTTTATGGCCTTTTTTGTATGACAAGTCAGAATTGGATCGGAGTAGGATTGGGACTACCAGGATCCAAATCGATTCAAAATTTTCCCCAATCGATTAGGAATGACAAAAAGTTCGCAAATTTCTTTTTTTTGGGGGGTGGTGGTGGTGGGGTATTTAGGGAAAAACTTTCCCTTAAGTTGGGAGATCATTTTCACACTTCTTAGATCATATTTTATGGCTTTTTTTGGGAGATTTCCCTCTCCCCTCTCTTTGGGTTTTAGCCATTTATGTAAGTACCATTTACTATTCATTGTCTTCTCCACGTAATATATGCTCTCCTTTGTTATTTTCTTTATTTATTTCTTATTTCCATGCTTAAAAAGTTAGTTATAGTTTGTTAATTCTTATTTTATTTACTTAATTTTTTTTAATTAGTTTAAGCCATGTATTGTAGCTAGTTTAAGGGGTAGGGTCATTTTTTGCCATTAATGGGCGTTGAGATCCAAAATTTAGGTTTTGGGTAAAAACTTTTGCCATTAAATTTCTTTGTCACGCAATGCTAGTGTTTATTGCGATATTCCGAATTTAATCCACGTGTGACCATTTTTTATTAAATGTTGAATCTCACATTTTTGGATCAAATTCCTTCATGTGTGATGTTTATAATTAACTTACTGTTCTTGATTAAATATTTTCCAATCGAAATCCTAATTATGCATTATTTATCCCATGGCGGAGATGTGACCCTACCCTTGTTTTATTAATCTTATTTAGCATAGGTAACTTCTGATTTTCCTTTTTCCATTTTTAAACCCATCACCTTTTTACACTTTTATTATAGAAGTGATAAATTAATTAAAGTTTGTCGAACACTCCCTGCGAATTCTCGATACCCGGACTGGCCGATTTACTACATTGTTGAGTGTAGTCACAGTTTATGTTTTTTGCATCGCGGTCGGATGCTGATAACAATTATTAGAATATCTACACAGACGCTCGATTTCCCTCGCATCAAACCCCTACTAATAGGTTATGCACAAGCGCACGCGCACACACACACACATGTATGTTCACGTAATCCACACACTTCAACAATAAACCGACTCTATGGGTTATTAAAGATAAGACCATTTATTTCACGTTTTACTCAACATTTGTTATTAATCGGACATTTAGGACTTAACCTTGACCTTAAGGTTCCTAATAATAGGCAACGTTACAAACCTACTATTTTATATGTTAATACTAATTTACTCCCAAAGTCTTGAAGTTACCATTTTACAAATAACACTTAAACTCCCTATATTAACCAAGATTAACAAGCTATAGGACCACCGAAGTGATCCCCCCAAACCAAATCAATCTTCCTTTTATGGATCGATCCAATCTAGTCTTGATCGATCTGTCAGGTTTAATCTTTATGCTCACCTCAAGATCAATAATGGCTATGAGATACAACCTAAATCCACCCTAAAACCATTAACAATAACCAACTCCCTTCCTCCAAACACATAATCTTTAAATTAAAGATGTCAATATGTTTTCACATTAATTAAAGTGGTTCTAACGCAGTTAAACGTTAAAAGCCATTAACTTCAATCTAAACCTATCTTCATCTTCTTCATTCAAGTGGATTAATTTAACATTATATTTCAAGTCAAATTCTAAAGTTAACGTTGGAGTTTTGAAGCTTATTACATGGATGTAACTGATCTAAAGTTTTCATTGTCAAATTATAATGTTTCATTAATTAATTTGCCCATTCAATTGAACTATTTCATGTATTCATCAAATAGTAAAACTAGGGTTCATTACTTAATTAAATTAATTCCAAAAATAATTATAATTACTTAAATAATTAGTTATCTGATCTTTCCTACAAATTCTAATATATATATAATCATCGTCATAACATAAATCTAATTTCATTTTTGAGAAATTAGACTTGCCATAAGGGGATCTTTGTTATCAGCCCTATAAAACTCCAATATCCAAAGCTAAGGTTTCCCTCTCCTTTCTCCTTAGTTGTTAGGGTTCTTAAGAGTTTTAAATTAGTTTTAGGTTAATCTTTTTAATTTATATTATTTGTTACTTTCTTAATTAGGTTGGGACCCTATTTTAGCATAATTATAAAATAACCAAAATAAGATCCAAATGATCTCAAACTTATCCCAACACATATACTACCCTAAGGAGCCATTTTTCCATGAACCAATTACATGCTTTGACCCACCCGGAAGTTAATATTTTTTAGAGTTAATTATTTATTTAAATTTATTAATTATCCAATATGTGTCATTTTGAATTAAAACTAATTAATAATTAATTAAATAACCTACTTCATAATCGATGTGATCCAATGTCGAGGGAATAATCCAAACAAGGAAACCCCCGACATGTAGCCCCGTGACCCGTCCATGGCCGCCCACAATACTAAGTCACTAAATATTTATTTTAATAATTTAGTATAAGTTATTCATTTACTTAGTCAACATGTAAGGTGTATTTTAATTAGTTACCCTAACTATAATTAATATTTATTCAAGCATCACAATTCAACTATGTAACAAAACATATGCAACATGACAATCTACAAAATAGCAAACAGAATGTGACAAGTAATTTTAAATTAGGGTAACTTAAATCAAACCCCCTAAATTGTTGGTATTTAACACCCTACCTATTTTCAAAAAAATAAACTTGAATAAAACACAATTTTATGCATAAAATGTTAAAAATTTACTGAAAATGGGTAAGGTGTAAAAAATCAATATTTTAGGGGGGGTATGGTGTAATTTACCCTTTAAATTATAATGCAATTAATAATTATAATAAATACCATAAAATATGGGGTATTACATTCCTCCCCCTTATAAGAGAAATTTCATCCTCGAAATTTGATTTTTATACCTAATTCAATAATCTCTAAATATTTATGTAGCATGTCCTCCTCATGTTTGCACGTAGACTTTCCCTCGCTATAATGTCCCCATTTGGCACAAACTAAAGAAATGGTCTTTTAGCGCAAAATATTCTCACTTTGACATAGGATACATTGTTGACTCTCCTTGTAACTCACATATGACTATAGCTTCGTCTCGTCAACGTTTATATGATTGTACACCATCCTATATATCAAGAATTTTCTTAGAATTTATACGCCAAAGACGTCGTGCACACGTTGAAGTTAATTGGATTAGGCCAACCAATATACCAGTGGCCCAACTTATCCAAGATCATGCAAGAACCTATATATCAAAGTTCCAAATTCCCTTTGGATATGAAACTCAAAACCCTTTTATCTAATATACCTTCAAAAGAACCTAACCCCGTCATCAAACTCCAAGATACATCTCATATTGTATACATATCGCTTTTCCCTACTCTGGGAACTCCTCATACACTCCTGCACAAGAGCCACCTTCTCTAAGGTCTATTGAACACAATATAGACCTATGATCTCTTTGTCCGACGTCTATAAACTGACAACTTGGGAAAAAATAAGGTTGGCCATGCATATTATCGTTGGATGCCATACTGATAGTCTACTAATGAATATTATCATAAGAAAAATTCATGAGTTGCAGGTGTTGTTCCTAACTTACCTTGAAATTTAGGACAAATGCTGACAATATATCCTCTAGAATTTGGTTCACATACTTAGTCTGACCGTCTATATGGGGGATCATACTCGAATGCAAATCCACAACCATAGATTCTTGGAAAATGCTTTAGGAATGGGAAATAAATGTGTGGTTTATTTTGAATACAATATTGAGTTGTACCCCGTGTAAATGAGCAATCTCTAAGATGATCATACTGCTCTTCTCTAAAGTTTTTTCGTACTGGAAGAAAGTGATACACTTTGGTAAGTTTATTGAAAATAAACCAAATGGCATCATGTACCCTTTGGGAAATCGGTATCCTTACAATGAAGTCCATGGATATGCTCCCCTGTTTCCACACTAGGGTTTTTAGTGGTTGTAACTCTCTAGATTCTCTTTAGTGCTCTATTTGTACTAATTGACAAATAACACACTTCGATAAAAACATTGATATGTCCCGCTTCACACCTTCTCACTAATATTACTGCGGGGGGAGGTCCAAGCCTAAGGTATGAAAGACTGATCCTGTACGAACAAGAGAATAATGATAAAACAAGATATCATTGGCAAGAAGCTCGAGAGCTAGACTTCATGATCAAATACCTCAAATAAGGAATGTGGTAACTCGAAGGACCACCCACGAAGATCAAGCTCAATCGAGAGATATTGAAGGCACATTTTATAATAGGAGTTATGATTTACATGTATTATCCCTTATTATTGAAACACTTAGAGCTTTTTTGTAATAATTCTGAGCTCAATTGGTACCTTCGAACTACAATGTCTGGAAGGAGATGGGAAAAATCACGTTCTCTATCGAATAACCTCATTTTTGGAACCTCACAGGGACTTGGTTTGGATGATTAGGAACAAGGTGACGTTTGGTAATCAATAACAACCTCTTTTGCACACTTAGGAAAAACTTATGTTCAAGAAGAACATTAATGGCCTCTCGAGATACCATCATTTGAGGTTCCTCGCTCGAGGGACATCACATCCAATAGTTATTAAAAAATGTCCCTTACATCTCTCATAAATAATTCCAAGTTTTTAAAGCAACCATCACTCAAAGGACCGTAATTGGCTAATTAGACAGCTCATCTCATATATTGATGTTCACTATGTTTCCTATAATTTTAGAGTCTCGAGAAAGGTGACACCTGAGTGAGTTTATTCCTTGGACCACTATAACATTTAAGAGAAAGCCCCATCAGCCATCATAAAGGATTACTTTTTTCCATCCTATCACATCTTAACTAATGCAAAGAGACCTTTAAACCCACAAATAGTGTTCTCGCCAAAACATAATATCTCATTCATTGAATGTGCTATATTTAGAATTAATTGCACAATACTCTAAGCAATAAATGAGGTCAGGTCATTTAATGTGGGCAAGGTTGCTAGAATGACCTTACCCTCGTATAAATTCTTCCAGTTGTTTCCTTTAATAGTATGATCTTTTCCCCCACAAAGTTGATGCCCAGTTTTCTCTAAATACGAGAGTTTATTATGAGTTTACCACTTTGGTTATAATACCCCTTGATATTTAGAGTTCAACCACTTTTGTTTTACAAACATTGGAATTGATTTCACACCTAGTTTGTTGCCTCACCTTTATTGTGCCAAGGTTCTTGTTCCTTATCCTTCCAAACAAGTTGGTTGTGGGGACCCATTTCATTTACTATAGTCAAATAACATTTATTATGTAAAGTCTCATTTAATACAGAGTTTTTAAAGACATTATAGTTTTCATTTATGGTGTTATTATTTGTGCACTAATCATCATTCTTTGTTCTTCGAATTTATCAAAACCCCAGGTGCTCAGGAAATAATGGGAATATCTAATGCTAGATCTAGATCCTTCACAACACCACCTACGGTGTTGCAAGCTCAATTTGTTTTGAGAGGAGTTCCTCATACCGTTACCAATAACACTACTACCCCTCCAATGGGATCACCAATCGCGGCTCCTTTTGTTTATGGACGATCTCAAACTAGTACCAATAATGTTATTGATCCACCAGTCACAACTCCTTTTTCCAATCCAGGAAATGGAACACCTATTGCTCCACCAAGTGCACTCCTGAAAGTGGTGGTTCCTGCAAAATAACCCTCCTCCGCCTAGTATAGAGGAAATGAAGAAGGAACTTAAGAAGATGGTGCAAACTTCTAAAGTTATAGGGGAAGCTTCCTCGACATACCATGACTTCTGTACACGATACCCAAAGGAGTGCAATAACGAACCTTACCCAGTGGGGGTACGTCCCACTCATTTTTGAAAAAAATATGGGTAAAGGGGGAAACCCCAAAGATAATGTACAAAGATTTGTTAAAAATATTGGACCCATTGCAATGACAAAAAGATAAGGTTAAGAGAGTTTTCCAAATATTTATTAGAAAAAGCTTACACATGATACTTCAATTTGGAACCTGACAGTGTGGCCTCTTGGGAAGAGCTCCACATTAAGTTCGTTTAAAAGTTTTTCTTGGCAGAAAGCGAGTTCACCCTCACTCAACTTGTGCAAGAGAAGCAAAATCCTGATGAAGATGGGATGGCATATATCAGTAGATCGGTAAATAATCTATAGATGTGAGAGATCAAACACGAGAGAGAAAGCTCTTGAAAGTTTGTGCGTAAGGTTTTCTTTTGGAATGTATTTTCGATTTGATTAATAGGACTAGGGAAGGAATGTTCGGAGCATTCCCAAAGTCAGTCAGGAATATTTCCTTCATCGTAAAGCCCTTATTACCACCAACCTTGGAAGGTTTAATATTGAGGACACAAACAAATTCATGGAGGGGGATGCCCCCATGAGTTAATTACACTAATAATTAATAACGGAGATAAAGAGGTGGAAATGATGGTCATAGAGGAAGGGTCAAAACGAGGAAGTTATATGGTAAAGGGTACCACCTCGAATTACCTTGTACATTAGAACAAGGTTTAGATATCTAAATGAACATTATCCATGATAAAGTGTGTAGGCCTATTAATTTTAACACGGACCATGCGACACAGGAGGATAAAGACAGCCTAAGGTTTTTCCAAGTTTACAACAAGTTAGGCCACTAAAGTAGCAAGTATTTTTCGATAACACGCTCATCGACACACATGCTAAGAAAGGGGATATTTAGTTTCCCCAGGCTAATGTGAATGATAATTCACTAGCATTCATGGGGCCAACATGGCCACTGCTTATGACGAAGAGGAAGAGAAGATAATGAAAGAACAATGGTTCCTCAAAGGAACTTTTAAGGAATCTTGAGAAGAATGTGTTCTAAATTTCCCACCAAACTTTGGAGGATGACATGTGTCCAATCAATGATTTCAGAAAACGGTTAGAGGATTTCTCTATGCGAGCTGCGAACGCAATAATAGCTTATGATAAATCAGCCTATAGAGATGTGGACGAAGTCTATGAGCTGTAAGAAGACCATATTGATCCTTGGGTGGAATGTGAAGCGATATCACATTCACAAATGTTTAGTTGGTTCTTTAACCCTGTGGGGTTTTTAGAGAGTTACAGAATAACATGGATCCAAACTTGTGGCGGAAAGGACCTATGGCCAAGATTTTGAGGAGATTCCTCTCTGAGTTCACTTTCTTTGAGGGAGGTCGATCAGTCAGATACCCCCACAAGAGGATACTTTATGTAATAACATGTGTGAATGGGTGCAGCTTCAATCGTGTCTTGTTGGATGGAGGGGCTTCCATCAACATCATACCCATTAGGTCTTTTTGTGATTGTAATATTTCTAAGAGAATGATTTTTCCAAACCCTTTGGCCATCTCAGGGTATGATAATCAATCCTCCAAGTCCATTGGTTATATTAATGTGGGTATTACCATGAGGAATATCAATTCCTATATGAAGTTGCCATTTACCTACCATTAATGTGCTAAGTTAAACATTAAAAGGAAAGAAGTAGTTATTCGGGCTTCCAAGAAGCTATTCGCATGTGAAGAAGAACACTTGGCGGATGCACCTTTCTATATAGAGTTTGTTGAGGAGGTTTTGATGCTCACTGAATACACCAGTGGCACTAGAATACCTAGCTCTAGGGAAAGAGTGCGTGACATATCTTGCCCGATGGGACATTTTGAAGAGCATGAGATGGATCGAGAAATAGTGACACCCCCAGCCTGTACAGATAGTGGCACAATAGGATGAAGCCTCGAATTGATCTGATCGAGCACAAGGTTCGACAAGAAAGAGATCTTAGTAGATTTCATTGAGAGATATGGAGAAGGACATACAAAAGAAGCCACACAAGTAATAATAACTTATGTAATGTAAAATGTTGGTTTCACCTAGTGGAAAAATTATGTACAAGATGTGAAGGTGTGAGCAGGAAATTGAAGGCTTAGATGATGAGGATGACCCGGTTTATAAATTTTCTATGGAGGACAACCAAGGACAGTGTATGGTGATTGATAGCCCTTATATCCAGGAGCTTGTAGAGTAAGTATAGGAGGATATATAGTGCATAAGAGGTAGGCCAAGGCCCCAAATACAAGAACTGAAGAATGTAGATCTCATAGAGGGAGGTGATCATCCTAGGCCAATCTTCATTACGATAGACTTGGAAGGTACATCGAGAGGAGCACTCCTTAAGCTGTTATGAGATTTCAAAGATATTTCTGTATGGAAATATAGAGAGATGCTAGAAGTTTATAAGGATGAAAGATGCTACAAGTTATGTAGTGTTTGTTTTTTATGGTGTTAAGGAGAAATAAGAAGTACTTTTCTGGTGTTTTGGACAAAATGGTGTTTTAGATATATTTTTTAGGTGGAATTATAAGGACCCTAAGGTTATTTACACCTAATGTTTTAAAAGGTGAGAGGCAAATGCGAGGCCAAGCAGATGCCTCAATTTTAAAAAAAAAATCAACAAAATATTCAAATTTTTTTTCTAAAATTACCATTTGATAGTATGAATCAGTTACATAAGTATAGAATTACTATTTGATATGAATATCATTATGATGCATATTACACCTATAACATTTCAATAATTAATTACGTTATTTTGTTTTATTTTAAATCCGAAGATAGCTTGTTATATGATTTCTTTATTTTAGATGAGTTTTTTGTTATAAATGATATTTATAAAATTTTGGATAAATATTGAAGTAGTTTTATAACAAAAACTGAGCTTAGTATCTTTATAACAAAGACTTTTTTGAACATTATTTTTTATAATAGATTATGTGTTTTCGGAACTTCTAATAATATTGGTTATGAATTTAGGACACTTAACTTATTTTTTCTTTTGTAAAAATAGTCACTTTATTTTTTTATTTTTTTTAAATACCAACTATACCATATATTAAAAAGTGAAAGAATAGTATTTTAACTTCCTCATGAGACTTCCATTTTTGGTCGTTGAATTTTGGGGGCTTCGGTCACTGGAGGACTTCTGATCACCAATGCCACTGTCACTAGACGACAAAAATAAATTTGTCGTATGAAAAAAACTGATTTATAATTTTTAAACAACACTAGTTTTCTGCATCATTTGACACCATATACATCCCTCGGATCGACGAACATGCAAACTGAAAAATTAAATTTGCGTTTTATCAATGCAAAATTAATTTTACAGTTTAGATTTTTACATTGAAAATTTAAGTTTTAAAATGTAAAGTATCCCAAACTCCATCTAAAATATCTACAAACATAGTCAACTATCATAAATTGCTACCTGTAAACAAAATAACTAAAATTAAAGTTGCATTATATAAAATATGAAATTAAGAAGACAACAACACAAGTAGACACAAAAAAACATAAGATTCACAACCCGAACCACTTGAAGTTGTCAAATAGACTTCGAAGAAAAAAAATTCCCATGCGACAAACACTGGGTTTTAAATATCTAGAGGTCATTTTTATTACGAGTAAGATTATTTCGGATAAAGGATAACCCAGTAGGATTCTTCTCATTTGCTCGAGAGCTGTCGGAAGTGGAGTGGGAGAATTTGAGTAATATGAGCTTGTTGCCTGCTCATAGACGGAGTAGTAAAGGATCCTTGTTAGGGTGTAGGAGATGAGAATCCTTAATGGGGTGTCATATCCTCACTTGGTATATTCTGTCCATTGTCGCTTGACATTATCTACTATAAGAAAAAAAAACATTATACTAACTATATATATATATATATATAAGGAGTATAATAGTTGTACTATTCCATAAACATATAAGACAATTAGAGGCTAGGATTTAAAGAATCTAAGGGTATGAGATTTTGCCATGTCTCTTTTTCTCCTACACTTCCTTAATCATGGTTCTCTCATATTTCTTTTACAAATTTATACCTCCATATTTGGTTTCCCCCTCTTTTTCTCCTCATCAAATTTTTACTTTAATTCAAAAGATGGGTATTTTCAGAACACTATCCATTCCACCCACCTTAGTCAATTGGTACACACTCTCTCTTCTTTCACAAAAACAGATGCAACCCCATATCTCTCTCTATCGGTCTCTCTCTCTCTCTCTGACTTATTTTTTTTACTTCCATTACATATTCTTTACAAAGACTTTTTCCCATTATGTGCATATTTGTTTATATGTGTTTGCATTTAGGTTTCAATAATTTGGGGATTCTTTACGTTCTTTTTTTTTGTTTTTTTTACCAGATCTACGCGTTTGACAATCCATCAGAATGGGGTAAGTGGAATTTCGTGTTGTTGCATTTGGCTACCCTATGGTACTCTCTCTCTCTCTCTCTCTCTCTCTCTCTATCTCCCTCTCTCTCTCTCTATCTCTCTCTAAGGTTTAGAAAACCTCTAACTTCCAATTTAGGTTTTGTTTTAAAAAAAAATTGTATTTTAGTTTCATTTTTGCAACGTTGCTTTGAGAGTTTGGATTTTGTGTTTATGTGTATCTGTAGCTGAGATGATCTCACTGTAACAACCCAGGTTTTTGAGCGACTATTTTATACTATTTTGCTCGATGGGCTAATTTTACAAAATAGGGGATGTTAGAGTAAATATTATTTCCCGTGAGACTTAAGGATAATATTTACTATGTTTTGTCTATTTACCGTTATGGGAAGGTGAATAGCGTTATATTGTGTATTATTGCGTCGTTATATGTAAAACGACAGTTATGACCTATATTTAAATTTGGGTATAATTAATGAAATAAAATGAAATTGGAACGTAAAAATAGTTCACATTATTCCAAATTCCAAAATAGGGGGTGCGGTTGTTTTTAGAATAGTCGAGATAGTCGAAATGAGTGCCACGTTGTATTTTTGAGTTTCGGGCACTTTTGGGGTTTTATGACTCAATTAAGTGGTTACGAGTCATTTTAGTGGTGTATTAGCAATTAAAGGTGGGGATTTATGTTTTAGAACCCGTTTAAGTTCCCCCACCCCTTTTTTTTCTTCATTTGTGTGAGAGAAGCCAAAGGAGAGAGAGAGAAGAGAGAGTTGGGAGAAATGGAGAGAAAGAGAGAAAATGGAAGATTTGGGCAGGATTTCGTCGCTACCGAAGGTGATCCGAGACTACGAACCTCGAGGAAAGTTTCTTACTTTCTAGATATTGATTTAATGTGATAAATCTGCATGTGTAGTTAAGTTTTGGGAGGTTTAAACCATAAATGGATTTTTGGTTGATTTTGGTGTTTAACCCTTAATCTTATGTTTTAATTTGATTTGAAGAGAAATAATTAGTTGTTTGATGTGTAGAAATGGTTTTGTAGTAATATTTGTTGTTGTGGTTGGGTAAAATATTGGGTAGAATCTTGGATGGCTCGTTAATGTCCGAAACAGCTTCTCGGAGAAAAAACTGTCCACCAGGATCGATCGATCGAGCCTGGGGGATCGATCGATCGAAGCCTTCGATCGATCGACGGCCAGGGGTCGATCGATCGACCCCTTATGAAAATGTGAGATTTTTCTAGTTTTGTTTTAGCCCTTTTCTTTTGGGTTCGAGGTTTAGGAACCTTCCTTTGGGAAGTAATGGGGAGTCCTAGAGGGTTGTATTGGGTAGACTAATGTCCTAGGTTAAGATGGGATATTTGGGTTTGCCCAAGGGCTAGTTTGTATAGGTTAATGTCTGAATGATATAGTAGGTTAACCTAAAGATAAATTGGAAGTTAAAATATTAGTGTTGAGCCTTTTGGCAGACACTCCTTCATGGAGACTCACTTTGAGGGTTTATGAAATTATATCAACTCTTGGAGGTTAGTTTGAGGTTAGTGGCACTTTGGGTCTTAGGTCATTAATAAAATGTGACTTAATAAGAATGAAATACACATTCTAAAACTTGGTACTTAATGGCTAAATGAATGGCTTTTGAAAAAGTAAAATTGGATGTTTTCAAAAGGAAAGAGTAAAGTTTTTCATAAGTGTTAACGTATGGTTACACACCTCCCTAAATCGCTATCATAAGGGAAGTTGCGTACGTGTGGTGAAGCCCCCTGGCTAATGAGTGCAGGGTGGATATAGTCCCTAGGCCATATGGGCATTTGTATTACTACGCTGGTTAGGGGATTCTGGGTGTGGTCTTGACTTTCCCGCAGGCAATATGGTCGCTTCCCGACGTTGGTAGGTTCCTAGGTTGTCTTGTATAGATAGGCCCTGGAAGATGATAGCCATTTAGGGGCGCGTCAAGTGGGGAAACCCAAAGGGACGGTCTTAGATTTATTAAAGCAATTCATGATAATGGATTGGCTTTAATTACATTTCCCGGATGTAAGAAGGGAAATGGGATATGGTTTGGCTTCGGATAACATTTCCCGGATGGAAGAAGGGAAATGGAATCATTTGGTATACAAAAGTATTTTTATGCTAATAAAAATGACTTTTGATTACACTTCCTGGATGGAAGAAGGGAAGTGGGATTTTATGAAAAAAAATGGGTCAAGCACTTTTTATGATAATAAAACTTGCTTTAAATTATGTATTCTTCCTGGATGGAAGAAAGAAAATAAAATTGGTAAATAAGTTTGACTTGGTAAACATTTGATAAAATGTTGTACCATTTATGTATATTCCTAAAGAAAGAAATTAGGAATTGTGCCATTAGATGATGGATGGGTTTATTTTTATATTCCTTGAGTAGCTGTAGATGTGACCTCCCACACTTATGCACACACATATATATTTATTGATTATTTCGTGCTAAGGATATAATGGATCTCAACGATCAACCTTGCCTAAGTAGTAGTGTATCGGGGGGGTTCCTTGTTTGGATTTCTCTTTGCGAGACACCCCACGCACGAATATGGCATAGTGTTGAGACTGGGGAGAAGTTAGCTCTTAGTACTTAGGGTTAACTAGAACATCTCACGATATTGTGCTAGGTTGCTGCTAGATTGAGAGGTGAGAAATATTACTGTTATCTGTGAGAGAATTATGCACTTAACTGTCATGCATTTTTAGTCACATGGTAATCATATCAAACCAGGCCCTGACCCGTATCTATATTTCTTTGTTTCTGCATATACTCCTTGCCGTACAGGTGCTCTTCCGCATGGACACCCGAATTTACATTTCCATTCCAGTTGTCATAGAGCTACAGCATATTACGGATGTTGTAGGTTATTTGTATTAGATGCTTCTCCCTATTGTATTCTAGTTATGCTCAGTATTTATTCGGGCGTGTTGCTCCACTGTTGCATTCACTTATTATATTATAAATATTGAATTGTAATACTCGATGTACTATTTGTATTGGTCTGTTCACCGACAGATTATTCGGTGATATTTCTTATATTGTCATTCTTCATTCATCGATTTTTGATATCCACCGTTTTTGTAAATGGGATTGTCTAAGTGTTTTTCTTTTATTTACAAAATTTTTAAATTTGACAGTCCGTCTTCTAAAATGATTGGTGGTTATCTCATACTATTATTCTAATCGGCAGTGATGCTGAGAATGGACCATCTATGATTCCTGTGATTATTAGAGTATTGGGTTGGCCACCTATTATTTTAGTAGGCGAGTTATCACAGATGGTATCAGAGGATCAGGTTCTAGAGTCCTTAGGAATCTGTACGGATGTTTTACGTCTTCTGCGTTTCTCTCTATTTGATGTAGAGCCCTAAGATTAAGATCTTTGAATTATCTTGTGAGATTTTGTTCTCCTGCCATGGTACGAGAACCCCGAAGATCTTTTGCGCGTTCAGGTGAGACTTATAAGTCGTCAGATATAGGGCTTCGAGGTAGGTTGCGGTGAAGGCGTCATAGGATGGGATTACTATAAGCTATAGGTTGTGGTCGGGGATAAGGGCCGCCTTGGAAGGTCTCTCCCTTTGTGGCATTATTTTATATTGCTGCCGTGACTACTAAGTACAGTGGAAATAGTTTTCCATGTATCGTTGTTGGTAGAGAGTGGTACTATGCTTGGGATTCCAAGAAATGTCAACTCGGAGTTGAGAGGTCCTTGACAAGGACCACATGTTGAAGTTCGGTTTGATCGAGGAAGAGTAATCTCATTTGGTGAGAGAATAAGGCTCGAGAGTCTGGCCTAGAAATGGGTATAGAAGTGCCCAAGTGTGAGGATTGGAGGAAAATATTTCACCCATTGGAATAAGGTGGAAGTGGCGGGAATGGTAGTTGCCTCTTTATGGTGGGGCAGGAATGTTTTGCCCATAGAGAGAGCCTTTCAGTGGAAACGATAGGCTCGTAAGTAAGTGTTGCTAACACTTTTGGAGAAGTAGTGTTCATGAGACCCCATTGGTGGACATCCACCTGGGGAAGACTCGTGGAGATAAGGTCGGGGAGGCTGGTAGAATGTTCTCTTTGCTAAAGAAGTTAAGAAAACTATGCGTTCTGATATTTTCGATTGAAGAACAGAGGTGATATTAGGACGCCTAGTTGGGACATTATTGGGAGTAGTTTGGTTAGGATAAGACTAGAATGATGTGTCTTGGAACCATTGGTAGTAGCCAAGGAGGTTGGCTAGTATGTTGGTGGAATTTACAACTTAGGTGCGAGTGGTGCATTTCTAAGATAAGATGGAGAAGTGTGGTACTAACCCTAGGTCCGGGCGTGTATATCGAGGTTGTGATAGTATCGATATTTTTTTTATATATAGTAAGTATATCTATATGGCTTCCATGATAGGGAAGTTCTGTATTTTCCTTTTCACTCGTTATGGGGCGAGTGGTGATATGTGTAGTATGTGCTACTTGTATTATATGTAATATACGAGTAGAGATATTTTTGGTTGAGTTGGTGTGATAGCAAGCAAATAAATTGCTAGGCTATCCTATTTCTAGTTCTAGAAGAAGGACTAGTTGTTCTATAATATCTCCCCTGGATACAGGTCGAGACTTTATAGAGGTGGTTTACGGCATGTAGGTAGTTTTCATTTTTTATTTTATTTATCATTTGTTTGTCTTGCTTTATTTTTTTTCCTTGATTGTTTGCTTGCTTTGTTTTCTTTGCTTATGTATGATGTGCCTTATCTCCACGACCACCTAGTTAAGGGGATTGTGTGGAGGGGTTCCTTATTTGGATTTTTCTTTGCGAGACACTCCACGCATGAACCTTAACGACGTTGGGAGTGGAGAGATGTGAATTTTCTTTTCTGTTCTTTCTTTTCTTTCTTTTTGTTGGGTAAGTGCTGGGTTGGAAAGTTTAGCCGAGAATCACGTAAATGAGTGATTAAGGGCTAAGTTGATGTGCGATATATGAGCACTATGATATTTTCCTCTGATCGATGTGGGGAAGACTAAGATTATGAAAGTATGATAGAGACTTATGGTTATGCCTTAATGAGAAGGCCATTTGTAAAGAGGTATATGTGTATTTTGGGATAAAGTAATTGTGGCATCTTACAGAAAGTAAATGCCTCAGTTGATTGTAATGGTGAAACTTAGAAGTAGACGTATGTTAGTAGGGTTACGAGTTAGGATTTGAGTGCTCCCGATCATGTGTCTTCGATCGTTACTTCTTGACGACCGACAATGCGAGGTAGTAGTGTAATGGGAGGGTTCCTTATTTGGATTTCGCTTCGGCGAGACGTCCCACGCATGAAACCGAGCTAATGTCGGAAGTCGGGAAAGGTCTTGGACACTAGGGATATATCTAGTATTATACTTATACGACTAGATTAGGATAGATAGATCGGCTTTAGGATTCTTAGGACGATAGGCCCTTAGGGCATGTGACGTTATGTTAGGAGGGTGGTTGGGAGTTAACCACAATAGGTTTGTGGGTAACTCTAAGTAGGATTTGATCCCTATAACGAGAAGTAAAGGATCTTGAGAGGTTCGGGATGTTGGATCAAAGAATATGAGGCCTTTCTTAGATAGATTGTTACGTCGGTAACCTACCTTTTGAGGAGTTGAAGCATGAGTTGACTTTTCTCCTACACTCGTGTTGTTAAGATCAAGAGTGGATTTAACGAACGAGTCTCTTCCAGGAATGGGAAGTATTAATGTGGGAGCATGGACTCATTGTTCACGTGTCTCACACTTTTAAAACTTCATGAGAAGTGTCATCCCCCGCTTGACGAAGAGTTCGTAACTATAGTATTCGCCTTAAAGACTTAGAGGCATTTCTCCTGGGCAGGAATTTGGGTCTTTTCACGAGCAACAAGTTTAAAATTGTGAAGGACTATCGATAGGATATTCCCTTTCGCTAAGGCAATGCGGATGGGAGTAGTATAGGCGCCGAGTACAAAACCGTCAGAGAGTTTAGTCGTGGCATGGAATGCCAAGTGTAACGAGCTTAACTGAGGAGGCGCTATTATAAGAGCATTTATGTCCGTGATTGACCCTTTCACCTACTTGTGTGGAAAGAGTAGTGAGGAATAAGGATGGGTATATCCATGGACATTAGTATCGAGTTGTCGATCATGCAACGGTCATGATTCTAGTTGATCATTGGACCAATTGCTGCTTACTCAATGGAAATGGGTGGACTAAGTGCAGATGAGTACGCCCAGCTCTTCGTAGCAGAGTTATAGAATTGTATGTATATGGGGTATTTCCTACCACCCGTAAGTGGATGTGTGGGTTTGATTTAAAGGAAGGATCTGAGTAGTGGTTTTTATGGATCTAATTTCTAGACAATAGTTTGGATCATTTCCTATGAGTTTGATGTCGTGTGTGGCTTAGTGTAGTCGGCTGAAAAGTTGCCTGTTCGTTGGAATGGAACCAGTGGACATTATATTTCTTGGACTTGGAGTGGCCCAAGAGCATTTTCTAAATGATTGGGCTCATTGAGCCGAATTCTTTTGAGGACTACGCCAATGCGAATAGGGTTTGTAGTATTGGGGTGAGCAACTATAAGTTAGTGTAGTTATTCCCTAGTAAGGGTGTAACGTGTTTCGAAAAGTAAGGCAATTAGTGCCGAGATTATGTAGGTATCTCCTCCCGTAGTAGAAGGGTAGGATCGATAGTTCATGTGGAACGAATTGGCACTACGTTATAGAATGATGATGTGGACTGAGATCGATATTGATGACCTTAGTCTCAGTCCTGTGGGGACGCTGCACTGCAGAGGGGTTTGCTAGCATGATAGCACGGTTTTTGGTATAGTATACCCTTAATATGGTTATGGGTTACGCCTGAATTTTGAGGGCAAAATTCCCCTTTAAGAGGGGGAGTATGTAACAACCCAGGTTTTTGAGCGACTATTTTATACTATTTTGCCCGATGGGCTAATTTTACAAAATAGGGGATGTTGGAGTAAATATTATTTCCCGTGAGACTTAGGGATAATATTTACTATGTTTTGTCTATTTACCGTTATGAGAAGGTGAATAGCGTTATATTGTGTATTATTGCGTCGTTATATGTAAAACGACAGTTATGACCTATATTTAAATTTGGGTATAATTAATGAAATAAAATGAAATTGGAACGTAAAAATAGTTCACATTATTCCAAATGCCAAAATAGGGGGTGCGAATGTTTTTTGAATAGTCGAGATAGTCGAAATGAGTGCCACGTTGTATTTTTGAGTTTCGGGCACTTTTGGGGTTTTATGACTCAATTAAGTGGTTATGAGTCATTTTAGTGGTGTATTAGCAATTAAAGGTGGGTATTTATGTTTTAGAACCCTTTTAAGTTCCCCACCCCTTTTTCTTTCTTCATTTGTGTGAGAGAAGCCAAAGGAGAGAGAGAAGATAGAGTTGGGAGAAATGGAGAGAATGAGAGAAAATGGAAGATTTGGGCCGAATTTCGTCGCTACCGGAGGTGACCCGAGACTACGAACCTCGAGGCAAGTTTCTTACTTGCTAGATATTGATTTAATGTGATAAATCTACATGTGTAGTTAAGTTTTGGGAGGTTTAAACCATAAATGGGTTTTTGGTTGATTTTGGTGTTTAACCCTTAATCTTATGTTTTAATTTGATTTGAGGAGAAATAATTAGTTGTTTGATGCGTAGAAATGGTTTTGTAGTAATATTTGTTGTTGTGTTTGGGTAAAATATTTGTTGTTGTGGTTGTAACAGCTTCTCGGAGAAGAAGCTATCCGCCAGGATCGATCGATCGAGCCTGGGGGATCGATCGATCGAAGCCTTCGATCGATCGACATTCAGGGGTCAATCGATGGACCCCTTCTGAAAATGTGAGATTTTTCTAGTTTTGTTTTAGCCCTTTTCTTTTGGGTTCGAGGTTTAGGAACCTTCCTTTGGGAAGTAATGGGGAGTCCTAGAGGGTTGTATTGGGTAGACTAATGTCCTAGGTTAAGATGGGATATTTGGGTTTACCCAAGGGCTAGTTTGTATAGGTTAATGTCCGAATGATATAGGAGGTTAACCTAAAGATAAATTTGAAGTTAAAATATTAGTGTTGAGCCTTTTGGCAGACACTCCTTCATGGAGACTCACTTTGAGGGTTTATGAAATTATATGAATTCTTGAAGGCTAGTTTGAGGTTAGTGGAACTTTAGGTCTTAGGTCATTAATAAAATGTGACTTAATAAGAATGAAGTGCACATTCTAAAACTTTGTACTTAATGGCTAAATGAATGGCTTTTGAAAAAGTAAAATTGGATGTTTTCAAAAGGAAAGAGTAAAGTTTTTCATAAGTGTTAACTTATGGTTACACACCTCCCTAAATCGCTATCATAAGGGAAGTTGCGTACGTGTGGTGAAGCCCCCAGGCTAATGAATGCAGGGTGGATATAGTCCCTAGGCCATATAGGCATTTGTATTACTACGCTGGTTAGGGGATTCTGGGTGTGGTCTTGACTTTCCCTCAGGCAATATGGCCGCTTCCCGACGTTGGTAGGTTCGTAGGTTGTCTTGTATAGATAGGCCCTGGAAGATGATAGCCATTTAGGGGCGCGTCAAGTGGGGAAACCCGGAGGGACGGTCTTAGATTTATTAAAGCAATTCATGATAATGGATTGGCTTTAATTACATTTCCCGGATGTAAGAAGGGAAATGGGATATGGTTTGGCTTCGGATAACATTTCCCGGATGGAAGAAGGGAAATGGAAGCATATGGTATACAAAAGTATTTTTATGCTAATAAAAATGACTTTTGATTACACTTCCTGGATGGAAGAAGGGAAGTGGGATTTTATGAAAAAAAATGGATCAAGCACTTTTTATGATAATAAAACTTGCTTTAAATTATGTATTCTTCCTGGATGGAAGAAAGAAAATAAAATTGGTAAATAAGTTTGACTTGGTAAACATTTGATAAAATGTTGTACCATTTATGTATATTCCTAAAGAAAGAAATTAGGAATTGTGCCATTAGATGATGGATGGGTTTATTTTTATATTCCTTGAGTAGCTGTAGATGTGACCTCCCACACTTATGCACACACATATATATTTATTGATTATTTCGTGCTAAGGATCTAATGGATCTCAACGATCAACATTGCCTAAGTAGTAGTGTATCGGGGGGGTTCCTTGTTTGGATTTCTCTTTGCGAGACACCCCACGCACGAATATGGCATAGTGTTGAGACTGGGGAGAAGTTAGCCCTTAGTACTTAGGGTTAACTAGAACATCTCACGATATTGCGCTAGGTTGCTGCTAGATTGAGAGGTGAGAAATATTACTGTTATCTGCGAGAGAATTACGCACTTAACTGTCATGTATTTTTAGTCACATGGTAATCATATCAAACCGGGCCCTGACCCGTGTCTATATTTCTTTGTTTCTGCATATACTCCTTGTCGTACAGGTGCTCTTCTGCATGGACACCCGGATTTACATTTCCATTCCAGTTGTCATGGAGCTACAGCATATTACGGATGTTGTAGGTTATTTGTATTAGACGCTTCTCCCTATTGTATTCTAGTTATGCTCAGTATTTATTCAGGCGTGTTTCTCCACTATTGCATTCACTTATTATAATGTAAATATTGAATTGTAATACTCGATGTACTATTTGTATTGGTCTGTTCACCGACAGCTTATTCGGTGATATTTCTTATATTGTCATTCTTCATTCATCGATTTTTGATATCCACCGTTTTTGCAAATGGGATTGTCTAAGTGTTTTTCTTTTATTTACAAAATTTTTAAATTTTACAGTCCGTCTTCTAAAATGATTGGTGGTTATCTCATACTATTATTCTAATCGGCAGTGATGCTGAGAATGGACCATCTATGATTCCTGTGGTTATTAGAGTATTGGGATGGCCACCTATTATTTAAGTAGGCGGGTTGTCACACTCACTTGTAATGGTTGCCAACTATGTGGTGCTCCTTTGAACTATGACTGCGGTACGGAGAAGGCTCAGTTTTTTTTTCTTTTTTTGTTTCTAAGTCATCATGCTTTTTCACTATTTTATGTTTAATTGTTAATGCTTCCATTTTATTATGATTCCTGGAGCGCGACATAAACATCGACTTTATATATAAACACTTACATAATCTTTATTTGGTTTTGGAATATATCAAAATTACAGAACCTTCTTTATAAGTGTGAAATCTCGAGACATTAAAGGAATTTTAGGATGCTCATATAAGGTTATGGTGTTATAATAATTTTTTTGTACAGTTATATTCCTTGATTGATTTGGTGTTTTTTTTTAGTTTCGTGACTATTTAGATTGTTTAACAAAAAAAAATTAATGGTTTACATTTTGAATTTCTTTTGATTCGGGGTTTAAAAAATTTCATGTGTGTTTAACTGTGCTTACATTTGTGCTTTGCTCAGGTTAAAGAAGTGTCAGACTATCACCTAAACTTCATGGCATCACCCCAATTTCTTAGGTGCTCGTGTTGACTTCCATAACAGTTTACGATTACTTTATTTTGGTGGAATAAAATTTTAATTAATGGGGTATTTTTTAACATCCATTTTGATATAAAAAGAAACATTTTGACTTTTTTTTAATTATTTCTTCATGCTGATTTGAACAAAACTTATATCCTTTTGAATCTATTCTTTGTTTTTCTTACATAGTTTATTAGTGCATTTTTTTATATTTTATTATTTTGTGATCAATTAGTTTTTTTTTTAAATTGTATTAAATAGTCCTGATCAAGACAAGTCACCTATAATGGTTCGAGCAAAGGAGGTTCAATTGAGCCTAGAATCTAAATCCCCTAGATTTTTAAAGTTGTTGGTTAAATCACATGTTAATGATGGTCTTAGATGAGCCTTCCAGTTCAATTTTGTAAGTCACACCTACCATTGAACGACACTATTGTTACACTGGAAAGATGAAGAGGGAGAGCAGTTCGAAATCAAATACATTGCACACAAGATAGGGCTCAGTGCAGGGTGGAAAAAATTTATTGTTGTACACAAATTGCTTGAAGGACATGTTTTGGTTTTCCATTTATTTGGTCCTAACAAGCTTAAAGTGTATATAGTAAGGGAAAATGATTTGACCAAGGTAGATGGTGCTCTTGGTCTTCTGAAATTTGATACTCATAAAAATAAAATGACATGGGCAATGCGAAGAGGATACAATTCTTAGATTCAAGAAGTGAAAACGACCCAAATCTCTTTCATTAATTGTGGTTCAAAAGAAAAATAAGAAAATAGGACTATCAATCTCAGTACCTCAGTTTGGACAGCTGGTAGAATAATCCTGAAATGATAGTGAAGAGGTTAGTTTAGAAGTTCTGGAAGGCTCTAACTTATCGGGACCTACCCTTCGATTTAAATAATCAAGCGTTGTGGAGACTTCAACATTAATGTAAATGGATTATGCATTAACTCTGATCTCCCTAAACACATGCGTATGAAATACTATGATCTCTGTTGCATTAGAAAATATTATCTTCATGAAAATCTCCTTCTTGGCCTCTATTCTAAGTTGGTAGCTGGTATGATTGGTGAAATAGTAAACAGTAAATAGTTGGTATTCTTCATATCTTTGTTAATTATTTCTTGCAGTGTTTTTAAGGCATAATTATTATCATTTACACATAAAAATATAAACCATTCAGTATAATGTAGCTAGATGTTGTTTGAAGTTCTAGATGTTCACCGAAAAATCAAACATTGAGTAAAAATCACTGGAAAACGAAAGAATGAGTTTTGGATTTTTACTTAATGATATGTTGAACCTCTAGGAGTGTTGGACCTCTAGGAGTTGGGTTTCTGGAAGAGCGCAAACTGTATATCTCAACTTCGATAATTGGATTATCTCACTGTTACCAAAAATTTATCTCCTCTCTAAAATATTAAATATTTAACGTTAGATCCCTTGGTGTCCATCTAATTTATTACTTCTATAAAGAATTCGTGAGGATTAATATAACAAGATTGATATTAGACATTCTGAAAATATTAGACATAAAATTCGTATTCTATATAATATGATTTTATTTTTATTTTTTAACAGGTTTGATAAAGTGTTTTTGTATCATGTTTTTTAGGAAGCCATAAAATCTGGTGCCATATCTGTTACATTCAAGTTCTTGACGGTCGAAGCTTCCCATCATCACCGATCTCAACATCAATTTCAAGAAAATCATGACCGTCAAGAGAAACAATATTGGACTCGACTTTAAAAGAAATAATGAAAGCATCTATTTCAGGTATCGGGTGGTTCTGTAGTGAGTTGGTGGTATTTTCTACTAAGGAGATGAACTGATTTAATATTTGTGCAAATGGGTATCGTGTGGTTATTTATTTTATTTTTACTTAATGATTCTTTAGTGCTTTAGCTTATTGTTGTTCGATCAATTTTGTATTTTGTATTCTTCAATCAGTTCAAGATTCTCTCATTTGTCTCTTATAAATCCATTTTGGTCTCCAAATATAGGAGGACATGATGAACAATAAGTTTTAGGTCTTTTTTCTTTATTAATCGGTGTTTGTGTGAGGTCTTATGGGACTACTTTTATGAGCAAATGTATAAATTTTATCTTTCTATATTTAAGCATTATAAAAAAAATTAATTGATTTTTATACTTATGTATCTTGTTTCACTTCTCGGCTCAAATCTATGAGTTTTTTATGATTAATAATTTCAATTCAGAGTTTCAAAGTTTATTTTGATTTTGATTTTTGTATTTTTTGTTGTTAGTATTGGGTGGATTTTAACAATTTTCATATTTAAAGGATCTAAAAATTTGGTCCTTGGGTTAAACACCTAATATTTGAAATTCTTACTTTTCTTGATATTTGTGTTTTACACATATCATCATGGTGTTTCGGAGAAAAGTGCACTTGAAGAGATTTACAACAGTGCCATTAGCACTTGAAGAACTTTGCAATTGTGTCTATGAATTTTTATAGAGTAGTTCAAAATTTTAAAACGCACATGACACTTTCATATAAGTAAATCCCAACATAAATACGTCTTTTAGAAAGTAAATTTTTAATCAATGTGTTTATATTCCTTTTACATGATTCATTGCTTTAAAAAATTTCCTCCATGACATCATACACGGGCACAATGAAATTCTTTGGAAATTTTCCTCCGTGCCTTCAAGCATGGGTAATCCGCTAATCTGTATATATATATAAATGTGTGTGTATGTGTGGGTGGGTGGGTGTGCATGTGGGTGGGTGGGTGGGTGGGTGTACATTCTCATAATAAGACTTTAAAATATGTTCAATGTGTATGATCTCCATCAATTCAGTGTGTGTGTACATTCTCATAATAAGACTTTAAAATTTTATGAATTTTTGCACGTATCCAACTAACAGGAACTATATCTATGATTGATGTATAGATGTCCATGACATGAACTCGAAATCCCTTTTTCTTCAACTTATTGGCAAGATTCAATTTAATGTGCATATATCACGAGACATCATAGTCTTGTTTAATGCGCTCTTTACGTAGTTGCATCCAGAATGGGTGAATATTTTTTCAGTCTTCTCTAACAATGTAAGTAATGTCAGGGCTATGTAGGGATTATGTATGTGGAATATATTTTCTATAGCCTCATTCCAGCTTTCTAGTAGGGAAAATAGAATACGATCGAACATGTGCTCTTGTTGGATATGAACTCCATGATTTGCAAAGTATTTAATTTATTCAATCTTCTATTCATATACTCGTAAATATGAACACCCTCTAAATGACACGCACTATTACAAAAGGCATAAGTGAGGTCCAATTTCAACCTCTCATACTCTTGTTTCCAATGAGTATAACCGTGCCTCATTTTTCCTGAGAAAATATTTGAGGGTGTGAATATGAGTCCTACAAGTGGTGGCTCTAATTAATCATTAAGTAATTATTATGTTTCAACCAATCCAATTTAGTTTTATCTTATTTTAACCTTAGGATTTAAAATCCAATTTAAAATTTTCAACCTTAGGGTTTAAAATCCAATTACAACATTTCAGTATTTTCATATATGGGTCCTATGCGAATTGATGTAAATTGGAATCATGCGTATGAATGTGCACATAACATATTTTCCTGTCCGTCTCATTAGTACCTTCCAAACCACTAACTGTGTCCACTTCTCTTATTGTTCGTTGATCCATATCCTCAAATCATAGTTATATGTCAAAGACAATAGTACAAAACTATGAGGAAGGTAACATAAAGATAGTCGCAAATATTAAATATATAAGGTTTATTTGGAAGGATTTGAGACTATACTACAATCATTCAGAAATATTAAGAATCCTTAGCCATATTTCACTAATGACTTCAACTCCTTCTCGATTAGTTTTACTAAGTGACCATTCAATGGTGTAAATGTTTAAAAATTTGAATGTCAAAAGGAAAATCAAGATTGAACATCAGAATGAGTTTGCTGAGCCAAATAAGTTTATGCAATCAAAGTTATAAGAGGTTCCCCAAACCACCCTAGTTCATTTGGGTAATTTAACCATCTCTTTGATTTTCCTCGACTTTTATACATCAAGAAATATCTAAATACAAGTAAATTCAAAATTAAATTAGTATTACCTAATTTAACATACAATCTTGAGTTTTATTGGATTGCAAAGGTAAAAAGTTGAATAATGTGGAGAGACCAAAACCTAAAATGCCAACTAACTCATGAAATCAAATCAAATGCGATAACATTGAATTTTAGTTTCAACTAAATAACAAGTAAAAGTAATGAGAAATGTCATCAGTTCAATTAACACATGAACAAGTAAACTTCAATAGTAACTTGATTGAGGAAGCCTAAACATTCATAAGAATTTGGATGTAAAGTGATCAGAGCATATAACCATTTCAATTTCAATTTCATATACATAAACGTACACATACATAAACATATACACGTACACATACATACACGCACACACACAAAAATACACATACATATAGTGCACATATATTTCATTAGAAAACAAGTGTGTAGAGAGGATACCTGAACAATGTATAGTCAATAGAGAGAGAGAGAGGTAGTCATAGTAATACATAGAGATAGATACATAGATAGATAGATAGATAGATAGATAGATAGATAGATATAGAGAGAGGGAAGCAGTGTGTAAAGAGAGAGAGAGAGATTGTATTCAATTAATTCTTGACATGGGTTGTTTATATCAACACGATGTGGTCACGACCCTAGTCCGTGAGCACCCTACTGTGACCATTTATTTTTTACATCTCAACAACATGGTCACAATCATGGACCATGAACATGTTGTGTGGCGTGGGTCACGTCAGAGCATAACACTTTATTGTTGTTTTAAGGTGATTTGGGGAATTTTTGGGGACTCCTAGCATTGCTCATAAAAGAATTCGAATAAAAATACTATTAAATCATGCCTCGTGTGTAAAAAGGGGTAAATAGGTAAATCTTTTGTGACTAAGAAGTAGAAGCCTTTGGAAAGAGAGAGAGGTGCAAAAGTAAGTTTCAAAGAGTGGAAATAAGGAAGAAACCAAGGCGATGACTGATGTAGGCTTCAATCTAACATAAGATTCTGAAGTCAAACACTTGTGAGGGAGATGTTGGAATATTTTTAACATTCTAATGTTGGCTGACATATTAAGTAGAAATTGTATTTGTGCTTCTATTCTAATTGGGCTAATTAAGTGATCTAATTATTTGAGCCTAATACGGCATCTAAAGTAAGTATGGGCTTTGTAATGTGTGGTTATCCAAGTTCCACATAATGATTACTAAAGAGTCACCTATTGGTTATTCAAGAGTCACCTAATTAGAACTTATGGGGTTCTAATTAGATGCCTATATAAAGAAGGGTTCTGGTTCCTAAGGCTAATATAGTAACATACTCTCCTCATTTTCCATCACTGAGAGAGAACTCATAGAGAGAAAGGTATTAGTCTGTGGAAGACCTTTAACCCCCAAGTCTTATCCACCACTATGGATTCAAGTACATAGTTCCAACATTATTTTTATTACGTAATCTTGATAATATAATATGTTGATTAAGAATATATTAAGAATCTTCATTCCCAACAAGTGTTATCAGAGCCATTTCACATTAGATTATTGGGATTGATATTGTGATTATGATTTATGAATAATTTCATTGCATTTCTCATATATACAATCTTGTGAAACCCCATATGGATTTTAGGATTCTATATAGAATTTTATTTATGATTTTTCATAATCATAATCTCAAAATTGATTTCCAGTGAATCTAGAAGTACAAAAAAATTTAAGGGACGTTTTTAGCGATATATTTCGTTTTCTTGCTTAGAATTTTACAAAATTTTGATAGTTGCTTGGAAATGTTGAAATAAACAAAATCCATTGTTATCAATGGGCACCATCCTATCTCGGCGATTTGATGTTGTTTAGACCCCTAAAAATGTGTTTTTGTCATTTTTTGTAATAATGTCAATACTGATAACTCTCGCTTAAAAATTGATTTTATGATTTCGTGGATTGGAGAGTGATCCTTAAGAGATTATTTATGTTACTATACATAACTCAATTTTTTCCATTTTCGAAAAAAAAAATTATTTTCTCATATTTTATGGTATAAATCACTACATATATATTTTATCATTAAATGTTTGTTCTAATATTCATGTTATGTATTATTTGGTATTTACCAAAGGTTCAATATGAAGTTTTGAATATTAGATATATTATTAAGTGTTCATAAGGTTGATGGGAGGAAGGAAAATCCCTTTAGGGGAACATATGTTTTCTAAATGATTTGGATTCAGGATATTTTTTTTAACCAAATCCATGTTCTAATTTGTGGTAATTATTTAATACCCTTTTGTCTTATATCTTCCAATAATTTAATTTGAGTAATAAGTTGCCAAAGTAAGCTCTATTGCCTAGATTAACCTATTTTAAGATATTAATATGTGTGTGTTTATTATTTGTGCGATTAGTGATCGTTCCAAAGGAAGGTTGTTGATTGGCCAAATAATAAATATACATGCGGGAATAAACATGTAGCGATTATAAAGTTTCCATGTGAACAATATACCGAGCCAAAGTAAGGTTGTTGTTTGACCGGATTTATCATCAACATTTGGTTTCTTCACTTAGAGTAACACTTACAAGTTGATATTTTTGTCCAAAGATTAAACGTTAATGTCGTTCTTGGTATCTTACAAAGGGCCCGCCATTATAGTTGTATAAAATTTATGTCTTGCATTTATGTGTTTATTTATTTAAATATATCTTGACATTAATTTGTGACACCCGCCTAATTAAATACCGGGTGATCAGTCCTTTATTAAATTATAATCAAGGTGAACGGTTGGTTCATTCTTAGCATCACTATCGAAAAATAAACTTTCCAATTTAAACACCCTAAATAATTAAGCTAAGTGTCAAAACCATTTAAACCATTATTTCCATTTTATTAAATCCAATTATGAAAACCTTTAATAAGTAACAGTTTAAGAATCACACAATTATAATGGCAGGAAAAGAACACCCAATAATTTAACCATTCAGACAACTAATATAAACTTTAAAACTATAAAAAAAACATTCTGACAGTAATTAAATCCCAATGAGTAAAATATGAAAGATAAATGGACAGAGTCTCCGACAAATCTAATTGAATAAGGAAACGAGCGACATATGGCCAACTAATTAAAACTGAACTATGAGTGGAATCAACAAGGAGGTCGTCTAAGCAAATGGCCTGCAATTCCCACAAAAGTTTCAGCACGTCCTATCCAAAGAGCCTAAGCATGACGCCCATGTGGCTGGGCAGCTATAATATATACATATATATATACAAGAGAGAAAAGATGACAAGAGATGGGTCAGAGCCCGATTGTAAAACAATTTAAATTTAGTTTAGCAAGTATTTAAAATTCCTACTGGCTATGCAACAGTCATGTTAGTATGAGATACTCTCTTGAGAAATTCTCACCTCTCACCTAGTGTTGACGCCTACCGCACTATTAACCCCGAAAGTTCATTTTTGTGTAAATCTCCCATAAGGTTTCATGTTGACGATTTCTATGGCTAAAATAATTATTTTCTGAGAATAAGGTTCGCACAGCTATCTCATTTCATTTAAAAAAAATTATACCAGTGTTGTCATAAGATTTCCAAACACTTATAATAAAGTCAGAGTATTGATTCGTTACTGAGCTACTTTTTATACACAGATGAAAGTTCCCAATTTCATGTATATATATATACTATCGGCACCCCACATAAACTTTATAGTGTTGGCATACTCTGCTATCAAGTCCCCGTATCGCTTGTACTAAGGGAAATACTAGTTCGGAATCACTCTCGAACTGTATTAACACAACATATACAAATGGAGGTGAAGCATAGTTCCAAGTCACTAATAGGTCAGCACATACCCTCACGTCTCTTGGGACCGTCTGACCATCAATCAGATAGCCTGTACCAAGGATTCCTATGTTCTAGGGTACAAGTCAATATCTCCCATAAAGGTCCCATCGAGATAAGACCATCCCAGCATGGTAACCTCCGTGATAGCAAGTAGCGCGGGCATGATTTTTCACATATATAATATATGTACAAACACACAGTCATATATATATATATTACTAACCACATTTCTAAATTAGGTACACCCACGACCCATAGTTATGATTATTCGTTCTTAGTACACTTTACTTGATTATCCCGTATAACGGACTCGTCCTTTTTATTCTTATTTCTAGGATATTCCAAACTTACTTATTTTCTCTCGAAGTGTTCTATCTCCCTAAGTATAATTTCAGTAGGTACTCTCACTTACTCTCTAGGCTAGCTTCCTTATGAGTCTCAATCGTTTATTTAAACGTTCGCATAATTTCATAAAAATCACTCCCCGTTAACCCTTAAATTCATATTACGTTAAGTACACTTATGGGTGTTTACTAAAACCCTATTGGTCCTATTTATGTCCCAAAATGTACTAACAATGATGCTCAAGGGTTACCACACATATTAACCGGAATAAGTTATAAGAAGAGGAATATGCAATTTTCCAGGAGGGGTCGATCGATCGATGGGAGGGGGTCGATCGATCGATCATTTATCGATCGATGTTCTTGGGTCGATCGATCAATCAACCAGTTATGGCGAAACTACAGAATCCCAGTTACGGTAATCCTCCTCCAACCTCCACCAAATCACAATTTTTAACTCCCAAACTCCCATATAATGATACTACCAGTACTATATACCCAAATACAAAATTTTCTACGTAAACCATGTGGGTTTTTATCAAGTATAATAATTTAAAGGGAAAAATCCACATAAACCTCAAGAACCCTAATCTTTTCTTTAAGTTTCAGTTCTTTCAATTCTTTTTCCATATTTTATACTACTAAAACCATGGAATTTCTTGGTATATCCTCTACATGTGGATTGGATGCCCAGAATATGATTATTACCTCTACAACATGCGAATTCTAATCTCCAAATTACACTTTCTTGCATGAAACTAGTTCTAATCAACCCTAGACTAACATAATTAAGGCATCAACTAAAAATAAAGCAAGATAGATACTTGCCTAAAAATTTTGTTTCTGATTTGTGGGAGAAAGTGGTTTGGTTGTGTTCCTCGTCGCGCGATCCAAAATTTGGCAGTGACGGCGGTGCAAATGGCAGAGCTTTTTTTAGCCTAGAACTCCTTGGAATGCTTCTCCACTTCTTCTCCAATGGCCGTTCTTTAATTTTGCTTATGTTAACCTAGCAGCTGATATAGCTTGGTAAATTCGTGGGTTTAATTGCCCAAAAATACGAAATGTCCGAAATGCCCTCCCGGGATGTTAATTAGGCCTGAAAACGCCCCGAGATCCAAACTAAACCCCCGGGTACATTATTTTGACTATCTTGACCCTTCCAATCCCATTGATGCACTCAAAATGACCATACGGGTGACTTCTAATTTATTCACTTTTAATAATACTAATTTAATCCCGACACGACACAGGCGCGTCCCGATTAAATTTCCACAATTATCAAATTATACACTCGTGATAATTTTAATAAATTCGATTATACATATTACTTTATCCATTAAGTAATATTCAACAAAATCCCAATAATTACTAACTCTTATCATGTTAGTAAATATTTAAAATAATTTTCGGATTAATATTAAATTAATATCTCAAATTAAATTTAATAAATTCCCAAATTTAAAAGCCATAAAAATACGGGGTATTGCATAATTTTAATTTGATCTTAAGTTATTTATTTGTTCTTTGAATCCATTTATAGCTTCTGCTACTAATATGAACTCAATTCATGTGGTTAACATCATAAACTCCAGGAACTAGAAAGAGAACATTCTAATAGTTCTCTACTGCATGGATTTAGACTATGTCCTAAGGAAATAATAACCTGCTTATCTTGTGGAGAAAGGTTCCACTGAGGATAAAGCAAACTTTGAATATTTGGATCATTATTATCTCTTAATTCTAATGATGCTGAAGCGCAACGTTCCATAAGTATTCAGAGGCAGCATCTCCGATGAGGTAAATCCTGAGGGTTCTTTGCAAGATATTAAAAAAAAATCTAAGAACGAAAAGGCTAAGACAGGTACACTTTTGGCTAACCATGTCCAAATGAGGTATAAAGTAAAGGAAACACAAGGGAGTACATTATGGATATGTCTAACATCGCTTCAATATTTAAGTCATTAAAGTTAGAGTTGTCTGATGACTTGCCGTACATCTTGTACTAACTTCCCTTCTTGCACACTATGGCCAGTTTATAATTAGTTATAATACTCAATTGGACAAATGGACTCTTAATGAGCGCTTTTCTCATTATGTTCAAGAAGAGGATAGATTGAAGCAATAAAAGATAATTGAAAGTGCTCATACTTCATATACCTCGATGAATAATAAGGAAAAAAAGAATGGTAATAATAAAACTACAGTTGCAACATCACAATTCAAAATTCCACAGAAGAAGCAGGATCCGAAATTTACCTATTTTTTGCAAGAAACCTGGCATGTGAAAAAGGATTGTTCCATGTATGCCACATGACTTATAAAGAAAGGTACACTTCTCACTGCGGTTTTTTTTATGTAAATTTGCCTTTTTTACCTAATCATACATAGTGGGTAGATTTTAGTGCTACTACTCATGTAAGTGTGTCTATGTAGGATTGTCTGTGGAGCTAGCCATTAAGTAATGTTGAAAGATTCATCTATGTGGGTGATGACAAAATAGTTCCAGTTGAAGCAATTGGTACCTTTAGATTACCTTTTGAGACTGGTCATTGTATTGAAATAAGAGAGGCTTATATAGTACCGTCTTTCAGACTGAATTGGGTTTATGTTTCTGTTTTGGACAAATATGGTTCTTCTTATTCATTTGGATATTATAAAGTCGGTATTTTTCTTATTGCTACTCTTGTTATGACTTGTTCTTTAATTGATAAATTATATATATTTAATACCAAATGCTTTATTTAATGGCACATTGCAAAAAACTATAAAATCTACAAAACAAAAATTGACTAATGAGAATTTCGTCGTCTTCTGGCACAGACATTTGGGTCATATCTTCCAAAGGAGAATTGAAAGACTTGTACAAGACAGAATACTTGAAGCCCTTGATTTAACAAACATTGATGTTTGTGTTGGGTGTATAAGGGAAAATAGACAAACATTAGGAAATTAAGTGACAAAAGTAGTTTTATTGTCTTAGAATTGATACATACTAATATATGCGGTCCATTCCCTACAAATTCTTGGAATGGTGAACAATATTTTATCACTTTTATAGATGACTACTCTCATTATGGCTACTTATATTTAATTCATGAGAAGTCTCAATCCTTGGACATTTTTAAGGCCTTTAAAGCCAAAGTTGAACATGAACTAGGAAATAAGATTAAAGTTCTTAAATCTAACCTTGGTGGTTAATACTGTGGAAATTATGATCGATTGGATGAATAATGTCCAAGACCTTTTGCCAAATTCCTAGAATAATGCAGTATTGTCCCACAATACACAATGCTAGGGAAACCAAGAATGAATGGTGTAGCTAAGAGACGAAACATAATACTTAAGGTCATGGTAAAAAGTATGATTAGTCATTATTTTTTGCCATAATTACTCTGGGGAGAGGCACTTAAACTTGAATTTTATATTTTAAAAAAAGTACGTAGTAAAGTGATAGCTAAAACCCCTTATGAATTATGGATAGGCCGAAAGCCTATCACTAAGCATTTACACATTTGGGGATGTCCAGCTGAGGTAAGGCCTTATAAGCTAAATGAAAAGAAATTGGACTCGAGAACTATTAGCTACTATGTTGTTGGTTACGCTGAACGTTTGAGGAGTTTCAAGTTCTATGATCCTTCAACTAAGTCCTTTTTCGAGAAGAACAATGCGATATTTCTTGGGGATGTTGAGTTTGAGGGGGAATATCATTATTATCATCGTCATCATCATCATCATCATCATCATCATCCTCACTTTAATCCCATCATATGGGGTCGGCCACATGGATTCTCCTTTTACAGTCTAATCTATTATATGCATTATTATCATTCAAGTTTAATTCCTTATGGTCTCTCCTAATAATTTCTTCCAATGATAGCTTAGGACGACCTCTTTTTCTTGTATCCTCTATTTCTAACAATCTTCCTTTTATTATAGGGGCATCTACTGTTCTATGCAACATATGTTCGTACCATCTAAGTCTACTTTCTCTAAATTTATCGTTAATGGAAGCAACTCCTAACTTTTCTCTCACTTATTGGTTTTTAAGTTTGTCCTTTTTAGTAATTCCTATCATCCACCGTAGCATCCTCATCTCACTAATATAAAGCCTTCATTCATGTTTCTTCTTTAACACCCAACACTTCGCTCCATACAATGTCATTGGCCTAACAACTGTTCTATAAAACTTAATATTTCCTAATGGTGTCTTCACGTTATCGTTGAAACCGATTAGAGATTTGAACTCTAAATCTAAGTCTTGGATGTTTCACCGAAATATAGAGTATGTTTACATACATATTTTTGGGTAACTATCTTGATCAACCAATATTCTCTTAACATCAAAATTATCCGCCTTAAGAGTGAGGAACAAGGCTTCCTTGTGATGTAAATTGGCTCTAAACAACTCTTCATTAGGGATCGTAATCACTCACTCAAGATTAATATCCTTGCACTCTTTTTGGTGAGGATTGTCTTGTATATCTCTACTTGAGATGCTTCTTGTATGTTGACTGAAATTTTGACTCTCGCCAAATTTTTTTTACTTATGCACTGCGAAGGTTCAATAATACCATGTATGGGTATGGTCAGTACCAATAGAAAGAGGTTGTCATCATCCTTTATTTGCATGGCATTAACCCAATCTAAAAGGTTTATTTTTTCAGTCTCAATGTATTCCTCAACTTGTCTTGCTTAATGAGGTGTTCGAATGATGTTTAATCATCTTTAAGTTAAACATGGCCCTAATAATAGGTAAATCAAAGGTTGGTGTCCCTCCCTTTTAAATTTCTACCCATTTTGGGGGGCTTTAAAAATATAACTAGTAATTTATTCGAGAAAAGAGCATGTAGATTGGCTCTTTGAACAAAATGTACCACTTGGTAGGAATTTTCACTACTCACCATCCTTGATCTACCCTCGTGATTCTATGATTTCCCCCATTTTTAGTGAAAGGTAAATTTGCTCCTCCTTTTATTATTTTTTCACATCTTTTTCTTGTCTTATTTGGAAGTTTGTTCAGCCCAATTGTCAGTGTTATGGAGATCGTCCTCCACATAGACATACTTTTCACTACATTCCATAAGATTGTGCATTGAAGATGCTGAGTTTTTACTAAGGACTGATAGAGGTAACCTAATTTGGTTAGACCAATTTTGAACAAAATCACCAATTTCTCATTACAATAGTCAATTTTATTTAACAACTACCAATATCGTTGGGCATATTTCCTCAGATAATCTTATTTCTTACATCTACGGGTACTTACAGAACCAACCTCCTTTATTGTCTTGCTAGAGGTGATAAAATGAGCAGTAAAATATTCGAATAACTCTTTGAAAGAGGAAATCTATCTAGAGGTTATCTTCTCAAACCATCTAAGGTTAATCTTTCCCAAAGTATGAGTATATACGACACATTATGGAATCATTATTACTTTAAAAGGTCATTCATTAACCATAGCATATGATATGATATGCTCGATCAAACTTTCCATTATATGTGGTGATCTTTGGTACAAAGAAATTTTTTTAAGGGATCTTATGATTTTATGTCCATCGATAAAGGATAAGTTAACCCATGACCTAAATACATCCTGGCAGAATCTTTTGGAGTCCTTGTCATGGTAAGATTCAGGCATACCTCTAGCTCTTTTTTAATAAAATTGCGTACATCATATCGATCGATACTCTTCTTGGGAGGTTGGGATCTTATCAAAATGTTAATATTACTAGATTTGACTAACTGAATTGGCCCTTTTCCATGTTTAGTTGAGCTGCGAGGATAGGCTTACTCCAATTGATGCTAATTAGAATGTTCTGGTTATGGCCTTTTGGATTTAGTGGTTAAGCCAATATGATTATCCATAAGGGTTAGATAAGATGTTATTATCCTTCTTTTATTATGCTCAAGGTTGTGGGAGCTAAACCTATGTCCCTCAAACTGTTCGATAAACTTCATGTTCAATTGATTGATGTCTTATTCCATTCATTGAAATGCTCTTTTTAAAGGCTAATAACATGTTATGTTACATTCTTAACAGGGGGCCCATGAATGGAGTGTAATGGTGATGGTTGGGACCAAATCTATAAGGAGTGCATCCATGAGATCTTGTGTTAGTGGGAGGTGGAGCAAATTCAGAAGTAGTATGTTCCCTCCTTAAAATTTATACCTCGGATCAAACATATTTGTAGAATGGGAAAGATAAGATTGATCTTCACTCATTATGGATGAAGGTTGGTATTCCCAGCTAGTGGGATTATAATCTTGCCACAAGCAATGCCATTTCATAGGGGATATCAATCCAACAATAATGATTAATACCAATTTGCCTAAATATATAAGTGCAAATTCAACAAAGTACACAAAGATATATGTGGTTTGGTAGGTCGATATGCATACATAAATGGTGAAGAAAGATGTATAATTTTATTACTTTTAGAAGAAGGAGACGATATAGAGTTCTAAAGAACACTAGCTGTGAGTCCAAGTTATAGGTACAATAGTGTGTGGTGACATTTAAACTCAACACAAATTAACAAGCAAAGGCAATCACCAGAATAAATAAAGAACTTAAAGGAATGATAATCACACACAACACAAAGATATACGTGGTTCGGCAAGAAGGCCTACGTCCATGGTGGTGTTCTTAGTATTTTATTTCTCTTTACTCCAAGGGAGTGTTTACAAAATTGCATGCCCTCTCCCCTGGGTGAGGTGTTTGATATATACATGTTATTTCAGAGGGTGGAGGAGTGGGAATCCTCCACATTAGCCTATAATCCCTAAAGTGTCTCTGAAGAGAGCTTTTAGGAACTGACTGGGTCAAAACTGGATTGGTTAAGGCGCGGGGCCTTTAGACTTTGGGCCGTGTTTAATTGGGCTACTCATCTGGGCCAAAGTAACAAATCGAGGTACCCACAATGTGGTATATCCCTTTTTAACATTGGATGTGCCTAGTTTATGGAAACAAGAGTCTTAAGTACATAAATTAGTCCATAAGGCCTTTTAACCTTATCCCTAGAGCAATTGAGTTATAGTAGGACTATATGTGGTCAAATCTGCCAATATCCTCAGTGATTTGCCTTTAGCTGATGTGCCATCTCTAGTTGATCAGGTAGCTATAGTTCTCTAAGTGATAAATGGCATACTATGTGGACCATCCAGTTCACAATCCCTTCATATTCGATCATGGTTGTAGTTGAAAAATAATTTATTTCTATATAATTCGAAATCATGAGGGAAGAAATGGTTATGACTATAACTTGAAGGGGTGGGTTTCCACCTTTGTAAAAAATTGAAAGATTTCCCCGTTATTTTCTAAATAGTGAAAGTCACCACTTGCAAAAGAATTTCTAAAAAGAAATGTCTCAAATATGTATCTATATCTAAAACTGGGTTATAATAGAATATATGATACTTTAAATATTCAAATTATATATCTCTTGACGAGGAAGAAAAAAATGAAAACTGAAATTATGGAAATTATGTAATCTTTTTTGAAGTTGCATGAATCCAAATTTTTTAAAGATGAATTCAAACATAAATGTTCATTATTGATTTGATCGTCTAATGCTCATTATTATTCATTTACATCATGATTTATGTCTTTGAAATAACTTTTCAATAAAAATAGCTATAATTTGATTTTCAAGCCTTTGAATGGTAAATTATTATTGGAGTAAAGTATTTGATGTAATGTGAAACCTTGAGTATGATTTTTTAAAGTATGTTTTATACCATATACCCTTATTATTTGTGGAGACATACAACTTGCTTGAACTAATAAAAACCATGTATAAACTCCTTGTGCATTTATTTATACATAATTTTGAAATAATTGGCAGTGTTCGCAACACCATGAACAAAATTCATCGCGCCCACAAACGATTGAGGGATGAGTGAAGTTACTTTTCAGATTGACTTTTTAACTACATGTTTTACCCAACAACCTATTTATTCACCCATTTTTCATTTCTCTTTTAACCAGATCCATATCTTGGAAGATTAGGTGCTTATTCTCCTAAATCTAAGTGGTTATTCACCTTCTCGGTAAGTTTTTTTTTCTAAATTTGTTGAATTTTATAATTTTTAGATCTTAGGATTGGTTAATTAGTTTTTTATTTTTTGTTGAATTTTTTATATGTGACTGATAAACTTGTTTGTCTTGGAATGAGATTTATTGGCTTAAGGTAGTTTTTATTGAGTCTTCCCTTGTAAATTCTTACTTTTCTCTACCTTTTAGAACTTTGGTACTCTAGTGTCAAGTACGAGTGAAAGTTCAAGATTGTTTGACACATTGTCTTACATAGAGATATTTTAATTATTTTTTTTGCAGATGATCCTTGATTTATTATTAGTGTCATATTGATCATAGTATTTTTGTTCTTTATCTTAGTTCGTGATTTATAAAATATTTTAATAGTTCCCAAATCATGCTCATATGCCTTGACAGCCATCAATTCCCTCTCAAAATTTCTCAAACTCTTCTCATAATGCGTTACGCATTGACAATGTTTGATAGATTTGGAATCCTTGTCTAAGACTCATGTTCCTTAATTTTTGAAGATTCTTCGATGGCTTGGTATATGTTTTGAAACTGGATATGTCATCCCAACTTAGTGAGAAATTTCATGCCAATATAAAATAAGGGGAGGAAAAGATGGAGTAACCAATCATATAACTCTATTGTGTTTGTAATGCTTATTACATTTTAGCATGAGTATATTATATATCTTTGATTTGACATAGTGTATTTCCACGTGTAGTTGTTAATATTCTTATCTTAGGCCCGTATATGATATATTAAATATTGTACCTAAATTTTTGTATTAATTGATTACTTGATGTATGGTTCATTCTCATTTTATCAGTTTGATTAACATGTTTAGTCTCGTTAAGTTCCTTTGTTCAATTTTATCTCATTATATGCTTGCTTCTTTCATTTATCTCTTTTGTAGAAGAAAGGGGGAGAGGTTTGTAAATAGGGGGAATACATATTTCTTGAGCATGTTGGGTTAAGGAGAGTGTTTGTATGATATATCATATCTACTCAAAATAATTTCATAATAAATAAGTAGATACTTTAGTATTTTGATGTTCATATGTATACAATGCTATATTCACATGTTTCATCTTATTACTCTCATATTTTTCAATCTTCAAATTACATGTTAATATTAATGAATTTGTTAGTGTGTGAAAGAAAATAGGTATAGGAAGATTGCAAAAAGAAATACTTAAGCATTTTGGGTTTACATTACTTTTGATTATACTTAGTCTATCTTATATTTCTTTAGTGGGGCAAGTAGTGTCTTTGGTGATAGATTTGATTTAGCTTCTTGTACTTTTTTGTTAGGCGTATTTTATCACAGAATAGATAAATGACAATATTGTAATAAAGAATATAAGTATACTCATGTGCCCCACATAACTTGGATTGTTATAGTCCCGTTTAAAAAATACACTTTGAGTCTAGTCCAAACGAAACTATTTGTCAAATCCATACTAAAAGATTCATGACAACGGTAGATTTACTAGAGGACTCAAATTCATCCCATTAGTTAAATAGTTAAATTTAAAAAGTCCTTTACTTCTTACTTTTTTTAGATTTTCTAAATACATGATAATATATTTTTCATATATAAAACTTACATTCAAAACGAATCATTTAAATTTAGAATTTACTTAATCGTATGATATACAAGAACATTATGAGTTTCGTGAAAATTCTACAAAAATTAACAAACTTTGACTTTATCTGCGGCCTTAGTCATTGACTGTTCGCCTTAGAGGAGAAGGACTTTGATTCTGTGAAGCATATCTTTCACTGGCAGTGATCTTTTGAAATAAATCGTGAAAAATCTACGTCTTTTATAGCGATTTTGTATCATTAATCCTTTGCGACCATGATTAATAAAGATTATGTGATTATTTTTAGTCACTTTCTTGTAGTTTATTTCACATATAATTTTACTGTCCATGTATAACTTACACGTGACACGCTAAACCTTAAACTTATTTATTAATGCATAAGTATAATTATATGCATAAACGTCATTATATATGTTTTCATATGAGAATAAATATAACATAAGAAAGCATGCTTAACATTAAATTAGCCAGTAAGAAGAAAGTAAATAAAATTATATGCGTTAAAATAAAATAAAACATAAGGGGGAAAATATAATTATTAAAAGATAATGAGTCTGACACCCCGTGTAATTAAATATTAGGTGATCAACCCTTAATCAAATTAAAATATGTTTCTCATATGGTTCATTCTTAGCATCACTGTCGAAAACCAAATTCAATACTAACCACCTAAGTTAATTAAACCGGTGCCAAATTTTATCTTTCACATAAACAGGATAAAAGAAATAGTTTGAGAGCTAAAACAACATTCACAAGATAATAAATTCTAAACCATCAATAATATGTAAATACATAAAACTCATGCCAAATAAACTGATGGCTAAAACTGCAACCAAGTAATAATCCACAATCCAACTACTAAGTAAAACTGATACAAAACTGGAACCGCAATATTCAACTAATAGCATGTCTACACATGAGAAACGAGAATGAGATCCTATGCTAGATCTGAATGAAAGAGTCGGCTACTCAATAATACTGTCAGCATCCACAGTGCTACAACTCCGAATCCCTAGAATAAAATCAACTATGATGCCATTGTGGTTGGACAAGTAAAAGGTTTTAAAAACATTTTTATAGCAAGAGTTATTACTTAAAACATTTTGAAAACATTTAACAAGTAATTTATTGCAATTAAAATCGGTTATTGATTTCACATGTTAGGTTCATGGACACTCCCTTGAGTTTCCTCACCGCTCACCTGATGTGCACGCCTAACGTTCCATACTTATCCCACCTAACTACCACCCCAAGCTATCTCGAGTAAAGTATATAACCGATCCTATCAATAGCATACTCTCTTGTACTGCCCTCTCAGCACAATTCATTATTCACATATCTCGCAATGTCATCCATTACTTAGGTAACATTTACGTATGTTACATTTAAGCATCAAAATCAAATCTCGCTACTTTATTTATAAAGCATTTCAGATTTATCATTCAACTTCCACGATTAAGTTTCACAACTTAGTTTTACTATAGATATTCCCAATCTATTTTTAATTCTTGAAATTAAGTTCCTCTCAACTTAATTTACCATTTAGATGTGTATGTGTGTCTGTGTGTGTGTGTGTGCGCGCACGTGTGTGTGTATATATATATATATATATATATATATATATATATATATATATATATATATATATATATATATATAATAAAGTAGAAAACTTATGTATATCATAAGATTGATTGATGATGTCATCTATATGATGCCCATCAAATATTTGATTTCCCCCTCTTTTAACACACTATAATTTATTTTCCCCTCCTCTTTAAAATTCAAAAACAAGGACAAAAGAGTAAATTTTCACAATCCAAAGGCTTTCTAATCTCTCTCATCAGTTCCCACTTCTACCATGCACGCTTCTCCCAATTTTCTTTTTTGTTTCCCCAAATTTTTCTAAAGGTTTACGGATTCACACCCACTCTCAAAAACCTCTCACCTCACCTCTAAACCTCCGATTACCTCCAACTCCCATCTCTAATCACATGTTCACCTCGAACCTCCTATCCTCTCTGTTTCTCTTTATCGCTCCTCCCCTGTTAAGGTTATGTTTTGGGTTTCGTGGCTTTCTCTACGGTTTTATTGGTTGCATGACTTTTCAAACTCAGGTAAATGGTCGGTATTTTTTTAGATCTCAGGTATACTCTCTATCACCATATGCTTCTAGGTTGAGATTTCTTGGTTCAAAATTAGGGTTTTGTTTCTATAGACTTTTTTGTTGATCTCTATCTGATTGTAGATCTTAGGTATACTCTATATCACCATATTTTTTTTAGATCTTGATTTGTATTATAACATGTTGGGTTCGACTTTTTGGTTCCTTGGGTTCGAAATCTTGGATTGGATATGTCAGGTAAACCCTCTCTCTAATTTGTATTTTAGATTTTGGGCAGTTTGGGTCTGATAATTTAGGGTTTAAATCTATATTAGAGACTAAAATTTCAAATTCAACCTTTAGGGTTCATTTTTGTGTTTGTGTTGGTTCATCGGATACTAAGTAGGTGACTCTAATGGTTTGGATTTTGGGTGTTCAACATAAATTAGGTTTGTATCTAGCTTTGTATCAATACATAAAGCAATGTGCAGATCTCACTTTATTTCATTTATTTATGTTTAGGAATCCTAGAGATCTGATTTCTGCTTTTGTTATTACTTATCAATAATATGTGTTTTCAGGAACTTTAGCTACCTGATTATCAATCTTGGATATGTAACTACTATAAACATATTTTATCTGTCTAATTATTCTGGTGATGCTTCCTTTGGGCCCGATTACCGTAATTCAACATCATCAGAATAATTTCTTATGTATTAGTAAGTACGCAGATGGGATTTCGACCATCCAAAACCCATGATTTGGATCATGGCGACAGAAAAGACCGCAAGAATAATCATATGAGCAGGTGAAATGTAACATTATTTAAACTAATTTTTTTTCATTCTATGTATGAACTGGTATTGCACTCTTATGTTTAGTATGAATTGCATCAACTAGTATGAACCCACAAGTTAGAGGTTAACGGTTTATTTTATGTGCATAAACTGTATGAACTGGGTTTGTTTTTTAAATTGGTATGTGCGTGGACTGTCCTTTAAATTCGTATGAACTGGTATCGACTGGTATGTGTGTGAAATGGGTTTATTTTTCATTCTAGCGTGGGTTTGTAAAAAACATCATTGCACCCATATACATAATCAGTTAGAGGTTAGCGATTTTTTTTTTCTTTGGGTTGACAATCAAGTGGATCTCATTACAACATATTTTCGACAATAAAATGAATACTTCATTATAATAGATATTCAACATTCAAAATGATCTCTCATGACAAAGGAATGTTTGGAAACGTGTTATGCACATATCATCAAATCTGAGGGTCATTTTCCCTTGGGTAATTTGTTATCTACTATTAACGTGTTGCACACATATCATCAACATGCTGTGAACATATCATCGTACCTTTTGGTAAGTTTTGAATACCGAGTTATGTGTTTAAGAAATTACTATCCTGAAGTTGTGGAATTGAGTGTTTGATCACTTCGATCATTGAATTTATGTCTTTCCATGTAATCGAAGTAACAGTAGAATGAGAAATGACTCAAAATTTACATCTTCAATATTTTGTTAGGTCTGCTCTTTTGTTTTCTAATTTATAGGCCTGCTCTTGAGTTTTCTTAGTTGTTTTATAGGTTTGCTCTTCTCTTCTCAAGCCTTTAAACCATGACTTCAATTCTTTGGAATAGTATATTGGATCTGATCTCAAGTTGTCTGCTATATGAAACCATCTATAAATGATTCCATGACCCATAAACATTAACCTGAGATGACACTACCCATTTGTCACTCTAGCTCACACAATTTTCCTTCAATAGTTTATTTAGTTAACTAATGGACCCAATGATACACAACCTTTATTATTCATCACAACGATATTTTTATTATCATTTATATAGTTCATTGGTAGTGTTAATTGTTCATTTTTATTTTCCGTTTGTTTATGTTATATATAAAGTTTTACTATTCTCTCTTTGTCCGTGTAGTAGTGGCCTGCAAGCGATGCTCCATCCCATTTGGATGATGCATCTGAGAAATCTGCATTTTTATAGTGTTCTTAAATTTGAGAAATCTAAGTTTCCACATCTGAGAAATCTGCGTTTTTACAGCAGTAGTGGCCTCCAAGTTCCATATTCCCGTTGAAACTAACTTTTAGGTTTGATTTATTATGTTTCGGGTATTTGTTAAAGCTATTAGAAATATCATTATGCAAAAACTTTATCCACTGTCATGCCTTAGCTCTGTTTGGAATCGTACATTGGATCTGCTCCTCTCTACTGTCATGCCTTAGCTCTATTTTGATGGAAAACTAAAATCTTTGTATACTATGAAATTTATGTGTCTATCGTTATTGATGCATGTTATCCACCTGAATGAAATGAACTTTTATTGCATTTTGTAGTGTTGATTAGTTTGTATGTTTTAAATCTCTGAAGTTCTATTTTTTATAAGCAGGGCCAGATTCTGGGATGTCTCTGAAGTCCATGACAAAATATATTAAAAATTTGAGTGTAGGTATTTACTTCTTTAAATTCCTCCTTTTCATTTTCATACCAAGGAATATAATTATTGGGGATTTTTTCTATTTCAATTTGCAGTGAACAATGATAGTCAGAATTTGTCTTCAAGAAGCTGATTAGTTTAAGATGAAATCATTGGCTAACGTGGTACCAGTATGGTAGTTACTACCAAAATAAAAAATGGTGTGTAATCCTCTACAAATTTGTTAGAATCTATTTATTTAGCGTTAGTATAATTTTTTTATAGTTATCCGAAGATCCATAACCCGACAAACCTGGGAACAACTGACCCACCATTGGGAACGATTGAGTTACCATTTTATCAGTTGCTATTTTGTTAGATATGATTCATAAAGTTTTTTTCTCAGTTGCTATTTGTCTTGAGTTCTAATGTTTTATTATCTGTAGAGATAATAAAAGTTATTTGTACAGATAATATATCTCACATTTCCATTGTGTTTTTTTGAGTTCTAATGTTTTATTATATGTACAACAAGAAATTGGCATTGGTATTGAGTTCTAATGTTTTGTTATCCATTTTGTGTTTCCATTATGACAGCGAGAAAGTTATTTTTTGGCTTAGCTGCCAAGAATGGCGACAAGATCAGATGAAATTGTCACCGTACCCAAACTCCCATGAGTTAATATTGACGGTGGATTATACTCTTTCTATTTATTTGTCTATTTAATATGTTATCTCTCACCTCTCTCTCCACGCATGCAACCAGGGGATTCACTCTCACTATAATTTTTTTCTTTCAATTTTTGGGTTACTGACATTTGAAAACATGTTAATAAGTTCCAAGTTTTGGGGTTTATGGGTTTTTTATTTTCATTTTTGGGTTTTAAGAATGAGGGTTTGGGTTTCTGATATTTTTCATCTTTGTGTGTTTTTTATTCGAATAAAAGAGGTTATCTTTGGTCTTTTGCAGAGAAAAACATCATTTGAAATCTCTTTCGGGGAAAGATTTTTCTCCTCAAACTCATTTCACCAAGAATCCATGATCGGCTTCATTTGTACCTCGGACTTACTTCTCCATGGATATCTTTCTCGAAGTATAAGAAGAAGCGCAATTGAAAATGCAGCAGTGGGAGAGAGCAAGATAAGCTGCGAGGATTTCCCTATAGAGTAGTCTCCTTGGTTTTTTTTTACATAAGTTATACAAATTTTACAAGAACACCTTAACCATTCATTTTCGTGCAGATTTCCTAAAGTTGTCAGATTTTACATAGGTTCAGGTTTTGAGTGTAGGTGCAGATTTGAACATATTAGATGACAACACTATTTTTTGCATAATAGGAAGATATAGAAAGCAACATGACATGGCAGCATAGAACTTATGCACTATTTTTTTAGGATCCTCTTGAGCATCCAACTAACACTGCGAGGACGTTAGTAGCAGACATTTAACAAAGATAGTAAAAACCTTTACTTTGGACTACAAATGGCATGTGGTATATAATTTATGATTTTTTTCTATGTTTTTAAACGAGTTGATATTTTTGGTGTTATTGTATTTACTGTCATGGATTGAAGAGTCAATGTTGGTCCAAATTGATCTTGGGTTAGGATAATTGTTTGAGCAGAGCACTATTTAAATTATTCACTTATTGTTCGTATATGTTCAGAACGTTCAGAATACCTACGAAATTTTACTGATGTTAATATTTTCATTTTCATAGTCTTTATAAATTTGTGGATTACTAAATTATATATATTGCCCATATAGGTTTGATTGGTAATTATAGACTACATAAGGAAGATATTATATCAACTAATGAAGTTGGACGATTTTGGTAATTGTTTCATTCCTTTTGTTTAGATATTATTCATTTAATTATGCACATAATCTTATGTTATATTGTCTGCAATTGCTATTTTATTGAATTCATTATTAACCGAAATTAATGAGGGAAAATTCACAAGAATTGGATTGATTCAATAATTCATTGATTTAATATATATTTTTTTAGGGATGTATTTTCAATTATATTATTAGAAAATTCTTCCATGTATGTAGTATATCCACCCAATATCTATTCGAAGTTCGTTTCTACGTCCACTAAGTGATGAAAAAACTTTTAAATTGATTAAACACTAAAAGCAATTAGTCTAACACATCAAAATTTTAAAATAATTTGTACTCGACACATCTAGGATGTAGTGAACACATCATCATATTGTTTTGGAGACATGTTGACTTGAAGAGCTTTACAACCCTGCCATTGGCCCTAGAACTTTGCAATTATGCCTGATTTTTTTTAGAGTAGTTCAAAATTTTAAAACAAGCATGCCACTTTCATGTAAGTAAATCCTAACATGAATGTCTCCAGAATTGTAAATTTCGAATCAATGTGTTTATATTCCTTTTACACTTCAATTTTATTGAAAATTTTCTTCCGTGAAATCATGCACGGGCACGATTCAATGCTTTGAAATTTTTTCCCAAAATTTTATAACTTAAAATTAGATTTTTTATGGATATGATGTTTATGTGAAGTTTAAGATGGACTATTTGTATTGTTATGGAATTTTTTTAATTTCTTACACTAGGTGGATCGTTATATAAATAAAGTAACTCGGTCCAATATTTTTAATTTATTTATAAATATTTGTGTTGTACAATAGTTAACAATTATAACGCGATTTATGTTGGATTCAACATGGTGAATAGTTATAATGACATATGAAAATTGTCTAAATTTTTAAAATTGTTTACCATATAAACACGACGTATGTACATAAATACGATGTATGTATGTTCCAATTTTTTTAAACTAATAGGTTCGTAGAATATATTATTTAAAAAATTATTTGTCTGTTGCGAACTAAATGACGTATAGTCCAAATAACGATGTACATTTTCGAAAATTTTCATCGTGCCTTCAGGCACGGGCATACCCTAGTGTGTGTGTGTGTATATATATATATATATATATATATATATATATATATATATATATATATATATCATTTACATGTCTACTTTCGCACATAAGTAGAATATCATAAAAAATATATTTCTCGCACAATATATAAACTATGGGATTATTGGTCCGGACAATCATCGACCACAATCGTCCTATCATTTACATTGATCCGGATATCCCTCAACCCAATTGTAAATTTTAAGCATATGTATATTGGTCTAGATACTTATCGACCCCAATATCATTTATCTTCAATTTGGTCCGGATAATCATCGACCCCAAATCAAGCTTTCATACATTGGTCTGAATAATCATCGACGCCAATACAAAATTTAGCATACTTAAGGTATTCACAAGGACTAAATATCAATAGAATAGGTATTCACACAACCGAATTATTTTTACTTGTACGTAATATTTTTCTTGCTAATATTCATCCTACTAATCATTTATTTATGAATTTAATTCACTTTCGTAATTATTTGAGTGTTCACACAACTCTAAGATTCTTTTTCTATACACCTACTGGTCTTTATCAAGTCCCTACATAGGTATAATATCACTCCTAATATTCCCTTCCCTCATTGGAAATCCTAGAAAATTAAACCAAGAGAATAACCCAAAATCTGCCAAGGTCGATCGATCGACATTCATGGGACGATCGATCGATCGGTCGAACAGGTGCAGCTTCGTCTTCTTCGATTTTTCACCCTTTCTGATTTACTCAAATCCCATGATTCTTCACCAAATTCACATCCGATTATTCATATCTATTTCTGCATAAGTTAGGATGATTTTTAATGTTTCGAACACATAAAAACTTCACCAAAATTGATCAAGAATGAATCAAAGACTGAAAAATCTTTCATAATCTAGTTTTGTGTTCATCCATTACATCCAATTAAAAATCCAGATTTAAATCCGTAGTAATAATCAAAACTCTTCTGATTTAACATTCTCTACATATATAAACCCTAACTACATTCAGTTATACCCAAACATGCAATCAATTGGTTCTTTTCATCTAAGGTTTTCAGATAAAATCAATCTATTCATGAAATCCCTACTCGGGGGTATTATAACATCAATTTGAATTGTGATAAATAATTGCCTTTGATTTATTGATCTGATTTCGTTGTTCTTGGTTGATGATTGATTTCTTCTCCTCCAATCTTCCTTTCCAATTGCCTTTAGGTGCAACAAACCCTTCACCACCACCACAATTCTCTCCTTAGGCTTTGGGAAAAGTGTTCTCTCTTTTCTCTAATGGCCTCTCTAATCTTTTGTGTTATGAGCCCTAACCCCAATATACAAATATCAGATATATGGCTCTAAATTTCGTAGGTCCCTTGACCTCTTTTTGAAAACTGATCGAAACACCCTTAATAGGTGCCGGTTTGGTCCAAAATTGATCAGGACCCAAGCTATGCCTCTGAGTACACTATACTAACTATTTTGACCCATCCGGAATCATTTGTGACCTCTAAATTCCCATCTAAGTCACTCAAAATATATTTCTCATTCCTTATCTCAAAATGATCTACACGCGACTCCCGATGAGATAAAATAAAATACGTGCATATCGCTCGCTATGACATATAATAACAATCATTTATTATTTACTATTCACACTTAGTAAACTTTATCAAATTTAATAATCACACTTATTAAATACATAACATTAAATTACTTCATTTGCGTAATTTAAATGAAACTTATTTTACTAATTAATTAAATAAAAAAATACGCAAAAATGGGGTATTACATACTTCCCCCCTTACAAAGGAATTTAGTCCCCGAAATTAGGACATACCTGCGGTAAATAACTCTAGATACTGCTCTCGCATGTCATCCTCCTGCTCCCAAGTCGACTCATCAATATTGTGGTGTCCCCATTGAACTCGCACTAGTGGCACCACTTTGGATCGCAGTTTACGCTCACCACGATCTAAAATAGCCACGGGCCTCTCCTCAAATGAGACAGCTAGCTGTAAGTCAATCTCCATAAGTGGAACGTGCCCGAAGGCCCCCTCACTCCTCCTATATTTCTTCAGTGATAACACATGAAACACATCGTGTATCCGTTGAAGATGTTATGAAAGTCCCAATCTTTATGCTACCGGTCCCACCCTCTCTATAATAGGAACGGCCCCACATACCTCGGTGCTAACTTCCATTTCTCGCTAAATGTCATAATCCCCTTTATAGGAGATACTCGAACTAACACTTGGTCGCCAACCTTTAACTCCACATGTCTTCTCTTGGCATAGGCATAACTCTTCTACCTATCTTAAGCTATTCGAATGTGTCCTCAAATTAACTCAATCTTGGCAACAATCTCCTGAATCATCTTGGGCTTTAACAGCTTGTTGTCTCCCACATCCAACCAGTATGCGGGCGAATGACAAGGTCTCCCATTCAGTGCCTCAAACGGTGCTATACCGATAGTAAATTGGTAAGAGTTGTTATACGCAAATTCTACCAATGGAAAGTATCGCTACCAACCTCCCCCGAAATCTAGGATACACATCCTCAGCATGTCCTCAAGCATCCGATTCACCCTCTCTATTTGTCCATCCATTTGGGGGATGATATGTCGTACTCAATCTCAAGTCAGTACCCATGGACTCCTGAAAGCTCAACTATAAATGAAACATAAATACTTTGTCTCTATCAGACACACTATTTATCAGGACTCCGTGCAGCTTAATAATCTCCAAAATGAATAGTTACGCATATTGCATCGTGTCATAATCAGTGTGAATTGGCAAGAAGTGGTCCACCTTGGTCAATCGATCCACTATCACCCATATAGAATCATGACCCCGCTGTGAATTAGGTAGCCCAGTGATAAAGTTCATCGAGATGCTCTCCCATTTCTACACGTGAATCTCAAGTGGCTATGGCATCCCTGAAGGTCTCTAATGGTCAACTTTCACCAGCTAACAAGTAACAGACTTTGAGAGAAACTATCTTATGTCTATCTTCATGATGGCCCACTCGTACTGTCTCCTCATGTCCTGGTACATCATATCCCCACTGAGATGTACCGCAAACCTGTAACTGTGAGACTCGGCCATCACTGCCCGTCTGAACATCTCATCCTTGGGCACTACCAATTTTCTATTAAAGGGCAGGCCTCCCTCTGACTTGACTAAGTAAGACTCTGCACCCTCTGCTAATAACTTTTGCACTTTGTATTAACACAAATGGTCCTCTTCCTGGGCCTTTATTTCCCGTATGACGATCTCAGGAGTGATATTCAGAACTGCTATGTAGGCTCAGACAACCTCATCCTCCTACTGGAGCTCCCTCCACTTTTCTTTATATACATACGCTAAGTCTCCAGTAGGTCATCGTCTCAATGCGTCTACCACCATGTTATCCTTTCTAGGATGATACTGTACATCAAATTGGTAGACCTTCACAAATTCTATCCACCACCTCTGCCTCATGTTTAGATCCTTCTATGTGAAGTGATACTGAAGTGACTTATGATCTGTGAATAATGTCAATTGCTCCCCCCAACAGGTAATGTCTCCATATCCTCAATGCAAAAATGATCGCTGCCAACTCTAGGTCGTGGGTGAGGTAATTCTTCTCGTGGGGCTTTAAATTTCTAGACGCATAATCTATCACCATCTCTTCCTACTGCAACACACACCCATGTCCCTTTAAGGATGTATACATATAGACCCGATACTCCACCCTACTCCTAGGCAATGCAAGTATGGGTGTTGATAGCAATTTGTCCTTCAGCTCATCGAAAGCTAACTGACATTGGTCATTACACACAAATGGTACTCCTTTATGAGTCAAGTTCATCAAAGGCCCAATAATCTTTGAGAACCCCTTGATGAAGCAACGGTAATATCCGTTCTACCCTAAGAAGCTGTGAATCTCGATCGGTGTCATGGGCTATCCCCACTCCCTCGCCGCTGATACCTTGCTCAAATCAACATCTAAGCCCCTATAGAATACGATGTGGCCAAGAAACTATATCTCTCGTAGTCAAAATCTACACTTCCTAATTTGGCGTACAACTGATGGTCCCGTAACATCGGCAGAACCATGCGTAAATACTCGATGTGCTCTTCCTCCATCCGTGATTAAACCAGGATGTCATCGATGAATACTATGACAAACTGATCCAGATACTTCCGGAATACTCTCTTCATGAGGTCCAGAAATACTGCAAGTATATTAGTGAGCCCAAATGGCATCACCCTGAACTCGTAGGATCTATAGCACGATAGGAAAGCAATTTTTGGAATATCCTCCACCGAAATACGTAGCTGGTGATAGCCTGACCTCAAATCGATCTTGAAGAAGTACGCAACCCTTCTTAACTGATCAAATAATTCATCAATCCTAGGTAACGGATTCTTATTCCGTATCTTCACCTTGTTCAACTCCCTGTAATCCACGTACAAGCGAAGCGAACAATCTCTATTCTTCACAAACAACACTGAAGCACCCCTGGGTAATGTACTCTACCGAATGAAACCCTGACCCAAGAGTTGTTGAATCTACTCTCTCAGTTCCCTCATCTCTGAGGGAGCCATATGATATGGTGCTCTAGCAATCGGTCTCGTCCCTGGTGCTAAGTTGATGACAAACTCTATTTCTCGACTCGGTGGCAACCCGGGTATCTCCTGGAACACATCCTTAAAATCCCTCACTACATGAATCGAATCTAAAGGAATAACCACCTCATGCACGGTCTCTACCTCGATGTAATATAAATTAATGCGCCATCCTCCCTCAGGAAGAGGCATCGCCACAAAGAACATATCATATTCCAGAATCGAAAACACAATAGTCCTCCCATAACAATCTATCGTCGCTCTATAGTCTGTTAACCAATCTATACCTAAAATCACATCATATCCCTCCATATCTAACACTAGGAGGTATGGCGCTAGATTCAGTCTCCCAATCATAATATCGACTCCTCTACAGATCGAATGTATCAATGAACCACTCTCCATCAGTGACTCTACACACATAAGGAGAGTGTCGACTTTATCTAATAAACTAGAGGCTTATGCAAATATAGTCTTAATAAATTAATGAGATGCTCTAGTATAAAAAAGTACTTAACCCTCAGATCCATGAATAGAAAATGTACCCTCTACTACAGGTGGATCCTGAGGTGCTGGAGCCATAGGCACATCCCGAACATTATATACATACATGTAGTGCATTTGGCACTGCTACAGGGGTGGTGTTGGAAATGGTGCTGGAGCTGGAGCTAACGATTCCTACTACCCCTGCTGGGAACTCGGATGGTCCTCCCCGATAAGCTGTGGACAAGCCCTACTCTTATGACTTGCTGGCCACAAGTGAAACACTTGTCCTGAAACTACCTCTAACCCTGACCCTGCTGGCATCCTCCCCAGTTCCCCTAGCCTTGATGACCCTAAGAAACATGTTACTGCTGGGGACCTTGTTGGCCCTATCTATCCAATCTGTGCCCGCCAAATCTGAATCTCTTGGCAGAGTTCCCCTGTCGGGACTCTTGCCCATGTTTGCCCACTATCTGCTATTGCTAAGTTGGTGCCCCACTAACACTACTCCCCCTAATCATGATCAGTTGCATAGACTATGCTCCCTTCTTACTTCCTTCCCATGGAAACGAAAGTCCTGACAGTGCAAAAGTGTCGCATTAACAACATCAGTATACGTCATCAACGTTGGATTACCAATTAAATGTTGCCTGATCCTCTAGTCCAATCCATCCATAAACTTTGTCATCTTCCTCTATTAGTTGCTCACCCCGTCTGGCATAAAAGTTTCCAGACGGGTGATCTCCTCTGCATAATTAGCAACTGAGCGGTCACCCTGACAAACCTCACCAAGCTTCTTCCTCATCTTTGCCTCTACTATAGGTGGAAAGTACTTGCGGTCAAATCGCACCCAGAACTCCAAAATAGTCATCGAGTATCTCTCCTCATAGGTGGTCACTGACTCCCACCACTGAGGGCTGCCCCTGCAAGTCTGAAGGTGGCCAACATTTATCTTTGAACCTCACTGCAATCTAATATGCGTAGGTGGCACTGAATGTTCTTCTTCCATTGGCATGCCGCCACTACATCCATGTGTCACCCTGAAACTCGAGTGGATGTCCCTTATGGAAGGTCTCCCTGATGCTCTGCCAAGTGGGTGGCCCTTGCTGGTCTGAAATAGCTGGTGCTACGGGCTACGGAGTCTAAGGCTGGGGGAAGTGGGCTGCCATGGTCTTCATAGTTGTCTCTACTACCTGAGCCACTATCACTGCCACCTGAGTAGTAGAAATCATCTCTGGTGGTGGTGGCGGCGGTACCTGCTTCTCATGAGGATCCTACATCACCTCATCTCTGGTTGTGACCCCCGCAGCTCGCTCTCTCCTCGGCAGCATCTGAAAATAGATCGAATTATAAAAGCACACAATTTATACAAAATTTAATAGTGGAAGTACGATATCTTAAAGCACGCAAAGATATAAGAAATAGTCTTAATAATAGGGATCTATATCAAAAAACGATACAGTGAAAACATAGTATGCCGTACAGATCCTATCGACACTAGAATATGATGCTCGAATACCATCTGTGATACCCCATCTAATTAAATATCGAATGATCAGGACTTTATCAAATTAAAATATGTTTCTCATATCGTTCATTCCTAGCATCACTATCGAAAACCAAATTAAATACTAACCACCTAAGTTAATTAAACTGGTGCCATATTTTATCTTTCACATAAACAGGATAAAGGGAATAGTTTGAGAGCTAAAACAACATTCACAAGATACTAAAATCCAAACCATCAATAATATGTAAATGCATAAAACTCATGCCAAATAAACTGATGGCTAAAACTATAACCAAGTAATATTCCACAATCCAACTACCAAGTAAAACTGATACAAAACTGGAACCGCAATGTAGTCAACTGACAATACGTCTACACTTGAGAAACGAGAATGAGATCCTATGATAGATCTGAATGAAAGAGTCGGCTACTCAATAATACTGTCAGCATCCACAGTGCCACAACTCCGAATCCCTAGAATGAAATCAACTATGGCGCCATTGTGGTTGGACAACTAAAGGGTTTTAAAAACATTTTTATAGCAAGAGTTATTACTTAAAACATTTTGAAAACATTTAACAAGTAATTTATTGCAATTAAAATCGATTATTGATTGCACATGTTAGGTTCATGGACACTCCCTTGAGTTTCCTCACCGCTCACCTAATGTGCACGCCAAACGTTCCATACTTATCCCACCTAAATACCACCCCAAGCTACCTCGAGTAAAGTATATAACCGATCCTATCAATAGCATACTCTCCTGTACTGCCCTCTCAGCACAATTCATTATTCACATATCTCGCAATGTCCTCCATTACTTAGGTAACATTTACATATGTTACATTTAAGCATGAAAATCAAGTCTCACTACTTAATTTATAAATGATTTCAGATTTATCATTCAACTTCCATGATTAAGTTTCACTACTTAATTTTACTATAGATATTCCCAATCTATTTTTAAATCTTGAAATTAAGCTCCTCTCTACCTAATTTACCATTTAGATGTATAACTATATATATCATCTATAAGTCTACTTTTGAACATAAGTAGAATATAATAATGTATATATTTCACGCTCAATATATAAACTATGGGACAATTAGTCCGGACAATCATCGACCCCAATCATCCTATCATTTACATTGGTCCGGATATCCCTCGACCCCAATGTAAATTTTAAGCATATGTATATTGGTCTAGATACTCATCGACCCCAATATTGTTCATCTTGGATTTGGTCCGGATAATCATCGACCACAAATCGAGCTTTCATGCATTGGTCCAAAACATCATCGACCCCAATACAAAATTTAGGAAACTTTAGGTATTCATAAGGCCTAAGTATCAATATAGTAGGTATTCACACAACCAAATTATTTATACTTGTACATAATATTTTTCTCTCTAATATTCATCGTACTTATCGTTTATTTACGAATTTAATTCACTTTCGTAATTATTTGAATGTTCACACAACTCTAAGATTCCTCCTCTATACACCTACTTATCTTTATCAAGTCCCTACATAGGTATAATATCACTCCTAATATTCACTTCCCTCGTTGGAAATCCTATAAAATTAAACCAAGAAAAGAACCCAAAATCTGCCAAGGTCGATTGATTGAAGGAATGGGTCGATCGAACAGGTGCAGCTTCGTCTTTTCACCCACCAAATTCACATCTGAATATTCCTAACTATTTCTACATGAGTTAGGATGATTCTAATGTTTTAAACACATTAAAACTTCACCTAAATCGATCAAGAAGGAATCAAACCCTCAAAAATATTTCACAATCCAGTTTTGTGGTCATCCATTACAATCAATTGAAAATATAGATTTAAATCCATAGTAATAATAAAAACTCTTCTTATTTAACATTCTCTACAGATATAAACCCTAACTACATGCAATTATACCCAAACATGCAAACAATTGGTTCTTTTCATCAAAGGTTTTTAGATAAAATCAATATATTCATGAAATCCCTACTCGTGGGTATTATAACATCAATTTGAATTGTGATAAATACTTGCCTTTGGTTTATTGATCTGGTTTCGTGGTTCTTGGTTTATGATTGATTACTTCTCCTCCAATCTTCCTTTTCAATTGCCTTGAGGTGAAATAAACCCTTCACCACGTTCACAATTCTCTCTTTAGGGTTTGGGAAAATGGTTCTCTATTTTCTCTAATGGCCTCTTGAATCTTTTATGTTATGAACCCTAATCCCAATATACAAATATCAGACATATGGCTCTAAATTTCATAGGTCCCTTAACCTCTTTTTGAAAAATGATCAGAACGCCCCTAATGGGTGCCGATTTGGTCCAAAATTGACCTGGGACCCAAGATATACCTTTGGTAAACTATTCCAACTATTTTGACCCATTAGGAATCATTCGTTACCTTTAAATTCCCATCGGAGTCACTTAAAATATATTTCTCATTACTCACCTCAAAATGGTCTACACGCGACTCCCGGTGAGATAAAATAAAACATCACATATCACTCGCTATGCCGTATAATAATAATCATTTATTATTTACTATTCACACTTAGTAAATTTCATCAAATTTAATAATCAAATTTATTAAATAAATCACATTAAATTACTTCACTTGCGTAATTTAAATAAAACATATTTTTGCTAATTAATTTTTGAATTAATTAAATCAAAAATATGCAGAAAAATGGGGTATTACATATTTCTCCTCATACAAAGGAATTTCATCCCCGAAATTAGGACATGCCTACGGTAAATAACTCTGGATACTTCTCTCGCATGTCATCGTCCCACTTCCAAGTCGACTCATCAGTATTGTGTTGTCCCCACTGAACTCGCACTAGTGGAACCACTTTGGACCGCAGTTTATGCTCACCACGATCTAAAATAGCCATGGGCCTCTCCTCAAATGAAATGTTTGGCTATAAGTCAATCTCCTCATGTGGAACGTGCCAGAAAGCCCTCTCGCTCCTCCTGTATTTCTTAAGTGATGACACATGGAACATATCGTGTATCCGCTGAAGATGTTCAGGAAGTCCTAGTCTGTATGCTACGAGTCCCACCCTCTCTATAATAGGAAACTTCCCCACATACCTCGGTGTTAACTTCCCTTTCTTGCCAAATATCATTATCCCCTTCATAGGAGATACTCGAAACTAAAACCCGATCGCTATCCTCTAACTCCACGTGTCTCCTGTTCACATCGGTATAACTCTTCTGCCTACCCTGAGTTATCCGAATGTGCCGTCGAATTGACTCAATCTTCACAGTAGTCTCCTGAATAATCTCGGTCCCTAACAACTTATCGTCTTCCACCTCCAACCATTATGCGGTAGAATGATAAGGACTCCCATATAGTGCCTCAAACGGTGCCATCCCGATAGTAAATTGGTAAGATTCGTTATACATAAACTCTACGAATGGAAGGTATCACTCCCAAGATCCCCTGAAATCCAGGATACACATCCTCAGCATGTGCTCCATCATCTGATTCACTCTCTCACTCTATCCATCCGTCTAGGGGTGATATGAAGTATTCAATCTCAAGTCAGTACCCATAGCCTCCTGAAAGCTCTGCCAGAAATGCAACACAAATACTTTATCTCTATCAGACACAATATTAATTGGGACTCCATGAAGCTTAATAGTCTCCTAAATGAATAGCTGCACGTAATGCATTATGTCTTAATTGGTGCGCATTGGCAAGAAGTGGGCCACCTTGGTCAATCGATCCACTATCACCCATATCGAATCATGACCCTGCTGCGAATTAGCTAGCCCAGTAATAAAGTCCATGGAGATTCTCTCCCACTTCTACTCGAGAATCACAAGTGGTTGTAGCATCCCCGAAGGTCTCTGATGGTCAACTTTCACCCGCTGATAAGCAACACACTTTGAGACAAACTCTACTGTGCCTCTCTTCATGTCGGCCCACCAATACTATCTCATCATATCATGGTACATCTTATCACCACCAGGATGTATCGCAAACTTGGAATCTTGAGACTCGGTCATCACTGCCTGCCTCAACTCCTCATCCTCGAGAACTATCAATCTCTCATTAAAGTGCAGGCCTCCCTTTGAGCTGACTGAGTAAGACTCTACACCCTCTGCTAACAACTACCGCACTATGTCCTAACAAGACTGGTCCTCTACATGGGCCTTCACTTCTCGCATGACGATCTCAGGAGTGATAGTTAAAACTTCTATGTAGGCCTGAGAACCTCATCCTCCTGCTGGAGCTCACTCCACTTTGCTTGATATTCATCTGCTAATTCTCCAGTAGGTCATCAGTTCAACATATCTGCCACCATGTTAGCATTTCCAAGATGATGTTGTATATTAAACTGGTAGTCCTTCACAAATTGTAGCCACCACCTCTGCCTCATGTTCAGATCCTTCTGTATGAATAGATAATGAAGTGACTTATGATCCGTGAACAATGTGACTTGCTCCCCTAACAGGTAATGTCTCCATATCCTCAATGCAAAAATGATCGCTGCCAACTCTAGGTCGTGGGTTGGGTAATTCTTCTCGTGGGGATTTATCTTTCTAGATGGATAAGCTATCTCCCTCTCTTCCTGATACAACACACCCCCAAGTCCCTATAAGGAGGAATCCGTGTAGACCCAATACTCCACCCCACTCCTAAGCAATGCAAGTATGGGTGCTTATGTCAATATGTCCCTCATCTCATCGAAAGCCAGCTGACATTAGTTACTCCAAAAAAATGGTACTCCCTTACGAGTCAAGTTCATCAAAAGCCCAGAAATCTTTGAGAACCCCTTAGAAGTGATGGTAATATTCTTCCAACCCCAAAAAGCTATGAATCTCGATTGGTGTTGTGGGCTATCCCCATTCCCTCACCGCTAATACCTTGCTCGGATCAATAGTTATGCCCCTGTCGAACATGATGTGGCCAATACACTGTACCTCTCGAAGCTAAAATCCACAGTTACTAAATTTGGCGTACAATTGATGGTCTCATAATGTCTGTAGAACCATATGTAAATGCTCGGCGTTCTCCTCCTCCGTCTGTGAGTAAACTAGGATGTCATCGATGAATACTATCACAAGTTGATCCAGAAACTCCTGGAATAATCTGTTTATGAGGTCCATGAACACGGAAGCCGCATTGGTGAGCCCAAATGGCATCACCCTGAACTCGTAGGATCCATACTGCGACAGGAAAGCAGTTTTAAGAATATCCTCCTCCCGAATACGTAACTGGTGATAGCCTGACCTCAAATCGATCTTGGAGAAGTACGTAGCCCCTCTTAACTGCTCAAATAAGTGGTCAGTCCTATGTAACGAATACTTATTCTGTATCTTAACCTTGTTCAATTCCCTGTAATCCACACACAAGCGAAGAGAACCATCCCTTTTCTTCACAAATAACACCGGAGCACCCCAGGGCGATGTACACCGCTGAATGAAGCCTTTACCCAAGAGCTACTAAATATGCTCTCTCATCTCTTGCGTCTCTGAGGGAGAGATGCGATATGGTGCTCTGGAAATCGATCTCGTCCCAGATGCTATGTCAATGACAAACTCTATTTCTCAGCTCAGTAGAAACCCAGGTATCTCCTAGAATACATCCTCAAAATCCCTCACTACAGGAATTGAATCTAAGGGAATAACCACCTCCAGCGAGGTCTCCTCCTCGATGTAATATAAATGAGTGCATGATCCTCCCTCGGGAAGAGGAATCACCACAAGGAACATCTCCTTTCTCGAAATCGAAAACACAATAGTCCTCTCGTAGCAATATATTATCGCTCTATATCCTGCTAACTAATCCATACCAAGAATCATGTCATATCCCTACATATCTAACACTAAGAGGTCTGTCTCTAGATTCAGTCTCCCAATCATAATTTTTCCTTCTCTACAGATCGAATGTATCAATGAACCACTCCTCATTAGTGACTTTACACATATAAGGAGATTGTAGATTGTCTCTAATAAATCGGTGGCTCGTGCAAATCTAGTCTTAATAAATTAATGAGATGATCCAGTATCAAAAAGTACTCAACCCTCAGATCGATGAATAGAAAATATACCCTTTACTACAGGTGGTGCCTAAGATGTTGGATGCATAGGCACATCCGAAATGTTGTATACACGCCTATAGTGTATTTAACACGGCTACTCGGGTGGGGTTGGCGCTGGTGCTATAGCTAGAGCTAACAGAGCATGTTGCCCCTGCTAGCCACCCTAATGGTGCGCCCCAATAAGATTTGGATAACCCTTCTCTTGTCACCCTGCTGGCCATAAGTGAAACACTATCCCTGAAACTACCTCTGACCCTGACCCTGCTGGCATCCTCCCTGGTTCCCCTAGCCCTGATGACCCCGAGAAACCTATTACTACTAGGGACCTTGCTGGCCCTGTCTATCCAATATGTGCCCACCGAATCTGAATCTCTTGGCAGAGTTCCCTTGTCGATACTTCTGCCCCTGTGTGCCCACTGTTTGTTGTTACTGGGGTGATGCCCCACTAACACTTATCCCCCTAATCTGGATCAATTACATGGACTATGCTCCCTTCTTACTTCCCTTCCCATGGAAATGGAAGTCCTGACAGTGCTGAAGTGTCGCGTTAACAACATAAAAATATACGTCATCAATGCTAAATTACCAATCAAATGTTGCCTAATCCTCCGGGCAAAGCCATCCATAAACTTTGTCATCTTCCTCTATTCGTTACTCACCCCGTTTAGCAAAAAATTTCCCAGATGGGTGAACTCCTTCGCATAATCAGTAACTGAGCGGTCACCCTGACAAACCTCACCAAACTTCTTCCACATATTTGCCTCCACTATAGGAGGGAAGTACTTATGATCAAACTGCACCCAGAACTCTAAAATAGTCTTTGAGTCTCTCTCCGTGGTGGTTATCACTGACTCCCACCATTGAAGGGCTTCCCTTGCTAGCCTGAAGATGGCCAACATCTGTCTATGAACGTCACTACAATCTAACATGCGCAGGTGGCACTGAATGTGCTTCTTCCATTGGCATACATCCACTACTTCCGTGTCACCCTGAAACTCGGGCGGATGGCCCTTCTGGAAGGTCTCCCTAATGCTCTGCCAAGTGGGGGGCCCTTGCTGGGATGGAATAGCTGGTGCTACGGGTTGCTGAGCCTGAGGCAGGGGGAAGTGGGTTGCCATGGCCCTCATAGCTGTCTTTACTACCTGAGACACTATCACTGCCACTTGAGCCACTATCTACCGCCTGAGCCACTATCACTGCCACCTTCCCATATTGGTTCGGATACTCATCGACCCCAATATCATTCATCTTCGATTTGGTCCAGGTAATCATCGACCCCGAATCAAGATTTCATGCATTGGTCCGGATAATCATCGACCCCAATACATAATTTAGCATACTTTAGGTATTCACAAGGCCTAAGTATTAATAGAATAGGTATTCACACAACCAAATTGTTTATACTTGTATGTAATATTTTTCTCCCAAATATTCACCGTAGTTATCATTTATTTACGAATTTAATTCACTTTCATAATTATTTGAGTGTTCACACAACTCCAAGACTCCTTTCCTATACACCTACTGATCTTTATCAAGTCCCTACATAGGTATAACATCACTCCTAAGATTCCCTTCCCTCATTGGAAATCCCAAAACAATGAACCAAGAAAAGAACCCAAAATCTGCCAGGGTCGATCGATCAAAGGATTGTGTCGATCGATCGACATTCATGGATTGATCGAACAGGTGCAGCTTCATTTTTTTTATTTTTCACCCATTATTATTTACTCAAATCCCATGATTCTTCACCAAATTCGCATCCGATTATTCCTATCTATTTCTACATGAGCTAGGATGATTTTTAATGTTTCAAATACGTTAAAACTTCACTGAAATCGATCAAGAATGAATCAAACCCTCAAAACTCTTTCATAATCTAGTTTTGTGTTCATCCATTACATTCAATTCAAAAACCAGATTTAAATCCATATTAATAATCAAAACTCTTTTGATTTAACATAATCCCCTAACTGCATGCAATTATACCCAAACATGCAATTAATTGGTAAGGTTTTTAGATGAAATCAATATATTCATGAATTCCCTACTCATGGGTATTATAACATCAATTTCATATGAAATAAACACTTTCCTTTGATTGATTGATCTAATTTCATGGTTCTTGGTTGATGATTGATTGCTTCTGCTCCGATCTTCCTTTCCAATTGCCTTGAGGTGCAACAAACCCTTCACCACCTTCACAATTCTCTCCTTAGGCTTTGGGAAAATGGTTCTCTCTTTTCTCTAATGGCCTCTCTAATATTTTGTGTTATGATCCTTAACCCCAATCTACAAATATCAGATATATGGCTCTAAATTTCGTAGGTCCCTTGACCTCTTTTGGAAAAATGATCAAAATGCCCTTAATAGGTGCCGATTTGCTCCAAAATTTACCCGGGATCCAAGTTGTACCTTCGGGTACACTATTCCAACTATTTCAACCCATTCGAAATCATTCATGACCTCTAAATTCCTATCTGAGTCACTTAAAAAATATTTCTCATTTCTCACCTCAAAATGGTCTATACGCAACTCCTAGTGAGATAAAAGAAAATACGCGCATATCACTCGCTACAATATAATAATAATCATTTATTATTTACTATTCACACTTAGTAAATTTCATCAAATTTAATAATCACATTTATTAAATAAATCACATTAAAATACTTCACTCACGTAATTTAAATAAAACATATTTTTCTAATTAATTTCCGAATTAATTAGATCAAAAATACGCAGAAAAATGGGGTATTACAATGAGAAGCTCACTTAAAAGTTGTAATGATATATGAGGAGGTTATGTGAAATAATAAGTGTAATGTTGATAGACACATGTAGTCCTTAAGTTGAAAAGTGACTAAATCACGATAGGTTTATCATGTAATTAATTTTAAGAAGCAAGAGGTGTTATTGCATAAAGACTTTAAAAATAACAAGGATTTAAAAACAAATGAATTTTAAACTAAAAGGGAGATGAAAGTGTTGAGGAACTCAGCTCTACAAAAGTTGCTCCATGTCTGACAAAAAAAAATTTTACACTTAAGTGGGGAACTTATGTTGGAGGGAGAAAAGAGGAGCTTACAACCTAAAGTTTAATTGTCATCTTAGTTGAGTATAAGGATCCTAAATTTATGTATGTCGTGGATATTTATGATTATATGTGTTATAGTATTTTTCAATGTATTGTAATTGAGAAATATAGAGGACACATGGGTAAACATGGTTTGTTATTTATGTTTTCTTGTTCAGACCTTATTGTGCTCAAATTAGCATAGCTTTCTTAATACTTAATGAAATCGATTGATTCTAGTGGGATATTTTATCTAACATATGTGGTTATAATATCAAAATAATGATAAAATACCTTTTCGTTTGGTCTGGGTGATTTTTAAAGTTAGAACTTCACTAATATATTTTTAAGAAACATCTTGTACATGTTATAGTAGAATGATCATAAATCTCTCTAGAAAAATTGGAATGATGAACCGTAATAGTTGTTGGAAACTAGGTATTTCCAAAAATTTATTGTATATAAGTTAGGTAATTATAATTTGTACTATTTAATCCCTAAATATAATTAAAAAAGAAATTAGTTACAAGAGAGAACTTATGAGTAATCTAGGTTTCATTTGTATCTTACTGTTTAATCATATAATTATAACCAACTTTGATATGTTAATATTAATGTAAGACATATTCAAACGTAATAAGTATCTTACATGCCTATAATAAAACATGGATGAGATGAACATGGTTACATGTTTCATATTAATATACTATTATTATCAATTGAGATAGTATACTAACATGATTGAGGTGTTAGGAAGGAAGTGGGATCTTGAAAAATAGATGAGGCGCATCCTTCAACTTCCATAATAAAGTTGACTTTAGGTGAGTGACCCACACTATTAATAGTGTATGCCTATACATTTACATTGAATTATATAGTTAAGATGATTGAGTCATTACAACAAATAATAATAATTATCAAGGTTTATGACTGTAACAAACATCATTGATCATGGTTCGGGACCGTGACAATATCTACAGTGACTATGTTTTGGGTCACAGTCCGAAATCGTGACCATTTGGAAAAGTCACTAAAAAAATTTAAATTAAAGTTGGGTACAAGGTCACGCTCAGTAATCATGATCACTTATCACGAATCGCGACCCTAACCTTGACCACCATTTAACTAATGACAATTAGGGGTGTTTTTCGGCCGGATTGGATTGGAATAGGGGTGTTCGAAAAATTTTCTAAAATTTTTGAAATTTTAAATTTCTTTCTAAATCAGAAAAATAAATTTTGGAAAATCATTTTTTCCAGGTGAGTTGATCCAGAATATTTAGAATTTTTAAAATTTTTGGATAATTTATTATTTGGAAAGATATCAAAAAAATGGAATTATCAGTTTTTTCTTTGGATAATATCGAAAATATCATTTGTGAGTGCAAGAATAATCACAATGAATAATTTCAAGAAAGGAAGTAAATGAATAAAGTAAATCAGTCTCGCACACAACACAAAATGTACGTGGTTCGACAACTTGTCTACGTCCACGGAGAGTTCATTGTATTTTATTAGTCTGTCTATTAAGATTATGAAGTTACATCTCCTTGACCCTGGGGTGAGGGTTTACATTTATAGTAACGTTCAATACGATGACTTGTACAAGAAACTCTTACGACTTGAATGTAGCTCGTGAGGTGTAACTAAACATATCTCTTAGATTATTGGTAACCTATTTGAGTTTATCGAGATATATTTAAGAACATGTTAAAGAGACGGGTGAGACTAATCATTTGAGTTGGGATGGATTCATCATATCTCTTACTGGGCTGGTCGACTGAAATCGTGGATTTTCCTAGTGAATTATTTTAATCCCCATAATTGCCCCTAAAATCTCAGGCTGAGATATATTGGGCCAGTAAATTTTATCCTTATTGTAGGCCCAAGACCTAATATTGTTATAATAGTCATGGAAGTTTTGTAACATCCCTGAAATAGTAAGGCTACGCTCGCCTGAGAAAAGTTGGTGGTGACCAGTATTGTAAATTTGTAATAACCCTGAAGTTGTGGGGGTACTCTGGTCTAGGCTGTGAATTAGTGCCAAAAATACTCCTCAAAAGCTATACCCCATGATTACGTATAAGGTTTCAAACGAAGCTTTGTCACTTCAAACTATCACTTTGCGCTTTTGAGTTTCTTCTTCACAAATTCATTGAGAGTTTTCCTTATGCTTCCAATTTCTTCAGAGCCTCCTCGCATTCTTCCCTTTCAGTAAGTCCTTTTTTCCTGCTCCTTTCTTTCAGAATTTTTCTTCTTTGCTCTTTATTGTTTCTCTCTCTTTCATCAATAGCTACTCTTCACGGCTAAAGTGTTGAGGAATTTAGGAAAACATACTCCATTCCTGCTTGGATGGAAATCGATTGTGCCCCCATGCCTAAAGATGTCAGGGATATGGATGAGGGGCACAAGATTCATGCCCTTGTTATAGTTCAAGGGGGCTTAACATTTCCACCAAACCACATATTTTTAGAATTTCTTGACTACTTGAAAGTCATTCTTGCCCAGTGTGCCCCTAATACTTGGTAAATAGTTAATGGGGTGCACAGGATTAATGATCTTTATGGAACTAACTTGGGGATCCCATAAATTAGATTCTGCTATATCTAGTCACACACCTCTGATGGTCCTCTTTACCTAAAGGTGAGTAAGGACAAAAGTATATTGGTTTTGAACCTTTTTTATTCTAATAATGGATATTGGGAATATGTTTTTAGTGCTAAGAATAGGTAGCCTCCTCCCTTCCCTGAGGTCGAGAAATACACAGGGCCTTTGTGCCCCGACTGAGGGAAGATCATATAGGTTAATACTTGATTTTTTCAATTGGTGACTTCCACTTCCGTTTTCTTTCCCTTCTCGCTAAATTGTGCCTCCTTTATTTTTATGCAAATCGTAATAAAAAAGGAGCCATCTATCCATCACATCAAGGCTGCTGACCATTTGAAGGTATGGGGAATCGAGGACAGACTACCCGATAGTGAAAATCCTCGATCGTTAGCCTATTTTCTTGAGTACGCCAGCACCAGCACCACCACAAGTTTTGTTGCTCGTCAGGTGGATGATATCCTGAACATTCCTCCCCCAGATGAGGAAACTTCCTCCTCCTTTGATCCAGTGGACATTGAGTATATCTTTCAAGAGGAAGAAGATCAATGTCTCCCCTTAAAAAGAGGATTTTATTTGCTGAAGATGATGACAATGAAGTTCTCATTTCTTATAGGGTCAAGGCCCTAAAGAAGGTGGGGGATTCCTCCATCACTTATTGCTCTGGTTTATCGTCCAAGGAGAAAAAATAAGAAGAGAAGATAAGGAGAGAAAAGGATAAAAAGAGACAGTAAGATAAGAAGAAGAATGACATTAAGGCCTCTACGAAGCTCATCACTCCTTATTCCATCTATGATACTCCACATGCCAATAGTATGGCCTTAAATCCATCTCTTTCCCTCAGCCCGTTGAGGGGGGCAATGCTCACCAGAGACCACGACCATATGATGATGTTGGGCCCCAACCAACTATCTTTGCGGGCTTCCCAAACTCTTACCTTGGTAATTGTTTTCTTTTCTCCTTTCCTTATTATTTCGAGATGTGGTTTATCCCAATACTTATGTATTTTCTATTCTATAGTTTGTGGTGGCGATTACTACTCTTCTAAATGGTCTTGTCGACCAGTCCAGGAAAAATAAAGAGCTATCCTAGACTCTAAAGAAGTCAGAGGAGGCCTTAATTAAGTCCAAGTAGGCCCATAAGAAGTAAAAGGACACCATTGCCTTAATGGTGGCCTCTTGAAGTCTGAGAATAGCCTTCTATAGGTGGAGAACTCCAAGATGACCAAGGACGTAGAGGAAATTCTTGACCTTAACGAGGCGTATGAAGACGCTAGAATCCTGATCACCTATGCTTCAAAGGCAAGCTTCAAGAAAGGGTGGGACGGAGCCTTGGTGGAAACTCGAGTCCCTTCTGAGTCTGAGCTATTTGGGAGGCACCAGTCAGGTCTTCCTATTACTATTGACGAGGAGCCTTCTACTAGCCATACAACTGAGAAAACATAGGTAGTGTTGTCTCAGGTGATGGTGGGGGCATTTAAGGGGAAATAAGTTGATATAAAAGAGAAGGTCAAGAAGTGAAGCCTTTATTAGGGTTTTGACTTCTTCTTTTGCTCATGCATTGTACTTTTTTTCTTTTTTCGTTAGACTATAATGTCTCTGCCTACCCTTTTTTGTTTTTTAATGAAAAATGATGTCCTTCTTTACTAAATATCTTCCATTATATCTTGTTTGCTCTGTTTATTTATAATTTATTACAAAGGAGACTTTCTCTTCTAAAAATATTGATTAGTTTTCTCAAGCGAAATATGAGGGAGAAATCTCGTCGAGTGTTCTTGAAGGCCTATAGAGCATTGAAGGCGAGAAATGAAGCATATAAGGGACAATCCACATTGGTCACGAAGTTGAAGGATGAGATTTAAGACTTAAAAGATGTTAGCTCCTTAATGAAGAAGGAGATAGATGACCTGAAGGCCCAACTTATGAAAATAAAGGGTGTAGGTGCGATCGATGCCCTGGTTCATTATAAGAATGATGACTTGAAGAAGAAACTCTCTGAGTCAGAGGAAAATTTCCAAAGGAGTAACATCATTATTGTTAGGCTGCAGGGTGACATGAACAAGCTACGACACTTATTCATAATGGGACCTTGAGCTACCTGGTTGGCAGGCTATAATGAAGGCTGGAAGGATGCCCCCGTTCAGTGGTAAGAAGAATAGGATGTAGCATATAAGCATGGGTGGTTAAATGCCCTTAAGGTTTTCAAATAACCAAAGGTGTCCTACTTGTGGTACATATACCAAGTGGATTGTCCAGAATACAGTCGGCCTCCCTTTGAAAAAGATGAGGAGTGGGTTCCCTTGGATGTCATACCCTATCAACTCGTCAATGACTACCTGGTGGATCACGAAAGTGATGTTGAATATGCCCCCAATCCTGACGATAGGAGGATAAAGGAAATAGAACAATTTATGTCTCTTCAACCATAAATTGTTATCTATTGCTTATAATGTTGTTGTACAGTTGATACTTCCTGCATTCAAGGATTTTTCTAAGTAAATAAAATTAATATCAAATATTGTTGTATTTTTCCAATCCAATATGCCTTTACATATGTTATTCCATATCCTTACCTTTTAGGTCGTGTCATCAGTACCCGACCAGGATTTCAATCGACCAACCAATGTTGTTTGATTGCCTAAGGATCCCCCGTAGGGCTTCTGTCTTGCCTAAGCAAGTCATGAGGTTGCCTATATTGGTTATGATGGGGACCTGTGGACTTATGTTTTAATTGTAATCAGCAATACTTCCATCGTAATTAAGTTAAAGTCTAATCATATGACCGTATGGTCGGCGGCTTTCCAAAATTAAAAACCAAGTATGAGCCAGTTGCTTAGGAAACAATATTGATTAACCAAATTATATTAGGATATTTGAGTGTAATATAGAAGAAACGGCATTCCTTTATTCATAACGTAAAATAAAAACTACGAGCATCATAGGTTTAAAATGAATATTTTCGTAAACTAAATGTGTTGAGATAGAAGAAGTATCTCTCTTTCATACATTATTTCCAAGTGATGGGATCCTTGATTTTCATCTCAGACCACTTTGGAAGGTCCCTCCCTGTTGGGCCGCAGTTTTAAATCTGACGGCCTTACGGCGCTGCCAAGAACTTTCTTTTAGGATGTAATATCCTACCTTGAAATTCCTCAAATTTACCATTTTTTGTAATGCTTTGCCAATTGTTGTCAGTATGGGTCTAGCTTAATTATGGCTTTCTTTCGACGTTCATCTGCTAGGTCAAGTTTAGCACGAAGGGCATCATCGTTCAATCTTTGGTCAACCACTTTAGTTCTCATGGTTGGGAGACCAACTTTAAGTAGTGTGATAGCTAACATTCCATAAGTGAGTGTGAAGGGTATTTCCCCCATTCGTCTTCTGGGTGTGGTACGACATGGCTAAAGAACATAAGTAAGATCTTCCACCCAAGCACCTTTTGCTCTTTCCAGCCTCTTCTTAAGTCCATCATTCATTATTTTATTAGAAGCTTCTGCTTGACCATTACTATGAGGGTACTCTACCGAGATGAAGTGGTGCTAGATTGTATACCAATAATAGAAATTCTAGAAAGGACCACTCTCGAACTGCATGTCATTATCAGTGATGATGGCTCTTGGTACCCAAAAGTGTGTTATAATGTTCCTTCAAATGAACCTTATCATATCGGCATCTCTGATGTTGGCCAGTGGTTCTATCTCTACCCACTTGTGATGTAGTCTGTGTCGACCAAAAATATTCCCAGGTGCGATAGGTAGTGGTCCCATGATATCTAATCTCCATTACACAAATGTCAATGGGCTAGTCAAAGGCATCAAATCATTAGCCAATTAATGAACCATAAGAGAGAAATTCTAGAAATCCTCGTACTTTTGGACATAAATGATTTCATCTTTCTGCATATATGGCCACTAATAGATCTATTTGACCGCTTGGAGCACCAGGGATCTTCCTCCTACGTGACTCCCACAAGTCTCATCGTAAGGCTCATAAAAAACTTGCTCAACGTCTTTTGGGTGGATGCATTGGAGTTAAGGACCTATGAAAGATCTTTATTAAAGTTTCACTTAAAGATCCAAATAGAAGCAAGCAGCCTTCACTCTTATTTGGTGAGCTAACTTCTTATCGAACGATAGTGTCTCATTCTGCAAGTATGTTACGATTAGATCCATCTAGCTAAGACCTTTTTTAATAGAGAGAACATGCTCAGTGACGATTGTCTTATCAATACTGAGCTTAGAGAGTAACTTCACTTCGATTGTTCTTTTGAGGTCAAAGTCCACTAATGAGCTTAGGGTTGCTAAGGCATTAGCATGACTATTTTTTTCCAAGGGAATTGTTGAACATAGACTTCCTCAAACATTTTTATAATCTCCCGTACCACAACAAGGTAGGTCAACATCCTATTAATTTTTTCTCTAAAATCCCCTCTGACTTGGCTCGATATCAAATTAGAATTACCAAACACGTTGAGACATTTTTCCCCTAGTAAATGAGCCTTGTGTAGGCCATCTATCAATGCTTCATATTCGTCTTTATTATTATAGGCTTCAAAAATAAACCCAATTCCTTGCCCAACGATCGTGTCTTCTAGTGTAACGAGGATGATTCCTACTCCCGTAACCTAAGAATCGAAGGCTCTATTAACATATAGGGTCTAGTCCTCAGACTTTGCTTCCTTGTTTATGGAATTCTCTACCACTTTTTGATCGGCTGGACCATCTTCTGTGAATTCAACAGTAAAATTTGCCCCTTAATTGTTGTCCTTAGCTTAAAGTTAATATCAAACCTTCCAAGTTCAATTGACCATTTTAACATTCGTTCAAAGTGTTCGTCTTTTCAAAGGATAGCTTTGAGGGGGAATGAAGTGATCGTTGTAAAAGAGTGGGATTCAAAGTAGTTCATAAGCGTTCTTGAGGCAATGACTTGAGCATAAGATAGTTTATCCAATGGTAGGTAGCATTGCTCTGCATGCTAGAGTAATAAATAGGCAACTATTTTCCCCATTTATCAAAAATAAAGGCTGAGCTGACTGCGTGACCTGAAATTGTGAGGTAGAGGTACAAAGGATTCCCATCATTAAGGATTGTAGGCAAATGAGGTTTTCTAAGGTAAGACTTGATTTCTTTAAGTGATTTTGAATAGTAGTCATGATAGATGAGGCCCTTATCCTTATTGAGGAGCTAGAAAAATGGCCGACAGCGCTCCAAAGACTTAGAGAGGTTGAATGTTGCGATCATGGCAGTGAGTTTCTGCATATCGTACAACATCTTCGGTGGCTGGACCATGTTGATAGCATCAATCTAATATGGATTGGCCTCAATGCCTTTTTTACTGGCTAGATAACCCAAGAATTTCCTTAAATAAACCTCTAATGAGAACTTGCTCATGTTGAGCTTCATTCGGCATTTTTTGAGGATTCCGAAGGTGTCGACCAGATCACTAAGGTGATCGATTTTGTCCTTACTCTTGACTAGCATGTCATCGATGTCAACCTCCATGGTTCCCCCCATTTGCTGCTTGAACATTTTAGTGAACAACCTTTTATATGTGTCCCCATCGCTTTTAAAGTCGAATAGCATTACCTTATAGCAGTACAAACCAACTGGGGTGATGAACGATATCTTGTCCTAGTTGGAGCCGAATAGTGGAATCTGATGATACCCCGAATAGGCATCTAAGAAAAGCATTCACTCTTATGATATCATCGCATCGACTAATTAGTCTATCTTTCATAGGAGGAAACTGTCTTTGGGGCATGCCTTATTATGATCAGTGAAATCAATACATACTCTCAATTTGTCTTTGCTTTTGTGCACCACCACTGGATTTAAGAGCCAATTCGAAAATTAAACTTCTCTAATGGATCTTAACTACAGAAGTTTTCCTACTTCAGTTTCCACCGCTTTAGACTTTTCTGGTGTTGTTCGGCGTGCTTCTGAGTTACCGACTTAAAATATGGGTCCATGTGAAGACGGTGGTAAGCCATATGGCTATCAATCCATAGAAGGTCATATGATTCCCAAGCAAACACATTCAAATTACTCTTTAGTAAGGCAACGAGCTCATTCTTTTCATGGTCGGCGAGTGTATCAGAATTTTTTTTGTGGCAGGTTAGCATCAAATGTAACCTCTTTCAGGTTTTCAATGACCTTATCACCAAGGTGGACACTGGTTTTCTCCACCCTTGGTCGACCTTATCGTATTTTCTATTTCAAAAGAGTAGCTCTATATTAGGCTTCTTCGGGTGGGGATTCTTTTTCTTTATTCTTTTCTTTTTAGGGTTGGATAGCGGTGATAAATTATGTCCTTCAGCTGTCTAATCACCCTAAATTTCCACTACTCTTCAGTTTGTGAAACACTTGAACTTCTAGTGGTAGGTCGATGGTACATATCTCATAACATGAAACCACCCTTTACCTACAATGGTGTGGTAGGGTGAGTTTATGTCTACCACTAAGAATTCAATTAATTTTGAAATGCGCTTATTGGAAGGACTATCTTTACCAACGGTATTGTGATCTTTCTCACGAAGCCGACTAATGGAATCATTGCCTCTTTGAGATCAGCTAAGTTAGCTTTAAATTGTGGAAGGTATCCAGGTACATCATCTCAGATGATCTCCCTTGAGCCACTAGTAGTCTATCAACCTCCTAATTCGTAATCCTAAGAAAGGTTATGAGTGCATTGTGGAGTGGGGTCCTTACCCCAACCAAATCTTCTTCCATGAAGACGATGTGTTTATTCTAGTCGATGTCCTCCGATCATCGATGCTTAATAACCTAGATTTTAGCGGGGTCAATCTGGAAGGCTTTCATAACGATTGTGACCTTATTTATTTCCATTCGAATATTATTCCCTTGAATCAACTTGAGGTCAAAGGCTCCGTTAATTACTGCGAATTCTTGTCCCATGTCTCCATCTAAGACGTTATCTTATTTCTAGTTGTTATTGGTTGTGACCTTATCATCTTTCTTGTCTATATACTCATCCAGATGCCTAGCCTGGGCTAGATCCTCCAAGTGATATTAACACTTTGCAGTTCTCTATTTAGTGGTCGCCTTTTTTTATGGAATTCACATCGCAACGCATTGTTCCTGTTCGTTAGGTCACCACCCATCTTCTTGGGCCACTTTACAAAATGTTGATCCTTGATCTTTCCTAGTATCTTGTAGATTGATTCCTTGCATACCGTTTTGGTAACTTGGAAGGATTTCGAAGGATTTGCATTGCCCATATTCTTGGAATCACTCTTGCTCCTCTTTTTGCTCCCCTTTTTGGGACTGTTATCCTTATCGACTCCCTTGTTTGCCTTGATGTAACCAGTCTCAATATGGCTATTATGAACCACGTCCTTAATTTTAGCATATTTCTCAATGCGTGCTTTAAGTTCATCAATGGTGTTAGCCTACTTCTTTGTCAGGGGCTGGTGCAATATGAAGGTGGTTAATAGACCAATCTTGAAGGACGTTATGGCAACTTTCTCTGAGCAGTCTTCTATTTTATTAATAATATTTCCCAATATCTATTGGCATACACGCAAAGGGTTTCCTATAGCTTTTTTTTCATCGTGAGCACTGAATCCATCCTCTTCGAGTAGGAGCTACTAGTTATGAAGCGAGCGATGAAAACCTCAACAAGGACCTTGAAGCTCATGATGGACATATGGGGCGGTCTCTCAACCCACTTCTGAATTATAGTATGTAGGCTAGAATGGAAGATGAGACACATAAGATATTCGTTGTGGTTCCACAGGGTCATGGCCTATCGATACATCCTAACGTGGTCTATGGGGTCAGTCTCAAAATCATAGATTTTAAACATGGGGATAGTGAATTTCTTTTGGGTATCTTCATCCTCAATCTCCCTTGAAAAAATGGATGTCATATATGCATTAAGATCTCTTCTGGACAGCTCTTTATTATACCTAGCCCCTCAATGGTCTGGTTGTTCATCCATTTCTCTTCGAACAAAACTTTTTATGTCATGAAGTTGATCATTCCTATGGCTTCTCTCTAGTCGGCCATGTTCTTATATGTCCATGCCATGCCCGTAGCTCCTCCATGGCTGAGAGTATTGCTTGCCTGTAGACTAAGAGCCCTTGCACGACATTTTAGGCTATCATCGTGGAGTTATTTCTCCATTCTTTCTAGTCACCTATAAAGGCGAGCATTTTCTTCTATTTGGAGGCGTGTGGCCTCCTTTTTCTCTTGAATCCTGGCTTCATATACATTGAGTAACCTAGAAATCTGTGTAGACCTAGGCGGGTCGTGGCTCTCTTCAGAAGATAGTCTCTCTTGTCAAAACCTTGGATTTGGCTCTTGATGAATCTGCGACTTGACCCGGTGTGGAACTGGGTCAACCTGTATGTCGCTAGCCCGAGGCAAGTTGCTATTGTGGTGAGACATTGTGGAACTTTCTTTTAGTGATTACTTTCGTAGGAAAAGAGAATCCATTCCCACAACCGGTGCCTATTATGAGTGAAAGCATAATCACAATGAATCATTTCAAGCAAGAAAGTAAATGAAGAAAATAAATCAATCTCATACAAAACACAAAATGTACATGCTTCAGCAACTTGCCTATGTCCATGGAGGGGTCACTATATTTTATTAGTATGTCTCTCAAGATTACAAAGTTACATCCTTTTAACCCAGTTATGAGGGTTTACATTTATATTAATATTCAAGAGGCTAAGTTATACAAGAAACACTGGCGTCTTGAATGTAGCTCGTGAGGTGTCCTTGAATATCTCTCTGAGTTTACTGGTAACAGATTTGATCTTATCGAGATGTATTTAAGCACATGTTAAATTAATGGGTTAAATTAATCATCTGAGTTGGGGTACATGCATCCTATCTCTTGTTGGGTTAGTTGGCTGAAATCGTGGATAGGCCTAGTGAATTGTTTTAGTACCCAAATCAATAATTATATTAATACCCAATACCCAATCACAAAAAATAATAAACAACTATCAATCTTAAACAACAGTAAAGAAAATCACCATTAAATGTATTAATACCCAAGCTAAAGCCAAAGTCGTAAGTGTATTATAACCAAACTCAAAGTCATGACTATAATATAATTTATGGACATATAATCAATTGAATAACATAAAATAACAATGGCCCAATTGTGATAGATTTTTCACCAGTAAAGAAAGTCACCAAAAGAAGCGAAACTATGTCCCATGTGCACAAAAAGAATAATGACCAACACAAAAAAGGGAACAAACTAACATATAATCTTCAAAATAGGAATAGGATTTTTAAAAGCCAAAATCCATAACTGTGTGATAAGTCAGGCTTCCATACATCATCTTGAGAACCCAAAAGATCTTCAAAATGCCGAAGAAAAAAACAACAACAATAAGATAAGTGCGATACCCATTTTAAGTCCATAACATACCTGAAGTTTTGGTGAGTGCGCCGCCTATGGTGTGTGCGCCACCGTGAGTGCACCGCGACACCACCCGAGTTAGTGAGATCAAAGGGAAATTTAGAGTAAGAGAGAGAGAAATTGTTTGGTAAGAGTGAGAGAGAGACACTGCTATTGTTTTGTTTGTGAAATTATGATTTAGGTTAAGAGTAGTGTGTATAAAGGTAGCATATATATGGGGTATAAGTTCAGGGTTGAGATTGTTTTAAATGGAAGGTCTTGATTAAATGGAGGGTCTTGATTACACTAATAAAAAATGAATTTTAAATGCAAAAAAGGTTAGTAAAAATGATAACTAGATTTTGTTTTGAAATAAATAAAAATATTATTATTTCAGAAAATATTTTGGGTAAATCGGATCTCATTGATATCGGAATTTTTGGATCGAAAATTCAAAAAATTAAATATGATTTCCAATTCCATTCCAATTTATTTCAGAAAATTCAAAAATTGGCAAAATTAGAAATGATGCCAATATTGGAAAATTTCGGATCGAAAATCAGAAAAGATCAAAAGTTCATAAATAATTAACATCCTTAGTCACAATCATGAACAGTGACCCCATAAAACAGGTTCATTGGTCACAGTCACGACCCCTTGTTGTGAACATTGATTCATTAGCCACGGTTCTTAACCATGTCCCCTTGTCATGTCATGAACATAGATTCACCGACCACAGTTCATGAATGTGACTCAATTCTTTACCCATGAAAAATTGCCACGATTTTAGACCGTGACCATTAATAAATTTATTAATTTTTTTGATTTGTTCTTTTCTAAAATAAACCCTTACTTTTTCAAACCTACCATACAATTCCACTATAGAACTAATTAATGCATCACTTCAAAAGAAAAAATATTAACATTATCAAGCCATCAAATTAATTACATAGATTTAAAAATAATAATGTTAATATTTGCAAAGCATTCCTTGGTATCCCTGATGCATATGTAATCTCGTTGTAATCAACGTTCGCGAACACCCGACTTAATCTATAAATATTACAAAATCCTCGAAATGAATTTAGTAATTGGATATTAATAACAAAATATTCCTTATCCAAAGTTGGAAATATTACAAAATGTATAGAGCATAATTTATAAACAAAGGATTATGGTCTTAATGTGTTATCGTGTCAATTGTATAATAATTACCATACCCGATATGTTATCTTAAAAAAACTTATTGTGTTAACTCTATATTGACCCAAACCCAATAGAATTAAACCCATTAACTTATAACTTTGTATTATATTATCGTGTCAATTATATCATGATTATCAAACCCGAACTGTTATTTTAACAAGTTTATCGTGTTAACCTGATATTGACCAAAACCCATTAACTTATGATTTCGTGTCGTGTTATCATGTCGATTTTATCATAATTACCAAACTTGAACCTTTATATTAACAAGTTTATTGTGCTAACTCGATATTTACTTAACCACAATATAACATTAATTTAAAATTTTGTGTTATGTTATAATGCCAATTGTATAAAAATTACTAGTCCTGAACTGTTATGTTAAGTAGTTTATTGTGTGAACTCGACATTGAACCAACCAATAAGACTAAACCCATTAACTTATAATTTTATGACGTGTTATCATGTCGGTTGTTTCAAAATTACCAACCCTGATTAGTTATCGTAGCAACCAAGCTTACAACCATTAATAGTGTCTTTTATATCACACAAGGGGCATAAGTCACCACATAAATATCATTAATTGGGAAATGTGATTGTTTTGTTGAGAAATTAATTATTGATCAAACTCCAAGAATTCATGAGAATGGAAATTATTGAAGCTATTGGTTAATATTATGTACTCTTTAAATTTTCTCCAAAAAAAATAAAAAAGAAAAGCTAAGTGGACATATAAAGCAGCTTATCAAGAATACACATGAAACTATAACTACATTTGTGCGGGTACCCTTGAAGTTTTTCTTCAAAATATAACCAGTCAAACTCATTCGGGGTTCCTAAATTCATAATAAGGTTATGGCATAACCTTGTTAAGTTGGATGTTTGCTAATGATTTTAAATTAGGGCATTTGAGTTCCCTTAATTCTTTGATATATACTTTATTCCCTAAAATTCACTTATTAGGTTTTTGAACCCCAATTTTATCTTCAAATCCACTACTAGAACCAGAATCCAATTAAGAAAATTAGCAATCAAAATAACACAAACACTTCAAAGTCCAAGAAAAGGACCAAATCCAAAAGACCCAAATCAAAGTTGACACCATGTATACATACATACATAAATATGTATGTTTATGTAAATATATGTATATATATATATGAGGTTGCTCCATTATATATATACATAAATACACCTACTGATAGACATGGTTTTACCGCGGCACGAGAGTCACCTATGCGTCGGTCGGCTGTTGTTCGGCTTACCAACTCTATACAAAAACCTCAACTATGACTACACTCTTTTAAGGGAGTATCGCGACTAGTTCGGGTATCGAATCCACAAAGACAAGTTGCAAGAATTTACTCGGTTTAATATTTCTAAAATAAAAGTGTAAAAGATAATAATAAACAAAAAGGAAAAGATGCAAAAAAAGGGGAAAGATTAATCTAGGAGAGTGTATTTAAACTATGTTAACGAAGCGAATAAAAACTATAGGTTGCGTCGAATATCCCTCATCCCGAGTTAATTAGTACAAAATGGTTACATGGGTCGACGAGTTATTAAGATTGCGTCTCGTTTCGACAGTTAATTAAATCAAGAGTTGTCACACCCCTAAATTCGCATAAAAGTCTAATAAGATTTTGGCTTCAATAAATACCCCGGAAATTATGCATGCAAGGTCATAAGCACGGAGCATACATGATATACCCCGTCAAATCTCCTAGGCATAATAACTAGGACAACACACTCGAAATAGACCCACAAAATCCATCACCAAAGAAAAGAAATATGTCACCCCGAGGTGAATTCAATCCGACACAACCTAGACTATATTAGCTAGAAAGCATGGAAATAAAGAGGTAAATCTACACTACAAAGCACGCAAAGAAAGCACATAAATAAAGCGGGAAATAAAGTAAGACAACTAAATTAATAAGCTTACATACATCAAAGTGGGCAAAACACCCAAAGTGGTGGAGTAAGGCAAAGCACCATAAAAACCCTAAACTGGTGTAAAATGTAAGATATTTCTCTCAAATGAGAGAATGGAGTATATATACAAAAACCCTATAATGGCAAACTTGTAAATAAAAAAGCTGAGAAAAATAGGGGATCAATCGAGCCCACTATGAAATCTCTAAGGCAAATTCTAAAAGGTCGATCGATCGACCCTTTTGTTCGATCGATCGATCAAGCAGATTTGAATGGCAGCTCCCCTATTTTGGGTTGAAATGGAATTCCATTCAGCAAAAACTCTCCTAACTTCTTTATTAGGGATCGGATTCGTGCACCATTTACAGACACGCGAAGCTTGCGAGGAGGGATACAACTTTCTTGTGCCCAAACTGTGAATTGACCGAATTACCCTTGAAAGTGTAAAAATGTACGAAACTTAGCAGGAATGCATCTAAACTCCATACTTAGTACCTAGATACCTACAAAAGCCCAATTATACCTCATATAGCATGTTAACAATATAAATCTGAGGTTGTCTGGTTAACGGGCTTAATTATAGAGATTAAGACACCCTAGGGGGATAAAATGCGTAGGTTCGAGGGTACAAATATGCAATATTCGGTATGAATCACACTCCCTAACTTAGACATTGCTAGTCGCTAGAAATGAAATAGGATGCACCAAGAACTACAGGCAAACCAAAAGAAGGATACAAGTACAAAATGGGGGGAAAGCAATAAAAAGATAAGGCCACTTTCGTGGGCAAATGATTGCATTTAGCGTATGCTATAAGCAATTAAACTCCTAGTTTACCCTAGTGGACGAGTGTCGTCTCGTGAGGGTTTTCAGGGATGAAACCCACAAACATCAAATAATTTCCTCAAAATATGCCCAACCCAAAATCCGAAAAGATCAACAACAAGGAAAAAGATTTCATACGCATTATTAGCAAACTGAACTCATTCACACAATCGTCCGTATTATTAACATTATAGAATGCACCTCATAGAATTGAAACCTTAAAATGTGGGAGGGGAGCGAGCACATGCAAACTGTGATTTGGCAAAAACTTAAATAAATTGAATACTAAATCAAAGCAAGCATATATTCAATCCTCACGGGCATTAAACTCATCAAGTGAATTCACACAAAATAGGGAGGTAACACACGGGACATGCGGGCATAAGGAGTAAATGTAAAGGGATACTAGGTCGCGCACATGTCACAAATGAAGAACGTTATGTAGGAAATTAAAAATATGTAATCAAAATAAAAGATACCTCTCATTAAAGGAGGTGAAATGAATTTTCACAGATTATCAAAATTATTTCAACTTTTAAATTAAATGCACACTAAGATCACATAGGACTTTATAGGGTAATAATGTAGGCTAGGAGAGGGTACGAACTAAAAGTAATGTATGTACGGATTCAATGTGTTCGGAATGAAAAACTTGGAATAATGGGAAATAATGGGAAATATCAAAAATTGGACAAACAAATTCCATAAAAGGCATTAGATATACAAATGGGGAGAGTAATCAAAGCCTATTGAACACTATACACAACATATACAAATTTCTCTTTCTTTTCTTTTCTTCTTTTTCTCACTTTTTCTTTTGTTTTATTTTGTTTTCTTTCTTTCTCTTTTTCACTTTTTCTTCACTTTTTATTTTCTTTACTTTTCACACTCTCACATGCCTAAATTGCAACCCCAACACAACAACATCATTCAATTCCAAGTAACATTTCAAACAAAGGTATGGAAGGTGTATGTATGTTTTTAACTCTAATTTGGAGTTGGCTATAGGATTTTGGGTTAATGAAAAGAAAGGCAATATTAAGGCTCAAAGGGGTTGACGAGGGTAAACATATAAGGTGAGGTCAAGGCTAATATGGGTGATATAACAAAGATTGCATATGATTGTTTCCTAAAGTTTATGCAATTCTCGAGTCAAAACAATATATTAAAATCATGCTCAAGTAATACATTTCAAGAATTAACTCAATTAATGAACGATCAAATGAAAGAATAGAGAGATTACCAATGACTGTAACGTTTTTAAAGAGGAAAGAATAGTGTATAACACTCACAAATGAAGAAAGGTAAAAATCTTACTCGGTGTAAGTATATACAATGCAACAAAAGATTACCGAGTTATAAAATCTTAAGCCAAATCAATAAAGAAAGAAAAATGCATGTGCTCATGGGATTACAGTTTAATTCATGAAGTTATTCGTAATATCAATAATTAGGACTAAAGTCTAATAACTTCTAAAATCAAGAACATGCATCATTGGGTTGTCAATTGGATCGGGCAATTATTGAAATTTATCATCGAAAACAAAGGCAAAATGCCCAACAAAGAAGAAAAAAGAAAGAAAACCTTTTTGAAATTTTTAATTTTTCTAAGAAAAACATACTTAGTTGCTAACATGTAATCAAAATCAAAGAAACTACCAATGAATGGATAGAATATCCCACACCCCCTAACTTAAAACCTGACATTGTCCTTAATGTTAATTAAGAACCAAGTTAAAGAGAGGAAAATAACGATATTACCCAAAATGAGTGATCTCGTGAAAGTACAAGTCCAATGATTCTGCAAAACATGTTAGTACCAAAGCATAACGAAAACAAATAACAAAAAGTTAACTAATTATAGTAGACAAAAATAAAACAGAAAAGAAAGAATAAAAAGCTAACTACATAAAACTTACTATTTAGGCTTCACACTAACTATACATTAGAAGTCTAAATAGTTGAGGGTCCACCACGAAAATGATTTGAGTTTGGAGGGTAACCAGTGTACCCTCACTCTCAAGCATGCCTTCCAAAAAATAGGAATTACGTTTGAACAACGGAAGGTATGTGTAAGGCGGAAGAAATGAACCATCGCCAATTAAAATTTTTGGAGGGACGATGGGGGATTTGGATTGAACGGGTGAAAAAAATATGTGGGGATTGAGAAAAGCGGAATATCCTCCCAAGGATTTTTAAATTAGAATGGGAGGTGGCGCACATGAGGGAAAAGTTGCCTTCATGTAAGGCGACTCGAGCAAGTACTCATCATCGGCGAAAAGGTTTAACACCTTAAAGTTTGAAATCGATTCATCGGGTACTTGTGACGGTGTGATAACAGAGAATGAAAAGGGAGAGGAAAGAAATTCAAACTCAAGAGATGAATCATCATCACTTGAAGATAGAGTTTCGTGTGACACCCCATCTAATTAAATACCGGATAGCTAATCCTTTATTAAATTAATACAGAATATCAAGTTGGTTCAGTCTTAGCATCTCTATAAAAAACATTTAATTAATTACTAGCCACTTAATATTTAAATATAGAGATGTCAATTTTTTATTAGTTAAGTTAACAAATGACCAAGAATTAAATCATTAACCATCAATCGCATAAACAATCTCATATGAATAAACAATGAAATGAAATCAACTAAGTCTGAAGTAAACACTCCAATAATCATAATGCCAGAGTAAATAAAGTCCCAATACAAGAGTCTGAATAAATAAACCAATAACCGAAATAATGAAAGTCTGCAACTACAACCTCTAAATAAGAATGGGCGACATGCCCTAACTGATGCAAATGACTTTGAAGGAACCAAGGATAAATATGAAGGTGTCTAATACTAAGATCCTGCAGCTTCCACAGCAGCTACAGCACGTCATCATAATGGAACTCTTACGCTTGGTGTCCCTATGGTTGGGCACCTAAAATGTTTTTACAAAACAAAAATAGATTTGGAGGAAAACGGGTCAGAGCCCGAGGTGAAAACAGTTTAAAAGTTTAGCAAGTGTTTAAAATACAAATAAACAACACATATTATATACACATTAGTTTCATACACTCACATGAGTTTCTCACCTCTCAATTAATGTGCACGCCTAACGTATACCCTCAACCCATCCTAATTAAGTCGTTAACTAACTAGCCTGTACCGCTTTCGCTTTCGCATTCTACCATAGGATGTCTACTCTTAGTACCCAAACCAGTTATATTCATAACCCATATTCGCATTCATTAAAATTACTTATCTTAAGTGTTAATTAAATTCTCATTCTTAGCCCATTCAAATACCTTAGTTATTCACATCTACTAAGCAACAAGGAACCAGTCACAAGTACATCAGTATATCACTCGTAGTACATAAATACAAATATGGCACCCCTAGGCTAAGTTGCGGTGCCACATACTCTGCTATCAAATCCATGTACATCACGTACGTAAGGATCACGTGTTCCGAATCACTCAGGAACCGTCTAAATACAAATCACACATATTGGAGGCGAACATAGTTCACATACCCATGGGTCACGTACATACCTACGCTCCCATGGTCAGCTGACTTATCAACTCATAAATAAGTCATTCACAGTCCTATGTCCTTAAGGTACCAATATAAATCCCCCCGAAGGCATACAAAGATAAGATGGCCCTTTTCCGAAAACTAACCTCCTGTCATAGCAAGTATGGTAGGTATGTCATACACATAAGAAATTCATACACTAGGCATTCACACAACCTAAGTAATCATATTTTCGTATAGATATTCATACATTCCATCTAGTAAGTCTCATACGTAGAAATTTTATCCCGAACATCATACGTAATATATATAACTTGATATCTCTCTCGTCGAATCAATTTGAGAACTTAAACCCCTCCCAAAAGGTTACTAAGTCTCCTATTAGTTTCTAATGTTATCCCAGTAACTTAAAGTCCCACCGTTACTGTTCTTATCCTTACATCATCATAAATTCCCATTATAGTTTCAATTTGAACAATTTCTAATCGTACCTCACTCAATAGACCCTCATAAGCAATAGCATTCAATTCCATACGGTAAATCATTTTTTTCAGCATCAACTAAGACCCTACTGACCTTTACTAATTCCCAAAATATCAATTTAAACATCCTAAGAATCATCATCAACCTTGGGATTTTTATTAAGCCATAAGGGAAAACAGTTGTCAAAAATCAGAAGGGGCCGATCGATTGAATAAAATAGGCCGATCGATCGAGCATCAATCGATCGACATTCTTCATTCAATCGATCGATCAAGCAGGTATCAACCCAGATTTTCTTAAACAGTTACAGGTTTTCCTATTTTTACACCTCTAATTCTTCATTACAATGTCTTAAACGCCCAACCAAGGATACTAATTATCATAGCAACACGTGGGCATCATTTCCCACATTTTAGAATCATAAAATCAATGTAGAACATCAAATTCTTGGATCAATTTACCAAATTTTCATATAAAAACCATAGTTCTTCTATTTCTTCAAGAACACTATCTAATTCAATAAAATTCCATAATTCTCTACACATGGATCATGATTTCGTGGCTGCTAAAATCCCAGAAGTTAATTCACATGCAAAACCTACCCAAATTACGATTTCAACTCTTTAAATCCATTTAATTATCAATATTCAAGGTTATTCTTCAATTCTAACCTAACATGGATGATATATGCGCTAAATTATTGCAAGTTAAATCACTTGCCTGGTAATGAAGATTCTGGTTCGATGAAGTAGACGGTATGGGGATGATCCTTGCTTTCCGATCTATCCAGTGGTGGTGACGGTGGTGCAAAAAGCCACTAATTGGTGGTTCTCCTTTGAAAACTCCCTTCTCCTCCACTCTAATGGTTGTTTATGATTTTTGGTTGTGAAATCCTAATGGAATCAAGTGTTGGCTGATAATAACTATCTAAAATTCGTCGGTCACTATTCACCCAAAAATAGGAATGACTAAAATACCCTCTCGGGCTGCCGTTTATGCTTAAAAATGCCCTGGGACCAAAACTAAACCCCCAGCTAGTGTTTTCTGACTATCTCGACCCTACCGGACACATTGGAGCACTCAAAATGCTCATACGGATGACATAAAAATAAAAATACTTTTAAATCCATTAAATTGGGTCCTGACACGACTGACACGCGCGTCCCAACTTAATTATCGAAACTGCCGTATTTTCAACTCACGACAATTTTAATAAATTCAATAATCACATATTATCATAATCACTCAGTAATATTCAACAATATTATAAAAATCAAATACTAACTCTCGTCTCGCTAGCATTTAAATTCGGATTATTTTCAAATTAATTATCCAAAATTAATTTTAATAAATCTCATAATTCAAGGCAATTTAATTTATTAAATCACATAATTAAAAGCCATAAAAATACGGGGTATTACATACTTCCCCCCTAATAATGGAATTTCGTCCTGAAATTCGGAAAATAGGCATATCTTGAAAAATTTATAATCCTCCAGTACTCAAAGTAAAATACCAAGAAAGGCTCAATCACTACAGCCCTCACTTCACAACAAGCTTGTTGAACACTCTTGACACTTTATCAGTTATAGGGTTATACCTCAATAAATGCACATCACGTTGCGCTCTTACTGGCCAACATTCGAATGAAAATGGCCTATACATCATTGGTCGCATTATCTCAATATTATTGTGAGTCCGCACCTCACTACGTATTAACGTTCTTTGTATTTATGTTCTCGGCGTTGTGACTTTTACACAAGGGGAAAATCACTCACGACGGTTGGTGGTTATCCCATTTTAGTCATCGGACTCTAACTCCTGACTGATCGAAAACTCTGATAATCCGCTCACCTCTAAACATCCAGAGAAAGAATGATAAGGTTTATCCACACCAAACCTCAGTAAGAACCTTGTCCACTATGAATAGAGACGAGTTCTTTCACCCAATTGTACCATTAGGTAATATCTTCTCCCTATTACCACAATATGCCTCACTTACTTGTTATACCCGTTTTTAAAATGAAATTATCGCCATGAATCCAAAATTGCTTTCATACAGTTCCACCAGTCGTCAATCACCTTGCACCTATTCTTCGTGCTATAGGTGATACAACTTTCTCAAAACAAAATTATTCCCACTACTTCCTTATACCCCATATTGAAGTTGGGTTTCAGGTATCTCATACTAGTTCAGAATAATTCTGCGTAGAACCACGTACCTGCGTGTTCATTACTAATAGTGTAAATCACCCAAGGATATACCAATTTCTCTCCTTCTGAACAACCTATCCCACATATATGAAGGAACTCGTTACTTATCTATAAGTTGGCAACCCCTCAAGGAAATTTACTAACTTGACTCTTCCATCACTGGAATCGTCGGCTTGATACAAAATTATCTGGTTAATCATCTTACCCCAACCGATGTACTACTTGCTATACCCCTTTCAATGCCGACTTTCACGTATAATTCTTCCCGTTAAGTGATACTTACTAACCCTCTTCTTCCCTCAACGTATACCAAAATTTTAACACGTGCACCTATCACCACGTTGTGCACATCTGGACTCTTATACCTTATCAACATCCTCACTCTTTTTACGCGTAAGCCACTCTCAACATTTGATTGGGTGGAACTCTTCTCCAAATTTTCCATAATAGTTAACTATTTACCTTCTCAAGAGACAATCCCTTTTTAAATGGCTTCCCACTGCCTTTCAACCAATTTTGGACGTGCTACTCTGATTGCACATGAATCTATAGATTGTCGTCCTTCTCACGATGCTTAATCCATTCTACCACTACTATTCTGTAATATCAGTCTTACAAGCATAAATTTTCACCCATCTCTGTCTCTTCTTCCTGCAATTCTGACACAAGCAAGCCAAGGTGTCCATACACCCTATACAACGTGCAAATGGGCTTAAACATCAAATAAGCTTCATAAGTACTCCAAACTCTTTATTTTCCCTGCATTTGTAACGTGGCTATACCACTTGGGCGTTCTCAATCACCCACGAATTTGAAATTTAAATCCTCCTAAACATTATTTCATCCTTCACCCGCCAAAAATAAAACAAAATTATCAGTGTTTCCTCACTAGCAACTGCCTCTACTGGCCTTATATCATAATTTACCCTTTTAAACTTCCAGTTATAACTACATACTTCCATAACGATCGAGGTACCCAAATCATCGACGAATGGTCAAACATCTCCTTACTACCAACCTTATGCTAGGTTTCATGCGTGGGATGTCTCGCAAAGTGAAATGAAAACAAGGAACCCTCCCGATACACTTCCTAGCATTGTCGGTCATCGGAATTTGTTAGGCCCCCGGTCCATAACATGTACCCCTATATTCCCGTTTCTGGACAATCAAGTTACATCTCCTTCCGTAATTTTACTTAAACATGGAACTCCTTCCTAAAGACATTGTCTCTTAACATTGATGGAAATTACCTTCCATAAACATCATGCAAATATAATCGGGGTTCTCAAAATCCCGTCCTCCGTCTTACAACTACGAGTATTAACTTCCACGTCTCTAAAGGGTGTTATAACAATGCACTCTTCTTATTACCACATCTTGAGCGTTAATTATAATAACCAGCTAAATTATTATTTTTTTTGTTGAGCAGTAAACCAAATACACTCCGAATCATATCAATAAAGTCCCTACACATACCGGGAACAAATATCCGAGACCATTATACTTTTTGAAGTCTCAAAAATATATATATACCTATATACAAATATATAAACGCGAGTCCGGCCCTCTCACAGATGGGGCCTCGCCATAACAAAAACATTATACACCAACGTAGTAACTCCGATGGACTAGAAATAACCGCACACAATCAATTTAATCATATAATAAAACCATAATTATGATAATATCATACTTGTATAACACAACACTAAAACGAATGGTTTTAATAAAGTATATAGCACTATCGATATACCCATTCATCCTTCGCAGATAACAATAAAGGTAACCCCACTATACCAAAGAAAATATTCACATGAATAATAACATTGCCGAGACACTCACTAAACTCGTCTCTCATGCGAATATAGCAATAATAAAAATGTAGTAACTTGATCCTGACACATACAACACGCATCATCATCTGAGGATATAACTCATACTTCTATCTTGCCAATCATCTTGGTTGTTCAAATGGTTCCTGGACTTAACATATCTGCCCGTACCAAATCGAAAATTTCAATAACTCTTGCCCTTGCTAGGCACCATACCCTTATTCCTCTACCTTCTTCGAAAAACTTTAATGCACGGGTTTCACTCCCCACAAAATACCTCTACACATACTCCACTCATCTCCAGTCACATTGACCATATTAAGGTTGTTCTTCTCTCGGACTTTGGTAGTCTCGACTCTAATGGCTACCTCTGTTGTTCCCTTAGCTTTTAATAGCCCTCAGGAACATGCTACTGGTTTCAATATCTCTTACTGAAATCACCTTCACTCGGTAAACAATTCAGCTATCCAAATCGTTTAAACGGGTCCCCTTATGGGTCTTTCCCTTATGGTGCTTCACCAACACTGTTTCCCCTAGTCTTACTCTATCTGAATTCTTTGATTCTTGTAGCTCCGCAAACAAGGAAGTGTTTACCTTCATATTAACATAACACGACATTGTTACCATCTGCATTGACCATCAAAGCAGAATTCCCCAGAAGTGCTAACAATTCCTTTTGTAAATTAATATTCCTCTTCAATGTCCTCTTCTCCATTGCACCTACTTCATCTGGTGTAAGGTTCATTGATTAATTAAATTTCATTTCATAAAGATTTCTTTTCACAAATTGACCTCTGTCAGACACTCTTGTGTGAGTTCAGAACAACGTTCGCATCTTATCCTGAACATCTATTGAAAGTACTTACGACCAAGCCATATGTATGCTCCTCCTTTTGACAAAACATTTCACTTCTAAGTGTGGTGGTTGCCTCTCACCATTGTAACTCTGCTCTAACGAGCCAAGAAAAAAAATCCTAAAATTTTCACTCCCGATTTGCCATACTCCGACATAGGCCCAAACCTTTCCATATTTTACCATTGTTGGCTAACACACGCCATATCCTGATTTCTAGTATCTCCACTGCTAGTTCTTCTTCAATGTTTTGTCTAACTCTCTCCCAATCCAACCTTTTTGGGTGAGTCTAATTTGACCCCGCTTTCTACTATAGTGGTACATGGGAGTCATAAGTCGCACCTTAGCCGTCTTTACAGTTCAGGCCTTCCATGCCATAATAGGGGTGACCTCAGCTACGGTCATCTTTCTTGAATATACCTTATAACCTCAACTGAGCATTTCCTCCTGCTGTTCGCCCAACTCGCACGACATACTGCATTGTTCGGCACACGAATACACCCGAATGAAAATAAGATTCACTGTCATGTATATTATAGCAGGAGGACGAAACCTCACAAAAGAAATCAACAATCCTAAACAAAGGGCTCTATATCAAAGAAAGTTACACTGTAAGCATAATAAGCCATACAGATCCTAAAGGACACTAGAACCTGATGCTCTAATACCACCTGTTGATACCAAATTTAATCTGCTGACATGGCCCAATTGAGTGAAGACATCTGGAATCTACGTGGCAACAACAAATACTTCCGAGGAACTCAGACGCTCCGAGGAACTCATACGCTCCGAGGAACTCTTGAGCACCGAGAAGCTTAGGCGGTCCGAGCAACTCAGGCGGTCCGAGCTGCACCTCGAACAACGCATTAATAGCTGGATAACCAACAGTTTGATTGTTCATTAAATGCTTATCATTCAGACGCGCACGCTTAAGGGGCATTGAATGTATTACCCTTTCATATGTACATCATTAAATGTATTACCCTTTCACATTACAGCCCCAGGGCTATAAATACATTGTACAATCCTCATTGTAGAGGGACCGAAATTTCTTAATAGAACTTATAATCGAGAATTCCCAAAACACTCAGCAATAACATAACAGTGGACGTAGGCCATTCTTATAAGGCTGAACCACTTTAAAATTATTTGTCTCATTTATTTATCTGTGATTGAATAATTGGAGTAATCTAACTTTTTACATCAACAGATTGGCGCCTTCTGTGGGAACGACTGGTAATATCATTTTTCACCAAAAATAATCCATTACGAATGGCTGATATTTCGGAATCCAGCAATCGAAATGCTGGAACCCCTCCAAATCCATCTGCTCCGCCAAATATTCCAGATCTGGCTAGAATAATGACAAATCTGGCTCGGGGCCAGACCGTCATGTAAGAAACAATGCGACAACTCATACAAACCCTCCATGGCGGTGCACCAACCCATTCAGGACTGCGGAGTATTCAAAGAAACACCCGTGCACCATCCTCACGTACTAGGCGTACCAATTCATATCACAATGAGGAATCTGAAGATTTTTCTTATCAACCTGGATGAACTTCATCAGTACGAGCCACAGATACTGAATAACGTATCACTCTTTCTCCAGAAAGGAATAGTGCGTTAGAGAGGTTAAGCAGGGTATCCCCTTTTGTTCGATTAGGACTTAGAAGGAGTAAAAGTCCTCCCAGAGCCCCATCGAGGAGTTTTCGACGACCATCAGACTTAAGGGAAGGATCTGCCCAGTCGCGACCAATTGCTCGTCAAGAGAGATCCCAGGAAGCCACCTCAACGTGATCAGCTGCTCGAACCAACAGGACCGAGGAAGGAAATGATGCATGGAAAGGCTCTATTCAAAGGCTGGAGGATAGATTGGGGGAAATGGTTAAGGCCAAGAACCCTCTATAACGAACCTTTGTTCGAGGAACACCTTTTGTCCAGTCAATTGTAGATTTTCCAACACCATCAAAATTCAAAGCACCTATTGTGACCCCCAAATATGATGGAAAGACTGACCTTGTACTTCATATATAACAATACCAAGATGCAGCCGACATTTATGTTGTTCCAGACGAGATGAGATGCAGGGCATTCTCGGAAACTCTTACCGGATCTGCTCAAATATGGTATAATAATCTTCCTCAGGGTAAGATCTCAACCTTTCTTCAACTGGTCGAGTTATTCATTGGGAATTTCTATTTTGGGGCAAAGCCAGTTAAATGAGTAGCACATTTGCTAAGTGTTAGACAAAAGGCTGGTGAGAGTACCAGAGATTACATAACTCATTTTAATAACGAGAAACTGGAAGTCATTGATTATGAGGAGACGACAGCTATTACTGCCTTGATGAGTGGACTACTGCCGAACAAGTTGTACTACACTTTGGCCAAAGATCCCCCTAGGACTATGTCAGATCTGATGGGAAAAGCGTCCAAGATTATGAATGCCGAGGAGGCTATGGCTGCGAAGAAGAATATGGATGCCAAAGAAACCAAGGTGGAAGGCGATAAAGCTAAGAAGAAGAACAATGGTAATGACAAACATTCAAAAAATAGGTCAGTATGGGATGTGATGAAGAAATATGATAATTATACTCCTTTGAAGAAGGATATCAACCATGTTCTAGAAGAAATCAAGAACAACAATGAACTAAACTGGCCAGAGAAAATGAAGGCAGACCCTGACAAGAGGAATAAGGCGAAGTATTGCGAGTTTCATAAAGATCATGGCCATATGACAAAAAATTGCATAGCTCTTCAGAATGAGATTGAAACACTCATCAGACGAGGAAAGTTGTCAAAGTATGTTGATCGTGGAAACGAAAGAAGAAACAACGACCGAACAAGGGATAGGTCTAGATCTCCTCGTCGAGCAGAGGAGAATAAGAAAAGAAACCATGAAGTTGATCCCGAAGATGACCCCGATCTCCCCAAGAGACCAAGGCAGCCAGAACGAGAGGTATTTTCGATACGCTTTGGGTCATTTGACTGTAATGTTATAACAGGTGGAGATGCAGGAGGAGGAGACCTTACTGCAGAGAGAAAAGCTTACCTCGGTGAGGCTCAAGCTTGCTCGTATATTCAACGAATAAATCTAGCTGAGAAGGATCTCCCGAGAAAGGTGAACAAAGAGAAATTGGTCATTGGTTTCTCAAAGAATGACCTCGTAGGAGTTTTGTATCCTCATGATGACCCATTGGTGATCAAAATGAGGATGAAGGAGGTTATGATTTCAAGAGTACTGGTCGACAATGGTATCTCGACAGACATCATGTTCTACTCGTGCTTCGATAGTTTAAATATAAAGCTATCTCAACTGGAGCCTTATTATAGACCGATCATCGGTTTTACTGGCGAGAAAGTATTTCCACTTGGGACGATCAAGTTGGATATATTCATTGGTACGTGGCCTGCTTGTTGAACAGAAAGAATACGCTTCTTCGTGATGGATAAGAATGTTTAATAATCATACAATATCATCATGGGAATAGTAGGATTGAAGAAGTTCGAGGCTGTACCATCTACAGTGCATCACTGCCTAAAATTTCTAACAAATTTTGGAGTAGGAGTTATGAAAGGTGATCAGAAAGTAGCTCGGGAATGTTATTATTCATCTGCCGAGCAAGAAGAACTGGAGGAATCAAGGAAAAAGACTACTACCTATCAAGTGGATGAAGGTGCAGAGATTGAAACATTGGATCCTAGTGATGAATCGTAACTCGTGAAGGGTCAAGTGGTGGAAGCTACTGAAAACATAATTTTGGACGACGAGCACCCTGAGCGAACTACTCAAATAGGTTCGTCGTTGGAAGCCTCACTAAAATAGGAATTGATAAATTTCCTTAGAAGCAGAAAACAAACTTTTGCGTGGAGTCATGAAGATATGCCTGGGATAGACTCAAATTTCTTATGTCACGAACTCAATGTGAATAAGGAGATCAAGCCTATGAAGCAGAGAAGAAGAGTATTCAGTCCCAAGAAGAATCAAGCCATACAGGAGGAAGTCGAGAAGCTCCAGAAAGCTTGCTTCATTGAAGATGTTAAATGTCAAGAATGGTTAGCCAATGTAGTGATGGTAAAGAAAAAGAACAACAAATGGAGGATGTGTGTAGACTTCACCGACCACAACAAAGCATGCCCAAAGGATCACTTTCCATTGCCCCGAATTGATCAAATAGTCGATGCTACCTCGGGACATGAGTTGCTGAGCTTCATGGATGCTTATTCTGGCTACAATCAAATCAAAATGAAACCTGAAGACAGGGAAAGTACTTCTTTCATTACCCCTAGAGGAACTTATTGTTATAATGTTATGCCTTTTGGTTTGAAAAATGCAGGTGCGACATATCAGCAGCTGATGAAAAAGGTCTTTGCTGAACAAATCAGTTACAATATGGAAGTCTATGTTGACGATATGCTGACGAAGAGCAAAAAAGATGCTGATCATCTAGTTGACTTAAGTCAGACTTTTGATCAACTGGATAAATATCAAATGAAACTGAACCCGACGAAGTGCATATTTGGAGTACGAGAAGGCATGTTTCTCGGATACATTGTCAATCAGAGAGGCATTGAAGCAAATCCTGAAAAGATCAAAGCTCTATTAGGGTTGCGATCTCCGACGACGAATAAAGAGGTGCAAAGTATTACAGGACGAGTAGCAGCACTCAACAGATTTTTGTCACGAGCAACTGATAGATGTCTCCCATTCTTTAAGTCACTCATAAAGACTTTTGAATGGAATGATGAATGTGAGAAGGCTTTTCAAGACTTGAAGAAATACTTGGGAGCACATCCACTGTTGTCCAGGCCAGTGATGGGAGAAAAGTTATACTTATATCTTGCAGTGTCCGAGAATGCAGTTAGCTCGGCGTTGATCAGAGTGGAGAATGGAGTGCAAAAGCCAATTTACTACACAAGTAAGGCCTTCCGAGGAGCAGAGATTAGATATCCAAAGCTGGAAAAGTTAGCATTGGCGTTGATTGAAGCAAGTAGGAGAATGAGGCCATACTTCCAGGCTCATACTATAGTCGTATATACTGATATGCCATTAAGGCAAGCCCTTCATAAGCCAAAAAAATTAGGGAGATTGATGTACTGGGCAATAGAGCTCGGTGAATATGATATAGTTTATGAACCCAGATCATCATTAAAAGGGCAGGCTGTAGCAGATTTTATAGCAGAATTCACCTATCCTGATACCCCCGAGGAGAAAAAGTTACTCGCTAATCAACCTATGGATGTTACAGGATCAACAAACACAAGCTCAGACCAACTCCGGTTGGTAAAATGGCAAGTGGATGTTACAAGATCATCAAATTCGAGCTCAGACCAATTCCGATTGGTAAAAGAGCAAGAAGAGATGATCGACGAAGAGCAAGAAATATCCGAGGAGGATGAAAGGAAGCAACAAATATTTCACCGAGGAACTCTGACTGATTAGAAATTTGAAGACGAATTACTTATATGGAGGCTATATGTAGATGGTTCATCTTGCACTACAGGATGTGGCGCGGGGATAGTTTTGAGCACTCCGGATGAGGTCGACATGGAATACCCCCTGCGTTTCCAATTCAAAGCATCCAACAATGAGGCTGAGTATGAGGCCATGATTGCAGGACTTAGTTTGGCAAAAATTATGGAGGCGCAACAGGTTATTGTTTTCAGTGATTCTCAATTGATCGTAAATCAAATGATTGGAGTATATGCAGTTAGAGGAGAATTAATGATCAAGTATCATGCAAAGGTGATGGAGTTAGTATCAGAATTTGCTGCTATTCAGGTGGTAAGGAGACCAAGAATGGAGAATGCAAGAGCAGACGCTTTAGCTCGACTAGCATCAGCTACTCGTACCGAGCTCCGGAGAACAATCCCAATTGAAGTTTTAGCTGGTCGGAGCATAGATGAAGATATGACGATGAACTTTATTACCCTTGAATTAGGACCATCTTGGATGGATCTTATCAGGGCATACATTGAGGAGGGAGAATTACCAATTGACAAGCTCGCGGCCAAGAAATTGAAGTTTAAAGTTGCTCGGTACGTATTAACTAATGGTATTTTATATAGACGGGGAATTATGGTAGGTTTGTAGAGATGTGTACATCCCACTGAGGTGAAAGATTTGATTGAAGAGATCCATGAAGGGTCCTGTGGAGCACATGTAGCAGGTCGAACGCTTTTGCAAAGGGTGATGACGCAGGGATACTACTGGCCGACGATGAGGGTTGATTGTATAGCCTATGCCAAGAAATGTGACAAGTGCCAGCGCTTTTCCTCCATCCGAAGAACTCCACAAGCATTGTTGACATCCATAACTTCCCCTTGGCCATTTTCCATGTGGGGAATTGATTTGGTTGGGACACTGCCAACGACCCGAGGAAGGTTCAAATACCTCATCATCGCAGTGGATTATTTTACTAAGTGGGTAGAATCCGAGCCACTCATTGATATGACATACGATAAGGTGTACCAATTTGTTTGGAAGAACATCATTTGTCAATATGGTCTTCCTCATGCTTTCATCACTGACCATGGAACACAATTTGATAACGAGGAGTTCGCTGCCTATTGCCATCAGTCAAACATTTTGAAGGTCCACTCAGCACCAGGCCATCCTCAAAGCAATGGACAAACTGAAGTGACAAACAGAACGCTGCTAAATGGCTTGAAGAAAAGATTGGATGATGCAAAAGCAAACTGGATCAACGAGTTACAATCAGTACTTTGGGCTTACTGAACTACTCCCCGAGTAGCAACTGGAGAATCACCATACATGCTAGCGTTTGGAAGTGAAGCTGTTATACCTATCGAGTTGGGCCTCCCAACACACAGGGTACTGAATTTCAATTCCCCTATCAGCGACTTAATGAGAAGATTGGATTTAGACATGCTCGAGGAAGTTAGAGAAGAAGCAACCATTAAAAATGCTGCTTACCAGCAACGAACAGCTTTGTTCTATAATAAGAGGGTGAAGAAGTGCGACCTGAAAGAAGGAGATTATGTGCTGAAGAAAATCATTCAAAAGCAAAATAAACTGGAGGCAAACTGGCATGGACCATATCGAGTTACAGAAGTTGTTCGACCAGGAACTTACCGAATAGCAACTCTAGAAGGGGAGGAGTTTAAGAATGCCTAGATCGCAGAATACCTACGCAAATATTATCAGTGATGAATAAAATGAAGATATTCTTCCGAATTCTTTCTTTTTATTGAAAGTTTTTCGAGGAATACTAGTGCTACACACTACTCGGCAAAACTCGGCAAAGCTCAGGATACTCAAATTTTTTCTCGAAAATGCCAACTAAGGTTGGTCGAGAAACCAATATTCCTCCGGGAAGTAAAGCTACCTATATTCCTCCGGGAAGTAAAGCTACCAATATTCCTCCGGGAAGTAAAGCTACCAATATTCCTCAGGGAAGTAAAGCTACCTATATTCCTCCGGGAAGTAAAGCTACCAATATTCCTCCGGGAAGTAAAGCTACCTATATTCCTCCGGGAAGTAAAGCTACTTGTATTCCTCCGGGAAGAAAAAATTTTGTATTCCTCCGGGAAGAAAAACTTGTATTCCTACTAGAAATAAAATTGTGTTTCTCGAGAAATAAAAATATTCCTAAAAATGCCAACTTATATCGGTTTGGAAGTAAATATATTCTCGAAAATGCCAATTTGAGTTGGTCGGGAGGTAAAATTATTTCAAAAAGACTAACTGTGGCTGGTCAGGGATAACAACCCACCAACTGTAGTTGGTCGACAAGGAAAATTTACCGACCTTGGTTGGTCGAAAACATTTAAGAAAAAAATCTACTAACTATGGCTGGTCGGGGATAAAAACCCACTAACTGTAGTCTGTCGACATGGAGAATTTAACGACTTTGGTTGGTCAAAAATATTTTTAAACATTTTTTATACTCGTAACTTTATTGCTAAGTTGATCGAGAAACAAAAATTTATTATTAAGTGATCGAGCAACATTTTTTATACTCGTAATTATTACTAAGTTGGTCAAGAAACAAAATATTGTTTTTGCCAAATGACTACCATAAATTCAAGTTATTCGACAATAAGTTGATTGAGAAACTACACAATATTGTTTTTTTAATAGATATGCATGCACAAATATAAAGTGTTTTACAAGACAATAGCAGTTAAAATTACGAACAAAAATGAAAGTCTTTCATTAATTCAAAATAAATTACATTGATAATGAAATGAAAGTTACATTGACATTGAAATGTATACTAACTACTACATCAAAATTCCTATTCTACTGGTCTTTTCCCCTCTGCTTTTGGCACAGGTTCCTCGCTAGTAGGCGAATCATTTAAAGCCAGAGGAGAATTTATGAAGTTGAGATCCTTCAACATCCTGACATTCATCATGGATGGTCGATCTAGGAGATGCTCGGGACGAGATATCTCGGCTTTTGAATGGAGATTGTAGTCACCGAGATACTTTGAAATCAAGCTCCGAGGAATGGCCCGTGCAGGGATCCAACTCATATCCAATTTGTACGGTGGCACAGGTAAATCGAGCAGCCCGGGATCATGGTAGTCCCACAGGTAATGACCCTGTTCGAGTTGCAGCACACCTAGGGCATTCAACCAGCCCTGCTTGTAGCCCTCATTATTGGCATTTTGGATACGATCGTCCAAGTGGTAGAGCGCTTCGTTGTATCCAGCCATCCAGAACTCCCTGGGCTGTTTGTGGAACTGATATGTTAGTCTTTCCATCTGCTCGTGGAGGTTTTTGACGAAGAGCTCTTTGTTCTCCAATGTAGATTTTAGCACAGAGAGTTCCTCTTCCAAGTCCCTGGTTTTCTTTGACATTGCAGCCAAAGCCTAGTTCTTCGCCATCAGCTGGAAGGCATGGTTTTCTAATGCAGACTGAGTCCTATGTTCCTCGACAGGAATCCGAGCTGCTCTTGCTCATCCCCGAGGAACTCTTGCTCATCCACGAGTTGATGTAGAGGGGCCAGCTCTCTTTAAGGTTTCCAACTCATCCCTCAAGTTGGCGTTCTCGACCTCTAAGAACGAGAATCCCTCATCGGTCACTGGGATTAAGGCTTTTGAAGAAGAGGCTGCAGACTTCAACTATGATAGCTCTTTCTGCAAGTTGTTGTTCTCTTGCTCCAGCAACTCGGGAATCTGTTTGCATTACTCGACCTCACCCCTCAAGGTTCTCTCCCTCACATCATACCCAGCAAAAAGCTTCTCGTAGCCCTTGTCGGCAATGATCTGCTGGTACTTCTTCTCATACCCCTCATGCAACAGCGCAGTGGATTATTTGTATTGTAACTGAAGGTCTTCGAGGGTGCCTTGGAGATCCTCGATCATATTATAATAGGCCACATTATTGGCCACTGCTCGATCAAGAAGACACTTCAGATATTGGTATGCTTCAACTGCCTGTTCTGAAGCATCTTGGCCGAGGATGTCGACAACTTGTGCTGCACTCAGGTCTGTGTGACTAGCCTTAAAGTATTCATTGCATTGTCGCAGTAGCTTTGTATCATGGGCAGATAACAATTCCATCTTGGCCAGAAACTAGCAGAGAAAGAAAGAGCAATCATCAATAAGAAGTACAAGCAGAGTATGAATAGAAGATAGACAACAGTATGTAAAAAGTCCAAGTTTTATTATATCATAGTTCAGAGTTACAAGTTCTGGGTAACATTTGATAAGAGAAAAATAAAATGTAAAAATAAACCCAAACAACTCTACACCTTTTCCTTGTCTCCCAAAACCTTCTCGGGAGGCTGGGACGAGGAAGTAGGTTGCTCGGAAGGAATGGATAGTTGCTCGGGGTGCACTGGCAATTGTTCGGAGGAAGTAACGATTTGCTGAAGTTCCTCGGCAGCAGGCTGAATGGTTGGGGGATGATCTCCCATCACCATAGAAGACTCTTCGGAGGCAGCTTCGTCCTCTTCTAAGTCTTCAAGAGTTGGAGGGGGACCAGGGATGTGTTGCTGAAAGAGCTCGGAATTTTCATCCACTTTCATCTCCTGAAGAGCAGCAACCCATCCATCCCTAAAGTATTTGAGGCTGCCATAGTCCACTTGCGACACCATGGCAGCCAATCCCTTGTTCCACCCCTTGTCCCAGCCAGCGCTGAAGGACTTCTTCACAGCCAGTTTCCTTTTCAACTTTTTTGAGGAAAGCTTCTCTGACAGCAGGTCATCAGCAGCTTTTAGTTTTTTCTCAGCCTCCTTCTTCTGCCGATTTACCTCTCGAAGTTGAGACAACTCTTCTTCAGCAATCCTGAGCTTATCCTCAAGCTCCCCAGCAGTTTTGAGCTTCTCTTCGAGCTCTTTATTTGCCTTCTCCAGGGCATTCATTTTTTTCTCCAACTCTTTGGAGACTTCAACATCTCGAGCTTTTTCCTGCTCGGTGGAGGCAAGATTCTTCTCCCAGACAGCCTTGTTAGTGGCATATTTTTGGCGAGAATCATCCAAAGACTTGATAGCTTCTTCCAGAGCTCCCTCCACACTGGACGAGGAGCATGAAGCTTTAATTGCTTCATCTTTCTTCACAATTATATTAAAGCAGCTCGTCAACTGTGAAAAGAAAAAGAAAGCAAATCAGAAACAGAAATGACAAGGAAAGATGGAAAGGTCAAAGTAAGAATTACAGAAGCAAGGTGGCGAGCAGCTAATGAAGTGACCATATCCCGAGTAAGGTTTTATTCAGTACCTTGGACCTCGGGAATGATCCAGGACTTTACCGAGCTCATGGCAGAGCTCGAGGGAACAAAAGTAGGAACCCCAGTTCCAGTGGTTGGGGGTTGAGTGATGGTGTCAGCCAAATTGACCGAGGAGCTCTTCTTCAGCCTCCTCGGGGGAACATGAACAGATTCAACCAAGGAATAACCCTTGGTCGGTGATATTACAATCACCTCTCCAGGAGCAGCAGACCTGCTCGGTGCCATTGCGGGCTTCTCTACAACCTTCACAACAGCAGCAGCCGAGGAAGGCGCATCAGTTTTCTTTGTCCCCTCCCCTGGGACATCAATTTTACTCCTTTTAGCCTCTCCAACACCAGAGGCAGACTTCTCGAAGAGAGTGGGAGGTCTTCTCCTCTTCATCCTTTTGCTTAAAGGTACGTGAGATTTAGGCGAGGAACTGGTGGAAGCTGGTACTGGCTCCGATTCACTTATTACTGGACGAGCAGTAAAAGAGGTTGTGTAGCTCTTATACTGTAGCAGATATGAGGCTGATCTAATGTGCTCGTCGGCAACACTCTGATGCAGACTCCAGATAAGTTTCAAGTGCCTTATATTAACATCTGCTTCTTTTGGGCACTTTCTTTTGCTATCAACTGCAAATAAATAAACATTGCCATCAGTGACATATTTTATCAAACACAAAAGAAGCATGATTTCAAAATAAGTAAAATGAAATAAAAATAACCTATCCCATTACTATAAGGAGGGCATCTGGGACCCTGATAAACTTCATCTCCAGATAAAAGAGCATGTTGCCATTTTTTTATGACAACCCCGTGCTCAAAATAATCCCTATTGACATCCGGGAGATTTACTACTAAGGCCCTATTTAAAAATCTAGTTTTCAAATAAAAAGTGTTATCACCAACTGCCCATCTATAGCAAAACATGATTTCTGGAATCCCTAGGCAAGTTCCATGGATTTGATTTAACCTATGCACCCCATTAACTATTCTCCATGTATTGGGGGATATTCTTGCAGGAACAACGTCAAAGTATTGACAAAATTCCAGACATAAGGGATTGGGTGGAAAAGAAAATCCACACTCAGCAATAAAGAGACTGGGGAACCAATGTCCCTTAGCCAAGCGGAAATAATCAGAAGGCTCAGAAAGCTCTTCCAGAACAACCCAGGAGGGAATAGAAAAATCAGAGCGAAACTTATCTAGAGATTCAACAGGGTAAACCATGATGAATAAAAGAAATGAAGAAGAAGGAAGAAAATCTTACAGAAAAATAGTGGATCTGATGACAACGAACGATTGAAGAGATGAATACACAGGAGAGAAAGAGACGACGGAAAACTCGAAAATACAAATTTGAAAAGGTAGAAGATGATGGGAGTGTCTGTGAAGTTTAAATACCTTACCTTGGGAAATGGTAAAGTAATGACTACAAAAAGAAATAATTACGCTACCGGCGGCTAGAGAAACAAAAAAGGGCGCGGCAATCGAAGCGAGAAGAAACGATTACGCTACCGGCGGTTAAAAGGACAAAAAGTACGCAGAGATCGAGACAGTTATGAAAATTCAAAAAATCCTGATTCTACGAATTTGGAAAGAGAAATAAATACAAGGGAAACACTCCTAAAAATCAGGAGGACTATTTAAAGCTATCATATTCCAAGAAAGAATGTTCCACACTCCTCAAATTTTGAACTATGAAACATTGGGGGATTCTGTTGATACCAAATTTAATCTGCTGACATGGCCCAATTGAGTGAAGACATCTGGAAATCTACGTGGCAACAACAAATACTTCCGAGGAACTCAGACGCTCTGAGGAACTTATACGCTCCGAGGAACTCATACGCTCCGAGGAACTCTTGAGCACTGAGAAGCTTAGGCGGTCCGAGCTGCACCTCGAACAAAGCATTAATAGCTGGATAACCAACAGTTTGACTGTTCAATAAATGCTTATCATTCAGACGCACACGCTTAAGGGGCATTGAATGTATTACCCTTTCATATGTACATCATTAAATGTATTACCCTTTCACATTATAGCCCCAGGGCTATAAATACATTGTACAATCCTCATTGTAGAGGGACCGAAATTTATTGATAGAACTTATAATCGAGAATTCCCAAAACACTCAGCAATATAATAACAGTGGACGTAGGCCATTCTTATAAGGCTGAACCACTTTAAAATTATTTGTCTCATTTATTTATCTGTGATTGAATAATTGGAGTAATCTAATTTTTTACATCAACACCACCTATGACACCCCATCTAATTAAATACCGGGTAGCTACTCCTTTATTAAATTAATACAGAATATCAAGTTGGTTCATTCTTAGCATCACTATCGAAAACATTTAATTAATTACTAGCCACCTAATATTTAAAAATAGAGATGTCAATTTTTTATTAATTAAGTCAACAAATGACCAAGAATCAAATCATTAACCATCAATCGCATAAACAATCTCATATGAATAACCAACGAAATGAAATCAACTGAGTCTGGAGTAAAAACTCCAATAATCATAATGCCAGAGTAAATAAAGTCCCAATACAAGAGTCTAAATAAATAAACCAATAATCTAAATAATGAAAATCTCCAACTACAACCTCTAAATAAGAATGGGCGACATGCCCTAACTGATACAAATGACTCTGAAGGAACCAAGGATAAATACAAAGGCGTCTAATACCAAGATCCTGCAGCTTCCATAGCAGCTACAGCACGTCATCAGAATGGAACTCCTATGCTTGCCATCCCTGTGGCTAGGCACCTAAAATGTTTTTACAAAATAAAAATAGATTTGGAGGAAAATGGGTCAGAGCCCGAGGTGAAAATAGTTTAAAAGTTTAGCAAGTGTTTAAATTACAAATAAACAACACATATTATACACACATTAGTTGCGTACTCTCACATGAGTTTCTCACCTCTTAATTAATATGTACGCCTAACATATGTCCTTAATCCATCCTAGTTAAGCCGTTAACTAACTAGCCTGTACCACTTCTGCTTTCGCATTCTATCATAGGATGTCTACTCTTAGTACCCAAACCAGTTATATTCATAACCCACATTCACATTCATTAAAATTACTTATCTCAATTCTTAATTAAATTCTCATTCTTAGCCCATTAAAATATCTTAGTTATTCACATCTACTAAGCAACAAGGAACCAGTCACAAGTACATAAGTATATCACTTCTAGTACATAAATACATATATGGCACCCCTAGGCTAAGCTGCGGTGCACGCATACTCTGCTATAAAATCCATGTACATCACGTACATAAGGATCATGTGTTCCAAATCTGTAATGACCCCACTTTTATATATATAGTTTGTTTTTACACTCTTGTGTTACTTATTATCTTATAAATTTTGTATTATTAGATATGTGGTATTATTTGCTATCAATATAACAAACCCCATTTTTAATTACGAAGAATCAACTGTAAATTGGATCAAATCGAAGTCTTATGACATATCTTAAGGTAAATAATAAGTTTTGGGGTAGCAAATATAATTTTATGAAACTTTAAGGACTAAAATAAAAATATAAAGTGGGCTATTTTGTAAATAAAATATTTTCAAGGACCTCTAAGAAATATTCAAAATATATAGTGTGAAATTACTAAAATACCCTTCATTTGTGAAATGACCTTTATACCCTTATCACCTTTCCACCACGTGCTGGTCACTTCCACCTTACACATGTCATCTTTAGAGGGAGAGCTAAAGCACTTGTCATCATTTGGTGATATTAACACTGTAAGACCACTCCAGATTGCGACACCTCGTTGTTGAATCACCACTCCAAAAAGCCTAGTCATTAGACACGTGTCAACATCGTAACACTTTTGGAAACCTATAAATAGGGACTTAGGGTTCATTTGAAACTCACACCAATTACTTGAGAATTATAGTAAGAAAGAGTCATAGAAATCTTGGGAAATATCTTAAGGAGTTCTATAATTTCGAAGAAAGAATTCATTTCGTAGGTATGATTTTATTTAAATGTTATAATGTATTTTTATAGTTTTAATTTTGTGTTTTAGAGCTTTACTTAGTAGTTATGATAGTAAAAATACACAAAGGACTTCACTAATCAAAACTTAAAGTTTAGAAGAAATCCAAGTTGATTTTATTTTCATGTAAACTTGTTTGAAATTATATATACGCTTTCAAAAATGATTTTTTAAAAGTAATTTCTCGTTATTAAGGAATTCCATTTAAGTAATTCCAAAGTCAGGCCCGGTGAAATTCTGTCTAGACAAGATGGTATTTAAGTGGTGCCCCTGTGACCCTCCATCTCTACTGGGAATGAATCCGGAAATGTTTTTTCTAGAGGAGATGATATTTAAGCGGTGCCCCTGTGACCATCCATCTCTACTGGGAACCGACTGATTAGGAAGAACTATGAATTGAATCCTTTAATTACGATCAATAAGTTTTAAAAGTTAAGAAAATGGTTTTTGGTAATCCTTTGAAACAAGTTACTATTAAAATACAATATGTAGATTGGACCTTGTTTAGAACATATACTTAAACCTTTATCGTATTTGTTAGATTAACGTGCGATCAAAGACTCATTATCTATAATTTCGACCTCTATTTCAGGTGAGTACTCTATGCAATTTCTTGCGCATTTTGATTATATTATATTATGCAAACGATGTATAATTTGTGAAATGCTTTTATTCTCAAAATGCATTTGATACCGATGATTTCATCGTTTGTTATATGTTTATATCTCTCCATATAAACATCTGATTTGAATTCTAAAATTATTGATTCGGCCTATGAAAACTCTCCTACTATGTTGGCCTTGACTACCGGGTCGAAATATTTTGGTGGTACCTTCCCAGCTGGTTTATCGCTGGTGTGCCCTAAATAAGGCGTTGTTCCAGAGATCATGATTATCTGTCTGTGATGTTATCGGGTGGAAACATTTGGTAACACTATCTGTCTGGGTATTAGAGCGTACATGGCCACTAAAACTGAATAATTGACACATGATCAATTATTTTATCTGCTCCATTCTGAACTGTTTATTCTGAACATATATATTGTCAACTACTTTATATATATTACTTGAAATTCCTATCTTTATGTATATACTTTATGTTCTAAATTGAATAGGTATCAATTTTCTAAAAAACCCTAGAATGTCTGGAGATTGAATCTCATTCGGCTTTTAGCTGACGTTGTATAAATAACCATTTTTCAGGAAATAATTCAGCTCGTGGATGGAACGAAAAAGGACTATGTTGAAGATTTAGCTTTTAAAGCTCTTTTTGTTACCTTAAGTAGAAATTTGTTTAATTAGATAGAGCATGTTTAGCTCTTTGTGTCAAGTTGTAACTCGTTGATATTTTAATACAAATGAAGTTCCCTTTAGAAAGCTCTGATGATGTAATTCCTTCACTTTCAGTATTTTACGATTCATAACCATGTGATTATACTTCCGCTACATATATTTTAAAAGAAAAATTTTAACGCCGGAATATTGGATGCCTTGGTGGCATGTCAAGACACTTGTTCCCTACTATTTTCGGGTCGGGGTCGGGGTCGTGACAGAGGTGGTATCAGAGCATAGGTTATTAACCCGTAGATTACTGAGCATAGGTTTCGAATGTTATAGATTTTATGTTTCCATCCTTAGGAGATAGTATTAAAAACCTAATTTATGTGATAACCCTCCCTATGTGTTATATTATTTATAATTGGTCTTTTAGTTTTCAATATTGATATAGTATAGTAGATCTTACGTTTGGCCATGACTGTAGAAAATGACCAAGAGAAGATCATCAATGGGAACTAGTGATTCGAGTATAGAAGGACTGGAAGGTGCATACAAGGAAATTGAAAGTCTAGCAAAGATTGTGGAGCAGCGGGTGAACAATGGAGTACCAAAGATACTTTAACTAAGTAAATGTACTATTGAACAGTTCAAGAAGGTAAATCCTCCATCTTTTAAAGGTACTCTTAACCCCACCAAGGCAGAAAGTTGGGTGATGCAGATGGAAAAGATACTCGATGTTCTTAAGTGTACGGATGAACAAAGGGTGTGATTTGCAACATTTATGTTAGAAGGGGAGGCCGAACATTGGTGGAGAATGACTAAGAGAATACACGGGGAAAGGAATACTTGCATAGGTTGGAATGATTTCTTAGGAATCTTTTATGAGAAATATTTTCCGAAAATGATAAAAGACGAAATGGAAGCTGACTTCATGAGTCTGGTGCAAGGAAATATGACGGTTAGTCAATATGAGGCAAAGTTTACTGAGTTATCCCATTTTGCACGTCATGTTGTAGCAAATGATGTTTTAAGAGCGAAGAAGTTTGAGCGTGTATTAAGGTTGAATATTCGTAGTCGAATTTCCATCCTGAAATTAACATCATATATTGATGTCGTGACTAGGGCTACAATAGCTGAGAGGGATGGTGAGGAGTACAATCGAATTAGAGATGGCAAGAGGAAGTTTGGAGAACAACAAGGAAAGAACCCGAATAATAGAAATTTCTTTAGGAACACATCCAATGTTGGGGGATCTAGTTATAACAAACAGTATAATAACCAGACATGTCAGCAATGTGGAAAGATGCATGGAGGACGACCTTGTTATAAGGATTCAAGAGCTTGTTTTAGATGTGGACAGAAAGAACATCAGATAAAAGACTGCCCAAACCCAGCAAGGGTTCCGATAAAGCCTTCAAGTGCAAAGAAGGATCAAGACAGACAGGGTATAGTTTTCGCACTTTCTGATACCCAAGCTTCTAATGCGGTAGTGTCAGGTACACTTTCTTTATATGCACAGCCTTTTAAAGCTTTGATAGATCCTGGTTCTACCCATTCATTCATATCTATACATGTATTAAATCGCTTTCATAAATTTCCTGAACCTTTGAATCATAACATACATGTTTCTACTCCTTTGGGTGAGTTATTGATGGGTAAATTAGTATACAAGGCTTGCCCCATAGATATTGGTAGTCATAAACTATTTGTTGATTTGATAGTTTTAGACATTAAAGATTTTGAAGTCATTTTGGGGATGGATTGGTTAGCATCACATCATGCTAAGGTAGACTGTTTTGAGAAGAGTGTTACTTTTCAAATTCCTCACCAACCAAAATTTAGTTTTGAAGGAACTGGCATCATATCTCCGATGTGTATTATTTCTACAATGCAAGCCTATAGTTTTCTTAAGAAGGGATGTCAAGGAGTTCTTGCAACTGTTACTAGTTTGGAGATGATAGAGCCTAGATTAGAAGATATTCATATTTCTAAGAAATTTATGGATGTTTTTCCTGATAATTTACCCGGTCTACCTCCATATAGAGAAATAGAATTTATCATTGACCTTATTTCTGGAACTATACCAATCTAAAAACCACCATATCGTATGGCACCTTTATAATTAAGAGAGTTAAAAGTTCAATTAGAATACCTTTTAGACAAGGGTTTTATCAGACCAAGTATATCGCCTTGGGGTTCTCCAGTGTTGTTTGTGAAAAAGAAGGATGGGACAATGAGACTATGTATAGATTATCGTGAACTGAATAAGGTAACCATTAAGAATAAATACCCCTTACCTCGTATAGATGACTTGTTTGATCAATTAGGAGGTGCACAAGTATTCTCTAAGATTGACCTTAGACCGGGCCATCATCAACTGAAGATTAAGGATGATGATATTTCAAAATCAGCTTTTCGTACTAGATATGGTCACTATGAATTTCTTGTAATGCCATTTGGACTAACTAATGCACCAGTCGCTTTTATGGCTATGATGAATAGAGGATTTAGGAAATATTTGGATCAATGTGTTGTTGTTTTCATTGATGACATTCTCATTTATTCTAAGTGTATTGAAGAACACGAGAAGCATTTAGAGACAATATTACAAATCCTTAGGAAAGAGAAATTATATGCAAAATTAAAGAAGTGTGAGTTTTGGATGCCTAGTGTTTCTTTTCTAGGACATGTCATATCCAAAGAGGGAGTGTCATTTTACCCTCAAAAGATTGAGGCTATACTAGATTGGCCCAGACCAACTAATGTGAGTGAGATTCGTAGTTTCCTTAGATTAGCAGGTTATTATCGAAGATTTATTGAAGGATTTCCTAGCATTGCCAAACCTCTATCTAGGTTAACACAAAAAAGGTAAAATATGAATGGTCTGAGGAAGCCGAGAAAAGTTTTCAAAGAACTTAAGAATCGATTAGTGACTGCCCCAATTTTGACTATTCCTTCAGGTACGAAAGGATTGGTGATTTATAGCGATGCTTCAAAAAATGGTTTAGGATGTGTGTTAATGCAAAATGGAAAAGTAGTTTTTTATTCCTCAAGACAGTTAAAACCACATGAACAAAATTATCCAACCCATGACCTAGAATTAGCAACTGTAATTTTTGTTCTTAAGATTTGGAGACACTATTTATATGGTGAGACTTGTGAGATTTATACCTATCATAAGAGTTTGAAATATATATTTACTCAGAAAGAATTGAACATGGGACAAAGGAGGTGGTTAGAATTGATGAAGGATTATGATTTGGGTATTCATTATCACCCAGGGAAAGCTAATGTAGTAGCTGACGCTTTAAGTAGGAAGCCTACACCAAATTTAGCATGTCTTATTACAAACCAGGAGGCTCTATTGAAGGATTTAAGAAATATGGAAATAGATGTTCGTATTTATAGTAAAGGTGGAATGATTACAAACTTACAAGTACAACCCATATTGATGGAAAGGATCAAAATTGCACAAGTAAATGACCCACAACAGAAGAAGATTAGAGAAGAGGTTATTGAAGGGAAGCTAATGGAATTTGCGATACGGGATGATATATTGAGGTTTGTAAATAGAGTGTGTGTTCCATATGATGCCCAACTAAAGAGGCAAATTTTGGAGGAAAGTCATTACTCGAGATTCACATCTCATCCCAGAAATACTAAGATGTATATAGATATTCGAGAAGTGTTTTGTTGGAATAACATGAAAAGGGAGATAGAGAAATTTGTATCTTAGTGTTTGGTTTGTCAACAAGTAAAAGCTGAGCATCAGAGACCATCAGGATTGCTACAACCACTGCCTAACTTAGAGTGGAAATGGGAACATATCACTATAGATTTTGTGACAGGTTTGCCAAGGAGTTCAAGTGGTAATGATTCTATTTGGGTAATTATTGATAGGCTAACTAAATCTGCTCATTTTCTTGCCATTAAGATTACCCATTCTTTAGAAAAGTTAGCTAAGTTGTATGTGAAGGAAATTATTAGGCTTCATGGAACTCCAATTTCAATTGTTTCTGACCGTGACCCTAGATTTGTGTCTCGCTTTTGGAAAAGCCTACAAGAATCCATGGGAACAAAATTGAATTTTAGCACTGCTTTTCATCCTCAAACGGATGGACAATCAGAGAAAACTATTCAAACCTTAGAGGATATGCTTAGGGCATGTGCACTTGATTTAAAAGGGAATTGGGATGATTATTTACCGTTAGTGGAATTCGCATATAATAATAGCTATCAAGCAAGTATTCAAATGGCTCCGTATGAGTCACTCTATGGTAGAAGGTGCCGTTCCCCTACATATTGGGTAGAAGTTGGGGAAAGAAAATTATTGGTACCAGAATTGATTCAGATCACAACAGAGAAGCTGAAATTAATACAAGACCGACTTCGAACCGCTCAAAGTCGTCAAAAGAGTTATGTTGACAATCGACACCGATGGTTAGAATTCCAAAGAGGAGATTATGTGTTCTTGCGAGTATTGCCTGCAAAGGGAGTAATACGATTTAGGAAGAAAGAAAAGATTAACGCCCAAGATACATAGGACCTTTTGAAATCCTTGAAAGGATAGGAGTTGTTGCGTATAAAATAGCCTTACCACTGGAACTCTCTAGTGTACATAATGTGTTTCACGTATCAATGATAAAGTAATATGTCCCAGATCCAAAACATATCTTAAGTCATGAGCCTCTTCAAGTTAGAGAAGATTTGTCGTATATTGAGCATCCAGTGGAAATCTTGGACCATAAAGATCAAATATTACGAACCAAGGTTATTCCACTAGTCAAGGTATTATGGTGGAATCATTCTGTTGAAGAAGTAACGTGGGAGAGGGAAGATGAAATAAAGGAGCTATATCCATACCTTTTTGGGAATTAATGTTAGTAAAGTTTGGGGACCAAACTTTTTATAAAGAGGGTAGGATGTAATGACCCCATTTTTATATATATAGTTTGTTTTTACACTCTTGTGTTACTTATTATCTTATATATTTTGTATTATTAGATATGTGGTATTATTGGCTATCAATATCACAAACCCCATTTTTAATTATGAAGAATCAACTGTAAATTGGATCAAATCGAAGTCTTATGACGTATCTTAAGGTAAGAAATAAGTTTTGGGGTAGAAAATATAATTTTATGAAACTTTAAGGACTAAAATAAAAATATAAAGTGGGCCATTTGTAAATAAAATATTTTCAAGGACCTCTAAGAAATATTCAAAATATATAGTGTGAAATTACCAAAATACCCTTCATTTGTGAAATGACCTTTATACCCTTATCACCTTTCCACCACGTGCTGGTCACTTCCACCTTATACATGTCATCTTTAGAGAGAGAGCTAAAAGACTTTTCATCATTTGTTGATATTAACACAGCAAGACCACTCCGAATTGCGACACCTCGGTGTTGAATCACCACTCCAAAAAGCCTAGTCATTAGACACGTGTCAACACCGTAATACTTTTGGAAACCTATAAATAGGGCCTTAGGGTTCATTTGAAACTCACACCAATTCCTTGAAAATTATAGTAAGAAAGAGTGATAGAAATCTTGAGAAATATCTTAAGAAGGAGTTCTATAATTTCGAAGAAATAATTCATTTCTTATGTATGATTTTATTTAAATGTTATAATGTATTTTTATATTTTTAATTTTGTGTTTTAGAGCTTTACTTAGTAGTTATGCTGGAAAAATACACTAAGGACTTCACTAATCAAAACTTAAAGTTTAGAAGAAATCCAAGTTGATTTTATTTTCATGTAAACTTGTTTGAAATTGTATATACGCTTTTAAAAATGATTTTTTAAAAGTAATTGCTCGTTATTATGGAATTTAAGTAATTCCAAAGTCAAGCCCTGTGAAATTCTGTATAGACGAGATGGTATTTAAGTGGTGCCCCTGTGACCCTCCATCTCTACTGGGAATGAATTCGAAAATGTTCTGTCTAGAGGAGATGATATTTAAGCGGTGCCCCTGTGACCCTCCATCTCTACTGGGAACCGACTGATTAGGAAGAACTATGAATTGAATCCTTTAATTACGATCAATAAGTTTTAAAAGTTAAGTAAATGGTTTTTGCTAATCCTTTGAAACAAGTTACTATTAAAATACAATATGTAGACTGGACCTTGTTTAGAACATATACTTAAACCTTTATCGTATTTGTTAGATTAACGTGCGATCGAAGACTCATTATCTATAATTTTGACCTCTATTTTAGGTGAGTACTCTATGCAATTTCTTGCGCATTTTGATTATATTATATTATGCAAACGATGTATACTTTGTGAAATGTTTTTATTCTCAAAATGCATTTGATACCAATGATTTTGTCGTTTGTTATATGTTTATATCTCTCCATATAAACATCTGATTTGAATTCTAAAATTATTGATTCGTCCTATGAAAACTCTCCTACTATGTTGGCCTTGACTACCGGGTCGAAATATTTTGGTGGTACCTTCCCAACTGGTTTATCGCTGGTGTGCCCTAAATAAGGCGTTGTTCCAGAGATCATGATTATCTGTCTGTGATGTTATCGGGTGGAAACATTTGGTAACACTATCTGTCTGGGTATTAGAGCGTACATGGCCACTAAAACTGAATAATTGATACATGATCAATTATTTTATCTGCTCCGTTCTGAACTGTTTATTCTAAATATATATATTGTCATATACTTTATATATATTACTTGAAATTCCTATCTTTATGTATATACTTTATGTTCTAAATTGAATAGGTATCAATTTTCTAAAAAACCCTAGAATGTCTGGAGATTGAATCTCATTCGGCTTTTAGCTGACGTTGTATAAATAACCATTTTTCAGGAAATAATTCAGCTCGTGGATGGAACGAAAAAGGTCTATGTTGAAGATTTAGCTTTTAAAGCTCTTTTTGTTACCTTAAGTAGAAGTTTGTTTAATTATATAGAGCATGTTTAGCTCTTTGTGTCAAGTTGTAACTCGTTGATATTTTAATACAAATGAAGTTCCCTTTAGAAAGCTCTGATGATGTAATTCCTTCACTTTCAGTATTTTACGATTCATAACCATGTGATTATACTTCCGCTATATATATTTTAAAAGAAAAATTTTAACGCCAGAATATTGGATACCATGGTGGCATGTCAAGACACTCGTTCCCTACTATTTTCGGGTCGGGGTCGGGGTAGTGACAAAATCACTCAGGAACCATCTAAATACAAATCACACATATTGGAGGCGAACATAGTTCACATATCCATGGGTCACACACATACCTACGCTCCCATGGTCAGCTGACTTATCAACTCACAAATAAGTCATTCACAGTCCAATGTCCTTAAGGTACCAATCTAAATCCCCCCGAAGGCACACAAAGATAAGATGGCCCTTTTCTGAAAACTAACCTCCCGTGATAGCAAGTACGGTAGGTATGTCATACACATACGAAATTCATACACTAGGAATTCACATAACCTAAGTAATCATATTTCCATATAGATATTCACACATTCCATCTAGTAAGTCTCATACGTAGCAAGTTTATCCCGAACATCATACATAATATATATAGCTTGATATCTCTCTCGTCGAATCAATTTGAGTACTTAAACCCCTCCCAAAAGGTTACTAAGTCTGAGTAAAAGGTTTGAGTTGTTATTATTTATATTTGTATGCAGACATTTTTTTCTAACTCTTTAACTTTATATATCAATGCATTTATATGTATCCTATGACTCAAATGGTTTTGTCCGGAATTAAGTCAAAACTACATATGGACTCATTTGAAAATTTGTGTCCTTACAAGTGTAGATACATCCATTGAAGAACCCTATGATACCTGATATCAATATTCTCTTAGATTTAGCAGCTAAATTTTTTATTACTAATATTCTCAAAATTTTATTAATATTTTTTATTTGAGATAGAAAATAATTTTAATGTTATTTCCATAGTATTTTATATAAAAAGTTATTTTGTAATCTTACTTTTAGTAGTAAAAATAAAAAGTTGTACATTATAAAAATGACGATAAGAAATAATTTATGAACTTGATGTGCATCACCCCTTTTATATGCATTATCCCTATTTGGGATAAGCCTCAAACCAAAGAGAATCACCTCAATATGTTTTCCTCAATAACCTGGCAAATATTTGTTTCTTTTTCTTTTGTAATATATTATCAAACATGATTAAGTGTACAAAATTTAACTGGTTTGAAAATATTTCATTTGTAAATGTAGATTTTAACAAGAAGGATCAAAAGTCTCAAAAGCATCATAAAAGACCGTCGCAAGGTGCCACGAAAAGAAATTTCAAAGTGATAAAGGTATAAGGTGGAGTGCTAATATCCATATTTTATATTTATAATGTCAAGTTGTTAAATTATTTTGTTCATATAACAGAAATTAGCAAGAAAAAAATTGCAACAATGAATCAAAATTGGTGTTGAATGTTGGATTTTTGTGACCCAAACAATTTAGTTTGGGCTAATTTTAGGGTTTTTTATTTGGATCAAATACCAAAAAGTCTCTCAAATATTTTTTAATACATATTTAGTTCAAGCCTTTTATTTTGTACGAAAAACTCCCCTATTCTCTTATCCCTTATTCTCTTATCTTTAAAGGTTCGCGCCAGCAGCATGGTAAAACCTTTTTGGCATGATAAAGAAGTTTTTGGTGCAAAATAAAAAAATTTGGATTATACATATATTAAAAAAAATTCATAAGACTAGTTAGTATATAATCCTTTTTTATTTCAAGGATGTAGATCATTAGTTCTAAAATGAATAATTACTAGGTGTAAACCCGCGCAATGCGCAGGCTAGGCTATTGTGATAGTCGTTACTCATTTCGAACGTAAAATTATTTATTTTGTGTCATGTTGAATTGTTTACTTTTGATAAGAACAGTTAAGATATTACATTTATTCATGTTTCTCCAATAAACCAACCATGTATTAACATCGTACTAATCTGAGCGAAACCATATACATTATCATCCCTTATTTCAAATTTATTTAGACCAAAAAAATAAATAATATATCAAAGATACAAATATAAAATAGATCATATTACACATTTTTTTCTTCTTATTTTCCTCTCTTTGCTTTATTGATCGCATCCTTGCAAGCATAGAATGACAAAAATGATATTCCTGAAATTCTTGATATTCCCGAAATTCATGAAAATACAATCATAGAATCTAGGAATGCATCATTCTTTGAAAATATCTTTCCTTGTAAAAATACACAAGAAACAACTTCCAACAAAAGAATGCTTGAAGTTACAAATGGTGAACCTCAAAATATTATTGAGGAAGAACCTAGACGTAGCAAAAGAGTTAAGATTTCAAAATCTTTTGGTCCAGATTTTCTAACATATATGTTAGAAAGTGAACCTCAAACCGTAAAAGAAGCTCTATCCACTCCGGAAGCCTCATATTGGAAAGAAGCTATCAATAGTGAAATTGAATCCATTTTGCAAAATCATACTTGGGAATTGGTGGACCTACCACCAGGTACAAAACCGTTAGGGTGTAAATAGATATTCAAACGAAAAATGAAAGCTGATGGTACCATTGATAAATATAAGGCTAGACTTGTAGCTAAAGGATACAAGCAAAAAGAGGGAATAGATTATTTCTAAACCTATTCACCTGTTACAAGAATTACATCCATTAGAATGTTAATTACAATTGCAGCAATACATAAATTGGAAATACACCAAATGGATGTTAAAACGGCATTTTTGAATGGTGAATTAGATGAAGAAATATATATGGAACAACCGGAAGGTTTTAAATCTCCTGGAAATGAAAGGAAAGTATGTAAACTTGTGAAATCATTATATGGGTTGAAACAAGCACCTAAACAATGGCATGAAAAATTTGACAATGTCATGAAGTCAAATGGTTTCAAAATAAATGAGTGTGACAAATGTGTTTACATCAAAAGCACTCAAGAAGGACATGTGATTGTATGTCTATATGTAGATGATATGCTAATAATTGGTAATAATAATAATGTTATCAATTCTACTAAACAAATGTTGACTAGTAGATTTGAAATGAAGGACATGGGATTGGCTGATGTAATCCTAGGAATTAAAATTATTAGAACCCCTCAAGGAATTTGCTTATCTCAATCACATTACGTTGGAAAAATACTTCACAAGTATAATAAATATGATCAAAGTCCAGTGAGAACACCTGTAGATCCAAGTCATCACCTCTTTAAAAATAAAGGTGAAGGTATATCTCAATTAGAGTATTCTCGTATTATTGGAAGTTTGATGTATTTATCAAACTGTACTCGGCCGATATAGCATACTCAATTAGTAAGCTCAGTCGATATACGAGTAATCCCGGGAAAGATCATTGGAAAGCCTTGATAAGAGTTCTTCGATATCTTCGATACTCTTTGGGGGATGGGTTACACTATGAACGATATCCAGCTGTACTTGAAGGCTATAGCGATGCAAATTGGATATCTGACTCAAATGATTCGAAATCCACAAGTGGATATGTATTTACCCTTGGAAGTGCAGCCGTATCTTGGAAATCCTTGAAGCAAACGTGTATTGCAAGATCCACGATGGAATCTGAATTTATTGCTTTAGATAAAGCTGGGGAAGAGGCCGAATGGCTTAGAAACTTCTTAGAGGATATTCTAATATGGTCAAAGCCCGTGCCACCTATCATAATACATTATGATAGTCAATCGGCAATTTCTAGGGCTGAAAATAATAACTATAACGGTAAATCACGACATATACGTCGTCGACACCAAACTGTTAAACAATTGCTCTCAAATGGAATTATTTGTGTTGACTATGTAAAGTCAAAGGAAAATATTGCGGATCCACTAACTAAAGGTATACCTGGAGAGCAAGTTGTAAGTTCATCACGTGGAATGGGCCCAAAGCCTGTAAAATTCTAAAGAGTCGTCTTAATGGAAACCCAACCTAAATGACTAGAGATCCCAAGAAATAGGTTCAAAGGGACAACCTAATTATGATGACTCAGTTTGCACTGAGAAGTAATACTTTAATTACTTCCTCCCATTTCGAAGATGATTCAGTGCACAAACTGCCGCGTGTATAAGGATAAACTATGTTTTTAATGATTTCTATATCTTGAATGTAAAGGTCAAGAGGGGTATTAGCAGGACACTCTTTATAGAAATCACCTATGTGAGTGAGAAGGGGCCGCTTCTATGAGAATAACGAAGGCTATTTCTCTAGCACACTCATGAAACCAGGAGGTGTCCAAGGCCAAAATGAACACAACAATGAGAACCAATAAGTTTGGAAAAATATTGTGTGAATACTATTGTCTCAGTATACACAAATGGTCGATCAATTCAAGACATCACGTTCATTGATTGGATAGTAAGCTCGATAGTATCTCACTAAGAAAGATTCAAAGCCACAAGCTATCTTTTTCGATGCAATATTTTTTCCTAGAACAACTCTCTGTTTGCATCTATATTCGTTTGATTCTTCCAAATTTCATTCATGTGGAGGATTGTTGTATATTGTATAAAATGCCAGCTTAATTGGTCAATCTTTAGAGTCAATTTTAATTAAGACACATATGTTAAAAGTGACGTGTCTTAGTACCAATGTGTTCCTTGTAGCAAGGAGATTAATTTGGTATACTCATTTGTTCAAAATAGTGAAGTAATGAATGAATAATTTGGACTTAAAGTGACCCATTTGAGTTTAAGCTAGATGGTGTAACATAGTTAAGTGGGTTTGTCCCACATTAAAAAAGTGGTAGAAAAACTTGGTGTTAATATACACAAGTTATGGGACTAAGGCTTGGATGCCTTGGGCTATCCCAACTCTTTGAAGGGGAGATGGCCTACACTATGCATGTGTTGGGCTTGGTCCAAAATCCCACATGCGGGCGCGCGCCGTCGCCGTCGTCCGTCCGGCCAGGCCCGTGCCCGTGTCCGGGTCCGGGTCGTGGGTCGTGGGTCTTTCTTGAGCAACTATTAAATTTTTTGGAAAAAATTTAATTGACCTTTGGGCTTTAAAATTTATTTTCTGAACCAAAAAATATGAATTAATTACGGATTAATTATTTTCCGCATTAATTAATTACTTAAAAATACTGTCGTTTTTTTTTATTTTAAAAAAAATGTTGTCGTTTTTAATTAATTAATTAAAACGTTAAGTTGTTTTATTAGAGAGATGCAACTATACAAACATTCATGTCTGTTCTGGGAAAAGCCATGAGTTGCAGTCCTTCACCACTTATAAAAGGGACCTTATGCAGTCCATTTAAGAGATTAAAAAATCTACCCGAATTCCCTACTATTGTCCTTGTTCCCTTCCTACTGTTTGAGAAAAATTCGCCATTGTTGGTTCGTGGGACTGTTGCACTGAAGTGCTTCTTGCAACAGTCGTTGACCGTTTCATCCTGGGAGGCAGACAGACGCCCATTGAACCTGCCGTCAGCACCGTAGCGGGGGCGTATTCTGTCTTAAGGAGAGATAGTTCAACTTTCGACTCGGTCAAAATTCTACAAGTGATTGTTTTAGTCACAAACTGTATGTTCTTCTTATCTCCTTTTACTGTTCTGTTTTTTTTTTGGTAATTAATTTTAATTACTGTTTATATTTATTTAGTGATATATATATTCATTTTTCGTAATCCGATAAACAACAATAGATGGACTGAGTTTGGGTTGGGCCAAGCTATTTGCTTCTCTCAATAAAAAATTATATTTTTCTTTTTTTATTCACATAAAAAAAATTCATCGAAACATAATTTTTTACTATTTAAAAAAAATAGATATGTATATTTGATATGCATACTTAGTACGTACTAAAGTCTGTACATATATATATATATATATATATATATATATATATATATATATATATATATATATATATATATATATAAAATAGGTCATGCCCGTAACAATGATCATGCTCAATGCACTTATATTTATGGTACGCTTTGGCATATACCATCACCAAACATCATTTCCACCACTCCACATGGGACTCTCGTTTTAGAGTTGCATCGCAATGCTAAAGTTTAGTAACTCAAGCCATAGGCAATGAGCCGTTTCAAAAGATGCCAATATAACAATATGTCCTAAAATTATTTTAAACTAAAAATAAAAAATAATTTTTTATATAAAGTAATATAATAAATCAAGTTTCAATAATTATATATATATGTCTTGCAATAATTATATATATGTAGACATATTAAAAATGTATTAATTCAATTTTAAAATGTAAAAACAATTATAATAAAACCAGATTTTAAACATTTAATATTATTTTAGGTTATTTGGGGTTTAGCCCCCACAAATTGTTCGTTATTGAGTCAAATCCCCATCATTTTTACTTTTTGGGTTTGGCCCCCCATTTTAACAAATTTCGTGAGTTGGTCATTCAGAAACTCATTTCTAGGCCTAAAAATATCTCATATACCCTCACTTATTCCATAACAACCACTATTATACAAAATAGTTTCTTATTTTAAAAAGGTTGTTAAAAAATAAAACTATTAAATACAACAACACTGACTATTTAAAAAAAAATTATAAAAATTCGATATTTAAAAAATAAAAACTTGTTTTTCATATAAATAGTATCTTTTTATGTATAAAAATTGAATTTTATTTCACTGTTATAATATATGAAAATGAACATTTTTAAAAACTTTTGTTTTTTTAAAATTGTACACTATTTAAACATAATTTTCATAGTATTTTTTTCTAAAAAAATGTATTTTATTTAAAAAATGCATATTATTTTTAAGTCCTCTTTATTAAAAACAATTGTATGTTATTTAAAAAAAAAGTAGTTTTGAACATTTCTTAAATATAAAAAAATCATGTTATTTTTAACAATTTTTTTATTATACAAAATAATTGTATGTATATTTAGATGTTTTTAGAAAAAGCTGTGTTACTTATTATGAAACTATACGCTATAGTTAAAATAGTTTTTCCATAAAACAGTTATCTATATAAATATTTTTTACGGAAAAACAAATACCAATAGTTAAAACAATTTTTTCATGGAAATACATATTTTAAAAGTTAAAACATTTTTTTAAATAAATAAAAAAATTTACTTTTGTAAAATGTACTGTATTTAAAAAAACTGATACAAGTAATTCTTTAAAAATTAAGACTGTTTTGATAAAAAAAAATCTAAAAACAATTTCTTAATATTTTTTTATTTTGATAAAACATGTAAAAAAGTATCTTTTTTATATAAATGAATATATTTATTATTGTAAATATTAACATATATATATATATATATATATATATGTATGTATGTATGTATGTATGTATGTATGTATGTATGTATTTCGTATATGTTATATATTATATGCGTTTAAATTTATTTGCGTAAATTTAAGATTGTATATATATATATATATATATTTTTGCAAAAAAAAAATACACAATGATTAGGGGTTCTGTAGTGAAACGTGGTTGGTAAGTAATAAATTAATGGTATATTATAAAATTTAGGTTTGAAAATGATCTAATAAATGGGCAATGGACAAAATTCTTTAGAATGGCGCCATGTTCAAAGAAGTAAAAATTATGGAGGTTTAAATTAGGGATGAATAATTAAAGGGGGGCGAATTCCAAATAACCCTATTATTTTACTTAATTTCTCCATGTGTTACTTTTAGTTCCATCTTTCATTACACACAAATCATATGCACTCTGACTGCCCACAATGGGATTGTAAAAAGATGTGCATTTGGACATTTACAATGTGAGTCACACCATGAAGAACACAGTGGGAAAATGTACTTTATCTACCTTGCACTAACAATTTAGAGTTGAAAATGATATAGTTAATGATCAACTGACATAATCCATCAAAATGACGGTCAATTCCCAAGAAGTAAAAATTATGGCACTTTGACTCAATAACAAATAATTAATGAGAGTCAAACTCCAAATGCCACTATTATTTTACTTAATTTCCACGTGTTACTTTTCGCTCCATTAAATATGCACTGAGACCACCCACAATTGAATGTGTAAAAAGATGTGTATTTGGAAACTTTCCCCATGAGATACATCATAAGGAACATAATTGAAAAATCTAGTATATTTACCCCGAGCTAAACAATTAGTGTGAAGAAGTTGAGCCCACTTTGCACGCTAAATAGTTTAGCGTTGAAGATCCTATGTATTATAAATAATTATATGGGGTATTTTGACTTCACGACCAATTTAGTATTTATTATTAGACCTTGCCAACTAAAGAGATTATATGTCGGCCATACCACGGGTATTACACGTGGCACTCAGAGATTGAGGCGCTATAGTCAACCAAAGATCATAAAGTCACTACGGGAGAATTTAGGGAGACGACAGTTGGATTATGCCAAATGTAGACTTACTGTTATTATACTACTTCAAAGATAATATCAAAGTTGTAACTAATCACTATGGAGAAGATCTAAAAATGAAAGACACTTGTATTCATAAATAATAGTTACCCTAATGACTTGGGGCATCATTTATCACACCACTATATTCACCCAGCTAGCAACCCTAGAACTCCAAGTCATCTTCCCTTTTTTACAATAATAAAGCTATCATCTCCGTCTTTGTGGGCACAGATAGGTCAACCTGACGAGCCACGTAAATTTATGTATCTTTCTATATTGTGCTTATATTTTGGGACCAAATTGGTATTTAACAATTATTATAGGATTAATATATCCCCTAAAATTTGGTTCCATCTATGGGAAATGTGAGTACAAAAAATCACAATTATATGTCTCTAGAAAGCAAAGGTATTAATACTTTAAAGAAAATAATCACAACACACAATATTTGTATGGTTCAGCGACTGCCTATGTCCACTGAGGGATTTCTCAGATTTTAATAATTTCTCATAGGTTTGAAATTACACGATCCTTTGCCTCGGGGTGAGAGTTGTATTTATAGTGGCAAAAAGTAGTTGAGTTATATAAGAAACTCTCCTAGATCCTCATTAGCCCATGTGGTTATTACGGTTTATCTTGTCCAAGAATATAGGTAATCAGATGAGTCCTTAATTATCCATGTGATAAGACTTTATGATTATCTATGCAGCACTGAATTTGGCTGGGTTAGCAGGCTAGGCCTGTTTGGGCTACCAAAAGTTGGTCCCCTATGGTTTGATCCCCATAATTGCCCCTAAAATTCTTTGTCAAAGATGGGCCAAAGATTTTTAAATCCTTTGTAGGCCCAAGTTGAACCCAAATCTTGAGATTCACGCTCGGATATATTCGTGATTATTTATAATCGACAGGGGTACGCTAGTCCATGAAAAAATGGAATTGCCAAAATCTATCATGAGTGTTTTACTCATGATTGATTTGTTTGAACTCAAACTTCACTTGTTTAAAACATTGTACCGTCATTTTACCCTTTATTTCTGCTCAAAAGACTCTCTGAAGCTTCTCTTCTCTTAGTTTACTCTAGAAGTTCTCTTTGTTTCCTTTTGATTTTCTATCTTCATAGTTCTTTTCTTCTTGCATCCTCTACACGTTATTTTTTTATTCTTTTCTTCTGTGAAAATGGTGTATACTCTTCATGAGGAAAACATGGAGGATTTTAGTCAAACTTATTCTATCCCTTCTTGGGTCGCAATAGAGTGTGCCCCCATGCCCAGAAACTGCATTACAATTGATGGTGACCACTAGATTCATAATTTGTCGGTAGTTCAGGGGGAATAATGTTTCCCCCAAATAAACTTTTTATGGTGTTTTGTAAGGACAAATTTCCAATCGAGATAATTTATTTGTAATTGGCTTAATTTCGAACAAAATAGTTTGAGTCTAGTGTGGCTATTGAGTTGTGATCCCACAAAGCCTACGACGTTTCGAGTTAAAAAATTTACAGTTAAAGCTTTAAAAATGATATCGTGCTGAGTTTATTTCTTCACACTCAGTTGATTTTAGATCACACAAGTATGTACGCTAACTGATTAATGGGATTTAGAATATTGGTTTAAATTATGGATGTTTTAAAATTAAAATTGTTTATAAGTTGGGAATTTGAAAATTAATTTTTGGAAATGTATTTTAATTATTTTCGAGTTAAAATGTTTTTAGAAATTTCACGGATTTATTTAAAAATAAAATTAGATTTTTCAGGTCGTTCAAATGACATTGTGATTCGTTCTAACGAGAACCATATCTCATTCGAACAACATGGTTGTTTTGTTCGAATAACGTACCGCCTCAAATTTCATGTTTTCATATTTAAGGACTTCGTTTACTCAGAACTTAAGATATAACCTTTGCCAAAATGTTTCTACAACAGTTTGCAAATAGTTCCCAAAGTTGTCCATGATCACGAGTTTAACAAGATCGAACCCCATAATTACATAGCTTGTGATTTTGATCGTGTTACCAAAAAATTGCTCTTCATCTATTGAATAATATTTTTGTGCAGTGGGTTCTATGCATGCTGGTTACGAAGATAAAGCAATGGATTCCGTATTCCGATTTGTTGACGATTGTTAAGGATACATCGGTGGATACCGAGTTACAAGTGGAGCTATGTGTTGTGGATCCTTGCATGGGTGGACTCCTACGTTTCACTGTGAAGGAGTGGTTAAAGATATAAGAGCCTCAAGGCTTGTGGGGATCAAGTTGTTGTGTACATTTATTGTCTATGCGATGCATGTTTAGGATTAAGAAGATAAAATTGGGTTAATTAAATTGGTTCACATAATTGGTGCATAATAAAATTAATAAAATTTTAAAAAGATTATTTTCGCCTAAAGCACATACTCGTAGAAGCCTTATCAAATTCGTATCAGAGCTAGAAAACTATTTTACTATGTTTGTGATCCCATGTCTTTAGGCATGAATTTCAGAGGATTTGATGATCTTAGAACACAATTGTTTGAAGAGTCTAATTAGAAAATGCGTATAAAGTCTGCACTTAAGACTTTAGTTAAAAAGGATGACTCTGAAAGGTGTCTTTGTTGCAAGGGGTATGGTCATAGGATAGACGAATGCCCCCTAGTTTAAGGAACTTTGTTAATAAACCGATAGCTTGTGTTCCCACCATTAGTGATAGTGATCCGGAAGAGAAAAAAATTTCATCAAATAAGCGAAACCTTACCGCCTTTATGTCTAGTCATGTGAATGATGACGATAAATCTTCCCTTGAAGATATTTCTTTACATGACTCTTCCATGGCCATAGCTAGTGAAGTCTAAGAAAGTAAGGGCGATGAGAGTGAGGATGAAAAGGTGGAGGAAAGTGAGTTACAAGTTGCCTTTCGTGATTTATATGCGGAGAATTTGATGGTAAAGAAGGAAAACTTGAAGTTTGAAGCTAAGTTGAAAGAATGTGATATAGATAATAATAATAATATTGATGCTTTGATTGAGGATCTTAGGGCACGTAAGAAGACTCTTCGGGAGAAATTAGAATACATTGAGGGTGAGAGAGATAGTCTTCGTGGCTTAATAGAGACTATGAAAAAGGAGCTTCTAGAGTTTAAGGAGTCTAGGTGTTTACTTGAGTCTAGGATTGGTAATCGTGAGGAAAGATCAAGATCTCGTGCAAGGTTAAGTTTAATTTGGAGTCTAGGTCAAAAAAGTTAAATAAAATGTTAGGCACCGTCCAAATCAAGGATGATAGGTATGGTATTGGCTTCGATGATCATGTTGCTCCCATTCCCAAAGACAACACCACACATGTGTGAGAGCCTACTAAAAACATTAGGAGAGATCCACATTTAGGTAACATTCCGCACCGTATCTACACTTGCACTCATTGCAGTAGGAAGGGTCACCTTAGGTATTTTTGCTATGATCTTAAGAATGCTCCTAGGAAGTTTAAGAATGAATTAATTTCGATTTCCAAAACCCTCATGCATAGTCGCACACCAACTTGGGTTAGGAAATCAAACTTAGAGGCTTTAGGAATTATAATTCATGGCTCTTATTTGCTTGCCCATGATTCTCCCCATGTTAGATCATCTAGTAGATCGTGTTATAAATTTATCATACATTAGCTTTGCTATATGATACATCATTTCTAGTGTTACGGTTTGTGTATCTTTTTTATTTTATCTTTTTTCTTTTCTTGAGTCATTTTGAGAAAAATACAAAAAGATTTTTGGCTTCATATATTTTTTGAAAATACAAAAAGATTTTTAATTTTTTATGTCTTGAGTTTACTCTTATGGTATGGCATATTGGTGTGCTTGGACCCCTTCACTCCATATTTCCACGTGGCTAGGACATTTGGAAAATATGAGTGTATGGGAAAGGGCTGGGAGAGGCATGTGAACTCATTATGAAAGCCACCGTTTGAAAGAGACCGAAAAAAATTAAGACATTAAAAAGAACATATTTTTCAAAAAGGGCTAATAGGAAACTTCTTAAAAAGAAAAGGTAGAACTTCAAAAGAAGAATGCATTAGAAAATAATTATCATTTAATTTTATCTTTTGATGGAGTTTAGTTGAAGATCCACGGATTTGCATAATGAGTCCTAGGTTGAAAAAGTCATGTCATGACTCTATTGTTTGGTAGAATCATCAAAATTCTGGACTTGTGTGTGATGTTTGTTTAGTTAATTAAGTTCACTTTACAATTGTCACATATGGCTAAATCATAGGTTGATGACATTTAGCGGTCAACTAGAGCATCTTGAACGTATCCATGTGTTTGAATTGTGATTCATTTGTGTTAGTTCGCACCCATTCATTCCATTCCATGTTTAGGCACATTGATACCGTGTTTAAAGTATAACTCGTTTGTATTCTTGAGTCGATATTTTTACCTGTGTTTGAAGTGTAAGGTCTTTATTTCACTATTTCAGCTTTCTGGATTGATATTACAAATTTTATTGGGTTGGAATCAAAGACTTTTTATCTCGTCACAAGGATATTATAAGTTCATTAAAACAACATTTACATGTCGTTCGATGTGTAATTCTAGCTAGGTTTGAAAAATAAGCAGTGGTGGGTCGTTAGAAAGAGTGCTTCAAGCAAGCTTCCTGCGATGGTTCACTGTCTTGTGTTGTTAGAAGCGAGATGAATTATGGATATTGCGAGATACATTTGTTGTTAGAACAACTTCATTTGTGGTTCGAACGACATTGCCTTATCGTTCAACTGATGTACTCCGTTCGTTCGAGTGACATGTTAAATAAACTATATGGTTTTACTTCTCACTTCTCTCATTTTACCCATATCTTTTTACTTTCTCTCTCTCTCTCTCTCTCTCTCTCTCTCTCTCTCTCTCTCTCTCACCCCTCGCGATTTTCACCTCTCACCATTGTTGGACTGTTAAGAGCTTCGTAAGCTCGATTTTTCATCCAATTTCCAATTCGGATTCTTGCTTTGTTGGACTACACCCGTCGTGTTTCATGTATTTTCATGTTTTTGTGTTTTTGCTTGTTTTTGTTTTATTATTTATTTAAAAAATTAAGTGGTTTTTCTCTACATACACACTCGTCCTTATTGTACTAATTCTATATCATTTGTGCATGTACGATGTTATATCATTTGTGTTTTGGGGATCAGAAATCATACCTTATTTAGGAGTTATCTATGTCATTTTTATTTTTGTTGTTTTCTTGGTTATTGATTTAAAAATTAAATATACCTTTACATACACATATTTTTAGTGTTGATTTTTTATTCTCTCAATATGTACGAAGTTTTATTTGATTTTTGAATCAAAAATCAAATTTGGTTTGAGGGGCTATTTTTGTCGATTTTATTTTTTTATTTTTGTTTTATTTTTTAGTGCCCATGTGTGTATCACAAATTTTCAAAAGAAAACATTTTTATGAAAAACTTTTTATACATATTTCTTTGGATTTTTGGAATACACACCCAAGTTTTTTCCGTATTTTTTTACGCGTGTCAGTTTTACTTTTGGACTTATCTTGATTATATATATATATATATATATATATATATATCATGTTTTCTGTTGTTGGTTGATTAATCTAGTTTTCACGGTGGTTCGAATGGATTATGTACGGTTATAGGTTCTTAGATTATGTGAGATTGTTTGGTTAGGTAGAGTTGATTTCCCACACTCTACCCTTTACTTTACCTATCTATTTTTACCCATGGCGCATGGTCAGAGACGTAGAGGTTTCCTTACCGTACACCTAAACGATCAGACGGTCTCAGCTCGCCCTCAAGCTGCTTAGGCTAACCATCCACGATACTCAAAAGATAGGTGGGATGCACGCATCGAGTACGAGCACTATTGTGTGCTTAGCTTACACATTCGTGCTATTGTTCAAGAGAGGGTCTTTCACATAGATAAGTTTGGATTATATCGAGTCCCACAGTGGATCGATGGAAGGGTTTGGGAGCCCATGTTTAACCTTTATGGTATTATTTATCCCAATCTCGTCAGAGAGTTTTACTTTTTTGTGATTCGCACGTCTGCAGGCCTTCAGGCCTCTGTACGCAGTGTCACTGTCGTGGTCACCACCGATCTTATTACTGCACTTGTAATGACCCCACTTTTGTATGCTCATATGTATATAATTTGTTTTTACAATCATGTGTTACTTATTATCTTATAGATGTTGTATTATTAGCTATGTGGTATTATTGGATATCAATATAACAAACCCCATTTTTAATTACGAAGAATCAACTGTAAATTGGATCAAATCGAAGTCTTATGACATATCTTAAGGTAAATAATAAGTTTTGGGGTAGAAAATATAATTTTATGAAAATTTAAGGACTCAAATAAAAAAATAAAATGGGTTATTTTGTAAATAAAATATTTTCTAGGACCTCTAAGAAATATTCAAAATATATACTGTGAAATTACCAAAATATTCTTCATGTGTGAAATGACCCTTATACCCCTATCACCTTTCCACCACATGCTGGTCACCTCCACCTTACACATGTCGTCTTTAGAGAGAAAGCTAAAACATTTGTCATCATTTGGTGATATTAACACTGCAAGACCACTCCGGCATGCGACACCTCGGTGTTGAATCACCAATCCAAAAAGCCTAGTTATTAGGCACGTGTCAACACCGTAATACTTTTGGAAACCTATAAATAGGGCCTTAAGGTTCATTTGAAACTCACACCAATTCCTTGAGAATTATAGTAAGAAAGAGTGATAGAAAGTTTGGAAAATAACTTAAGAAGGAGTTCTATAATTTCGAAGAAAGAATGCATTTCGTAGGTATGATTTTATTTAAATGTTATAATGTATTTTTATAGTTTTAATTTTGGGTTTTATAGCTTTACTTAGTAGTTATGCTAGTAAAATACATAAAGGACTTCACTAATCAAAACTTAAAGTTTAGAAGAAATCCAAGTTGATTTTATTTTCATCTAAACTTGTTTGAAATTGTATATACGCTTTTAAAAATGATTTTTTAAAAGTAATTGCTCGTTATTATGGAATCCCATTTAAGTAATTCCAAAGTCAGGCCCGATGAAATTCTGTCCAGACGAGATGGTATTTATGTGGAGCCCCTGTGACCCTCCATCTCTACTGAGAATGAATCCGAAAATGTTCTGTCTAGAGGAGATGGTATTTAAGCGGTGCCCCTGTGACCCTCCATCTCTACTGGGAATCGACTGATTAGGAAGAATTATGAATTGAATCCTTTAATTACGATCAATAAGTTTTAAAATTTAAGAAAATGGTTTTTAGTAATCCTTTGAAACAGGTTACTATTAAAATACAATATGTAGATGATTAGGCATAAATTCTTCACATTTATCCCCTTAATTTCGGTATTTTTACGATCCCGTGCGGTGTAAATAGCTTGGATTTATCTCATATTTATGCTACTAACCCTTTTTGGCAAGTATTTCATATTTTTGTATCTCTTATGTGTTTTACAAGTATTTCATGCAAGAAAGATGGAAAAGAGAACTCAAAATAGTGAAAGAAACCAAGAATCGAGGAGTTGAAGGGCATTTTCGTAATTTTTCAGCCTTAGTCCGGAAGTGGGGCAAACTGGAAAGTTGAAGAGCTTTCAATTACAAGAACACTGGAAAAAACGGCACCTCAATCCGAGCTACGGTGAAAGAGTTATGATCCCTTGAAGTTGCGAAAAAATCATAGAAGAAAGGCTAGGAAGGCAAGTTCAAGGGTATTTTCGTAATTCTGAAGCCCGATCCCGGGGGTGGAGTCAACTGGAAAGTTTAAGAGCTCGGAACAATGAGAACACTGGAAGAAACGGCACCCAAATCCGAGCTACGGTGAAGGAGTTATGATCATTTGAAGTTGAGAAAAAATCCAAGGAAGAAAAGAAGAAAATTGGAAAATATTCTAAGTGTTGAAAGAGGCCCAAAACCAGCGAATTCACCCGAACCGGTACACCCAGAACCCGAACCGGTTACAAAATTAGTCACTCCCCAGATCCGTTACAAAATTAGTCACGCTCAGAATCCGTTACAAAATTAGTCACGTTTTCTAAGTGTGACAAATTGGCAGATACGGGATTTTTATTTTGTGCTTATCTTTTAGCCAAAAGAGTTTTATGTTTTGGGGACTCTTCTAAACGACCTCTAGCCTATATATTTAGTCATTAGGACTCTTTTTTATGAAGATTTCATTGATGTAAAATGCTCCATAACAAGTAGGAACATCTAGGAGAAGAATTTACATACTTTGCACCATTAATTCAAGAGCTTTTCCGGTTTTTCTTCAATCTTTGATTTCTTCTTGCATGTTCTTGTTCTTCAGTCGTGGTAATTTCTATTTCCAGTACTTTTATTATTATTTACCATGTTAGGCTAGGTTTTTAAAGGTTGGGATACATGAACCCAACCTGATGTGTTAATTGCATGTGTATAATATTAGTCCTCTGAATTTAATGATTGATTATGATCGTATTGCGTAGTTACACAACAATTGTAGATCTTTATATCCCGTTTGCCTCTGGGTACTCATGATGATTTAAAATGCAATTCGAGTGCTACTATCGCGATACTGATTTACTCATCCTCAGATTAAGTATGACGCGGGCTTGAACCTCGTATACGTAATGCTTGGGAGTACTAAATTTCGGGTCAAATTAATCAGTTAAATTTACGATTAGTTTTATACCATCAATACTATAGGGTTGGGGGATTGTGTCTCTACCTTAATTTTTCCAATTAGTTTTAGTTAACTTCTTTATTTTTCCCTTTTTCCTTTCTCACTCAATCATCATCTTTTAAACTTTATTTTTTGAAGTAATAAATCAATTAAAATCTATCAAACATTCCCTGTGGATTCGATACCCAGACTCGCCACTATACTCCACAAGAGTGTAGTTAAAGTTTAGGTTTTTTTTTGTATTATGGTTGGAAGCCGACAACAACGACTAACGTATTTACACGGACGCTCGGTTTCCACCATGATCAGTAGACTAGACCTTGTTTAGAACATATACTTAAACCTTTATCGTATTTGTTAGATTAACGTGCGATCAAAGACTCATTATCTATAATTTCGACCTCTATTTTAGGTTAGTACTCTATGCAATTTCTTGCGCATTTTGATTATATTATATTATGCAAACTATGTATATTTTATGAAATGCTTTTATTCTCAAAGTGCATCTGATACCGATGATTCTGTTATTTGTTATATGTTTATATCTCTCCATATAAACATCTGATTTGAATTCTGAAATTATTGATTCGGCCTATGGAAACTCTCTTACTATGTTGGCCTTGACTACCGGGTGGAAATATTTGGGTGGTACCTTCCCAGATGGTTTATCGCTGGTGTGCCCTAAACAAGGCGTTGTTCCAGAAATCATGATTATCTGTTTGTGATGTTACCGGGTGGAAACATTTGGTAACACTATCTGTCTGGGTATTAGAGCGTACATGACCACTAAAACTGAATAATTGACATATGCTCAATTGTTTTATCTGCTCTGTTCTGAACAGTTTATTCTGAATATATATATTGTCATTTACTTTATATATATTACATGAAATTCCTATCTCTATGTATATACCTTCTTTTCTAAATTGAATAGGTATCTATTTTCTGAAAACCTTGGAATATTTGGAGATTGAATCTCATTCGGCTTTTATCTGATGTTTTATAATTAACCATTTTTCAGGAAATAATTAGGCAAGCGGATGGAACATAAGGGGACTATGTTGAATATTTAGCTTTTAGAGCTCTTTTGTTACATTAAGTAGAATTTTGTTTTGTTAGATAAACGATGTTTGGCTCTTTAATTAAAAGGCTTTAAAATTTCTGTCAAGTTGTAACTCTTGGATATTTTAATATAAATGAAGTTTCCTTTAGAAAGCTCTGATGATGTAATTCCTTCACTTTCAGTATTTTACGATTCATAACCATGTGATTATACTTCCGCTACATATATTTTAAAACAAAAATTTTAAGGCCAGAATATTGAATGCCTTGGTGGCATGTCAAGACACTCGTTCCCTACTATTTTGGGTCGGGGTCGTGACAGAGGTGGTATCAGAGCATAGGTTATGAACCCGTAGACTACTGAGCATAGGTTTCGAATGTTATAGATTTTATGTTTCCATCCTTAGGAGATAGTATTAAAAATATAATTTTTATGATAACCCTCCCTATGTGTTATATTATTTATAATTAGTCTTTTAGTTTTCAATATTGATATAGTATAGTGGATCTTACGTTTGGCCATGACTGTAGAAAATGACCAAGAGAAGATCATCAATGGGAACTAGTGATTCGAGTATAGAAGGACTGGAAGGTGCATACACGACAATTGAAAGTCTAGCAAAGATTGTGGAGCAGCAGGTGAACAATGGAGTACCAAAGAATCTTTAACTAAGTAGATGTACTATTGAACAGTTCAAGAAGCTGAATCCTCCATGTTTTAAAGGTACTCCTAATCCCACCGAAGCAGAAAGTTGGGTGATGCATATGGAAAAGATACTCGATGTTCTTAAGTGTACCGATGAACAAAGGGTGTCATTTGCAACATTTATGTTAGAAGGGGAGGTTGAACATTGGTGGAGAATGACTAAGAGAATACACGAGGAAAGGCATACTTACATAGGTTGGAATGATTTCTTAGTAATATTTTATGAGAAATATTTTCCTGGAATGGTGAAAGACGAAATGGCAGCTGACTTCATGAGTCTAGTGCAAGGGAATATGACAGTTAGTCAATACGAGGCAAAGTTTACTGAGTTATCATGTTTTGCACGTCATGTTGTAGTAACTGATGTTTTAAGAGCAAAGAAGTTTGAACGTGGGTTAAGGTTGAATATTCGTAGTCGAATTTCTATCCTAAAGTTGACATCATATATTGACGTCGTTGTGACACCCCGCCTAATTAAATACCGGGTGATCACTCCCTTATTAAATTAAAATCAAGGTGAACAGTTGGTTCATTCTTAGCATCACTGTCGTAAAAATAATGTTTCCAAATTTAACACCCTATTTAATTAAGCTAAGTGTCAAGACCTTTTTTTAAAATTACTTTCCAAATTTTATTTTGAAAATAAAGATTTAATTATCTACAACAATTCAATTTTTAAAGAATCACACCACAATAATCCTGGAACATATAATCCAATTAATTTAAACATTCAACAAATAAACCCCAGCGTTTAAAACTTAAAGTAAAACATACATGCTGAATAAATCCCAAAGTAACAGTACTAGAAATAACTGAAATACAAATGTCCCAATAAAACAGATAAATATTGGAAAGGGCGACACATGCCCAATAAGGATAATGATAGAAGTGGAATCAAGTAAATGAAATCGTCTAAGCAAGTGGCCTGCAACTCCCACCTAAGCTGCAGTACGTTCCTTCCAAAGGATCCTAAACAAGACGCCCCTTTGGTTGGGCACCTGTAATATATACACATATATACAAGAGAGAAAGAGAGAAAGAGGAATAGAAACGGGTCGGAGCCCGATAGTGTATATGATTTAAAAATTCGTTTAGCAAGTATTTAAATTGATACAGGCCAATGCAACAACATATTAGTGCGACACTCTCTTGAGAAATTCTTGCCTCTCTTCTAATGTGCACTCATATCGCACTAACCTTCCCAATGGTTTATCTCATCATATATCACACTATCCTTCCCCAAGGATTTTACTTATCTTAGGTGACTCTCAAAATTTAAGATTTAACAACATCATGGTTTAAAAATGATAATTTCATTTAGTACAAAACGTTCATTTTAACTTTATTGATTCATAAAGTTTTTCAATATCATATTATACTTTTCAAAACAAGTATTTCCAATTTGAGTCATTATACATGTCTTACTTACCATAACACAGTAGGCAGTTTCCCATATTTCAGAAGTTCATATATATATTAAATACTCGTATAATATATATATTCTAACCGCACCCCACATAAAATTTTATGGTGCGGGCATACTCTGTTATCCAATCCCCGTATCAATCGTACTAAAGGGAATACAAGTTCGGAATCACTCTCGAACTGTATAAATACATACACAAACAATATTGAGGCGAAGCATAGTTTCCAAGTCCAAGAGGTCAGTACATACCCTCACGTCTCCTAGGACCGTGACTACCGATTCGATAGCCTGTACCTAGGATTTCTATCTTCTAGGGTACGAGTCAATATCCCCCATAAGGCACACGAGATAAGATCGTCCCAGCGCGGAAACCTCAGGGATAGCAAGTAGCGCGGGCATGATTTTCACAAGTATATAATATATGCATACACAATCATATAATTATACCACTTTTATTATATCAATTTAGGTTTATCCAATAACCCACATTCACAACATTTATCCTTATTTTCCCATTATTATTTATCAAGTATAATGGTTCGTTTCTAACTTTAATTCGAAGGGTTTTTCCAACTTACTACGTAACCCACATGGACTCTATTCTTCCAAATGTACAATTCAGTAGATATCCATTTATGTTCCAACGTAACTCTCTCTTACGTGTCTCTCCCCTTTAATATATACTTACCTTATCCCTTATGCAAAATATCCCAAAAATATAGATTTCGCCTTACATTAAAGGATTTTGAATTTTATTTTCAAAGATGAGAATTTCAAACAGTTTCGAAATCGGAATTACAATGGAGTTTTAATTGAATTTTTATTATCTCTAAGAGTCCTCAAAACATAAAACTGTCTAGCAAAAAAAATATTAAAAAATATTGAACGGTCCGATCGAGCTGAATTTTTTCTGTAGCTTCCTCTCGTCTTCAGCTAAATCTCTGTAAAATTTCATCCAATTCCAATGGTCCGATCGTCCAGAATAATTTTTTTTTTTTAGTGTTTGTATCTGATTAGAACTCTTTTCTTAATCAAACTCTTAATCCTTTACATGACAAAGGGTTTCCAGAATATCATATAAATCATCACTATATGAAAATTTCCCATCTCAAATTGGGTTTTTCTTCCATAAATCTCATCCTAATAACTCCTAAACTAATATGGATGATGCATCAACGAAATAAGCAAGATAAACACTTGCCTGGGATTTTCAAAAATCTGTTTTGGTGTTGAATTTGGTGTGATTGCGTTCCCCGTCTCGCGATCTACGCGTTGGCGGTGGCGGCGGTGCAAACAGGTGAGTTTTGAGCCTTGGAATGCCTTGAGAGCTCTCTCCTCTCCTCTCCAATGGCCGTTCTAGTGTTTTGAGTTATCTAACCCTAGGAGATAACCTAAACATCTGATATAACCCCTTTAATTTTCGTGGGTTTAATTACCCAAAAATACAAAATGACTAAAATGCCCTCCCGGGGTACTAATTTGGCCTAAAAACGCCCCGAGACCCAAATCAAACTCCCGGGTATACTTTTCTGACTATCTCGACCCTTTCGGACGCGTTGGCACACTCAAAACGACCATACAAACAACTTATAAAATACTTACTTTTATTTATCAATATTTAGTCTCGACGCGACACGGGCGCGTCCCGACTCAAATTTCTAAAATTGTCATTTTATTCACTCGTGACATTTAATATGGCCACTATTATATATTACTTTGCTCATTAGTAATATTCAACAAATTTTTCCATAATTACTAACTCTCATCACGTTAATAATTATAACATAATTAATTTCCGGATTTTTATTAAATAATTAATTCACATTAATATTAATAAAACCCCAAATTAATATAGCATAAAAATACGGGGTATTACATACTTCCCCCCCAATAACGGAATTTCGTCCCGAAATTCAGAAAATAAGGCATACCTGGTAAGAACAAATCTGGATATCTCTCACGCATATCGGCCTCGCGCTCCCAAGTGGATTCCTCCACGTTATGATACTCCCACTGGACCCGTACAAGTGGAACTATCTTCGACCTCAATCTCCTCTCACTATAGTCTAGGATAGCCACCGGTATCTCCTCGTAAGAGTTGTCAGGCTGTAAGTCTATCTCATCTATCGCGATGTGAGTATGGGCCATATCATCCCGAAGATACCGTCTCAACGACGAGATGTGGAATACATCGTGAATGCGATGTAAATGCTCTGGTAGTCCCAATCTGTATGCTACCGGCCCAATCCTCTCGATAATGGGAAATGGTCCCACGTACCTCGGGGCCAATTTCCCTTTCTTCCCGAACCTCATCACTCCTTTCATAGGAGATACACGCAGTAACACTTAGTCCCCCACATTAAACTCCCAGAAGAACCGTTTCGCATCGGCGTAGCTCTTCTGCCTGTCCTGGGCTACTCGAATGCGACTCCTAATCATCTCAATCCTCGCGGAGGTTTCCTGAATTACCTCTGGTCCTAGAAACTTATTATCCCCCACCTTGAGCCAACAAGTCGGAGAACGACAAGGCCGACCATACAAAGCCTCAAATGGAGCCATACCAATCGTAAACTAATAAGAGTTATTGTAAGCAAACTCTACCAGTGGAAGATGTGGTTCCCAACCTCCTCCAAAATTAAGAACACACATGCGTAGCATATCCTCTAACATCTGATTAGTACGCTTTGTCTGTCCATCTGTCTGTGGGTGATAAGCTGAACTCAACTTCAACTCAGTACCCATAGCCTCCTGAAAGCTTTCCCAAAAACGTGACACGAAAATCTTGTCTCTATCTGACACAATATTCAGGGGCACCCCGTGTAATCTGACAATCTCAGCAATGAACAACTGAGCATACTGACCTGTGGTATAATCTGTCCGCACCGGCAGAAAATGAGCCACCTTGGTCAAACGGTCTACAATCACCCAGATAGAGTCGTGGCCCCGCTGTGATGTAGGAAACCCTGTAATAAAATCCATGGAAATACTCTCCCACTTCCACGCGGGTACTTCCAATGGATGAAGCAATCCTGACGGTTTCTGATGGTCCACCTTCACCAGCTGGCAGGTAGAACACTTGGACACGAACTCAGCAATGTCCTTCTTCATCCCACTCCACCAGTATTGCCTCCTCATATCCTGGTACATCTTTTCTCCTCTAGGATGTACCGCAAATCGGGACCCGTGAGATTGGGTCATCACTGCGTGACGCAATTCTGCCCCTTCTGGAACCACTAACCTCCCATTAAACCTCAAACCCCCATCAGAACTAACAGAATATGACTCAGCACCCTCGGCTAAAATTCGTACAATCTGCTCCTGGAAAAACGGGTCTGTGGTTTGGGCCTGTATTACCCTCGTAACAATATCGGGTGTGACTATCATAACAGATATGAAGGAACGGTCTACTGCGTCCTGGTGACCTAACTCCTTCCACTTCGCTTTCCAGACGTCCGCTACCTCATTTACCGGTCTTCGGCTCAACACATCAGCAACTACGTTGGCTTTCCCCGGATGATACTGTATGTCGAACTGATAGTCCTTCATAAACTCTAACCATCTGCGCTGACCCATATTCAGCTCTCGCTGAGTGAATAGGTAATGTAGTGATTTGTGATCTGTGAACAAACGGAACTTCTACCCCAATAAATAGTGTCTCCATATCCTCAATGCAAAGACGACCACTGCTAACTCCAAGTCGTGGGTGGGGTAATTCTTCTCATGCGGCTTAAGCTTGTGGGAGGCAAAAGCTATAGCCTTCTCTTCCTGCTGAAGTACTCCCCCAAGTCCCCGTAAAGAGGCATCGGTGTAAACCAGGTACCCCACACCCGGCTTCGGTAAAGCAAGGACTGGTGCTGAAGTAAGCTTGTCTTTCAGCTCGTCGAAACCCAATTGACAAGCATCATCCCAAACATATGGTACCCCTTTGCGAGTCAGGTTCGTCAATGGACCCGCTATTTTGGAGAATCCCCGAATGAATCTCCTGTAGTATCCGGCTAACCCCAAGAAACTACGCACTTCCGTCGGTGTCGTGGGCTGTCCCCACTCCCTCACCGCTAACACTTTACTCGGGTCAACTGCTATCCCCTGTTCAGAAACAACATGCCCCAAGAACTGTACCTCTTGCAACTAGAATCCACACTTCTCTTACTTAGCAAACAACTGATGCTCTCGTAAAGTCTGAAGGACCTGCCTCAAGTGCTCGGCATGCTCCTCCTCAGAGTGTGAATATATCAAAATGTCATCTATGAAGACGATGACAAACTGATCCAAGAACTCTCTGAATACTCGGTTCATTAAGTCCATGAACACGGCTGGAGCATTTGTGAGACCAAATGGCATCACTCTGAACTCGTAAGACCCATATCTCGTCAAGAAGGCAGTCTTTGAAACATCCTGCTCTCTAATACGTAGCTGATGGTACCCCGACCTCAGATCTATCTTCGAAAAGAAAGTTTCTCCCCTTAGCTGGTCGAACAGATCATCGATTCGAGGCAATGGATACTTATTCCGTATCGTGACCTTGTTCAACTCCCGGTAGTCCACACATAACCTCAGTGAACCATCTCTCTTCTTCACAAACAAGACTGGAGCGCCCCAAGGTGAGGTACTCCTACGAATGAAGCCCTGACCTAACAGCTGCTCTATCTGATCTCATAACTCTCACATCTCCGCCGGAGCCATACGGTATGGAGCGCGTGCTATCGGTCTCGTATCTGGCAATAAATCTATGACAAAGTCTATCTCTCGACTGGGGGTAGGCCTGGTATCTCCTGGAATACATCGGAATACTCACGAACGACTGGGATCGAGTCTAAAGGAATCACAACCTCCTTAGAGTCCTCCTCCTCTATATAATACAAATGAGCAGTCGAACCTCCCTCTGGGTGAGGCATCGCCACTACAAACATCTCTTACCCCGGAATGGCAAAAATAATGCTCCCACCGAAGCAATCAATCATAGATCTATAAGCTGCGAACCAATCCATACCGATAATAACATCATGCTCATGCATATCTAAGACTAACATGTCTGCAGGTAATACCAAACTACCAATCTCTACCCCCACTCCCCGGCATATAAAGAAGATAAGCGACCCACTCCCCAGTGGTGAGTCTACACACGTCACTGTGCTCTCTGTTGTGGCTAACAACCCTAAGGCCTTCGCAAAATGCATAGCTATAAAACAATGTGTCGCCCCAGTATCAAACAAAACCCGACCCATAGTACCATGGATAGGAAACATACCCTCAATCGCGGGTGGTGCCTGTGGAGCTGCTGCCTGGTGGACGTTATAGACGCGTCCGTACTGCAACTGCCCCTGCTGTACTGGAGCTGCTGGAATGGCTGGTAGGGCTGGCACCTGGGCTGAAGGTGGGAGGGCAGCTGGAAAAAAGTGGTCTCTGTGGCTCATTACGGGCACCCTGTTGCTGTGGGCCCCTATTACCCTCTGGGCAATCCTGGCGCTTATGACCATGCTTGCCGCATACAAAACACCGGCCTCTGAAGTTACCTCCCCTCTGACCCTGCTGACCACGGCCCTGCTGGCCGTTACCTCCCCGCCACTGGCCCTGTTGGCCTTGATTAGTACGCTGTTGGCCCTGTTGATTAGGCTGGCCCTGCTGGCCCTGCCTATAACCCCCAAATCCATGCCTGGAATCACCTGAACGGAATCGCTTAGCAGGGTCCCCCTGATGGGAACTCTGCTCGTGTTGACGAGTCTGTCCATGAGATGGTGCCCCACTAGCACTACTACCCCCGGTACTGCCCTGCTGGCTGGACTCTCCTGCTCTCCTGCTTCCCTACAGATGGAAGCGGTGATCCTGGCAATGTAGTAACGCAGCATTGAGTACATCAGTGAAAGTACTCAGAGATAGATTCCCTATAAGATGATGACGGATCCTCCAAGCTAACCCGTCCACAAACAACATTATCTTCTTACTATCAGTAGGTGCCTCATCTGGCACTATGGTGAGAAGTCTCGTGAAATCCTCCTCATACTCAGCAACGGTAGAGTTCTCCTATTTCAAATGCAGTAATTTCCGCCTCATCTCAGTCTGCACGACGGGTGGAAAGTACTTGCGGTCAAACTGCTCCCAGAACGACTGAATAGGGATCGTGTCCCTCTCCTCCGAGGTGGTAGTGGACTCCCACCACTGCAAAGTGGCCCCCACCAGCTTAAAGGAAGCCAATAACTGTCTTTGTACATCGGTGCACTCATACATACGAAGATGCCGCTGGATGTCTTTCTTCCATTGGCTGACTGTGACGATATCTGAGCTACCAGAGAACTCAGGGGGATGCGCCTTCTGAAAAGCATCCCTGACCCTCTCCCATGCAGATGGAAGCTGTGCTGGTACTGGCGCCACTACCTGAATCTGGGGTGGAGCCTGCTGAACCACCGCTAGCGCGGCATTCACCGCCTTAGAAACAATGGCGGCTACTTCATTAACATTCATAGTGCCTTGTGCCGGAGCTGCTAGCTGCTCGGCCTGGGCACGCCTATCCTTCGGTGCACATCTCAGAGGCATCTGAAATGTGAAGAACTTTATTAGTCTACAGTCATTATCAAATCCCAAATGGCTGAAGACGTAAACGTAAAAGCAGAAATACAACAATCCTAAAAATAGGGCTCTATAGCAAAAACGTTAAGCTGAAGGCGAAAATAAGCCGTACAGATCCTATGGAAACTAGAACCCGATGCTCTGATACCACCTGTGACACCCCGCATAATTAAATATCGGGCGATCACACCTTTATTAAATTAAAATCAAGGTGAACAGTTGGTTCATTCTTAGCATCACTGTCGTAAAAATAACTTTTCCAAATTTAACACCCTATTTAATTAAGCTAAGTGTCAAAACCTTTTTTTAACATTACTTTCCAAATTTTATTTTGAAAATAAAGAATTAATTATCTACAACAATTCAATATTTAAAGAATCACACCACAATAATCCTGGAACATATAATCCAATTAATTTAAATATTCAACAACTAAACCCCAGCGTTTAAAACTTAAAGTAAAACATACATGCTGAATAAATCCCAAAGTAACAGTACTAGAAATAACTGAAATACAAATGTCCCAATAAAACAGATAAATATTGGAAAGGGCGACACATGCCCAATAAGGAGAATGATAGAAGTGGAATCAAGTAAATGAAATCGTCTAAGCAAGTGGCCTGCAACTCCCACCTAAGCTGCAGCACGTTCCTTCCAAGGGATCCTAAACAAGACGCCCCTTGGCTGGGCACCTGTAATATATACATATATATACAAGAGAGAAAGAAGAATAGAAACGGGTCAGAGCCCGATAGTGTATATGATTTAAAAATTCGTTTAGCAAGTATTTAAATTGATACAGGCCAATGCAACAACATATTAGTGCGACACTCTCTTGAGAAATTCTCGCCTCTCTTCTAATGTGCACTCATATCGCACTAACCTTCCCAATGGTTTATCTCATCATATATCACACTATCCATCCCCAAGGATTTAACTTATCTTAGGTGACTCTCAAAATTTAAGATTTAACAACATCATGGTTTAAAAAGGATAATTTCATTTAGTACAAAACGCTCATTTTAACTTTATTGATTCATAAAGTTTTTCAGTATCATATTATACTAATCAAAACAAGTATTTACAATTTGAGTCATTATACATGTCTTACTTACCATAACACAGTAGGCAGTTTCCCATATTTCAGAAGTTCATATATATATTAAATACTCGTATAATATATATATTCTAACAGCACCCCACATAAAATTTTATGGTGCGGGCATACTCTGCTATCCAATCCCCGTATCAATCGTACTAAAGGGAATACAAGTTCGGAATCACTCTCGAACTGTATAAATACATACACAAACAATATTGAGGCGAATCATAGTTTCCAAGTCCAAGAGGTCAGTACATACCCTCACGTCTCTTAGGACCGTGACTACCGATTCGATAGTCTGTACCTAGGATTTCTATCTTCTAGGGTACGAGTCAATATCCCCCATAAGGCACACGAGATAAGATCGTCCCAGCGCGGAAACCTCAGGGATAGCAAGTAGCGCGGGCATGATTTTCACAAGTATATAATATATGCATACACAATCATATAATTATACCACTTTTATTATATCAATTTAGGTTTATCCAATAACCCACATTAACAACATTTATCCTTATTTTTCCATTATTATTTATCAAGTATAATGGTTCGTTTCCAACTTTAATTCGAAGGGTTTTTCCAACTTACTACGTAACCCTCATGGACTCTATTCTTCCAAATGTACAATTCAGTAGATATCCATTTATGTTCCAACGTAACTCTCTCTTACGTGTCTCTCCCCTCTAATATATACTTACATTATCCCTTATGCAAAATATCCCAAAAATATAGATTTCGCCTTACATTAAAGGATTTTGAATTTTATTTTCAAAGATGAGAATTTCAAACGGTTTCGAAATCGGAATTAAAATGGAGTTTTAATTGAATTTTTATTATCTCTAAGAGTCCTCAAAATATAAAACTGTCTAGCAAAAAAATATTAAAAAATATTGAACGGTCCGATCGAGCTGAATTTTTTCTGTAGCTTCCTCTCGTCTTCAGCTAAATCTCTGTAAAATTTCATCCAATTCCAACGGTCCGATCGTCCGGAATAATTTTTTCTTTTTTAGTGTTTGTATCTGATTAGAACTCTTTTCTTAATCAAACTCTTAATCCTTTACATGACAAAGGGTTTCCAGAATATCATATAAATCATCACTACATGAAAATTTACCATCTCAAATTGGGTTTTTCTTCCATAAATCTCATCCTAATAACTCCTAAACTAATATGGATGATGCATCAACGAAATAAGCAAGATAAACACTTGCCTGGGATTTTTAGAAATCTGGTTTGGTGTTGAATTTGGTGTGGTTGCGTTCCCGTCTCGCGATCTACGCGTTGGCGGTGGCGGTGGTGCAAACGGGTGAGTTTTGAGCCTTGGAATGCCTTAAGAGATCTCTCCTCTCCTCTCCAATGGCCGTTCTAGTGCTTTGAGTTATCTAACCCTAGGAGATAACCTAAACATCTGATATAACCCCTTTAATTTTCGTGGGTTTAATTACCCAAAAATACAAAATGACTAAAATGCCCTCCCGGGGTACTAATTTGGCCTAAAAACGCCCCGAGACCCAAATCAAACTCCCGGGTATACTTTTCTGACTATCTCAACCCTTTCGGACGCGTTGGCGCACTCAAAACGACCATACGAATAACTTGTAAAATATTTACTTTTATTTATCAATATTTAGTCCCGACGCGACACGGGCGCGTCCCGACTCAAATTTCTAAAATTGTCATTTTATTCACTCGTGACATTTAATATGGCCACTATTATATATTAATTTACTCATTAGTAATATTCAACAAATTTTCCCATAATTACTAACTCTCATCACGTTAATAATTATAACATAATTAATTTCCGGATTTTTATTAAATAATTAATTCACATTAATATTAATAAATCCCCAAATTAATATAGCATAAAAATACGGGGTATTGCAGTCGTGACTAGGGCTACAATAGCTGAGAGGGATGGTGAGGAGTACAATCGAATTAGAGATGGCAAGAGGAAGTTGGGGAACAAAATGGAAAGAACCCAAATAATAGAAATTTCTTTAGGAACACATCCAATGTTGGGGGATTTAGTGATAAAAAACAGTATAATAACCAGGCATGTCAGCAATGTGGAAAGATGCATGGAGGACGACCTTGTTATAAGGATTCAGGAGCTTGTTTTAGATGTGGATAGAAAGGACATCAGATAAAAGACTGCCCAAACCCAGCAAGGGTTCCGATAAAGCCTTCAAGTGCAAAGAAGGATCAAGACAGACAGGGTAGAGTTTTAGCGCTTTCTGATACCCAAGCTTCTAATGCGGTAGTGTCAGGTACACTTTTTATATGTGCACAGCCTTTTAAAGCTTTGATAGATCCTGGTTCTACCCATTCGTTCATATCTATACATGTATTAAATCACTTTCATAAATTTCCTTAACCCTTGAATCATAACATACACGTTTCTACTCCTTCGGGTGAGTTATTGATGGGTAAATTAGTATACAAGGCTTGCCCCATAGATATTGATAGTCATAAACTATTTGTTAATTTGATAGTTTTAGACATTAAAGATTTTGAAGTCATTTTAGGGATGGATTGGTTAGCATCACATCATGCTAAGGTAGACTGTTTTGAGAAGATTGTTACTTTCCAAATTCCTCACCAACCAAAATTTAGTTTTGAAGGAACTGGCATCATATTTCTGATGTGTATTATTTCTGAAATGCAAGCCTATAATTTTCTTAAGAAGGGATGTCAAGGATTTCTTGCTACTGTTACCAGTTTACAGGCGATAGGGCCTAGCTTAGAAGATATTCCTATCACTAAGAAATTTACTGATGTTTTTCCAGATGATTTACAAGGCCTACCTCCTAATAGAGAAATAGAATTTACGATTGACCTTATTCCTGGAACTATACAAATCTCAAAACCACCATATCGTATGGTACCTTTAGAATTAAGAGAGTTAAAAGTGTAATTAGAAGACCTTTTAAACAAGGGTTTTATCAAACCTAGAATATCGCCTTGGGGTGCTCCAGTATTATTTGTGAAAAAGAAGGATGGGACAATGAGACTATGTATAGATTATCGTGAACTGAATAAGGTAACCATTAAGAATAAATACCCCTTACCTCGTATAGATGACTTGTTTGATCAATTAGAAGGTGCACAAGTATTCTCTAAAATTGACCTTAAGTCAGGCTATCATCAATTGAAGATTAAGGACGATGATATTTCCAAATCAGCTTTTCGTACTAGATATGGTCACTATGAATTTCTTGTAATACCATTTGGACTAACTAATGCACCAGCTGCTTTTATGGATATGATGAATAGAGTCTTTAGGAAATATTTGGATTAATGTGTTGTTGTTTTTATCGATGACATTCTCATTTATTCTAAGAGTATTGAAGAACACGAGAAGCATTTAGAGACAATATTATAAATCCTTAGGAAAGAAATTATACGCAAAATTAAAGAAGTGTGAGTTTTGGATGCCTAGTGTTTCTTTTCTAGGACATGTCATATCCAAAGAGGGAGTGTCAATTGACCCCCAAAAGATTGAGGCTATACTAGATTAGCCAAGACCAACTAATGTGAGTGAGATTCGTAGTTTCCTTGGATTAGCAGGTTATTATCAAAGATTTGTTCAAGGATTTTCTAGAATTGCTAAACCTCTATATGGGTTAACACAAAAGAAGGTAAAATATGTTTGGTCTGAGGAAGCCGAGAAAAGTTTTCAAGAACTTAAGAATCGATTAGTGACTGCCCCAATTTTGACTATTCCTTCAGGCACGAAAGGATTGGTGATTTATAGTGATGCTTCTAAAAATGGTTTAGGATGTGTGTTAATGCAAAATGGAAAAGTAGTTGCTTATGCCTCAAGACAGTTAAAACCATATGAGCAAAACTATCCAACCCATGACCTAGAATTAGCAGCTGTAATTTTTGCTCTAAAGATTTGGAGACACTATTTATATGGTGAGACTTGTGAGATTTATACTGATCATAAGAGTTTGAAATATATATTTACTCAGAGAGAATTGAACAAGAGACAAAGGAGGTGGTTAGAATTGATGAAGGATTATGATTTGAATATTCATTATCACCCAGGGAAAGCTAATGTAGTAGCTGACGCTTTAAGTAGGAAGTCTACACCAAATTTAGCATGTCTTATAACAAACCAGGAGGCTCTATTGAAGGATTTAAGAAATATGGAAATAGATATTCGTATGTATAATAAAGGTGAAATAATTGCGAACTTACAAGTACAACCCATATTGATTGAAAGGATCAAAATTGCGCAAGTAAATGACCCACAACTGAAGAAAATTAGAGAAGAGGTTATTGAAGGGAAGAGAATGGAATTTGCGATACAGGATGATATATTGAGGTTTGGAAATAGAGTGTGTGTTCCACGTGATGCCCAATTGAAGAGGCAAATTTTAAAGGAAAGTCATTACTCGAGATTCACGTTTCATCCCGGAAGTACCAAGATGTATAGAGATCTTCAAGAAGTGTTTTGGTGGAATAACATGAAAAGGGAGATAACAGAATTTGTATCTCAGTGTTTGGTTTGTCAAAAAGTAAAAGTTGAGCATCAGAAACCATCAGGATTGCTACAACCACTGCCTATCCCTGAGTGGAAATGGGAACATATCACTATGGATTTTGTGACAGGTTTACCAAGGAGTTCAAGTGGTAATGATTCTATTTGGGTAATTATTGATAGGCTAACTAAATCTTCTCATTTTCTTGCCATTAAGATTACCCATTCTTTAGAAAAGTTAGCTAAGTTGTATGTGAAGGAAATTATTAGGCTTCATGGAACCCCAATTTCAATTGTTTCTGACCGTGACCCTAGATTTGTGTCTCGCTTCTGGAAAAGCCTACAAGAAGCCATGGGAACAAAATTGAATTTCAGCACTGCTTTTCATCCTCAAACGGATGGACAATCAGAGAGAACTATTCAAACCTTAGAGGATATGCTTAGGGCATGTGCATTTGATTTAAAAGGGAATTGGGATGATCATTTATCGTTAGTGGAATTCGCGTATAATAATAGTTATCAAGCAAGTATTCAAATGGCTCCGTATGAGGCACTCTATGGTAGAAGGTGTCGTTCCCCTACATGTTGGGTAGAGGTTGGGGAAAGAAAATTATTGGGAGCAAAATTGATTCATATCACAACAGAGAAGGTGAAATTAATACAAGACCGACTTCGAACCGCTCAAAGCCGTCAAAAGAGTTATGTTGACAATCGACATCGACAGCTAGAATTCCAAAGAGGAGATTATGTGTTCTTGCGAGTATCGCCTGCAAAGGGAGTAATACGATTAGGGAAAAAGGGTAAGTTGAGCCCAAGATACATAGGACCTTTTGAAATCCTTGAAAGGATAGGAGCTGTTGCGTATAAAATAGCCTTACCACTTGAAATCTCTAGTATACATAATGTGTTTCATGTATCAATGATAAAGAAATATGTCCCAGATCTAACACATATGTTAAGTCACGAACCTCTTCAAGTTAGAGAAGATTTGTCATATATTGAGCATCCGGTAGAAATTTTGGACCGTAAAGATAAAATATTACGAACCAAGATAATTCCACTGGTCAAAGTATTATGGCGTAATCATTCAATTGAAGAAGCAACATGGGAGCGGGAAGTTGAAATAAAGGAAAGATATCCGTACTTGTTTGTAAATTAGTATGATTCAAGTTTGGGGACCAAACTTTTATAAGGAGGGAAGGATGTAATGACCCCACTTTTATGCTCATATGTATATAGTTTGTTTTTACACTCATGTGTTACTTATTATCTTATAGATGTTGTATTATTAGCTATGTGATATTATTGGCTATTAATATAACAAACCCCATTTTTAATTACGAAGAATCAACTGTAAATTGGATCATATCGAAGTCTTATGACATATCCTAAGGTAAATAATAAGTTTTTGGGTAGAAAATATAATTTTATGAAAATTTAAGGACTAAAATAAAAATATAAAATGGGCTATTTTGTAAATAAAATATTCTCAAGGACCTCTAAGAAATATTCAAAATATATAGTGTAAAATTACCAAAATACCCTTCATGTGTGAAATGACCCTTATACCCCTATCACCTTTCCACCACGTGCTGGTCACCTCCACCTTACACATGTCGTCTTTAGAGAGAAAGCTATAACACTTGTCATCATTTGGTGATATTAACACTGCAAGACCACTCCGGATTGCGACACCTCGGTGTTGAATCACCAATCCAAAAAGCCTAGTCATTAGACACGTGTCAACACCGTAATACTTTTGGAAACCTATAAATAGGGCCCTAGGGTTCATTTGAAACTCACACCAATTCCTTGAGAATTATAGTAAGAAAGAGTGATAGAAATCTTGGAAAATATCTTAAGAATGATTTCTATAATTTCGAAGAAAGAATTCATTTCGTAGGTATGATTTTATTTAAATGTTATAATGTATTTTTATAGTTTTAATTTTGTGTTTTATAGCTTTACTTAGTAGTTATGCTGGTAAAATACACTAAGGACTTCACTAATCAAAACTTAAAGTTTAGAAGAAATCCAAGTTGATTTTATTTTCATCTAAACTTGTTTGAAATTGTATATACGCTTTCAAAAATGATTTTTTAAAAGTAATTGCTCGTTATTATGGAATCCCATTTAAGTAATTCCAAAGTCAGGCCCGGTGAAATTATGTCTAGACGAGATGGTATTTAAGTGGTGCCCCTGTGACCCTCCATCTCTACTGGGAATGAATCTGAAAATGTTCTGTCTAGAGGAGATGGTATTTAAGCGGTGCCCCTGTGACCCTCCATCTCTACTGGGAACCGAATGATTAGGAAAAACTATGAATTGAATCCTTTAATTACGATCAATAAGTTTTAAAATTTAAGAAAATGGTTTTTAGTAATCCTTTGAAACAAGTTACTATTAAAATACAATATGTAGACTAGACCTTGTTTAGAACATATACTTAAACCTGTATCGTATTTGTTAGATTAACGTGCGATCGAAGACTCATTATCTATAATTTCAACCTCTATTTTAGGTTAGTACTCTATGCAATTTCTTGCGCATTTTGATTATATTATATTATATTATGTAAACTATGTATATTTTATGAAATGCTTTTATTCTCAAAATCCATCTGATACCGATGATTCCGTCGTTTGTTATATGTTTATATCTCTCCATATAAACATCAGATTTGAATTCTGAAATTATGGATTCGGCCTATGGAAACTCTCTTACTATGTTAGCCTTGACTACCGGGTGGAAATATTTGGGTGGTACCTTCCCAGCTGGTTTATCGCTGGTGTGCCCTAAACAAAGTGTTGTTCCAGAAATCATGATTATCTGTTTGTGATGTTACCGGGTGGAAACATTTGGTAACACTATATCTATGGGTATTAGAGCGTACATGGCCACTAAAGCTGAATAATTGACATATGCTCAATTGTTTTATCTGCTCTGTTCTGAACTGTTTATTCTGAATATATATATTGTCATTTACTTTATATATATTACATGAAATTCCTATCTCTATGTATATACCTTCTGTTCTAAATTGAATAGGTATCTATTTTCTGAAAACCTTGGAATATTTGGAAATTGAATCTCATTCGGCTTTTATCTGATGTTTTATAATTAACCATTTTTCAGGAAATAATTAGGCAAGCGGATGGAACATAAGGGGACTATGTTGAAGATTTAGCTTTTAGAGCTCTTTTGTTACATTAAGTAGAATTTTTTTTTATTAGATAAACGATGTTTGGCTCTTTAATTAAAAGGATTTAAAATATCTGTCAAGTTGTAACTCTTGGATATTTTAATATAAATGAAGTTTCCTTTAGAAAGCTCTGATGATGTAATTCCTTCACTTTCAGTATTTTACGATTCATAACCATGTGATTATACTTCCGCTACATATATTTTAAAACAAAAATTTTAAGGCCGGAATATTGAATGCCTTGGTGGCATGTCAAGACACTCGTTCCCTACTATTTTGGGTCGGGGTCGTGACAGCACTCCTACACATTCCTCATGTCCTCGACACGGTTTTTCCCGGAATTATCCCTGATGGTCTTTCGACCAATGAGGTCTTCTGTCATTTCTTTCAAAAGGTTCCTCACCCGTCCGATATTATGTATTGATGATACCAGAAATGGTATCACCAAGTCAAGATGAATATAAGCTCAAACCATAATAATAATGGAGTGAATGCATCAATATATATATATATATATATATATATATATATACACGCACACACACATATAGAGAGAGAGAGAGAGAGAGATGAGGATAAGAGGAAATAACACACAGATGTAAGTGGTTCAGCCAATCAGGCCTACTCCACTATGCAGGGGTGAGGAAGTTCATTATAAGCTTTGGCTCTAATGGCCAAGTGATATAATGCACTCACTTTCTCTCTCTGTATTTTGATTTTAATAGAGTTTCAGCTAAGGTTGTGAACAGTCGATCCCCTACAAGGTATAAGATGAATAGTATATATATATAGTGCTTGGGGGTGTAATGTACCCCCCAAACATTCGGTGAGCATGTGATAAATGAGCTAGACAATCTGGAGAAGACACCTGGCACTGTTATAAGTAGGTCATGATGATCAAATATTCCCTCACGTGAGAGAATGATCTGGGTATAACGGTTTTGGTCCATGTGTGATATGTGCCCATACGCGCTTCCTCATGTGTCTCCCAATGCACGTGCCTTGTTAGCTATGTGACCTCGGTCGACCACACTGGCCAAAGCTAGATTTGTAGATTTATTAACCACTGAGGAGTTGACACCTATGATGCCTATTGATCTTAGCCTATATTCATCGGCCTGAAGGTTCCGAAGATGAGGATACTCAATCCCTAAAAACATACAGGTTACTCATGCTGACGGGTTACCGAAGGCCAAGGCCGAGGCATCCTGAACTGCTCCACCGACCGAGTCAATCTGGCCGAGTTACAACGCCCCACTTCTGGACAGTTAGTGAAGGTCCGTTATGGCTGAGAATATATGATGGATGGGTCCACACTTGGCATATCAATCACACCTAGTCCTTAGTCTTTGACATGTGGATGAGTCTGAGGGGTAACGATGTGATGTCGTCTGGTGATACTGATCGTAGTTATTGAGAGGACACATGGCAGTTATCGAAGTGATTGGAAGCTTTGTGTTACAACTGTCACAGTTCCCATAGGGTTGTTTCTAATCGAAGCATAAATGATGGCTTAAACGCTTAGGGTTTTACGCTTGGCATGATGAGGAATATAGGGAACTATGAGCCTCTTTATAAAACGTGCACAAATCATTACTAGTATTTAAATGGTTTTTTCAAAACCATTTTCTCTTTCCTTGCTTCTGAATCCTTCACGCGTCCTCTCTCTAGAACCTGAGCTTTCTGCCTCCTGTTCCTTTGTTTACAGGCATCTCCCAAGGCCATTCTTTATTCCTCGTTCTTCGATTCCTTACACATAACCTTATTTTGTCATTTATTTCAATCTTGTTTAGTTTTCTAGCTTGTTATAAAAAAATTCAATTTTCCAGTGAGTTTATTCTACATTCCGGCAACTGTGTTGGGTGGTTAGGGCTTACTTCTTGGTGGTTCCTATTGGTTTTTGGGTAGGTATAGGTTCTAAGGATCCTATTCTACTTAGCTTTGGGCTTGCTCAGACCTTTGCTGAGTTTTTTAACTCACTTCAGCAACATTCTGGTTATCTTCTCAGGCCAATCTTCAAATTATTCTTGACTGTTTCTTCATAAAATGGTACACTTTCCACCCTTTAATCCTTGGGTAAAAGTTAGTCAAACCCTTAAGTTGTTTGTTCCTTTCATGATTTTTGTTTTTGGTAGCTCAAGTGTTGCCTCGGCTCTTAGATGTTGCAAGAGCTTTATAGGTTAGCTGAAGAATTTCCTTTACTTAGGGAGAAATGCTTCCAAGAGATTCGCAGGGTAGAAGAAGAGTACGAGGCAAAGCGTAGAGCCGATCCTATTTGGGTACAAACCATTTTCCCTATCCCTCTAAAAACTATATACCCCTCTCCCTCTGAGGCTATTTGGGTCGGGATGACTGGATCGTCATCTAGTACGGCCGATAGGAGGGACTCATTCAAGGAGGCCATGAGGATGCCCTAATATCATGTTATTGACCTTGAGGTAGTCGAGACCTTAACTCATGCCACATCATTAAGACAAGCAGGGTCTTCTGGCTGAGATGACTCTTCTCTCCAAATCAAGGATGAGGATGCTTCTAGTGGGTCTTTAGTTCAGGTTTTCTTTGAATCTGTCGAGCCAACCATAAACGTAGCCATTCCACCACTCGTTGTCCCTCTGAGTGCCGTGACAGGTGATGAATTTCAAGAGAGGTTCCCAGATGAAATTCCTTCATCTGAGGTTGAGGTAGTGAATGAGTATGAGGCAGGAGACGAGCATGAAAATGATGACGATAGTAGCTCTGAGGCAGAGGCCACTGTTGACTATACTTTCATCGAGCGATTTTCCTCATCCGCCAACGAGTCTGACCTCCTCCTATGGATACACCTATATGGCATTAAGTCTGACATAACCATGCGCATACTGGCCAAGGGAGAGAGGGCTTATGGAGGTCAAGAGGGAGAAATCAAAGTTTACGAGAAGATGTTCAAACTTAGCTTCAGGTTGCCCTTTCACCCTGCCATATGAGCCATTCTTTCCAGCTTGGAGCATGCTCCTACCCAACTGGGGCCTAATTCTTGGCGGGTCATCCTCGGCTACATCACAGTGTGGCTGAACAAATACACGGATGACCCTTCCATAGAGATCTTCAAAGCCTGCTACCACACATCATCTTCTAAGTCCCAGACAGGCTATTATCATCTAGGGCAAGGAAGCTATAATAACCCGTATTTTTATGACTTTTAAATTTAGGTATTTATTAAATTTAAATTGAGATATTAATTTAATATTAATCCGGAAATTTATTTTGAATATTTACTAGCGTGATGAGAGTTAATAATTATTGGGAATTTATTGAACATTACTTAGTGGATAAAGTAATATGTATAATCGAATTTATTAAATTATCATGAGTGTATAATTTGATAATTATGAAAATTAAATCGGGATGCGCTTGTGTCGTTTTCGGATTAAATTAATATTATTAAAAGTGAATGAATTATAAGTCGCCCATAAGGTCATTTTAAGTGCGTCAATGTGTCCAGAAGGGTCGAAATATTCAAAATAAGGTACCCGAGGGTTTAGTTTGGGTCTCGGAGCTTTTTTAGGCCTAATTAACATCCCAGGAGGGTATTATAGACATTTGACATTTTTGGGTAATTAAACCCACGATTTTCCTAAGAATAAATCAGCCTTTAGGAGTTGCCTTCTAGGGTTAGAAATCAGAAAATCAAAGAACGGCAATTAGAGAAGGAGTTGGAGATCTTTCCAAGCAACTCAAGGCCAAGGACTCAACCGGTTACACTGCCACCACCACCAAAGCGTAGATCGCGCGATGAGGAACGCAACCATACCTCTTTCATCCTCAAATCAGAAACTCAAATTCCAGGCAAGTATCTATCTTGCTTTATTTTTAGATAATGTCTCAATCATGTTAGTCTAGGGTTGTTTAGAACTTGTTTCATGAAAGAAAGTATAGTTTTGAGACTTAAAATCACATGTTGTAGAAGAAGTAATCATGTTCTGGACATCTAAATCGTGTGTGGAGGATAAACCACGAATTTGTATGGATTTAGAAGTACGAAATTTGGAAAAGAATTGGAAGAATTGAAAAAAAAAAGAAAAATTAGGGTTCTTGAAGTTTAAGTAAATTTTCCCATTAAATTGTTATAATTGATGAATTGGGACATATTTTACGTAGAAAATCATGTGTTTAGGAATATAGTACTTGTAGTAACGTTGGTTGGGAGTTTGGGAGTGATATATGGAGATTTGGTTGAGGTTAGAGAGGCAAACTCGCAACTGGGTTAATGCAGTTTTCATCATAACTGCTTGATCGATCGATCGACCCAAGAACATCGATCGATCGACCCCATTTCCTCGATCGATCGACCCCTCCTGGGAAACTTCATATTTCTCTTATGTTGGCTTAATCCGATTAAAATGCATAGTAACCCTTGATTATTATTGTTAGAGCATAATGGGGTATAAATAGGACCAGTAGGGTCTATGTAAACTCCGTTGAGAGAGAATTTAATGTAAGATGAAATTAAGGGTTAACGGGGAGTTATTCACACATATGAAATCATGCGTACGTTTAATAAAAGATCGAGACTTGTAAGGAAATTAGACTAAAAGGTAAGTGAGAGTGCCTACTGAAATTATACTTAGGGAGATAGAATACTTCGAGATTCGAGATGTAGGTATGGAGTAACTTACATATACGAGAATAAAAGTGACAAATCTGTTATGCGAGTTAATCGAGTAAAAATGTGTTAAGAACGGATAATTATAATTATGGGTCGTGGGCGCACCCAATTTAGAAATGTGAATATATATATATATATATATATATGTGTGTGTGTGTGTGTGTGTGTGTGTGTGTGTGTGTGTGTAAAAATCGTACCCGAGCTACTTTCTATCACGGGGGGTTTTCGTGCCGGGATAGCCTTATCTCGATTGGGCCTTTATGGGGGATAACGACTTGTACCCTAGAACATAAGATTCCTTGGTACAGGATATCTGATTGATAGTCAGACGGTCTTAAGAGACGTGAGGGTATGTGTTGACCTCTTAGTGACTTGGAACTATGCTTCGCCTCCATTTGTTTATGTTTTGTATTAATACAGTTCGAGAGTGATTCTGAACTAGTATTTCCCCTTAGTACGAGTGATATGGGGACTTGATAGTAGAGTATGTCAGCACCATAAATTTTATGTGGGATGCCGATAGTATATATATTATATGAGTGAGTAATATATATATATATATATATATACACACACATACACTTAAGTATGAGAGCTTTCTACTGTGCATAGAAGTAGTTAAGTAATGAATAATTGCTCCTATTTTATTATAAGTGTTTGGAAATTTTGTGACATCACTGAATTATTTCCAATAACCTAAGGTATATGAGAAAGCTTGATTTTTAGAAATTAATTATATTATCCATAGTATATAACGGAAGGAAGCCTTATGGGGGAAGTTAAGTTAAAATAAACTTATGGGATTTATAATGTGGTAGGCGTGCACACAAGATGAGAGGTGAGAAATTCTCAAGAGAGTGTCGCATACTAACATGGTTGTTACATTAGCCGGTAAGCATTTTAAATACTTGCTAAACTAATTTTAAACTATTTTACACTCGGTTTTTGACCCGTATCCTGTTATTTCTTCTCTCTTGTATATATATGTATATAATACAGGTGCCCAGCCATAGGGGCGTCATGCTTAGGTTCTTTGGACCGGACGCGCTGCAGCTTATGTGAGAGTTGTAGGACATTGCTTAGACGATCTCGTTGTTGATTCTACTCCTACTTTTAGTTCTTATTAGATAGGGCATGTGTCTCCCTTTTCTCTATTCAGTTTGAATTTTTGTCAGAGATTTACGTTCCTTTATATTTCCATTAGTTGGTACTCTTTGGGATTTAATTACTGTAAGGATGGTTTATTTATAGTTTAAATTGGTTTGGTTTATCTGGATGAATCTAATTCTTGTGTGTTATTATCCATCTTTAGTATGTCAGAGTTCTTAAATTGTTGGTTATTTAAAAAGGTTTTCATATTTGGATTTAATAAAATGGAAATAAGGTTTTAAAATTATTTTGACACTTAGCTTAATTATTTGGGGTGTTTAAATTAGAAATTTTATTTTACGACAGTGATGCTAAGAATGAACCAACCGTTCACCTTGATTTTAATTTAATAAAGGAGTGATCACCCGGTATTTAATTAGGCGGGGTGTCACAGGTGGTATCAGAGCATCAGGTTCTAGTGTCCTTTAGGATCTGTACGGCTTATTTCATTTCTAGCTTAGCGTCTTTGATACATAGCCCTATTTTTAGGACTATTGTATTCTTGTGTTTACGCTTACGTCTTCAGCTTTTCGAGATTTGTTAATAACTGTATACTAATAAACTTCCTTCTCATTTCAGATGCCTCCGAGATGCGCACCCCGAGATAGGAATGCCCAGCCCGAGCAGCCAGCCGCTCCGGCACAGGGGAATGAATGCAACTGAGGTAGCCGCTATTATTGCTCAGGCGGTGAATGTCGCATTAACGGTAGTGTAGTAGGCTCCACCCCAAATTCAGACAGTGGTGCCAGTACCAGCACAGCTTCCATCTGCATGGGAGCGGGTTAGGTATGCCTTTCAGAAGGCGCATCCCCCGGAGTTCTCGGGTAGTTTGGACATCGTAGTCGTCATTCAATGGAAGAAAGATATCCAGAGGCTTCCTTCAAGTTAGTGGGGGCCTCTTTGTAGTGGTGGGAGTCCACCACCACCTTAGAGGAGAGGGACAGCATCACAATTCAGTCGTTCTGGGAACGGTTTGACTAAAAGTACTTCCCATCCACCATGCAGACTGAGATGAGCGGAAGTTACTGAATCTGAAGTAGGAGAATATGACTGTTACTGAGTACGAGGAGGAGTTCACTAGACTTCTCACTATAGTGCCAGATGAGGCACCCACATAGGGGAAAAAGATATTGTTGTTCGTAGATGGATTGGCTTGGAGGATTCGTCAGCACCTTATAGGCAATCTATCATTGAGTACCTACACTGATGTACTCAATGCTTCTTTATTACACTGTCAGGATCACCGCTTCCATCTGCAGGGGAGTCCATCCAGCAGGGGAGGACAGGGGGCAGTAGTACTGGTGGGGCATCATCAGCCCAGGGGCATACCCATCACAATGAGAAGAGTTCTCATCAGGGGGACCCTGCCAAGTGGTTCCGACTAGGTGACTCCAGAAAGGGATTTGAGGGATTTAAGCAGGCCCAGTAGGGCCAGTCTAATCAGCATGGCCAACAAGGCTAACACCGTCAGCAACAGGGACAACAACAGATCCATCAGGGCCAACAGTGTTTCCAGTAGGTCTAGTGGCAGAGTGGTAACGGCCAACAGGGTCGTGGTCAGCAAGGGCAGAGGGGAGGTAACTTCAGGGGCAGATGTTTTGGATGTGGCAAGAATGGCCATAGGCGTCAGGATTTCTCAGAGGAAGATAGTGCCCCATAGCAGCAGGGTGCCCGTAATGAGCCACAGAGGCCACTCTTTCCAGCCTCCCTCCCAACTCCAGCTTAGATGCCAGCCCTACCATCCAGCCCAACAGTTCCAATTAAGTAGGGGTAGTTGCAGTACAAACGTGTCTATAACGTCCACCAGGGAGCAGCACCTCAGACACCACTCGTGATTGAGGGTATGTTTCCTATCCATGGCACTATGGGTTGGGTTTTATTTGATACTAGGGCGTCGCACTATTTTATAACTACTCATTTTGCAAAGGCCTTAGGGTTATTAGACACAGCAGAGAGCACTGTGACATGCGTAGACTCACCACTGGGAAATGGGTCTTTGATTTTCTTTATATAACGGGGTGTGGGAGTAGAGATTGGTAGCTTGATTTTACCAGCAAACTTGCTAGTTTTAGAGATGCATGAGCATGATGTTATTATTGGCTCGCTACGTACAAAGCCATGATAGATTGTTTTGGTGGGAGTATCATCTTTGATATTCCAAGGCAGGAGATGTTTTTGGTGGCAATGCCTCACCCAAAGGGAGGCTCTTCCACCCATTTGTACTACATAAAGGAGGATACCTCTAAGGAGGTCGTGATTCCCTTAGATTCGGTCCCAGTCATTCATGAGTATTCCGATGTATTTTAGGAGATACCGGGCCTACCTCCCAGTTGAGAGATAGATTTTATCATAGACTTAATGTCGGGTATTCGACCGATAGAACGTGCACCGTACCGTATGGCTCTAGAGGAAATAAGGGAGTTACGAGATCAAATCGAGTTGCTGTTAGGTCAGAGCTTCATCCGTAGGAGCACCTCACCTTGGGGCGCTCCAGTGTTATTTGTGAAGAAGAGAGATGGTTCACTGAGGTTATGCGTGGACTACCTAGAGTCAAACAAGGTCACAATACGGAACAAATATTTGTTGCCTCGAATCGATGACCTGTTCGACCAGCTGAGAGGAGCATCCTTATTTTCGAAGATAGATTTGAGATCGGGACACCATCAGCTACATATTAGGGAGAAGGATGTGTCAAATACTACTTTCTTGACGAGATATGGGTCCTATGAGTTCAGGGTCATGCCGTTTGGGCTGACAAATGCCCCAGCCGTATTCATGGACTTGATGAACCGAGTGTTCAGAGAGTTCTTGGATCAGTTTGTCATCGTCTTCATAGATGACATCCTGATATATTCACACACTGAGGAGGAGCAGGCCAAGCACTTGAGGTAGGTTCTTCAGACTCTATGAAGGCATCAGTTGTATGCTAAGTATGAGAAGTGCGGATTTTGGTTACGGGAGGTATAGTTTTTGGGGCATGTTGTGTCAGAATTGGGAATATCAGTTGACCCGAGCAAAGTGTCGGCAGTGAGGGAGTGGGGATAGCCCACGACACCGATGAAAGTGCGTAGTTTTTTTGGGTTAGTCGCGTACTACAGGAGGTTCATCCGAGGTTTTTTTAAGATAACGGGTCCGTTGACGAATCTGAATAGCAAGGGGGTACCGTATGTTTGGGGCGATGCTTGTCAATTGGCTTTCGATGAGCTGAAAAATAAGTTAACTTCGGCGCCAGTTGTTACTTTTCCCAATCCGGGAGTGGATTATCTGGTTTACACTGACGCCTCTTTACGGGGACTCGGGGGAGTACTTTAGCAGGAGGAGAAGGCTATAGCTTTTGCTTCCCGCAAGCTTAAGTTGCAAGAAAGGAATTACCCCACCCACGACCTAGAACTAGCAGCGGTCATTTTTGCATTGAGGATTTGGAGACAGGGGTAGAAGTTTCGCTTGTTCAAAGACCACAAGTCACTGCAGTACCTATTCACTCAGTGAGAGCTGAATATGCGTCAGCGCAGGTGGTTGGAGTTTGTGAAAGACTACCAATTAGAGATACAGTACCATCTGGGAAAGGCTAACGTGGTTGCTGATGCGTTAAGCCGTAGATCGGAGGGCGATGTAGCAAATATCTGGAAAGAGAAATGGAAAGAGTTGGGTCACCAAGATGCGATAGCCCATTCCTTTGTATCTGTCATGATAATCACACCAGAGATTGTTACGAGGATGATATAGGCACAGTCAGTGAATACATTTTGTCAGGAGAAGATTGTACGGCTCTTAGCTGAGGGTGTTGAGTCCTACTCAGTAAGTTCTGATGGAGGTTTGAGGTTTAATGGGAGATTGGTGGTCCCAGAGGGAGAAGACTTACGTCATGCAGTGATGACACAGTCTCACGGGTCCAAATTTATTGTACATCCCGGAGGAGATGATATGTACCAGGATATGAAGAGGCAGTATTAGTGGAGCGGGATGAAAAAGGACATTATTGAGTTCGTGTCCAAGTGTTCTACTTGCCAGATGGTAAAGGTAGACCACCAGAGATCGTCGGGGTTACTTCAGCCGTTGGAGATACCTACGTGGAAGTGGGAGAGTATTTCCATGGACTTCATTACTGGACTGCCTACATCACAGTGGGGTCACGACTCCATATGGGTTATAGTAGATCGGTTGACCAAGGTGGCTCATTTTCTACCAGTACGAACGGACTATACCATGGGCCAGTATGCACAGTTGTTCATTATCGAGATTATTAGGCTATATGGGGTACCCCTGGATATCATGTCTGATAGAGATAATATTTTTGTGTCGCGCTTCTGGGAGAGCTTTCAGGAGGACATGGGTACAAAGTTGAGATTGAGTTCAGCTTATCACCCACAGACAGATGGACAAACAGAGCGTACCAATCAGATGTTGGAGGATATGCTACTCATGTGTGTCCTTGATTTTCAAGGAGGATAGGAGTCGTATCTTCCAATGGTGGAGTTTGCTTACAATAACTCCTATCAATTCACGATTGGCATGGCTCTATTTGAGGCATTGTATGGAAGGCCTTGTTTTTCTCCCGCTTGTTGGCTAGAGGTGGAGGAAAACAAATTGCTCGGGCCTGAGGTTATTCAGGAAACTTTAGCTAGGATTGAGCTCATCAGGAGTCTCATTCGGGTAACACGGGATAGACAGAAGAGATACGCTGATGCGAAGTGGTTCTTCCGACAGTTTAGCGTTAGGGACCAAGTATTACTGCGGGTATCTCCTATGAGAGGAGTAATGAGGTTTGGAAAGGAAGGGAAGTTGGATCCGAGGTACGTGGGACCATTTCCCATTATCGAGAGGATTGGGCTATTGGCATACAGGTTGGGGTTGCCAGAGCATTTGCACCACATTCATGATGTGTTCCACGTCTCATCGCTGAGACGATACCTTCGGGATGACATGGCCCATACTCACATCGCGATAGAGGAGATTGATTTATAGCCCGACAGCTCTTACGAGGAGAGACCAGTGGCTATCCTATACCATAGCGAGAGAAAATTGAGGTCTAAGGTAGTCCCACTTGTACGAGTCCAGTGGGAGCATCATAATGTGGAGGAATCCACTTGAGAGCATGAGGCAGATATGCGCGAGAAATATCCTGACTTATTCTTACCAGGTATGCCCTATTTTCCGAATTTCGGGACAAAATTCCGTTATTATGGGGGAAGTATGTAATACCCCGTATTTTTATGACTTTTAAATTTAGGGATTTATTAAATTTAAATTGAGATATTAATTTAATATTAATCTAGAAATTTATTTTAAATATTTACTAGCGTGATGAGAGTTAGTAATTATTGGGAATTTGTTGAACATTACTAAGTGGATAAAGTAATATGTATAATCGAATTTATTAAATTATCATGAGTGTATAATTTGATAATTATGAAAATTAAATCGGGACGCGCTTGTGTCGTGTCGAGATTAAATTATTATTATTAAAGTGAATGAATTATAAGTCTCTCGTACGGTCATTTCGAGTGCGCCAATGTGTCCGGAAGGGTCGAAATAATCGAAATAATGTACTTGGGAGTTTAGTTTGGGTCTCGAGGCATTTTTAGGCCTAATTAGCATTCCGAGAGAGTATTATAAACATTTGACATTTTTGGGTAATTAAACCCACGAATTTCCTAAGAATAAATCAGCCTTTAGGAGTTGCCTTCTAGGATTAGAAATCAGAAAATCAAAGAACGGCCATTAGAGAAGGAGTTGGAGAGCTTTCTAAGCAACTCAAGGCCAAGGACTCAACCATTTACATCGCCACCACCACCAAAGCGTAGATCGCGCGACGAAGAACGCAACCGTACCTCTTTCGTCCTCAAATAAGAAACAAAAATTCCAGGAAAGTATCTATCTTGCTTTATTTTTAGTTAATGTCTCAATCATGTTAGTCTAGGGTTGTTTAGAACTTGTTTCATGAAAGAAAGTATAGTTTTGAGACTTAAAATCACATGTTGTAGAAGAAGTAATCATGTTCTGGACATCTAAATCGCGTGTGGAGGATAAACCATGAATTTGTATGGATTTAGAAGTAGGAAATCTAGAAAAGAATTGGAAGAATTGAAAAAAAAGAAAAATTTGTGTTCTTGATGTTTAAGTAAATTTTACCCATAAATTGTTATAATTGATGAATTGGGACATATTTTACGTAGAAAATCACGTGTTTAGGTATATAGTACTTGTAGTAACGTTGGTTGGGAGTTTGGGAATGATATATGGAGATTTGGTTGAGGTGAGAGAGGCAAACTCGTAACTGGGTTAATGCAGTTTTCGTCAAAACTGCTTGATCGATCGACTCAAGAACATCGATCGATCGATGATCGATCGATCGACCTCATTTCCTCGATCGATCGACCCCTCCTGGAAAACTGCATATTTCCCTTATGTTGGTTTAATCCGATTAAAATGCATAATAACCCTTGATTATTATTGTTAGAGCATAATGGGATATAAATAGGACCAGTAGGGTCTAGGTAAACTCTGTTGAGAGAGAATTTAATGTAAGACGAAATTAAGGGTTAACGGGGAGTTATTCACACATATGAAATCATGCGTACGTTTAATAAAAGATCGAGACTTGTAAGAAAATTAGACTAAAAGGTAAGTGAGAGTGCCTACTGAAATTATACTTTGGGAGATAGAATACTTCGAGAGTCGAGATGTAGGTATGGAGTAACTTACATATACGAGAATAAAAGTGACAAATCTGTTATGCGAGTTAATCGAGTAAAAATGTGTTAAGAATGGATAATTATAATGATGGGTCGTGGGCGCACCCAATTTAGAAAAGTGAATATATATATATATATATATATATATATATATATATATATATATATATATATATGACTGTGTGATTGTGCATATATTATATATATGTGTGTGTGTAAAAATCGTACCCGAGCTACTTGCTATCACAGGGGGTTTTCGCATCGGGACAGTCTTATCTCGATTAGGCCTTTATGGGGGATAAGGACTTGTACCCTAGAATATAAGATTCCTTGGCGCAAGCTATCTGATTGATAGTCAGATGGTCCTAAGAGACGTGAGGGTATGTCCTGACCTCTTAGTGACTTGGAACTATGATTCGCCTCCATTTGTTTATGTTTTGTGTTAATACAGTTCGAGAGTGATTCTGAACTAGTATTTCCTCTTAGTACGAGTGATACGGGGACTTGATAGCAGAGTATGCCAGCACCATAAATTTTATGTGGGATGCCGATTGTATATATATTATATGAGTGAGTAATATATATATATACTTAAGTATGAGAACTTTCTACTGTGCATAAAAGTAGTTAAGTAATGAATAATTGCTCCAATTTTATTATAAGTGTTTGGAAATTTTGTGACATCCCTGAATTATTTCCAATAACCTAAGGTATATGAGAAAGCTTGATTTTCAGAAATTAATTATATTATCCATAGTATATAACGGAAGGAAACCTTATAGGGGAAGTTAAGTTAAAATAAACTTATGGGATTAATAGTGCGGTAGGCGTGCACACTAGATGAGAGGTGAGAATTTCTCAAGAGAGTGTCGCATACTAACATGGTTGTTACATTAGCCGGTAAACATTTTAAATACTTGCTAAACTAATTTGAAACTGTTTTACACTCGGTCTTTGACCCGTTTCCTGTTATTTCTTCTCTCTTGTATATATATGTATATAATACAGGTGCACAGCCACAGGGGCGTCATGCTTAGGTTCTTTGGACATGACGCGCTGCAGCTTATGTGGGAGTTGCAGTCCATTGCTTAGACGATCTCGTTGTTGATTCTACTCCTACTTTTAGTTCTTATTAGTTAGGGCATGTGTCGCCCTTTTCTCTATTCAGTTTGAATTTTTGTCAGAGATTTACGTTCCTTTATATTTCCATTAGGTGGTACTCTTTGGGATTTAATTACTGTCAGGATGGTTTATTTGTAGTTTAAACTGGTTTGGTTTATCTGGATGAATCTAATTCTTGTGTGTTATTATCCATCTTTAGTATGTCAGAGTTCTTAAATTGTTGGTTATTTAAGAAGGTTTTCATATTTGGATTTAATAAAATGGAAATAAGGTTTTAAAATTGTTTTAACACTTAGCTTAATTATTTATGGTGTTTAAATTGGAAATTTTATTTTGCGACAGTGATGCTAAGAATGAACCAACTGATCACCCGGTATTTAATTAGGCAGGGTGTCACCGAAGCCTGACAAGAAGATAATACAGGTGACCCAAACTTCTAACCACTTCTGTAAGCCGAGGTTCTTTTTTATCTATGAAGCTTGGGAATTCTCGGTCGATGCCGATCTATTAGAGGACGAGCCTAGAGTTCCTCGTAACTAGGCGAACCCTTCAAGGTGGGCTAAACTGGACCCCGGACTGAGCATACCAAATCGGGAGAAGGTGACGTACTACAGAGTTTAGGGAAGGAAGGTATTCTTCCCAAGTTTGAGTACATAGTGACTCCTACTATTTTGGAGAATGTCGACCTATGGGTTGACCCCCTGGTCGAGCCATGTGAGTGATCTTTATTTTTAATATTATCTTTCAAGTGTTCTATCGACTCGGACTTTTATTTTTATTGATCACTTCTTTTCCTAAATTGTAGATCGTCCACCACACATTTTAGATGACCTTTGGGATATGACTGCCCCAAGTTTGAAAAACATTCTGAAGAAGGGGGCAAGAAGCCCACAAATGAGACTGTTGTTGGTGGGTTATCCCATCCCGGGGTCGGCAAAAAATGAAAGGTGCCCCATCCCCCGACTGATACCTCTCTGGGCAGTCAGATGAGGCCGAGGATAATTTGACAATCCACTCATTCATAAACTTCTCTTTCGTCCTCGCCCCCAGCTCATCGTCTGGGGAGACATTTGAGCCTTATTGGGTGCCTAACATTGCTCAACTGAGGACTACTCCTGGTACAATCTTGCCATCTTAATCAAGGTGTCATTTTGCATGCCCTTTCCAAGTAAGATTATAAGTTCTAGTCTAAAGTCTCGGATCCCCAAGTCATTGACTTTAGCCTTCACTCCTTAGCTCAAGTATTGGCACTTTCTTGACAAACTCTTATCTCATCTCTGATAAGTACATTATAAGTTTTTTTAATTATTTTGTAGATTGTTTGTGGTCTCACCTCGGCCTCCAAATAGATGACCGAGAACTATCCCAAGGTTTGTGAGGCTGACAGGGCCTTGAGGTCTGAGGAGGAAAGCTCAAGGATAGCCAATGCGACTATCAGATGGATCTGGATGCTTTGAAGGAGAAGGACATGGATCTAAAGATGAATGATGATCTTCTAAAGGCCCAGGGTGAGCTCTTGAAGAAGAAGTATGAAGACATCTTGACTTTGACTACCCTACATGCTTGAGATTTTGATGTCACTATTACCCAGGCCAAGGCCAAGGCTTTATTGGCCGAGTATCTACAAAAGATATGGGATAAATACATTTAAGCGTACAATTCCTGTGATGAGTTTGGAGGTTTCGGTATGGAGTACTTTAAGAGGGGGCTTAAGACAGCCTGCAGGTGGGTCACCACCAAGTTTGCTGAAGTAGTCTCCTCAATTTGTTCTGAGTTGGAATCTTCTGACACGGAGGAATATTTTATGGCCAATGCCCTGGAATACATTGAGGCTCTATAGGAAGCCGTGGCCAATAAAGTGACACTCGACGCCCCTCTTGTGGATACCAATGCCTTAGTCATCCCTACTCAAGCCGAAGGAACTGTCGATGGGTCGGCCATGGTAGTTGAGCAAGCCCATGCTGACAAGAGCGCTATAAATATAGATATATCTATATAAGGTGGTCGTCTGTGACCCATACACTCGTGTCTGTAACAGCTTAGCTTATTTTGATAAACTCTTGTTTCTTCTTGCTTCATTTATGAACATGACTCACATTTAAGCTGAATATATGATGTTTCTTCTCTTATATTTGCTGAATTATCTTTGCCTTTGTATGCATGTCATCGTCTGATGTTTTGGTCAAGTAACCATAACCATGATGAAATGATTTTCAATTTCAAAGTCCCCTCTCATCGTTTAGAGAGTGTATGGATGAGTGTCGTCTCGTCCATTCAATGTCTTCTCGGCCGAGATATTTTATCCACCAAGTTAATGGTGTTTAATAATGAACCACACTTAAGTGATTTTAAATTTGAATTCGCCAAATTATGGTGTTGTATCACAAGTCCCCTCTTGTCATTTTGAGAGTGTATAGGTGAGAGTCGTCTCGTCCATGCACTATCATCTCGGTCGAGAGAGTTTATCCACCAAGTTAATGATGTTTAATAATGAACCACATTTAAGTGATTTTAAATTTTAATCCACCAAATTATGTGTTGTATCACAAGTCCCCTCTCTTCATTTTGAGAATGTTTGGGTGAGAGTCATCTCATCCATGCATTATCGTCTCGTCCGAGAGAGTTTATCCACCAAGTTAATGATGTTTAATAATGAACCACACTTAAGTGATTTTCCCCCCTCTCGGTGTTTTGGAGTGTCTATGGACAAGGTCATCCCCGTCTGGACTGTCATATCACCGAGAGAAATCTTAATCTACTTTAACACGAATGATGTATTATGGCTTAAAATGAGTTGGTTCATATAAGGAATAAATACTTAATCAATAGACAAGATAGGAGAAAACACTTGAGGATGTTTCATTCATAACCTTCATTTCTTTTACATAGACGAATGAAACAAATACAGATGGAGCTTGATACAAACTTACTAGTAATACTTTTTAAGATGATCGACATTCCAAGGGTTGAAGAATGGTTCTCCATCCAAATTCTCCATCTGATATGTCCCCGGAACCACTCTATATGGGCCATGCCAGTTCGGATGAAGCTTGTTGGGTTTTTGCCAGGTCTTCTTTAGAACAAGGTCTCCTACCTTCAATGGTCTGGCTTTCACCCTCTTATTCTAGAACTTTAATGTCCTCTGCTGATAGGCAACCTGCCTAACCTCAGCATCTTCCTTTCGTTCTTCCACTAGGTCTAGTTCAAATCTTTGCTCGATATTATTCTCTTTCGAGTCATACGTACCCGTGAGTTGGAAGACCAATCTCTTCAGAGACCACGACCTATGATCCATAAGCTCACATGAATGGAGTCTCCCAAGTTATGGTCCTCTCCGTCGTCATGTATGCCCATAGGACAGCGTACACTTCTTCAACCCATATCCACTTGGCATCTTCTAACTTTTTCTTGATCCCATCAAGAATCATTCTATTCATCATTTTTGTCTTCCCATTGGCCTGGGGTTGGTCGGGAGTTGAAAAGAACTGCTTGATGCCAACTTTCTTGCAATAGTTATCTAAGGACACATTCTTGAACTGCTTTTCATTATCTGAGATCAAAGTATTGAGTAGACCATACTTGAAAATTATATTCTTATAGATTAATTGAAATGTCTTCTTTTTAGTGATTGTAATCATTGTCTCGACCTCTACCCACTTTGAGAAGTAGTCAATTGCAATGATCAAATATCGGTAATTATTGACATCTACTAGCAAGGGTCCTACCAAATCGATCCCCTAGATCGCAAATGTCCAGAGAGAAGTGATAAAAGTGAGAGGTTAATGAGGTTGATGAGGAATAGTGGCAAACCTCTGGCATTCGTCGCACTTCTTCAAGTATGTCGCTGTGTCTTTTGTCAATGTCGGCCACCAGTATCCCTGAGTTATGATCCTCTTCGCTAAAGACCTCCCTCCTATGTGGCTAGAAAAAGTTCCTCGTGCACATCTTTTAGAATGTAGTCTACTTTCGTTGGGTGGACACATCGGAGTATAGGTAGGAGGAAGCCTTTCTTATACAACACATCTCCAATTATGGAGAATTTAACAGCTTTGTACCTTAGCTTCTTTTTTTCGAGGTTAGAGTCTGGTAGCACCCAATCTCTGATATACCTCATGATAGGATTCATTCGGGAAGCTCCCATATTTAAGCTCAGATGAAATTCCAACGTTCTCTCCTCCTCTTTGATGGTTGGTTGGTACACGATCTCCACAGGTACTGACTTTTGATATCTTTTTTCATAGTCGAGGCTAACCTAGCTAAGACATTAGCTCTGCTATTATACAGTCACGGTATCCTCTTCAACTTCACTTCTCTGAAGTGCTTCATCATGGCTCTTACCCTTTCTGGGTATTTAGCCATTGTGTCGTCTTTGGCCTCATACGCTCCTAAAAATATGATTCACATCCAACTTGGAGTCCTATGTACCAAAAGCTGCTCGACGTTCAGTGCTCAGGCAAGGGAGAGGCCTACTAGGAGAGCCTCATACTCCAACTCATTATTGGAGGCTTTAAAGCTAAACCTCATTGCATATTCAAAATCGATCCCATCTAGGGCCGACACTATAAGACCTGCTCCGCTGCCTACTTCATATGAGGAGCCATCAACAAATAAGCTCCATATTGTTCCCTATTTTATGAAACTACCCTCTTTAATGGTTCCAATCTTGAAGACATATTTTTCTTCTTAATTTTCACCAACTCTGCCTCTTCCTTCCCTTATATCGACTTGGTCTGGGGGAGGTATATCCCCTTTCCTGCTTCATCTGCTGGAGGCATAATTTCCTCTGTATCGACCTCATCCTAGGTGAACTCAGCCACGAAGTTTGCCAACACTTTCCCCTTGATGGTTGTCCTCAGCTGGTAGATGATATCAAATTCTCCCAACTCTATTGCCCAAGCCATTAATCTCCCTGACTTTTCAAGCTTGTGGATGACTTGTTGAAGTGGTGAGTCTATGAATACGATCATTATATGGGCTTGGAATTATGGCTTTATCTTTCTTGAATCGTTGATCAGAGCATAGGCCGGCTTCTTCATCTTGGGGTACCTTTGCTCAGCCCCCTAAAGGGCCTCGCTATTGAAATACACCGGACTCTGTACTCCATATTTGTCTCTTACAATAGCATCACTAATAGCCGACTCTAAGACTTCTAGATACAAATAAAGATTCTCTCTCTGGACTTGCCTTAATAGCAATAAGGGAGAGCTAAGGTAGGACTCCAGCTCTTGAAAAGCCTTGTCACACTTCTCATACCATTCAAAAGATTTTCTCAAAAGTGTGAAAATTGGAAGACATTTATCAGTGGCTCTAGACACAAACCAGTTAAGTGCTACCACTCGTTCAGTTAGTCTCTACACCTCCTTGATTATCGTCAGAGTCTGCATCTCCATTAAAGATCTGATCTTTTCTGGTTTGGCCTCTATCCCCCTCTAATTCACGATAAAGCCCAAGAATTTCCATGCTCCCACGCCGAACACAGTCTTAGCGGGGTTGAGTTTCATTATAAACTTATCTATCGTGTTGAATGTTTGCTTGAGGTCTACCACATGGGTGTCAGCCTTGAGGCTCTTCTTAAGCATGTCGTCAATATATATTTCCATTATCTTTCTAATCTGTTCCTTGAACATCTTATTGACTAGCCTCTGATATGCTGCCCCAACATTCTTCAGATCGAAAGTCGTGACTTTATAGTAGTAAGTCCCCTTGTCGGTAATGAAGGTCGTCTTCTCCTCATTGGCTGGGTGCATAGAAATTTGGTTGTAGTGAGAGTAAGTATCCATGAAGCTCATTAGCTCATGACCAAAGTGGCGTTAACCATTTGATCAATTTTGGGTAGAGGAAATCTATCCTTAGGGTAGTCCTTGTTGAGGTCGATGAAGTCCACACACATCCTCTATTTTCCATTGGCTTTGGGGACAATGACTGCGTTAGCTAGCCACTCGAGGTATATCACCTCCCTTATAAAATTAGATTTTTCTAACTTCTTCACCTCCTCTCGGATAACCTCATATTTTTATCTGAAGTAGATTCTCCTTTTCTGTCGGATTGGCCTCGCATCATCGGCCACATTCAGTCTATGGCATATGCTATGTCTTTCCTTCAACAAATTTATCAACTCATCCTTGATATCTCTTCTCAGGGCTTTGCCGACCTGGACGGTTTTTTCTGGCTCTTCCTCATTGAGGATGATAGATTCTACCTCTTCTGAGGCTTCCCCTTTCTTTCATTTCATCTCTTCTCTAGGGTCCAACATATCAATGTTGTACGTTGTAATGGCTTTTTTGTGAGCTTCCTTCTCTTTAGTCGAGTTAAAATTTCACTCCTGTGCCAACATTTGATTGCCTTGAACTTCCCATACCCCATATGGGGTTAGGAATTTTATCATCTGGTGTACAGTAGAAGGCACGCCCTCAAACTCCTTGAGGGCTATTCTTCCCATAATAATATTATAGGCCAAATACACACTCTTATCCATTATAAAAAAGTTGGCCTTCTTTGTGAGACTCTTCAGCCAAATATCTCCTATTTTGACATTCATCTCATACATTCCAAAAGGGTGAACTTTCTCACCACTAAACCCTATCAAAGGGTGATGATGAGGTGTAATCCTCTATTACTGAGTCCTAGGCCCTCGAGGCACGGCCAGAATATGATGTTAGCTGAACTTGCCCTATCGACCAGTATTCTAGGCACATCAAACCCATGTACCCTAGTTGTGATCATTAGAGGGTCATCCTGGGGAGCTAGGATTCCCTTAAAGTATAGTCTTGAGAAGCCCACAATTAAAGTGTCCATGTCAACCATCTTCATTTTTTTCAACTTTGCACTCACGGAGGCCGAATTAATAGCTTCTACCTTGGGAAGGGCTTTGACTTCTGCAACATGTGCTTTTCTATCTTCCACCTCTACGCCTCTCCCTACGAGGCCTCCGCAGATCATCTTTTCATCAAATGTGATCATGTTGAGGTGACCTTTAGAATCATCTTCCTTAGGTGGCAGGTCTAGGTCGTCATCATCGTCTTCGTCTGAGGCATCATCCTTCTTGTCTGGGACATCTTCCTTGCACTTATTGGCCCTTCTTTTCCTTGGGTCATCTCGGCCTCCCCTGGCATTGCCACTACTTACACACTTTTATAATTTCCCAGCCTTTATCATCTTTTCAATCTCATCCTTGAGCGCAAAGCATTTTTCAGTCAAGTGCCCATGATCCTGGTGGAACTCACATCTTAAATTTTTGTTCCTTTTGTGGGGAGGTGCTTTTAACCTCTCGATCCACCTCAGAGATCGATCCCCTTTGATCTCATTGAGAATATGCTCGCAGCTAACATTCAGCCATGTGTATCCAGCGAACTTGTCATCCGCTGATCTCTTCTTCCTATTTATATTTTTTGGAACTTTCCCCTAGAGCTATTGGTTCCTCTCTCGTCTTCTCCCTTCGCGGTCATTGCCTCCTCGGTGTTTGTGAACCTTTCGTCCACGGGTAGGATCTTTGCCATAGACTTGGGAGGGTCCTCAGTAAATTTATACAAGAGAATCCCCTTCTTTATTCATCCCATTAAGGTTATCATAGTGATGCTCTAATCATAGTCCCTGACTTCTAACGTTTCCTTGTTAAATCGCGTTATATACTCCCTGAGTCTCTCATTTTTCCCCTGCTTAATGTACAATAGGTGTGTCGTCTTCTTCTTGGGTCTTACCCCAAAGCAAAAGTTCTAAATAAACTTATTTTCTAGTTACTTGAAGTTCTCGATTGAATTCTTTGGAAGAGAGATAAACCAAACATGTGTAGACCCAGTGAGGGTGCTAGAAAATGCCTTGAACCTCATCTCATCTGAAACTAAATAAATATCAGCAGCTGACTGGTATATCTCTATTTGATGGACAGGGTTTGTACTCCCATTATACTTGGGTGTAACCACTAGAGTCTTGAATTTGGCTAGAGTTGGATAACTTACTATGCTGGCCACAAAGGAATTCGGTTCTACAAGATGTCACTTATCTTATCTTCCAGTCGTTGTATAGAGTCATTTCAAGGTCTGTCGGACACCACAACCTCGGCCACAGCTGCATTTTCTCCGGCTCCCTCTCTGTATTTGATCGAACTGAAGCTTATTTGGAAGCCATTCTCTATTGGCTGTTTACCTCTCTTTGCTCCTCGTCTCGGCCTCTTGGGGCCTAACGATCATCACCTCTATTATTTCTTTGAGAACGAGCTATACTTCTTGATCTGGAGAGGCGATTTCTCAGATCATCCGATGCTGGGCCGGGCCTATCAAAGACTAGCCCCTACTCAACTTGTCTAGTGCTGATGCACTTGGCCTGCACTCTCGGGTCGGCCTTCCAGTATGACCTCGGCTTAGATGAATCGATCTTACAGTGCCACCTGTGATACGATAGAGCTCCAAATAACTTCTATCATCCTCCTCCTCACACTCTTGTTCCTCATCACTAGGGCACTACTGACCCGGCCTCCCCAGGCATAAACGCCTAGGGTCGGCCAAATCTCTGCGCCTCTGCTGATAAGGGAGATCCTTGTGTGGAGCCAGGGGTGGTCCCCTGGCCACCAAATCTTGAGGTTCTTCCTTTATTATCGTAGTTATCAGATTATCTCCAGCAGGCCCAATCACTTTTTGGCTAAGAGTAGCAAACTGATATTGCATCAACTGCTAGCTAGACACTAGGGAGCGGAGAGTCGTCGCTACTTCATCTATTTTTTTACTGAGAAGTCTGGCCGGTACTGGGTCCACCACCCCCTGGTAGTGGTGGTTGTGGAAGATCTGAAGTCATATGAAGGTTCTTGTGATTGGAAAAATCAAGTGTTGTACTGGAAGTGAGTTAAAAGCAAACTAGGGCTCAAACTAGAGCTCTTTCAATGGTGGTTCAAGCTCAACTAAGGGTGAGGTTGTACCACCACTAGAGAATCCGGTAGAGCATCTTTAGAAGAAACGGAAGAGACTCGCTATCTCATTCCCACGGACGGTGCCAAATTGATGATACCAGAAATGGTATCACCAAGTCTAGATGAATATAAGCTCAAACCAGAATAACAATGGAGTGAATGTAGCACAATATATATATATATATATATATATATATATATATATATATATATATATGTGTGTGTGTGTGTGTGTGTGTGTGTGTGTGTGTGTGTGTAGAAAGAGATGAGGATAAGAGGAAATAACACATACATGTAAGTGGTTCAGCCAAATAGGCCTACTCCACTGTGCAGGGGTGAGTAAGTTAACTATAATCTTTGGCTCTAATGGCCAAATGATACAATGCACTCACTTTCTCTCTCTGTATTATGATTTTAATAGAGTTTCAACTAAGGTTGTGAATAGTCGATCCCCTACAAGGTAGAAGATGAATAGTATATATAGTTCTTGGGGGGTGTAATGTACCCCAAAAGCATTCAATGAGCATGTGCCAAATGAGCTAGCAAATCTGGAAAAGACACCTAGCACTGTCATAGTAGGTAATGATGATCAAATATTCACTCACGTGAGATAATAATCTGGGTATAACGGTTTTGGTACACGATGATATATGCCCACACGTGTATCCTCACGTGTCTCCCAATGCATGCGCCCTATCATCTGTGTGACCTCGGCCGACCACACTGGCCGAGGCTAGATTTATAGATTTATGAACCACTAAAGAGTTGACACATATGGTTCCTATTTATCTCGGCCTATCTTCATCATCCTGAAGGTGACTGAGGATGAGGATACTCAATCCCTGGAAACAATACAAGTTACTCATGCTGGCTGGTTACCGAAGGCTGAGGCTGAGGCATCCTGAACTACTGCATCGACCGAGTCAGTCTGGCCAAATTGTAACGCCCCACTTCTGGACAATTAGTGAAGGTCGGATATAGCCGAGACTATATGACAGATAGGGCCACATTTGGCATATCATGTATTATCATCAGCTTCATATCGATTTTCGTATTCTTAGTTGGTTTTTCTCATCAGTGATATATCCTAGGATTAATCATACACATATTACCTTAAATATCATCTACTTTATGTATGTCGTTTCTCAGGGGTGGGATATCGATCTTCACACTCTTATTCTTTTGGTTATGTCTTTTGTCCCACTCATTGGTCGTATCCATGTACGTTCTTCTCTTCCTTATGGTGTCCTTATTTCACAAATCTGTGAGGCAGCCGTAGTTCCTCTCCTTGATGATGAGGTTACTCAAGTAGCCATTTCACTCAGAGATGCGAACACCATTCGTCATTCTAAGATCCATCTTAGCTAGGCATCTCATTTTACTCCTACTGCTATGGGGTCTTCATCTGGTGGTGGTTTTCTATCTCACCCCACTAGTCCCTCTATTTTTGAGCCCCCATCCATTGACACTAGCACTAGAACTCACACTACTTTAGCTTGTAGACATAAGGATGATAGGATGTATATGGAGGCACAACTCGAGGAGCAGAGTAGGTCGATCGAATTCATGATGGCTCACTTTAATGAAGAGTCACAGGACATGGCATGCCAAGAGTCTTGAACATCAACATTATTTGACGAGATGCACCATCGGGAGAAGAGTCGTGGTGTCGGTTCTTCGAGGCGACTTCGAGATGATAGGACTTCACTTAATGATGATGAGGAGGAGGAGGATTGCGATTGTTGAGACTATTTTACAACTACATTGTATTCTGAGATATTTTTTTATAGTTCTTGATGTATTTATTCTTGTCGTCAGATATGATGTATTTATTGATTCAATGTATTTATTGATACATTTGTGGATTAACCTTTTTGATTTGTGTATCAGCATATTTATCTTATTGGACATGGATATTTGATGACTATTATTATATGCAGTTTATATGTTCAGTTGTGGCATCTGATTTCTAGTGGTGTATCATGTTTATTCCTTTAGTTGTTATATGCTCCATATATCAGTTTACTGTTATTTGTGATATCCATTGTCATGATATTTCACCTTGTTGATGTTGAGATTATTTATCTAGCCCTGTTTATCATGTGTTATTCCATAATACTAGATGTATTTTACATGTGATTTATGTCCTAGGATTTGTCTATTCCAAGCAAAAAGGGGGAGAGATTTGTGATGTAAGGGGAGTATATTTATTCATGCTTTATTTATATATTTTAATATTCCTCGATACTTCACTTGGGCTCATGTTTGCTTGTTTCGTATGTGTAGATATTTTCAGAGATTCAGATTTTTCGGCTACATCACATTCAGACAGTTCATGCTCGTCGGTCCTATATATTCTAGTCCATGTCTTGTATTTTATTTTTGGGTTTATGGGATGGGACATAGGCTATTCAGGTTGACGGCCCAACTTAGCATATTTCGCTTTTTGGTTTTGTCCCGAAATAGCCAAAGTGGGAGATTTGGTTTAATTTCAGACAAAAATGTTTGAGTCTAGGCTAGTTATTGAGTTGTGATCCCATAAAGCCTATGACATTCCGAGTTGAAGAATTTGTGGTTAAATCTTTGAAGATGATATCGTGCCAAGTTTATTTCTGCACATTCAGTTGATTCTAGATCACACATGTATGTACGCTAAGTCATTTAGAATCTTGGTTTAAATGATGGATGTTTTTAAATTAAAATTATTTAAATGTTGGGAATTTGAAAAATAATTTTTGGAAAAGTATTTTATTTATTTCTGAGTTAATTTTTTTTTAGAAATTTTGCGAATTTATTTAAAAATAAAATTAGATTTTTTAGGTCGCGTCGCCTCGAATTTCATGTTTTCATATTTAAGGACTTACTTAGAAATTAAGAGAGAACCTTTGCCAAAATGTTTATGCAATAATTTGCAAATAGTTCCAAAAGTTTTCCATCATCCGGAGTTTATCAAGATCAAACCCCATAATTCCATAGATTTTGATCTTGATCGTGTTACCGAAAAATTGTTCTTCATGTATTGAACAATCTTTTCATGTAGTGGATTCCGTGCATGCTGGTTATGAAGAAGTGGTCTATTTTTTGTTTAGATTCATTAATGCTTGTTGAGGCTACATTTGTGTATACCGAGGTGCACATGAATTCGTGTGTTTTGGACACTTGCATGGGTGGACTCCTACGTTGCACTGCAGAGGAGTGGTTAAAGATAAAAGAGTGTCAAGACATGTGCGGATCAAGTCGTTGTGTAAGTCTATTGTTCATGCTTTGTAAAACCATATCATATTGATTGTCTAGCCTGAACTGTCTGAGATTTTCTCCCTTAGTGGTTTTCTCATACATTCGCATTCTAAACTTGCTTTAGTTTATCTTCTTAATCTCACTAGATGCATGTTTAGGATTGAGAAGATAATTTTGGGTTAATTAAATTGATTCACATAATTTGTGCATAAAAAAGTTGAGAAAATTTTGAAAAGATTGTCTTGGCCTAAAGCACATACTCGTAGGGGCCTTATCAAGTTTTATGAGTTTATATGGAGGATTAGAAATGGGGTTCACGAGGTGAACGAACTATATGGGACCAACCTAGTGATCCCAGAAATTAGATATTATTATTTCTAGTCCCACACAATAGATGGGGTTTTGTCCGTGAAGGCAAGGAAGGATAACAGGGTTTTGGTAGCTGACCTTCCCGATTCCAATAAGGGATATTGGGATCAAGGTTTTATTGTTCTCAATTGATAACATAATCTTCTTCCGGAAGGTGAATAGTACCACGAGTTTTTGTGCCAAGAATAGGGAAGTGATATAGGTTAACATTTTTCTTTTATGTTTTTCATGAATTTTCTTTTAATTAAGTGGTGAGTAACTATGATTCCTCTTTTCCTTATCTGTGCAGCTCGATCGAAGAAAAAAGATCCCTTTCTTGCCCATCTAAAGAGGGAAGTGTTGCTGAATGTTTACAAATTGAGGGAACCCTTAGTTCCATATGGTCATCATCCTCACTCAACCTCTTTCCTGATTGAATAGAAGAACTCTACTGGTAGCTTCATAGCTCGTATAGTAGGCAGCATTCCTGATCTCCCACTTCCTTCACCAAGTGAGGAAGCTTATGTTTTCTCCTCACTTGAATCATTAGACGTTGAGTCCATCCATATTGAGGAAGAGGATTCAATGGCTCCAAGGAAGATAATCCTACTGATTGAAGATGATGATGTTGGTGCCTCCTCCCCCAAAGCCAATTCCTAAAAAATAACTAACCAATAAGGCCCTTTGGCCACTGACTTGGATTTATCAGTCCAAGAGAAAAATAAAAAGGACAAGGCCCCCATGGCTCCTTATCCCTCCAAGAATGGTGATGACCATTTATCTATGAGGTCTTCACAGGTGACATCAGTGGCCAAGAATCCTTCCTTGGCCTATAGTTTGCTAAAGGGAGTTGTGATCACCATTGATCACCCCAAAAAGTTGTCTTACAAGCATCTTTCATGCTATGTCTCTAAGTCGTTTTCCCTAGTAAATTAAAAACTCTTATGTTATTCTCCAAGGTTGTTGGATACCTTTTTTGTGTTCTTGATATGCGTATTGTTCGTTTATTTGCAGTTTGTGGCAGATTTTGTTTCCATTTTGGAAAGCCCCTTTGATCAGTCCAAGAAAAATTACGATCTAAAAGTATCTTTTCAGAAGTACCAGGAAGCTCTAGCCTTTACCAAGAAGGATTATGATGATGAGAAGAAGTCCACCAGTGACGCTATGAGTGCATGATAAGTACCCAAAAGTGTCTATTTTATACCCCGAATAGATGCATTTTAGTCACTCGTTTTAATTAAAATTGGTCTTATGTTCGTATTTTATTATTTTGCAGGTCAATACGCAGTTGCGGTACAAATAATGCTAAATTATTATAATTGCGACACAATAGCGGTCAAAAGCATGCATCGAAGAAATCAAAGAGACCGGTTTCGATGCCCCGAACCAGTCCCGTAACCTTAACCTAGTCCAGACCGAGCCCAGTCCATACCCCGAGCTCGTTGTGTGTTGAGTTTATACCTCTATTATTTTTCTAGATTTTTATTTTGAGTCGTTTTATTTTTAGGGATTATTTTAGATTTAGTTAGAATTTTCTAGAATTTATTTTCTATTTTTCTATTTCTTTATTTTGATTTTTAGTAGTTTTTAGTTTTCATTTTATTTTATTTTATTAGGTTTAGTTTTTAGGATTTCATTTATTTTTATTTTTATAAATTTTACATTTTTAGGATTTTAGTTTTTAGTTTAATAGATTTTTATTTATTTTTAGTTTCATTTTTTTTATTTGAGTCTTTATTTTATTTTTAGAGTAGTACTTTATTTTTAGATTTTTAGTTTTGTTAGTTTTATATTTTTTTAATTGTGTTATTTTTAGGGTCACAACTTAAACACACACATTAAACTCACTCGCACTCTAAATGTCATACACATTCTTACACCTAAACTCCCATACTCACTCACACCACTACCCGCTACACCCTCACCATACACACAACAAACCCTCTCCCATCTTCTTCCCCAACAACTCTACCACTCTCTCTACTCCACCATTAACACACCCAATCCCCCACCTTTCTTCTACCTTCCAACATTCACACTCTCACTCACCACCATAGCCAAACCACAACCCGAATCCACCAATCAACCACCTCCTATCTGCGACCATAACCCAACACCACAAATCATATACCCACTCACCCGGATCGCTACCTTGCACCTGACCTCAAAACTCGACCCCATCTTATGTCCAACAATACCTCCTTAAAACCCACTTCGGCCAACCATCTTCAAAACGGATCTCTCAACCCCCATACCTGCTGCTCCTGCGCGACCACTTCCAACCCGCAACCCGGACCCAACCCAGCTGCAATTTCGACTTCAACCGGTTATACCCGAATATAAAACCCATCACCAAACCCGAGTTTGTCCCTACCCCCGATCCGGACCCCCGACTCGACCCAGCCACCTACCCACCTGCGACCTCCAAAACCGGAACTAACAAACTCCAACCCGACCTCCTCCTAGCAAAACCCGATCGCAACCCCGAATCCCCCAAAACTCGAACCAACCCAACTCCACTGCCATAGCCACAATACCCGGAACCTGTACCCACCTGCCAAGCTTCCAAAAGAAAAAAAATGGTCACGTACGTGTCCTTTTATTCAATTAGCTTTGACATAGCCAAACTTAAATCCCAAGAAAATCTCTCCAACAAAAAAAATCGTGGGACTCTAAAATGGAGATGGCAAGTCAATTTAAAAGGAGACTCAAATATACAACAAAAAATAGAGACGCATAGAGGAAAAAAAGTGTGTATATTATGTACAGTTTACGATCATAAAAAAAATTCAGAAAAATACAAAAAAATTAGTTTAGCTTTAGAATAATTTTTAGGTTTAGTTTTTAGATTTCTTTTTGTAATCAAGTGCTGAAAATTATGAAAAAGTTGAATGCATGTCAAGAGGCATTTCAAGACAAATTTATGGAAAAAATTGCGTATTTTATTTCTACATTCTCTTTTCAATTTATTTTCTTCTTGACATATTATTTATAGAGAATTAAGGAAAATGTTATCTTCCTTCCTATATTTGGATTTTTAGGACAGTGCTTTTCAAGTTTATAAATTTAGTCCATGTGGTACAATAGCATTTATAAATCTAGTCCCTGTGGTACAATAGCATTTATTTTTTTGGTCCGCGCCAGCGACACTATTTTTCACCATTTTTCATTGTGTTTTTAGTACAGAGACTAAATTTATAAAATTATTAGGAGTGTCCTATTTTTATACACTTTGGGCATTACAAGGACCTTTTCCCAAAACTCCCTATTATTTATTGTTGTTTATACACACATGAGAATGTTTGGCTAAACACCCCGTTCAAGGGGTGGGATGCACTGCAAATGATGTTAGTTTAATTAATCAATTTCATTAATGCTATAATTCTAGAAAAATTATTTTTAACTGTCACCAATTAATTTATGCAACGAGAGTTAGTAAATTAATTGAACAAATTAATGTTTGAATTTAGGAATCGAACTAGAGATATTTTTTTCTGAAATTTGAATATTAATTCGGTGTTGGAATTTGAGGATTGATACAATTTTCGTTAAATTGATCCTAGCAGGTAATTTTTTGAAAATAGTATAATTCCTAATTTTTCATTGTGTGACATTTTTAAATTAATTTTCTGAAAAAGATTTTATTAAATTTATAATTTTAACGAGAGTTAGATTATCGATTTAATATTATCTCAAAATATTTCAAATTAATAAATTGAGAAATTAAAATAATTGATTATGCGGTGTAATCCCATCTCTTGACCTTCTCACATTATTTCACACTCGGTTGCACATTTTTTTATTATATAGTCATTTCGTAATTTTTGCATTAGTTAAATTTTTGTATTTATTGGGGTGCATTTTGACACCATATTATTTTTGTAATAATTATTCGTTAAAAAAAAAGAGCGAAAAGAAAAATCGGACAAGGTATAGAGAGGGCGTCGACGGTGAGGATTTATAAGCCTTTATACTTTGGTTCGGTAGGACTCCCGGGGATGACTGAGATAGGCGAGATCTCACCCCGATCGACTCAACTCGGTCTTCACCCCACGTGTGTAAAAATCGTGGGAGGTACATTTCTTTATCCCTCGTGAATCTCCTGTTAGGGAGTTCAATTTTTGTGTGCTTATTTGCTCCTGTGTGCTTTTCATTTTTGCATCGCACTTAAATTGAATGGCTTGATGAATTAATTTACCTAAGACCTAGACCCGGTCATTCCAACGAGAAGGGATTTCATCACCCGACTCACTCACTTATCCATTGTGTGCTACCCTAGTTGTCATTAAATTTAAAATCAATCGACTAGCTAGCCTCGTAGGAACACATTTTTGCAAAGAGGCGATCACAAAGGTAAATTCCGTGATTTTTGTCGCCCGCTGACTTAATTAAAATTTGACTACCCCTTTTACTAATTTTGAAGATAATAATTGGCTACGTACTCGTTAGGATTTTTTCTTGACTCGTGTGTGTCCAATTCAATTCTTTAAGTAGTTGATTTTAGTTCGTTCGTCCAAATCAAGCGTCCATTTTCCCCCTTTTCCGAAAAATCCCAAAAAAATTTCTTTTTTAAAAAAAAATCCTAAAATCTCAAAAAGATTTTTAATTTCCATATTCCAAATGCCAAAAAGATTTTCCTTTTCTTATTTTCAAAAATCACAAAAAGATTTTCTTTTAAAAAATATTTAAAAATCCAAAATATTCCTCTCATCATGGCCGAAGAATGTCCCTTACGGGAATACTTTCGCTATTACCCTTTCTCTCGTAACATGTTTGACGTTTAGCCCGAGTCGAACCTCTATTCATTAATTCATGGATTTAACTCTCAAACGCCCACTGTTGATACTCGTGTGTCATCCACGCACACATCTCCTACTCCACCGCCTCCGATGACGAGTGTAAACCCATCCCATGCTTCGTCGTGCACACACTGATTTCTTATTGATCACTTGTCCCATGAGTATCCATTTATATTCTTTCCATCTGAATCCACCTTGGAACATGTGTATCCATATGACACTGTTTCTGAACCACCCTCGACGTATTCTCATGACATATCCAATGTCGAGGGTATGATTACCCAAGCTATTCATGGCGGCCTGATCACCCTTCCATGCAATATGAATCCCAACTCCATGCTATAGATCCTTACGGTTTCCAACAGTCGTCATCTCCACCTCGTGCACCTCATACCTATCAGTCCCCTTCATATGCTCCTCATGCTGACCATACTTTTGTCCCTCGCGGAGATGCTTCTCCCGTGAATGCTGTGCTTGACCCTGCTCCACACACTTCCAATGAGTATTCTCCCTATCATGGTGTCTATAGTGAGTTGTGTCCACCTCAACGACCATCGCCACTCACCAACACTTCACCGCCACCATGCCCATCCACTCCCGAAAGTCTCTTGCAACAGTTTTCTGAGACTCTTCAATCTCAAAATGAATCCCTTCAAAGGCTTGCACAAAGATTAAATGAATTTGAGTGTACAAACGAGTCAGATTTCACTCCAAGTCAACCCATTATTGCACCCGTATGGGACGATGATTTGTCGTCTTGTGCCATTGATTTTGAGTGTGACCACCTTATTATCCTGATAATCTCGAAGCTGAGACCACTCCGTGGTCCGGGATCCAAATTGCCAATTGTGTTGACCTTTCCACTGATTGTGCAACTGATCCCACACTTCCCTACCCTCTCGAACCCACCATTAAGGTTCGCCTTTACGCTTCCACTTAATCCATAATTATGCCCGAGCTTACACATTTTGATCCTTCCCTGTATGTTCCTGCGAAGCCCATTATTTATAGGTTAGCTCCGGTTGCGAGTGCTTCCCATTATCCTGAGATTGACTCCGACATGGTTTCTGCATCTTCGAATATGAATCATGTCGCACCACGCTTAGCTCACTTTGAGTCATATATTAATGTTGATTCTTCTATCTCGTATTTGGATGATTCGTTAGATTTTTCCACCACCACGAATGGTGATGCATTGGTAGAGAAGTTGACCAATCCATCACTTGATACCACACTCCCTATTTAGGAGGACCTTGAGGACCCTCATAGTAAGTGTGTGTCCCATACTCGTGAGTTGGATCATCTTCCCCCACCCTTTACCCCACCCGATCCACCCAATGTCCCTTCCACCCACCACATTGTTTGGGCCGTGTTATTACACCTCACCTGTTCCCATCTACGTATTTAGGTCCTCACCTACATCCATCCTCCACCCTAGTACTCCACGATCATATTTGTGCATTTTTCATCAACACCTCTATCTATGAGAGTATTTGTGCTACTTTAATCTTTCGTGACACCGAGCTTGTTACTTTATGCACACCACTTCCTTGTGGTGTTGATTTTTTCCATCTACAGCTCCCTGGCGTGTCACTGCGCGACCATTATCACCATCCATTATAGAACGGTCGTGCACTTTCTCCGAGGACCACCCCATTATTATTGCCAAACCTTTTTGCCTCCCTATCCAATTGGAGCACCATTCTTATAGGGCCCTTGTTTCCCTCACATTTACGCTCAATAAGGCCCGTGACCGATGCCTGTTCTCCCTATCCCTTACCGTTCTTCCATATACCTTCGTACCCACCCACCCATGGTCCACCGATGTTTTTCATCGTGTGCTGCACTTTACTATACAAGTGCATTGACCTATTTTATCCTTTGTCCAATAAGACTGACGCTTCAGTCTTGTTTGGGGTGATTCTCATCACCCCATTTTTCTGCCACCCACACTTTCACAGATCTTATCTTTAGCGTGAGAACGGTTCGGTCTGGATGAAGATGTTAAACTTAGCGCTACTGGGAGGCAACCCGTTGTATCTTATTTCTGAGTATGAGTCTTATCCTGTTTGGGGGTGGTGTTTCACACCACCCAATGGTTTTCACATGGTTTCTAGACTTGTACATATTTTTGTATCACATATATTCTTCAGGTTTCATTTATACTCGATCTTACGGTACATTTTCATCAGCGGTTTATTATGGTAATATATTCCCTCCCATGTGCCTTTTATTTTTACATATGGTTTTAAACATCGAGGAAGATGTTCTCTTTTATTTGGGGGTGGGAAATTTATCAAAATCGTACCTCTTTTGAAATTTTTTATAAACAAGTAATTTTAAACATTTTGTGCAGTTAAATTTAAATTTTTATGATATGAATTGTCTATCATCCCGGTTTTAGAATCTCGGAATACCTGTGTTTGAACCAAACATTATGCTTTTAACCTTAAATTAATTAATACCTCTTAAAGCGTACTTGCACCATGAATTCCTAAACTCGGCAATTTTCACTATCACGTTTACAATCAAAAGTTGAAGAGTAACTATATTATCAAGAGAGCCTTAAAAGATCACTAGTGGCGACTTAAACCCGTGAGATTTGAACTTTTCACCTTTTTGAGGGTTTTTACGTATCTCTGAGTCACGAGTTGACTCAACTTTCTTTGGGTACCATATTTAGTCGTTGCATGGTCTCATCAGTTTTTCAAATTTGGCTTAATCACTGAGAATGATATTACTTTCGAGTTGTAAGAAACATGTGTCTTGCAGTTTGTCCCGGGCACTAAACCTATTTTTCTATACACTCATCTCTTTCCCTATCACATTATCATTCACCCATTATCATTTTCCATATTACCCTCATCCATATGTCCCAAATACCATCCATCATTGCCATCGTTTTTAAGAAAAAGATTGTTTGAAATTTTCCATGTAAATTGTATTCATTATTGTTATGAAAAGAAAAAAAAATGCATCGCAATAGAAAAGAAAAAGAAAAGAAAAAATAGAAAAGATGAAAAAGAAAGCATGCGATCATAAATTCAAAAAAATGAAGACATTAGTTATTCGAAGTGTGTCAAAACACTTACATCATATCATCCATATTCTTCATTTCCCCTTATATAAATACCATTTTTACCCTTGGTAAGTGTTCGGGCAAACGACAAGACTATATGGTGAATAACGAAATTCTCAACATAAGTGGTTAGCATTCCTTCAAGAGATCTGATTTTTTTTCATGTATCTGTCCTTTTTTATAAAGTGTGTGAGACATTTGAACTTATTTACATTTACTCACCTCCTCACACACTAGAGAGATACACTTACCCAATTCTCAGAGAGTTCGATTCAGATATATATATCTAGTGAGAATTGAAGTCAAAGCTTTGATTCTATAAAGTCGATCTAAGAATTACTCTAATGACACTTAAGATTGTTTTACATTAACACATGCTGAGTTTTAGGAAGGATTACGCTTTTTGGTATTAAGTAATTTTATATCTTATTTTGATAATTGAATACGGTGTTCCTTGATGTCCTTTTAAAGTTGGGTTGTATAGCGTTTCATCATCTACTCAGATATTGCATTTAAATAATTTCTTAAATTTTGTGGGTACATTCGCTCCAAACCCTCACGAGACACCACTCGTCCTGTAGGGCAACCTATAGGTTTAACGGCTTGTTGCACATGCTAAGTGCAATCGCCAATGCCTGCGAAAGTGGCTCACTTTTGGTTACTTATCTCTATTTTCTCTCTAATTTTTCCTCTAGGACTAGCAATATTATGTTTGGGGGTAGTGTGATAAGCACCCAAAAGTGTCTATTTTATACCCCGAATAGATGCATTTTAGTCACTTGTTTTAATTAAAATTGGCCTAATGTTCGTATTTTATTATTTTCCTCGTCAATACGCAGTTGCGGTACAAATAACGCTAAATTAGTATAATTGCGACACAATAGCTGTCAAAAGCATGTATCGAAGAAATCAAAGAGACCGCGAAGCCAGAAGTCCATTTCTGAGCCTGCCCGAAGAATTTCGATGCCTCGAACCAGTCTCGTAACCTTAACCTAGTCCAGACCGAGCCCAGTCCATACCCCGAGCCCGTTGTGTGTTGAGCTTGTACCTCTATTATTTTTCTAGATTTTTATTTTGAGTCGTTTTAATTTTAGGAATTATTTTAGATTTTATTAGAATTTTCTAGGATTATTTTTCTATTTTTCTGTTTCTTCATTTTGATTTTTATTAGTTTTTAGTTTTGTTTTTATTTTATTTTATTAGGATTAGTTTTTAGGATTTCATTTATTTTTATTTTTTTATATTCTACATTTTTAGGATTTTAGTTTTTAGTTTAATAGATTTTTATTTGTTTTCAGTTTCATTTTTTTTACTTGAGTCTTTATTTTATTTTTAGAGTAGTATATTATTTTTAGATTTTTAGTTTTGTTAGTTTTATATTTTTTTAGTTGTGTTATTTTTAAGGTCACAACTTAAATACACACATTAAACCCACTCACACTCTAAATGTCATACACACTCTTACACCTAAACTCCCATACTCACTCACACCACTACCTCCATACACCCTCACCACACACAACAAACCCTCTCCCATCTTCTTCCCTAATAACTCTACCATCCTCTTTCCTCCACCATTAACACACCCAATCCCCCACCTTTATTCTACCTTCCAACACGCACACTCTCACTAACTACCAGAGCCAACCACCACCTGAATCCACCAATCAACCACCTCCTATCTGCAACCAAAACCCAACACCACAAACCGGATACTCACTAAACCGGATCGCTACCTTGCACCTGACCTCAAAACCCGACCCCATCTTATGTCCAACATGATACCTACTGAAAACCCACTTCGTCCAGCTATCTTCAGGCCGGATCTTTCAACCCCCATACCCGCTGCTCTTGCGCGACCACTTCGAACTCGCAACCCGAAGCCAACCCAGCTGCAATTTTGACGCTAGTCAGTTATACCCAAATATGAAACCCACCACCAAAACCGATTTCGTCCCTGCCCCCGAACCCGGACCCGCGACTCGACCCAGCCACCTACCCACCTGCGACCTCCAAAATCGAAACCAACAAACTCAAACCCGACCTAACCTAGAATCCCCCAAAACTCGGACCAACCCAACTCCGCTGCCATAGCGATAATACCCGAAACTTGTACCCACCTGCCAAGCTTCCAGAAAAAAAATGGTCATGTACATATCCTTTTATTCAATTAGCTTTGACACAGCTTGATTAGGCATAAATTCTTCCAAATTTATCCCTTTAATTTAGTTACTTTTAGCACCTCGAACAACGTAATCGAATTGACTTTATAACATAATCTTGCTACTGACTTATTCTAACGAGTACACTGAGTTTCTGGTATTTCGTACTAATTTTGCAGGTATTTGATGTCAATTAAAGAAAGAAAGAAAGAAACCGGAAGAAGCGAGAAGGAAAAGAAGGAAAGTCAAAAGGGCAAAATTGTAATTTCTACTCAGAATTCGAATGAGACATCTAAAAAGAAGTTGAAGACCCTTCAATTATGAGTACATAGGAAGAAATGACACCTCAATCGGAGTCCCGATGTGAAATTTATGATCAGTCAAAGTTTAAAGAAAAAGTCAAAGGAAGCCCGGACCGATCCGGGCTGGACCGATCCGCAATGTCAAATTCCAGAGAACCCCGGACCGAAGATGGATCGAAGCTGATAGAAAACAAACGAACCGATCCGCACCGAATTGATCCACCCTAAAATTCAAAAGAATCGATCTGGATTCCAGCCAGACCGAACCGCAGGAGGACCGGACCGGTCCGACTATCGAATTTTAATTTTCTAATCTTCCTCTAATGGAGAGTCCTAGTGCAACTAAAACTCCTGAAGTTTTGTAGGGTATAAAAACCCATTTTATTATCATTCTTGGTATGGAGAATTTAGTTAATTTTTCCATTCTTTCTGAAAAAACCCTAGTTTGAAGATTGATTACAAATTTAATTACAAGATTGAAGATTGTTCAGAATTCTGTGGTTACAAGTAATTTCAATTATTGCTTTTAGTGCTTTGGTAATATTAGTAGTTAATTTCTTCTGTCCAATCTCCTTTCTACATCATTCTACAATTCTTCCTTAGTTTAATCATGCTTTTTTACAATTCAAAAATTATTTTCATTAGTTTTAACATGTTAGGCTAGATTTTCTAAGGTCGGGATACATGAACCCAACCTGATGTGATAATTGCATGTGTACAAAATTACTCCTCTAAATTTAATGGTTTGATTACGACCGTATTGCGTAGGAACACGACAATTTTAGATCTTTGTATCTCGTTTGCTTTAGGGTAACCGGGATGCTTTAGAATGTAATTCGAGTGTAACTATCACAATACCGATTTACTCGTCCTCTGATTAAGTATGGTGCGGGATTGACCCTCATATACGTAATGCTTGGGAGTACTAAATTTTGGGTCTAATTAATCATTTAAATTTACGACTAGTTTTATATCTGCAATACACTAGGGTTGGAGGATTGTATTCCCGTCCTGTTTTCTTCATCATATAGTTCAAGTTTTAGTTCAATCATCATCAGTAATTTATGTAATTTAGAGTAATTGCATGTCATTCATTCATTAGTTCATTAGTTAATTATTTCAAAATTGCATTTAGTTGTAGCCAATTCCCAAAACAATCATCTTTTCCTTTTTCTTTAGAGTCAGAGTTAGGATTTCCTTATCTATCCAACGTCGTCACAACTCTGTCATCCTATTTCCCTGTGGATACGATCCCGACTTATCGTGTTTATTACTAACGCGACAGGCTTGCACTTGATCCTAGAGAGTATGCACTTCTGAGACACATTCTTAGTCGCGTCAAGTTTTTGGCGCCGTTGCTGGGGAATTAGGTAGACTTAGGATTAGATCGAGTCAATCTAAAACTTTGACTAAAAATTTTCAAAAATCCAAAAACATAAAAATAATTTCAAAAGGCACAAAAAGATTCATCATCATATCTCATAAGTTATTAATGCAAAATTCTGAACTCACTCCAACTCCCCATAACACTCCAACCCACATTCATGAAAACTCGATTGTTAAGTACGATCCTGATAGCCCTCACACTCCTAACGCTCCACAGTTCTGGGTTCCACCTCCCACACCGTCACACTCAATCTCAAATAACATGCCATTTTCCTTCTTAGGACACACTTCAGAGCTCACTCCAAGTATACCAAGTGAGGATACCGAATCTTTGAGAGAGAGAGACATGTCACAAAACGGTAGTGCAGCTACCGACGAGGGAGAGGCTCCGTATCGCCCTTTGAGAGACGTCTTATATCCCGAGTGCACTGTCACTCCGGGATGCATTTTACTCCCGTACAATGCTGAGAAATTTCGCTTCAGAAATGGGATAATCCAGATACTTCCCACTTACTATGGACTGGATTCAGAAAATCCATATGCCCACATTATGGAATTTAAGGAGGCGTGCGAGACGCTCAGTGATCAAACTTGCACAAAAGATGTGCTCCGCCTCAAACTCTTCTCATTCTCGCTAAAGGATAAGGCTAAGACCTGGCTATGGTCTTTACCTCCAAACTCGATTTCATCATGAAACGATCTACAATCCAAATTTTTCAAGAAGTTATTTCCTCCACATCGAACGAATTCCATCAAGGCTCAAATTCAAACATTTCGAAAATTAGAAAATGAGTCATTTGAACGATGCTACGATCATTTTAATGAGTTAATTGCCTCGTGTCCCCATCATGGTTTTGATAAAATGCAAATCATTTCCTTTATCCATAATGGGCTGAATATTAATTCCAAGCAACTTGTTGAAACCATGGGTAGTGGTCCGTTTGTCGACTTAGACGCCCACGATGCTGAGCTTCACCTGAGGTATGTCGCTGAGACTACCCAATACTGGGATACATCTGACCCTAATGCTCAAAATAGAAATCGTCAAGTGACCACCACTCCATCGGCGTCCAGCCTACTTCATGTAGAAAGGAATTCTATAGCGGGCAGTCGACTCGATCTGCTTGAGAAAGGACTGCGAGACCTACGTGAGGAATGTGGAAGAGGACCAACTGGATCCATCCCAAACCCCGTCGAGAAGGTGTGTGCAATTTGTGAGGCGGGTCATTTAACTGAGGAATGACCGACTATACCCGCCTACAAAGTGATTCTTCAAGAGCAAGTCAATGGCATAGGAGGATTTAAGGGTAATTTTGATGCCCCGCACAGGAATTCTTACAACCCTTCATGGAAAAACCACCTTGGTTTTAGCTATGGGCAACAACATGCTGCGATGAATCCTAATTCACATGTTGCCCCTCCTCTACCATCGCACTTTTAACAAGCTCCACAAATGCAAGAACATGTACAAGCACCACCACCTCAAGGAGCATACATCCCTCCACCGCGGAGAAGTCTCGAGGATACGATCAACCACTTTATCAATATCCAGACTGCAACTAATGCTAGGCATGAGCGCATGATGAACGACATGAATGCGAATATCTCACAGTTGCAATCATCGTTGAGTATCCAAGAGAAGGGCAAGTTACCTGCCCAGGGCCAAAGACCACCGTAAGATCAAACTAGTGTTAGCTCCACCTCGACAGAACATCAGGAGCAATGTCAATCTGTGATCACTCTTCGTAGTGGGAGAGTCGTTTATTTATCACCTCCCCCACACGATGCAACCAAAGACAGGAGATTTCGCCCAGTAAAAGTGGGGTCATTACATATGCAATGATGCGTATGAGAATGCTAAAATCTCCAAAGAAAGGATGAAACTCGCTCACGATAGCATCATTCGATGCAAAGAGTTTCTTCCCGGGCAAAAAGTGCTTCTCTATAACTCTCAGCTTCATCTCTTTCCGGGCAAGTTGCGGTCAAGATGGTCTGGCTCGTTCGTTATGAAGAATGTTTTCCCTCACGGAGCTGTTGAGTTAGACGATTTAAAAGGGGGAAATACATTCAAAGTAAATGGGCAACGCCTAAAGCCATATCTAGAGGCGTGTGTGGAAGAAGTCGACATCGTTTGGTTGTCGGACCCCATTTATGGAATAGAGTGAGCTGCTATACTGAGGTCGTCGCACCCCCGATGCTTACAGGTTGAACTCTTGTGTATAGTAGATGAGATTCGTGTGACTAGTGAGAGTTCTTAGGATTAGGGTACAATAAGGTGAGAGCATTCACATGTTTTGAGAAATTGAGAGTTGCGTTGACCATAGACATCAAAAATTAAAGGACCGGACCGGTCCGATCCCCAGTCGGATCGGTCCGCTATCTACAAAAATGGATTTCCCCTATTCCCTAGGTGCACCCCCCTTCTCCCCAATCCCTTCCCTTCCCTCCCAATTCGTTTTCCTATAACCGACCCTTCAATTTCCCGCTCAAATACGCTCCCCCTTTCCCTCCAAACCCTTTCCCTCCATTTCCCAAACCCTACCCACCCCTCCCCTATAAATACCCACCCATAGCCTCCACTTTTCTTCGCATCTTCAACCACCTCACTCCTCTCTTCTCCCTCCCTAATTTTCCAGCAAACTCTCCCTGTTATCATGGCCCAATGCCCCGCCCCCGTCAAATACGACTCCATCGAAATCCTCCCCTCCGGCCATGGTGAATTCCGTTCCTGCCAAAAGGAGCGATGGTGCAATCGGTTCTTTAGTCCAGATCACAAACTCCACATGGAGCGCACTGTCCAATGGTCAGGTCTGCCCAATTCCATCACCGCCCTCTTCATGCCTAGGGGTTGGTGCCGATTCTTTAATCAACCGTATGAGGTGGTTTGAGCAGCCGAGGTCCGATCTTTCTATGGCTCCCTTGTTCGAACGGGATAATTCGAATCTCAAGCATATGTTGATGGTACCGTCATCCCTTTTTTGTTGGCCCTTGTCATGGATAAGTTGGCCGAATACGACATTCCCGATGTTCAAGATTTCACCTACCCAAGGAATGTCGCACCGGTCGCTAAAGAACTGATTATGGAGCGCATTGCCCCTGATGTTGCATGGAGTGGTAAAACTGTCGTTGTTGGTCGTCTTAATGAGAAAGCATGCCTCACCTTCCAAATAGTGTGTGCAAACATTTTGCAAATGTTCAACGATTCAACGATGCATCCTCGTCAGGCCACATTGACCTACCACCTCTTCGATCCTAACACTCCCATTAACCTGGCTCGCACCCTTTACGCCGACATCCTCATCGCAGCCATGGATGAGAAAGGTGTAGCACCACTTACATATGCACGTTTGATTACCTCCATCCTCAAGGACGCTGGCATTGAGGCCTCGCTTGATCGTACTCACCTTCCCGATCCTTTTGGACAGGGAACACGCACGCGAAGCACCAAACAGCTAACCATCCTCCGGGCGAGGTGGGGAAGTGATGATGAGGACGATGCTGCCTCGAGTGAGGACGATGAAGAGGAAGAAGAAGAAGAAGAAGAAGAGGAAGAAGCAGATGCTGATATAGAGATGGGTGATGTAGGAGCGGATAGAGAGTCAGCCGAAGAGTAAGACGACCCTGATTTTGAATGGGCGGGTACAGACCTCACTAACCGTATGTCGGACCTTGAGACGAGATTCAACAGCTTTTTGACCGACTACCATCGCGATACAAGCCTAATGTTTCATTTCCAAGTAGATTTGTATCGACGCCAAGGGGATCCCAACGAGCCATTGCCATCCTACTTCTATGACCCTTATGGCCCCGATGCGCCCAACTCTTCCCAACCACCACCCCAGTGAAGTTATGGTTGTTTGCGACAGTTTTTAATTATTTTCCTTGTCCACATGTTGTATGCTCTTTGCTGTTGTTGTACCACTGTTCTGTTTTATAAAAATATGCATTTTCTTCATTTGTTTGTTTTATTTATCGCACTTCTTATTTTGCCTTGTTTAGATTTTAGTCATTTTTTCTTGAGGACAATGCAAAAGTCTAAGTTAGGGGGGGTCACAAGTGCGTATTTCTAAAACTTCACAAATTTTCAAAAATGCCCAGAAATTTCAAAAAAATCATAAAATTTTGAAAAACCCAAAAATATTTTTGTTCAAAATAAATAAAAATTGGAATTCAAATTTTTCAAAAATATCATTAAAAGTCGGATTAAAGTCTCAAGTTGTAAAATTCAAAATACACAAAGCCGAAATTGACCAAAGATGGAAATTGAGCGAAAATTGATGACTTAATGAATAAGTGTGGTGATTAACAAACCCGGTGAGATTCGAGCCTTTCATCTTTGTGAAATTTATAAATCAATTCGAGTTAATTGTTAACTCAAAGTTCTTTTCAGCGCCTAAAAAGTCGTCATGGATCTCAATCCTTTCATTTTGATCGGTTATGGAAAACGTGTGTGGTATTGCCTTAAAAAGCGCGCTATAAATCTCTAAACTTAATTAATCTCGAAACGCATATGGTAATGCAATTAGTATTTTAGAAAATGAAGTAAGCCCTCGTTTGTTACCCAAATATATTGGCCATAAAAAGTTGTGAAAAATTATCCCTTTCATAACTCGAATTGAGCCAAATAACAGTTATCCTTTTCGTTTGGCACCCCTAAAAACCCAAGGAGCCTGAAATTGCGAAAAGGGAATATTCAATAAAGTCCGAAAAGTGCATAAAAAGGGGCAACAAAAAAATAGATTTGCTCAACAAAAATAGCAAGAAAAGAAAAGAAGTGAAAAAAACAGAAAAAATAGAGAAAAAGAAGAAAAAATGAGCAATATCCCAATAAAACACAAATGGACATCTTAAATGACTTTTCCAATTTCCACCTTCCCTACCATTTTCATTTCACCCAATATACCTTAAAACCCGAAAAAGTCCTAACCGAGTCCAAATTGCAAATTTAGTTACCGCGTGGAGAGCTAAGACACCAAAAGATAATAAAAAAGATCGAATGCGTGAATAAGAGGCAATGTTCCCGTTTTTAAAACCGTAATCCGTTGATGAGATCCTATCATTATAAAATTTTCGTCTTTCTACTTGTATGCGTGACTTTGCATCCATTACATTTACTCTTTTTATCACGCATACCGAGAGAATAGCCACATTTTGAGTGATTTGTTTGAGAGAGCATTCCATGAGAATTTGAAATCAAAACGAATTTTTGAGTAACTAACGTAATGATCAATCGGTGGAAATTGGCGGTTAAATTTTCGGCTTCGTACACACGCACTATGATTTGAGACTCTTGAACATGACTTGATGATGACTATTTTCTGGGAAAGTTTGAATTATACAATTTTTGTGTATTTTAAAAGTTCTTTGAGTTGAATTTTGTAGGTATATTCACTGCAAACCCTCACGAGACACAACTCGTCCTACTAGGGTAACCTAGGGGTTTAAAGGCTTGTTGCATATGCTAAATGCAATCGCTTGCCCGCGAAAAAGGTATTCTATCCCAAAAAAATGATTTTCAAGAGTTGAGCCTTGCTAGGATTCTTTTACATTGCTCGGGACGCGCAAAGTTGTAAGTTATTAGGCATAAATTCTTCCAAATTTATCCCTTTAATTTAGTTACTTTTAGCACCTCGAACAACGTAATCAATTTGACTTTATCTCATAATCTTGCTACTGACTTATTCTAACGAGTACATCGAGTTTCTGGTATTTCGTACTAATTTTGTAGGTATTTGATGTCAATTAAAGAAAGAAAGAAACCGGAAGAAGCGAGAAGGAAAATAAGAAAAGTTAAAAGGGAAAAATTATAATTTCTACCCAGAATTCGAATGAGGCGTCTCCTTCAATTACGAGTACATAGTAAGAAACGACACCTCAATCGGAGTCCCGGTGTGAAAGTTATGAGCAGTCAAAATTTGAAGAAAAAGTCAAAGGAAGCCCGGACCGATCCGCAATGTCAAATACCAGAGAACCCCGGACCGAAGATGGATCGAAGCTGATAAAAAATAAACGAATCGAACCGCACCGAATTGATCCGCCCAAGACTTAAAAGAACCGATCCGGATTCCAGCCAGACCGAATGGCAGGAGGACCGAACCGGTCCGATTGTCGAATTTTAATTTTCTAATCTTCCTCTAATGGAGAGTCCTAGTGAAACTAAAACTCCTAAAGTTTTGTAGGGTATAAAACCCCGTTTTATTATCATTCTTAGTAAGGAGAATTTAGTTAATTTTTCCATTCTTTCTCTGAAAACCCTAGTTTGAAGATTGATTACAAATTTAATTACAAGATTGAAGATTGTTCAGAATTATGTGGTTACAAGTAATTTCAATTGCTGCTTTTAGTGCTTTGGTAAGATTAGTAGTTAATTTCTTCTGTCCAATCTCCTTTATACATCATTCTACAATTCTTCCTTAGTTTAATCATGATTTTCTGCAATTCAAAAATTATTTTCATTAGTTTCAGCATGTTAGGCTAGGTTTTCTAAGGTCGGGATACACGAACCCAACCTGATGTGATAATTGCATGTGTACAAAATTAATCCTCTAAATTTAATGGTTTAATTACGACCGTATTGCGTAGGAACACGAAAATTGTAGATCTTTGGATCTCGTTTGCTTCAGGGTAACCGGGATGCTTTAGAATGCAATTCGAGTGTAACTATAACAATACCGATTTTTCTCGTACTCTAATTAAGTATGGTGCGGGCTTGAACCTCATATACGTAATGCTTGGGAGTACTAAATTATGGGTCTAATTAATCATTTAAATTTATGATTAGTTTTATATCTGCAACACACTAGGGTTAGGGGATTCTATTCCCGCCCTGTTTTCTTCATCATATAGTTCAAGTTTCAGTTCAATCATCATCAGTCATTTAGGTAATTTAGAGTAATTGAATGTCATTCCTTCATTAGTTCATTAGTTAATTTTTTCAAAATTGCATTTAGTTGTAGCCAATTCCCAAAACAATCATCTTTTCCTTTTTCTTTAGAGTCAGAGTTAGGATTTCCTTATCTATCCAACGTCGTCACAACTCTGTTGTCCTATTTCCCTGTGGATACGATCCCGACTTACCGGGTTTATTACTAACGCGACAGGCTTGCACTTGAGCCTAGAGAGTACGCACTTCTGAGACACATTCTTAGTCGCGTCAAGTTTAAACTTAAATCCCAAGAAAATCTCTCCAACAAAAAAATCTTGGGACTCTAAAATGGAGTTGGTAAGTCACTTTAAAAGCGGACTCGGAGATACAACAAAACATAGAGACGCATAAAGAAAAAAAAATGTGTATATTATGTACAGTTTAGGGTCATTAAAAAAAGTCGGAAAAATACAAAAAAAATAGTTTAGCTTTAGAATAATTTTTAGTTTTAGTTTTTAGTCTTCTTTTTGTAATCAAGTGCTGAACATTGTGAAGAAGTTGGACGCATGTCAAGGCGTATTTCAAGAAAAATTTATGGGAAAATTTTTCTACATTCTCTTTTCAATTTATTTCCTTCTTGACATATTATTTATTGTTATTTATGCACACATGAGAATGTTTGGCTAAACACCCTATTCAATGGGGTGGGATGCACTACGAATGATGCTAGTTTAATTAATCAATTTCATTAATGCTATAATTCTAGGAAATTTATTTTGTACTGTCACCAATTAATTTATGTAACGATAGTTGGTAAATTAATTGAACAAATTAATGTTTGAATTTAGGAATCGAACTAGAGATAGGTTTTTTCAAATTTTTAATATTAATTCGGTGTTGGAATTTAAGGATTGTTATTGTTTTCGTTAAATTGATCCTAGCGGCTAATTTTTCGAAAATAGTATAATTCCTAATTTTTCATTGTGTGACATTTTTAAATTAATTTTCTGAAAAAGATTTTATTAAATTTATAATTTTAACGAGAGTTAGATTATCGATTTAATATTATCTCGAAATATTTCAAATTAATAAATTGAGAAATTAAAATAATTGATTATGTGGTGTAATACCATCTCTTGACCTTCTCACATTATTTCACACTCGGTTGCACATTTTTTTTCATTATTTAGTCATTTCGTAATTTTAGCATTAGTTAATTTTTCCCTTGAAATTATTTTAAATAAAAAAACTTAAAAACTTAAAAAAATATATTTTCATAAAAAAATTGAATTGCAAGTTTTCACGTCACTTGTTTCACCATTGAAAGTTGGATTGATTCCCGTACTTACCGCACTACGAGTTATTTTTAGACAAGTTTTGTAGGTACTCAAGGGAATTTTGAGAGTGGCTTTTGAAGACAATGACCGCACGCAAAAAGCTTCTTATCAGTGCACTTAAGAATGATTGCGAACAGTCGAAGCTCGAAAGGACCAACTGAAGGCCAAACACGATCGTTTAACAAAGGAAGATGAAGACCCATCCTCGACAGGGAGGCAAGTCATGACAAAGGCTATACTAAGGACTTTAAGGATGCCCATTACTAGTTGTCCTTCATCCGAGAGTCTAACTTTAAGAAAGGTTAGGATGCTTCCTTGGCGAGGATGAATGTCCCTGCTGATTTAGGACTGTTTAGCGAGCACAATCCAGGTTTTCCACCAAAGGTTAACTAGTAGGCCACCACAGATGCCCCGATCGATTAGAGTGTTAATGTTGCTTCCAAGGGTAAGGCCCCGAAAAGTGAAGAGCAAGTGAAGAACAAAGGAACTTAGTCTAGGACTAATTATTCTCATATGGTCTTATATATTCCTTTTTATCTCTGTTTGTAAGGGCTTTGCCCACTTTTGGTGTTTTTAATAAAAAATCTTCTTTATTAATTGCAATATTGTCCAGACCCTTTGTTGAATATTTCTTCATCTTCTTCTTACTTTCTGTAGTCTGCAAATGTTATTGAGGATGTTCCTTCTTTCATTGTTAATATAGATGTCCCTCTTGGTTGGGATGTAAGTGCCCAGGCTAGCCGAGTATTTTTCTCTATTCATAAGGCCTTTAAGAAGATGACTGGTGCCTACAAAAACCACTCTGGCTTGATGGCTAAGATAAAAGATGATGTGATGGACTTAGGTGATGTAGGTACCTTCATGCAAGATAAGGTGAATTCCTTAAAGCCTAGCTAGCTGGGGCAACGAACATTAGAGATGTTGGGGAACTTTCCAAACTGAAAATGATAACATCAAAAAGAAACTCTCTGAAGCAGAGAATAGTAGCCGAAAAGCCCATGTTATGGTGATAGGACTTAGTCATGATATTGTGAAGCTGCGTTATCTTTTCAGAATAGGTCCTCGAGCAGTATGGTTGGCTGGTTATAAAGAAGGTTGGGTGGATTCCCTTGTTAGGATGGAGGAAGCAAAGAGTGTGGATTATAATCATGGTTGGTTGAACGCCTTAATAGTTTTAAAAATTCCCAAGGACTCCTAATTTTAGGATATGTACCAAGTTGATTGTCTGGCTTATTGTCATCCACCCTTTAGAAGTAAAGAGAGTTGAGTGGCTTTAGACATTGTTCCTCTTCATCTAGCCAAGAGTTATCTGTATTTTCACAAGAGTGATGACGATTTCTAACCAGATCTTAATGACAGTCGATGAAGAGCTATTGCCTCTGTTCTTGCTAATCAATGATAGCATGTTCATCCTTTTTATACTTTTTCCATTATATATAACCTGTGATTTTTATTATAACAAGTTGTCTATTTAATATCAATCTTTAGCATTTTTCCGTTCCATTATCCCCAACATGTGTTTTATTGTCTTATCTTATCTTTTAGGTTATGTTATCACACTATCTTAGGCTTAGAACATATAATGGGAAAAATGCACCTAGTCTAAAGGCCATCTAGATGTTCAAGATTTTATCCGACCAAAGTTGGGTTCATTCAATGCTTAAGGATCCCCCCTAGGTCTTTTATTTGCTTGAGATATTCATGAGGTCTTTGTGTTTTTTATGATAAAGACCTGGAAACCTTAGGTTTATTTGAAATTAACAAAATTCGTAATTGTAATTAAGCTAAGGTAATGTCGATCAACATTTCGATCGTTAATGTAAAATGTAAGCCTGTCATTTTAGAAACTGCTAAGCAATCGAATAACTTGGGCTTTTTATTAAATATATCAAATTGAAATGCGAACATCATAAGTTTTGAAATAAAAATTTACAAAAACTAACTTGCTAGAAATAAATTCAAAAGTAAAACTTCTTGATATTAGTTGCATTCCACGCACGAGCTATTTCTCTTCCCTTCATTATTTCCAAATGATAGGCTCCATACTAGTCGTCTCTGATCACCTTGAATCGTCCCTCCCAGTTAGGTCCTAACTTGTCATCCGAAGGTTTTTTAGCGTTGCCGAGGAGTTTTCTGAGTACATAATCTCTGATGTGGAATTTCCTCAAATTAACCCCCTTGTTTTACAACTTGGTTAACTGTTGTTGGTAAGGGGATATTTTTATCATGGTTTATTCCCTTGTTCTTCTTCAAGGTCAAGTTCAACGCTTGAAGCTTCATCATTCAAACCTTGCTTAGTAATGATGGATCTCATGGTTGGGAGACCAACTTCCAAAGGATTACAACTTCCATCCCATAAGTTAGAGCGAAGGGTGTTTCCCCAGTAGGTCTCCTTCGCGTAATGCGATATTCTAGAGAACGTGAGGAAGCTTATCCACACAAGATCCTTTTTCTCTTTCCATCCTTTTTTAATCCATCGAGCATTATTTTATTGGAAGCCTCTGCTTGACTAGTGCTTTGGGGGTAATCCACATAACTAAAATGGTTTTTGATTCCATGATCATCACAGAAACCTTGAAAAGGTCTTGTTTCAAACTATATTCCATTTTTTGCAATAATGGTCCTGGTACCCCAAAGTGCGTTATGATGCTCCTCCGGATGAATCTAATTATATCAGTGTCTCTGATGTTCGTCGGTTGTTCTTCTTCAATCCACTTTGTGAAATAATCTATGCTGATTAGTACGTACTTGTGATTTCCTAGTACAGTTAGGAGTGTCCTTACAATATCTAGTCCCCATTATGTGAATGGCCATGGACCAGTTAGAGAATTTAGGTCATTGGCTGGTTGAGGAAGCATGAAGAGAACTTTTGGCACTTTTCACACTTCTAAGCATAAGTATTTGCATCTTTTTGTATATATAACCACCATTAGCCTTCTTTTATTGCTCATAAAGTAATAAACCTTCCTACTACGTGGCTCCCATATATCCCATTGTGTAGCTCATAGAGAAATTTATCGATATCTTTTGTATGCACGCATTGAAGGTAAGGGCCTATGAAGAATCTTCTGTAGAGTTTTTCCTCATGTCCAAGATAGAATCTTGCAGTATTTACCCTGACTTGATAAGCTTGTTTTTTATCGATCGACATGGTATCATTCTATAGATAATCAATTACTAAATCCATCCAGCTCAGATCTTTTTCTATAGAGAGAACATGTTCAGAGACTAATATCTTCATGATGCTATGCTTGTCAAGGAATTCCACTTTAATTATTATCCTTATATTTTAGTCCACTACTGAGCTTAGGGATGCTACGGCATCGGCTTGACTATTATTCCCCCTTAGGGAATTGATTAATGTGGACTTTCTCAAATTTTGATATCAAATCGCGAGCCACCTATAGGTATGCCTCCATCCTTTCATCCTTGGCGTATAAGTATTTAGTAACTTGGTTGGACACCAGCATTGAATCGCATTACACTTCAAGGTGAATTTCCCCTATCAAGTGAGCCTCATGTAGTTTATCTATGTGGGCTTTGTACTCAGCATTATTATTGGAGGCTTCAAAGCCCAACTTGATCTCTTTATCGATCATGGCATTCTATGGTGTTATGAGAACAATCCTTACTCCATCCTCTTTAGAGTTCGAGGCACCATACACATACAATATTCATTACCTAGATTGATCAAGCCCGTGATCTTTTAATTGCTCGGCCACTTGGTGGACAGTGGGGACTTCTTCTCCAACAAGTTCAGCTTTGAAATCACCCAACACCTTCCTCTTGATTGATTTCCTTATCTAATAGAGTATATCGAATCTCCCGAGTTCAATTGACCATTTGGACATGTTTTCGAATAGGTAAGCCTTTCGCAAACATCTTTGATAGGGAAGGATATGATAACTGCGATGGAATGAGCCTTAATGTAATGTTTTAACTTTTGGGATGTGATTACCAACAAGTAGGACAACTTCTCTATAAGAAGGTAGCGATATTTGGTGTCAAAAAGTGTTTGGTGACATGGTAAATGGGGAACTATCTTCCTTCTTTCTCAAAACCAATGCTAAACTAACTGAATGGCTTGAGACTTTTAGGTAGAGGGCTTGGATAAGACTTGATTTCTTCCCAGGATTTTGAGCATTTGTCATTCCAAGAGAGGTCTTTTTTGTTCCTCAACAATTGAAAGATAGGTTGGCATTGCTCAGAAGACTTGGAGATGAAATGAATCAACACAAAGTTGGTGGAAAGTGACTCAGGGATCAATCCCTGGCATGTCATATGGGTCCCATGTGAAAACATCTAGGTTCTTCTTCAGAAAAGAAATTAGTTCCTTCCTTTCTTGGTCAAACAATGTGGTGCCAATTAGAAACCTCCTCTTTGGTTGGCTCTCATCAAAATCTACCTCCTCCAGTTTTTATCTATGGGGACAACTCTAGTCCCCTCGGCCCCTGGTCTGCCATGCTTTAGTTGTTATTTAGATGGAATGGCTCTGTCTTGATATGTTTTGGGGATGAATTCCTTTTCTTTCTTATTTTCTTTCCTAGGCCTCATGGCAATGATGTAGCTCTTTCGAGTAGCAGCTTAGTCGTCTATGATCTCCATTATTCCCCACTATGTGATGCATTTGATTTTTTGATGGTAGGTTGATGGAACTTCCCTCATAGCGTGCAGTCACCCTCTCCCTAGGATGGTGTTGTAGGGCGAGTCAATGTCCACCACCAAAAACTCAATGAGTTTAGAGATATTCTCTCCCTCATACGCAAGACTATCTTTTCTAAGAGCATCGTCATCTTTTCGAAGAAGTTAACCAGTGGGACGGTCGCTCGTCCAGATCCGTTATCTTAAATTTGAGCTTATAAAAAATCTCTAGGTACATTACTTCAGAAGAAGTTCCAATATTCACTAGTAGCTTATCCACATCCCAATTTGTAATCATTATAGTGATTACTAGCTCATCATGGTGTGGGGTTCTTACCCCAATCAAATCATCCTCTATGAACACTATGTGCTTCTTGTAATCCACATCTTCTAATCATCGACGTTTGATAGCTTAGCTTTTAGTCTATTTGGAAGGCTTCCATAGCAGTCGTGACCTTTTTTAGTTCCATTCGAATAGCGTTGTCTTAGATCTTCTTTGGGTCAGATGCCTCATGAATAATCTCAAACTCGTTCCCTTCTTCTTCGTCTAGCACATTATATGGTTTTGGGTCACCGTTTGTGATGACCTGATCAACCTTCTTTTTAATATACTAATTTAGATGCCCTGCTTGAGCTAGCTCCTCCATGTGGGATTTTAAGGCCTTTCAATTATTTGTTTTGCGTCCATTCTTCTTGTGGTAGGCACACCAGAGTTCATTATTTCTCTTGCTCGAACCCATATTCTTCAGCCCCTAGAGGAATTATTTGTCATTATTTTGCCTAGGATTTTATAAATTGGTTACTTTAATACCATATTGACGACCTAGAATGCCTTGGATGAGTCTACCTTGCCTTCGTTTTTGGCTCCACCGTTCTGCTATTTGTTCCCCTTTTTTGGGGTGTTTTCTTTATCTTTTCCCTTAGCTTCCTTTGCCCAACCATTTTACCCTTGGTTGGTGTTGACCACGTCTTCCACTTTGGCATAATTCTCAATACACGATATGAGATCGTCAATGATGTCTGTTTATTTTTTTAATTAGAGACTGGTGCAACATAGAAGTAGGATCAAACCAATTATGAATGATGTTACAGCCACCCTCTCCGAGCTATCTTCCACTTCATTGAAGGTTTCCCAATAGCTTTTTTCGTATTCCTATAATGTCTCCTATGGATTCTTCCTCATAGTGAAGAGAGAATCCATCCTCTTTGTAAGTGAGCTACTGGTTATGAATCGAGTTGTCAATGCTTTTACAAAGGAATTGAAGCTCCTAATCGACCTATGGGGTAGCCTCTCGAACCACTTTGAGATGACATATCCTAGGCTGATGGGAATATTCGACACATAAGATCATCATTGTGACTCTATAGACCAAGTCTTGCCTATACTAGCGAACATGATCTATGCGGTCAGTATTTACGTCATAAATCTTGAACCTTGGGGCCGTGAACTTCTTCGGTGTCTTCTCTTCCTCAATTGCCTTCGAAAGGGGGATAACATCTTCATTATGAGATCCTATCTCGCTAGTTCTTTTGTGGATCTGTCTCCACGATGTGTTGGGTGATGGTCCATATCTTTCCTGACTAAACTCCTTATAACATACATGTGGAGTTCTTCATCCCGATTCCACCTCACCATATGACTTCCTCTCTTTGAACGGTCCTGGTCTCGTCTAGTGCTCCTTCCTCGACTGCGATTTTCGCTCGCTTGAGAGCTAGGAGTGCGACCATGGCATTTTTTTATTTCCCATATGGAATTATTTGCCCATCTTCTCACGTCGTCATCGGAGGTGTTCATTCTACTCTGTTTGGAGGTGACTTTCCTCCTCTTACTGGTGGAGTCATTCTTCATAACCATCAACTAGCCATGAGATCTGTGTTGATCTAGGATACTCGTTGCTTTGCTCAGAGGCAAAATTTAGGATTCTATCTTGAAGAACCTGAGATCTAATTCTGAGTGCGGCTAGATCATCTCGCACATCGCCAACGAGAGGTGCACTATTTGGGTGATGAGGCATTGTGTTCACTCATTTGGTTTTTGGTTGATTTTCTAGAAAAGATAATTGTTTCTAGAGACGGTGCCAACTTTAATACAAGAAATCACAATTAAATATCTTTAAAAAGTAAGGGTATTAATAAAGCAAAGAAAATGATCATAACACACAATATTTATGAGGTTTGGCAACTGCCTACGTCCGTAGAGGGGTTTCTCAACTTTTATTAATTTCTTAGAGGTTCAAAATCACATGACCTTTTTCCTTGCGATGAGGGTTATATTTATAATTTTAAAACTAGTTGAGTTATACAAGAGACTCTACTAGTTTCTCATTGGCCCGTGTGGTGAATCGTGTTTATCTCGTCCGAGAATCTAGGTAACCAGTTGAGTCTTTAATTTTCCACGTGATTGTAATACCCCGTATTTTTTTACGTATATTTATTTTATTATGGAATTATGGAAATTAGGATTAATTAATTTAAGAGAGAAAATTTAATTTATAATTAATCCAACTTTGATGGTAATAATTACTTGCATGACGAGAGTAAGTAGTTATCGAAAATAATTATGTTGAAATCATGTTGTGTAATAACTATGTTGAACATTGCGCAGTGAGTAACGTAATATCGTCTCGGATATATAATATGGCCAGGGAGGAGATACACGGCAGTTAAGATATAATTATTTGAGACGCGCGTATGAGTCACGTCACGTCACTATTATGCATTTGGGGGTTAAAAAGGTAAATTATTTTTATATAACTCGAATGACTATTTTGAGTGCTCCAATGTGTCCGGAAGGGTCAAAATAGTCAGAAAACACTACTCGGGTTTTTTATTTAGAGTCCGGGGCATTTTAGCCCAAAACGACACCCCGGAGGAGTATTTTGATCTTTTGGGATTTTTGAGTAATTAAATGGAAGAAAATTAGGATTAAAATAACAGCTACGTGGGTTAGAGGTTACTGTCAGTTTCAACATACATGGACGAGAGAGAGAGAGAGAGAGAGAGAGAACCAAGGAGGAAGAAGACTCCATTAGAGAACAAGGACAAGAACTCAAGGATTCCCATCAACAGTTGCGCTAAAGTGTAGATCGAGACGAGAAGATCAACCACATATCAATTTCAACCCGAGAATCAGAAGTCCATTCCAAGCAAGTGTTTATCTTTCTAGTTTATTTAGCATATATTGTTCATGTTCAACTCTGTTGATGATTTATACATAATATGATGAAATTTAGGTTTCATTAGGTTTAATCGCAAAGGAACGTTAGATTTTGGTGATGGGTTGCATGTAGAGGATTTACCCCATTTATAGAATGTTAAATCTGGAGATTTTATGCAGAAATCACGAATTAAATTAATGGTTTGAACAATTAAAGTGTTGTATATTAGAATTCTTAGAGATTTTAGAAATTATTGGTTTCCCTTTTGAAAACATAAATATTTGAACACTAATTTGTATTAGAATTTGTCCCATCATTAGAACCATCTAAATTGATGTTGGACGAAATTTGGATTGAGTTTGAGATTTAGAATGTTGGGAAAATGATTTTTAGGAAGAACAGGGCTAGTTCGGAATTCTCGTTCCAAGACCCGCCCAGGTCGTTCGAATGACCTCCTTCGAATGAGAATTCCAACGAATCATCCAATGAGATTTTGAGTTCGTTTGAATTGAGGAGTTCGTTCGAACGACCACATTCGAATGAGAATCCCTTGACTTCTAACGAGATTTCAGAATACACTTTTTGAGTCCAGTTAGTTAAAAAGCATCCTAAGGTTATCCAAGTGAGAAAAACAACCTACGTGAATGACGAGTGACCTAAATTTTGAATTAATATTGAATTGGCAGAGTAATTATTCTCGAGATGTAGAAAGTTCATAGAACCGAGGAGAGTTAGGTTCAAGAGAGTATATACATCTATATATGATCTACGGAGAGGGTAAAAATAATAATAATGCTTACGTATTATGGTATTTGGATTGCGTGAACGCCTATTAAGTTGTATAAGTTATGTGCATGCTTATTACATGGAATATGATGTGTATGACATACCTAGCTAATGGCTATCGAACGGAAGTTAACGCATTGTGGACAACCATATCTTGTGTGCCTTTGGGGGATTTTGAGTCATACCATTAGAGCATGGAACCTAGGTACGGGCTATCTATGAGAACGATAGTGGTGACGGTTATGTGCATGCTTATTACATGGAATATTATGTGTATGACATACCTAGCTAATGGCTATCGAACGGAAGTTAACGCATTGTGTACAACCATATCTTGTGTGCCTTTGGGGGATTTTGAGTCATACCATTAGAGCATGGAACCTAGGTACGGGCTATCTATGAGAACGATAGTGGTGACGGTCATATGGGTGCCTAGGTATGTGCGTAGCCCATCGGCTTGGGACTATGTTCGTCTCCATTATGTGTATATGTTTTATTAGTTCTTGAGAGATTGAACATGTTGTCCTTTTTGCGTGAGCATTGCAATGGGAATAGATAGCCGAGTATGCCTAGCACCAGGGGTTTCTTAACTATGGGTGCAGTATTGATATATATAATTGTATGTATACATAGTGAGATTTTATATATGTACACTGAGTTCCTATTCTGTGTTTCATGTTGGCTAATTTATTAAAGTATATACTTATTGGGTCACCAATTGAGAATTAAGAATTCTATGAGAATGAGTTAAATCATCTTTAAATTTATTCCTAAATAATAAAGATATATTGTCTTTAGGTTATTTAGATATTTTATTCGGCATAGTGGATATACTAAGTATAGTTAGGCAGAGTGACTTGTATGCGTAGTTAGACTCGCTAGGTGTGCACAGTAGATGAGAGGTGAACATCTCAAGTGAGTATGCTAAGTTAACATGAATAATATTTGTGCTAATTAACCAATTTAAGCACTTGCTATATTTAAACTGTTTTCTACTCGGGCTCTGACCCATTTTTCTGCAAATCTCTTTTCTTGTTCTATTATTTTCAGTGTTCAGCCACAGGGACACCGGGCTTAGGAGATTCCATTCATTTTTCGAGTTGTAGCTGCTATGGAAGCTACAGGATGTTGCTAGTAGACGCTTGTGAGTCTATTTCTCCTCATATATCAGTGATTTACTTCAGTTGGACATGTCGTCCCTCGTATTTTACTTTCAGAGATTTAGAGTTGTTTTATTCTATTATTCGACTTTGATTTCATGTTATTGGATTATTATATGGGATTTTGACTGGAAGTGTTTACTCCAGTTCTTTATTTTCAGTTAGTTCTTTCTTTATGCTATTGTGATGTATGGTAATGAGTAGATATTTCCTTTAATGATGATGGTTAATAATAAGATAAAATTTTGACACCAACCTTTTTAAATATTAGGTGGTTAGTTTTTTATTAAATTAAAATGTGAGCTTTTGACAGTGATGTATTATCTTAACCAACTTGATATTCTAAAATTAATTAATTAAGGACTGATCACCTAGTAATTAATTAGGCGGGGTGTCACAAGTGGTATCAGAGCATCAGGTTCTAGTGTCCTTAGGATCTGTACGACTTGTTATGTTTCTGCATAGCGTCCTTTGATATAGAGCCCTATATGTTAGGATTCTTATACTCTTTATGATTTTTACGTTCTTCATCTACTTTGAGATAATAACTGTAGACTTATGAAACTTTTCTCTCCTTTCAGATGCCTCCTCGATGTGCACAGATAGTTCCCAGGGATGCCCAGCCCAAGCCTCAGTCTGCACCAGCTCAGGGTATGATGAATGCCACTGAAGTTGCCACCATTATAGCTTAGGCGATAAATGCAGCATTGGCAGTTATGGAGAAGGCGCCACCTCAGGCACCGGTGGTGGCTCCAGTTCAGGCCCAGGACTTTTCGTCTGCTTGGGAATGTGTTAGGGATGCCTTATAGAAGGTGCATCCTCCGGAGTTTACAGGGATCTCCGACATGGTGGTAGCGAGCCAATGGAAGAAGGATATGTAGAGGCATTTAAGGATGCATGAGTGCACGGAGGTGCAGAGTCATATACTGGCCACGCTTAAGTTAGTGGGAGCAACACTGCAATGGTGAGAGTCGATCACCACCACTGAGGAGAGAGAGACACTCGCGATTCGAGACTTTTGGGTGTGGTTCGACCGCAAATATTTCCTATCGGTCGTCCAAACAGAGATGAGACAAAAGTTGGTGAACTTAAAGCAAGAGAAAAAGACTGTGGAGGAATATGAGGCAGAGTTTATCAGTCTTTTGAACATTGTGACAGATGAGATCCCGATTGAGGAGAAGAAGATTCAGCATTTTATGGATGGGTTGACATGGAGGATCCGCCAACATTTGATAGGCAATCTTTCTTTGGACACCTATTTAGACGTATTTAATGCAGCACTACTCCACTTACAGGACCACCGTTTTCATATAATAGAGGTAAAGCGAGTAGGAGAGTCCAGCTAGCAGGACATGACAGGAGGAAATGGTGCTAGTGGGGCACAGGCAGTTCAGGGTCAACATCGACACAGTGATCAAGGTTCCCAGTAGGGGGATCCTAAGAGGTTCAGATCAAGAGGTTTTAGACATGGGCATGGAGGCTTTAGACATGGCCAGTAGGGTCAGCACGGCCATCCAGGTCTAATAGCAGGTTCAGTAGGGCCAGTATGGCCAAGGGAATGGTGGAAACGTCCATCAGGGCCGGGGATCATAGGGACAGAGGGGAGGACCTTTCCCAGGGAGATGTTTCACTTGTGTCAACACTTTCCACAAGCGTTAGGACTATCCTCAGAAAGGTAGAGGCCAGCAGCAGGGTTCTCGCCAAGAGCCCCAGCGACCACTATTTCCCGCAGCTCTACCAGCACCCCCACAGATGCCAGCACTGCCACCCATTCCAGTCGTCCCAGTTCAGCAAGGGAAGCTTCAGTATGGATGAGCCTATAATATTCACCAGGCCGCAGTCTTAAAGGACCCACCCGCGATCGAGGGTATGTTTTTTATCCAGGGGACTTTTGGGCGCATTTTATTTGACATGGGGACCACACACTATTTTATTAGCATGAGATTTACACGTACTACGGGATTATTTAATATAGCAGAGAGTACGGTTACTTGTGTAGATTCGCCATTGAGTAGAGGTTCCATAATATATTTTATTTATCGGGGAGTGGGTATAGAGATTGGGAGGTTTATCTTACCCACTGACATGACCGTATTAGAGTTGTCCGGGTATGAAACGATTATAGGTATGGATTGTCTTATCAGGTATAGGGCCATGATCGATTGTTTTAGTAGGAGTATAGTTTTTTTCATACCAAGTCAGGAGATGTTCCTGGTGGCGATGCCTCGCCCTGAGGGAGGATCGTCCACACATCTATACTATATAGAGGAAGAGACCTCTAGGGTGGTGGTGGTACCACTTGACTCGATTCCTGTTGTTAGAGAATTCGCCGATGTATTTCAGGAGATTCTGGGGTTACCACCAAGTAGAGAGATAGACTTCGTCATTGATTTAGTGTCGGGAACTCGTCCGATAGCCCGCGCACCTTATCGTGTGGCTCCAGCAGAGATGAGGGAGTTACATGACCAGATTTAACAGTTGTTGGGGCAGGGGTTTATTCGTAGGAGTACGTCACCATGAGGTGCACTGTTCGTTAAGAATAGGGATGGGTCGTTAAGGTTATGTGTCGATTATCGAGAGTTGAATAAATTCACGATACGGAACAAATATCCATTGCCTCAAATCGATAACTTATTCGACCAGTTGAGAGGAATTGCCTCCTTCTCTAAGATTGACTTGAGATCGGGATACCATCAATTGCGCATCAGGGAGCAGGATATGTCGAAGACTGACTTCTTAACGAGATATGGATCTTATGAGTTCAGGGATATGCCCTTCGGACTAACCAACTCCCCAGCCGTGTTTATGGATTCTAGGAACAGGGTGTTCAAATAGCTCTTGTACCAATTCATCATCGTCTTTATAGATAACATTCTGGTTTACTCGCAGACCGAGGAGGAGCATACCGAGCACTTGAGGAAGGCTTTGCAGACATTGCGTCAGCATGAGTTGTATGCAAAGTACGAGAAATGTGAGTTTTGTCTAAATTAGGACATATCATCTCTGATAGAGGGATATCCGTGGTTTCGGGGAAGGTGTCGGCGGTGAGGGAGTGGGGACAGCCCACGACACCGATCGAGATACACAATTTCTTGGGCCTAGTCGGATACTACATGAGGTTCATTTGAGGGTTTTCAAAGATAGCGGGTTCGTCGGCTCACCTGACTCGCAAAGGGGTACCGTTTATCTGGAGTAACGCCTGTCAGTTGGCCTTTGATGAGTTGAAAGAAAAGTTAACCTCAGCACCAGTGTTAGCATTTCCCAGGTCGGGAATAGAGTATTTAATCTACACTGATGCTTCCTTATTAGGACTTGGGGGTGTGCTTCAGTAGGAGAATCAGGCTATATCTTATGCCTCCCATAAGATTAAGCCTCACGAGAGGAATTACCCCACCACGACTTGGAGTTGGCAGCGATCGTGTTTGCACTTCGAATTTGGACACATTACCTCCTGGGGGAGAAATTTAGCTTGTTCACGGACCATAAGTCACTACAGTACCTCTTCACGCAGAAAGAGTTAAATATGCGTCAGCGTCGGTGACTTGAGTTTGTGAAGGATTATCAATTTAACATCCAATACCACCCGGGGAAGGCTAACGTGGTAGCAAACGCGTTGAGCCGTAGGCCAGTAGGTGAGGTGGCCGAGGTGTGGAAAGTGAAATGGAAGGAGTTAGGACACCGGGATGCGATGTCTCGATCGTTCATGTCTGTGATGACAGTTACGCCCCAGATTATTATGAGAGTAGTACAGACTCAAGCAACTGATCCTTTATGCCAGAGTTAGATAGTGCATCTTCTAGCTGAGGGGGTCGATTCATATACCATGGGTTCAGAAGGGGGTCTACATTTTAATGGAAGGTTGGTTGTTCTTGAGGGAGAAGACTTGCGACACGAGGTGATGACGGAGTCGCACGGTTCATGATTTTTGGTACATCCTGGTGGGGATAAGATGTACCAGGATATGCAGAGACAATATTGGTGGAGTGGGATGAATAAGGATATTACCGAGTTCATCTCGAAACGTTCCACTTGTCAGCTAGTAAAGGTGGACCACCAGAGATCGGCAGGACTTTTACAGCCATTAGAGGTTCCTATGTGGAAATAGAAGAGCATTTCCATGGACTTCATCACGGGATTACCCACATCGCCGAGGGGTCACGATTCGATATGGGTGATAGTGGATCAGCTGACCAAGGTAGCCCATTTTCTGCCAGCCCGGGCAGATTACACCATGGGACAGTATGCCCAGATATTCATAGTAGAGATAGTGAGACTTCATGGGGTGCCTCTCAATATCGTGTCTGACAAAGATAAGGTGTTTGTGTCTCGATTTTGGGAGAGTTTCCAGGAGGCGATGGGTACGAAGTTACGACTGAGTACAGCCTATCACCCGTAGATAGATGGACAGACTGAGTGGATAAATCAGATGTTAGAGGACATGTTGCGTATGTGCATCATTGATTTTGGTGGAGGCTGGAAGCAGTACCTTTCGCTGGTGGAGTTTGCATATAATAACTCCTACCAGTTTACTATCGGTAAGGCTCCATTCGAGGCACTAGACAGCAAACCTTGTCGTTCTCCAGCATGTTGGTTAGATGTGGGGGACAATAAGTTACTCGGTTTGGAGGTGATTCCGGATACTTCGACAAGGATAGAGTTGAGATGGAGCCAAATTCAGGTTGCTCAAGATCGCCAGAAGAGCTATGCCAACGCCAAGCGGTATTTTCAAGAATTCAATATTAGGGACCAAGTGTTACTTTGGGTGTCTCCTATAAAGGGAGTTATGCATTTTGGGAAGAAGGGGAAGTTGGCGCCCTGTTATGTAGGGCCATTCCCCATTCGAGAGGATTCATCCAATTGCTTATAGACTTGGGTTACCGGAGCACTTGCATAGGGTCCATGACGTGTTCCATATCTCTTCGCCGGGGAGATATCTTCGAGATGATTTAGCCCATACTCACATTGCATTGGAGGAAATCGACTTATAGCCTGATAGCTCCTATGAGGAAGGGCTGGTTTCTATCCTAAATCGTAGCTATAGGAAGTTAAGGTCGAAGATAGTACCACTAGTTTGTGTTCTGTGGCGGCAACATAATGTTGAGGAATATACCTGAAAGCACGAGGATGATATGCGTGCACGTTATCCAGAGTTATTCATGTCAGGTATACTTTCATTTTTGAATTTCGGGATGAAATTATGTTATTAGGGGGGAAGTATGTAATACCCCGTATTTTTTATGCATATTTATTTTATTATGGAATTATGGAAATTGGTATTAATTAATTTAAGAGAGAAAACTTAATTTATAATTAATTCGACTTTAATGGTAATAATTACTAGCGTGACGAGAGTTAGCAGTTATAAAAAATAATTATGTTGAAATCATGTTGAGTAATAACTATGTTGAACATTGCTTAGTGAGTAACGTAATATTGTCTCGGATATATAATATGGTTGGGGACGAGATACACAACAGTTAAGATATAATTATTTGAGACGCGCGTATGAGTCACGTCACTATTATGCATTTGGGGGTTAAAAAGAAAAATTATTTTTATATAACTCGAATGACTATTGAGTGCGCCAATGTGTCCGAAAGGGTCAAAATTGTCAGAAAACACTACTCGGTTGTTTTATTTAGAGTCTGGGGCATTTTAGCCCAAAACGACACTCCGGAGGAGTATTTTGGTCTTTTGGGATTTTTGAGTAATTAAATGGACGAAAATTAGGATTAAAATAAAAGCTACGTGGGTTAGAGGTTACTGTCAGTCTCAACCTCCGTGGAACAGAGAGAGAGAGAACCAAGGAGGAAGAAGATTCCATTGGAGAACAAGGGCAAGAACTCAAGGATTCCCACCAAAAGTTGCGCCAAAATGTAGATCGTGATGAGAGGATCAACCCCACATCAATTTCAACCCGAGAATCAGAAGTCCATTCCAAGGCAAGTGTTTATCTAGCTAGTTTATTTAGCATATATTGTTCCTGTTAAACTCTGTTGATGATTTAGACATAATATGATGAAATTTGGGTTTCATTAGGTTTAATCATAAAGGAACATTAGATTTTGGTGATGGGTTACATGTAGAGGATTTACCCCATTTATAGACTATTAAATATGGAGATTTTATGTACAAATCACGAATTAAATTAATGGTTTGAACCATTAAAGTGTTGGGTTCATTATATTAGAATTCTTAGATATTTTAAAAATTATTGGTTTCCCTTTTGAAAATATAAAGATTTGAACACTAATTTGTATTAGAATTTACCCCATAATGATTAGGGATAGTTTAGAACCATATAAATTGATGTTGGACGAAATTTGGATTGGGTTTCAGGTTTATAATGTTGGGAAAAATGATTTTTGGGAATAATAGGGCCAGTTCGGAATTCTCGTTCGAAGACATGCCTAGGTCGTTCGAACGACCTCGTTTGAACGAGAATTCCAATGTCATCCAACGAGATTTTGAGTTCGTTCAAAGTGAGGAGTTCGTTCGAACGACCTCATTCGAACGAGAATCCCTTGACTTCTAACAAGATTTCAAAATATGCTTTTTGAGTTCAGTTAGATTAAAAAGCATCCTAGGGTTATCTAAGTGAGAGAAATAACCTATGTGAATGACGAGTCACCTAAATTCCGAATTAATATTGAATCGGGAGAGTAATTATGGTCAGGATGTAGAAAGTTCTTTGAACCGAGGAGAGTTAGGTTCAAGAGAGTATATACATCTATATATGATCTACGGAGAGGGTAGAAATAATAATACTACTTACGTATTATGATAATTGGGTTGCGTGAATGCCTATTAAGTTGTATAAGTTGTGTTCATGCTTATTACTTGGAATATTATGTGTATAACATACCTAGATACTCGCTATCGAACGGAGGTTAGCGCGTTGTGGACGACCATATCTTATGTGCCTTCGAGGCATTTTGAGTCGTACTACTAGAGCAGGAACTTAGGTACAGGATATCTGTGAGAACGATAGTGGTGACGGTGGTATGGGTGCGTAGGTATGTGTGTAGCCCATCGACTTGGGACTATGTTCGCCTCCATTATGTGTATATGTTTTATTGGTTCTTGAGAGATTGAACCTATTGTCCTTTATGTGTGAGCATTGCAATAGGACTAGATAGCCGAGTATGCCTAGCACTAGGGGTTTCTTAACCATGGGTGTAGTATTTATATATATAATTGTATGTATACATAGTGAGATTTTATATATGTATACTGAGTTCGTATTTCATGTTGGCTACTTTATTAAAGTATATACTTATTGGGCCACCAGCTGAGAATTAAGAATGATATGAGAATGAGTTAAAGCATCTTTAAATCTATTCCTAAATAATAGAGATATATTGTCTACAGGTTATTTAGATATTTTATTCGGCATAGTGGTTATACTACGTATAGTCAGGCAGAGTATCGTGACTTGTATGGGTAGTTAGACTCACTAGGTGTGTGCAGTAGATGAGAGGTGAGAATCTCAAGTGAGTACGCTAGGTTAACATGAATACTATTTGTGTTAATTAACCAATTTAAGCACTTGATATATTTAAACTGTTTTCTACTCGTGCTCTGACCCATTTTTCTGCAAATCTCTTTTCTTGTTCTATTATTTTAGGTTCTCAGCCACAGGGATACCAGGCTTAGGAGATTATATTCATTTATCGAGTAGTAGTTGTTGTGGAAGCTATAGGATGTTGCTAGTAGACTCTTGTGAATCTATTTCTCCCCATCTATCAGTTATTTAATTCAGTTGGACATGTCATCCCTCCTATTTTACATTCAGAGATTTAGAGTTGTTTTATTCTATTATTAGACTTTGATTTCATGGTATTGGATTATTGTATGGGATTTTGACTGGAAGTGTTTACTCTAGTTCTTTATTTAAATTCAGTTAGTTCTTTCCTTATGCTATTGTGATGTATGGTAATGAGTAGATATTTCCTTTAATGATGATGGTTAATAATAAGATAAATTTTGACACCAACCTTTTTAAATATTAGGTGGTTAGTTTTATATTAAATTAAAATTTGAGCTTTCGACATTGATGCATTATCTGAACTAACTTGATATTCTGAAAATAATTAATTAAGGACTGATCACCCGGTAATTAATTAGGCGGGGTGTCATAGTGACAAGCCTTTGTGATTATCTACGCAGCACTGAATTTGGATAAGGTAGCATGATGGGCCTGTTTGGGCTGGCAAACGTTAGGCTCCTATGGTTTGGTCCTAGGGGAAATATCTTAAATACTCATAATTAGAGAATATCATCCCTTATTCAACATGAGTGCTCACCAGTCTTGTCTTTCTCATTCCAGGAGCAACATCCAATTTAAAATAGGAGTCATAAGGAGGGAGAAGACACTTTCAAGGTCCCCTCCACCACCTACTAAAACTAGTCTTAAGTATCCCAAACCATAAAGGTCTTGACCTACATGTTGGAATTACACTCCCACTATGGACCCCCCCCCCCCCCCCCAAGGAAGGCAAAATTTAATGAGTGGTCAATCTTTTGAGGAACATTTAAATAAATGAGATAAGGAAATAGCTAAATTATAGCGGGAGCTAACCGAGAAATCAAGAGAGAATATTTCTAGTTTTCAAAACCTTGAATTTCATAGGAGCGGTGTCCCCCAAATTCCATTAGGCTAACCATAACTACATGGATTACAAATTAAGAACTTCTCCTACGACGAGATCCAATCGCACACACATGGATCATGTTCCAATAAAAAAACTACGAGTTGTGGTACATCCCTAATTTGGTAAGTAAAATCCATCCAAAGTAACATTTTGTCCAAGACTAGGCCTATATCAAAGAAAGCCGACAGGGACGATCTTAGAGAATTTATCAAGAAGGAGTTAGAGGGATGCCTAAACCCTAACTTTACCTGAACCCTAAAGGAATTTCCTAGGAGATCCTTGGGTCGTGGCTCAACATCACTACTTACTATTGGCGTAGAAATATCATATCCTCCAAATAATTTTTCCATTCCAATGATCAATATATGATGGAGAGTCAGATCTAGATTTTAGGCACTACACAAAATCCATGTCTTTATGAAGCCATCATGATTTCCTTATGTATCGTGTATTACCCTTAACTTTGGGATAAATCATCCTTAGATTTGGTAAACTAACCCCTAAGTCAATATTTTCTTGTAGGTAGATGTCCGAGCAATTCACGAATTGCTTCGTTAGTAGTAGAATGGCCGCAAATGAGGTCAACTCCCTAAGAGCTCTAAAACGAAAAAAGGGAAGTTCCAATGAGTTCCAACCTATAAAAAAAGTAATTAATTCTTATTATTTGACAAGATGGAAGGCCAACAATTTAATAGAGACTGACCTATATTCTTTTAATCACACAAGATCTAAAATCTAGTGCACAATTGCGTTAATTAGTAATAATCTCATTAATATACTAACTAATTAATAATTACAATTGACATTAACTACTTATACTAACGAATCAAACCAAAACAATTTAATTATATCCAGAGCAGAATCGAGTATTCACACTACGTGATTATGTAAGGTTGCGATAGTTTCCTGATTTTTATAGATTTTAGCATACTAAAAACTAATTTTGAGGATAAATTATTTTTTAGCAACAATAACAATAATTTTATCATACTAATAACTAAACTAATTAACCAATCTATTGAATAAAAACTAATAACTAAAAAATAATTAACAACTAAAATTTTTAGCATATTGATCAGATTTATTGAAAAAAAGAACCTAATCACATCTATTGAAAAAAATAACATACTCAAAGGAATGTGCTGCCACTTCACTGCTTCGTGGATGAAAGTAGGGTTGCGTGCCTCCGATGCTCTACATTGGAAGGGGGTTGAATTTGCGAGAGAGGGAGAGAAGAGAGGACAGGGGCAGGAGAGAAGAGAGTACGGGGGTGAGAGAGTATAGAGGAGAGGGTCTACTATTGTTTTATCCCCACAACTACTATAGTTGACAAAACTAGTGACTCCCAAAATTTTATCTGTGAAAAAGGATAAAAAAAACTTAATATAAATTCATCCAAAACATACTCAATGATAATCTTATTCAATTTTTTCCCTTAAAACCCATTAATAAATGGTTAAATATGACAAGAAGGATATGTTCATTGTAGGTATCTACCATAAACACAAACAAAATGAAATACATCAATGATGTATATACCTATTTAAAAAATTTCTTTTTAACGTTACTCACCCACTCGCTTTGAACAACCTGTAGACAAATCAATATAGAGAAAGAAAATATAACATCAAACATATAAATCATCAAAGACCCACAAATAAAAAGATGCACGTAAATCATTAAAGCCCCGAGTAATTCCCATTGCTAATTGATTATTGAATGGAGAATCCGGAGAGAACTAAAATCAAACACACAAAAATATATAAAGGTTCGTAAATAGAAAGATACCTTCGTATATTTTGCGTTATTTCTCTGCCCCAACCTTTGTTCTAAGAGAATTGTGGCTTTAGAAGTTCAATTTGATAATAAGTAACCAAATATGCCTGGAGGACGATTAAATATTTATAAATTCCACAAATGATAACAGGGAAAACTTATAAAGTAAAGTAATAAATGAAGAAATAGTGACCTGCTGCATGAGTATTAAATATATATACAACATACTTACTGTTTGATGGTCATAGAGAATGAACATGTATAAATCATTAAGGCATTACTTAAAACATAAGTAGACATTGAACTGAAATTTGAGTAGGCATTATCAATAGAAAAAAAAGTTGCAATAGTATTTAAGAAGGCATTATCAATATAAAAACCATTAGACTTTGTATCACATTTGATTTTGGTCCAAAAGTGGCGTTAAAGGTCCAATAGGAACTGTCGCTAAAAATCGTATTAGATGAAATGCTGAAAATAAGTCCAATTGTATAATGACTAAATAGAAAATAGCGTATAAAGTCATTGCTCATTTTTGTGATGAAGTCTTATAAAAATGACTCAATTAGTTAACGCCCTAGGAAGTTTTGACCTTCGTGAAGGAAAACAAGTCAGTGAAAAAATAGCCCCGGGAGTAGATCAAAACAGTGCATTCACTGTACAACTTGCTTCTAATTCATATAGGGGTCATGGAAGAACTTCACGGGGTAGATGTTTCTATACTAATTTTAGTTCACAAGGACGTGGTAGTACACACATATTCTAGTATAGGGAAGTAGAAAAATGGGGCTTTATGCACTAGATGGCGATGGATTTTCATCTCTTACTGCGATTCGGACTGGGAATGCAAGTAGTGACTTATGGCATCAGGGACTTGGACATCCGAGTTCAAAGTCTCTTCTTATTTTAGATAAAATAAGTTGTTTAAATATTTCTATTTGGAAAGAGAGCCTAAAGTTTACGTTTCATGTCAAATGGGAAAGAGTTGTAAATTGCCATTTCAGTTGAATGAAAAAAATCAGCAATGTGCCTTTTGAAAAACAGTCCCTATAGAATTTTGAATTATTAAATGAAAAAATCATTTATGAATCCACTCTTCCATACGTTACTCCTGATCACTACATAACCTCTCAAGAAAGTCTCACTCATTTTTACACTTTTAATGCATTTAAAAAAGCCCATGTGGAATCTGATACTAATTTAAACTTTGACAATACTAATTTACCTGTATCCTCGTCTTTTTCTCTCCAATCGGACTCTACACTTACCTCCTCATCACCTCTTCTCTTGTCTACACTTACATCCTCATCACCTCATTTGTGTCCATCATGAAACAAAGGAGCAGTGAAATGTTCAATGCTCACAACAGTATTGAGTGTAAGAAATAATGAACTCTCATTAGTGGATCAAAATCAAGTGTCACCGAATATAGTTTCTACTTAATACAATTTACATATATAACTGATATAGCTACTACTTAATAAAATGATCAAATGCAATCAGTTATATATTTGAATTGTTGAATTGCCAATATCCAAATAACACCAGTTAGAGACTAAGTCTACTCGTCAGTTATAAGAACTTTTGTTTCTCAATTTTGTTGCAACAATATCACTGTACAATGCTTATAAAATTCCATGTATTAGCAGTCGTTGGAATAAATGAGAATTGACAGAAAATTCACAGCATAGTTTCCTTATTTTAAATTTCTCATTAAGAATATTCATATCATAAACTATTACATGAGTAGAGACATAGGGATTATGGTACAATTACAATGCATTAAGTGAGTAAAAAGCTCTACTTTCAAAATCATGAAAATAGATGAAACAGGGGAATAAACATGTAGACATCAAAACAAAAAATTGAATAAATGTTTGAAAACTTACATAAGAAGTCTATGATCAAACAGTCATCGCAGAACCTTTCGGAAGGTGTTTTGAAGTAATTATGTCCATTGGGTGGGGGTGGGGGCTCGACTATCACGGTAACGAGCCCTCCCGTGTTGGAATTTGTGTCACCAAAGTTGAAAACTGCAGGGTAGTTGAAATCAACTGAATAAATAAGAGGAAACTAGATAAAGAATACGGTGATAATATGGGGGATGAAAGACATCTCTAGTTGCAGCACACAGCTTGATGGTTTTGAGTTGTTTGTTAATACCTCCTCTCATAAACAAAAGAAAAATGTGTGTAGTTAAAGTTAGCCTTAGAGTGTGGAAAGCCCACATAATAGAATTATCCATTTTAGTAATTACCAGTGTGGCCTTGTGTGCATTATGGCTAATAGAATTACCCACTTATATAGCTATGGAAGTAAGACGCGGGAAATTTCGAATTACTAAAAATACATAAGAGTTTCATAGATGGTTATTCATGAAGCATATTTTCACAAAGATATGAGTAAAGAAAGGTAACTATGCTATGAACAACTACCTTTTTTTTCTCTATGAGTAGGAAAAAGACTACATTCTGCACTAATCGCAATTTTTATTTTTATTTTCTATCAATTATTTTATATTTTTAATATAGAATTACAATAGGATAGAGAGGAATTCAAAAACATAAGGGAGAAGATAAAGCTAAAAATGAAAGAAATCTAAAATAAGAAGTTATATACAAAGTATATCGGATAGCTGTAAGTGAATGTGCAACCCTAGGGATAGGGCTAATTAAAACATTATAAATCATTTGAGAATTGCTTTCCTTTATCTACATGGTGCTAGAATGGATCCAAAGGCCACAAAAGTGTATGCTTAAATAGTACCAAGTAGAAAAATAAACAAAATAGACCAAAAACAAGCTCGAAAATACCTACTTAAATAACCCGCAACATGCCTGAAAAAATAATGCTTCAACTAAAACAAGTTTTGTGCTTGTTTAGTCGCAACATTAATCAACAAGTGAGCCCAATTGCAAAAGAAATATCCATTGGTAAATAAAAAATTGAAGACCAAGAAAAAATGCTCCAAAATCTTGCAGCACCATAAGTTAATACATACAATTCAAGACAAATGAAGAAAAATACTAACACGAACATATCATACCATTAAAATACAAAAGTTGACATCATAATAAAACAAAAAAGAAAGAAAAAGAAAAACCCCTACCTAAGATTTTTGATACCTATTCAGGAGTAAGCTTGGCAGAGAATCGACTAGCAGCGTTCTTGTAACTGTATATCAGTGCCTCTTTTGTCGCATCCTCACTATTACAATCCCATATACATATATGTAAAATAAAAATTATACCCAATAAAAATTATTTTTTTACTTACCCCATTTGATAATAGCACGATTAGACATACACCTCTAGAAGTTCACAAATTAAACTTAGGCCACCTATGAACAAGTGGATTTCACTTTAAACAATCATAAAATACAAAATCATAGCCCCTGTTTCTGTCCATGGGGAAGGGGGTGTGTTAATTTAAAAAAGCCCTGAAAAAATATACATCTTACAATATATATATATATATATATATATATATATAAATTAAAGTTTATTCCCAACAAGATTCCATTAGCGAGCCTAATTATTAATGTTGGGTTGCTGAAAGAGTTTATATAGTTTAGTGTTAATTTTCTCATTGCGAATTTTACTAAATGAGAATTTTAGGCATGTTAATGAATTACATGGTCTAATTGGATTTGTTAACGAGTTAGTAGGTTAACCCCCATATATGATTCAAAATGACTCGTTGTCTTCATGGATAATACTGGTTGAATACAAATCGACTTATTAAGAAAATGAATGGTGTTTGAATATAATTTTTTCACCTCATCAAAAAGTCGAACACGAACCCATCAGACCAGAATATGATAAAACGTAACACAAACATTACTCAACACAACCAGGTTTACATATATGTATATGAGATGCAAGAACATACATTTTTTCTTTTTGTACCTCTATTACTTAAAGGGTATTTTAGTTTTTCATTTTTCCCCTTTTAGTATATAAGGGGACTAATAGCTTGTAATTATACACATTTCCTTGATAATTAAGGAATGAGAGAGAACCCCTTACTCTTAAATGTTGTCATCATTGTATTTATTATTTTTGATATGCTTACATCAAAATTGGTATCAGAGCTTTGTCTTGACCCCTCTCTCACTCATACTCAAGACCTCTAATGTTTCTTATATGGAGTTATTGGAATAAAAAGGGGTTCAACTCTAGTGATCCGAGTCAAGTCAAGAGACATCTTTGTGGCACTTTTTATCCTTTGCCTATACTTAAACCACACACGATAGCAAATGCGTGTCCACCTCGCACTTGGGGCGCAACCCTAGTCCCTCATTACCACTACCACCCAATCCCAGCCTCCCAATTTAATACCTAATTGGTTAATCAAAACACCCTTAAAGGTCCATCCCCATAAGGTGCAAGTCAGTCCCAACATCCACTCAGGCGGGTTAGCTGGACACACGAGGTGTCCCGAAATGTGTCGACACTTGGGGCGGTTCTTGTGAATATGGCGTACAATGAGGTGTGACAAAAATGTTCATTCAAAGTTGAAACTTCTATTAGATAGTAAAATGCACTCCATGATGGCTCGTGTACTCCCTATTACCCATTAATATACTCCCCTCCCCAATCCACTGAGGGTGTTCAGGCAAACAAGTTCAAGGCGCAATCGATTATCAATGGATTGGTCACCACAATAATAAGATCCACTCAAGCGGCTTAGCTGGACACATGAGGTTTCCTATACTACAACGACACTTGGAAAGAGGTGTTCTTCAAGCGAATATGGCCTACTATGAGGTGTGACACTAACACCTTCATTTGAAGGTGCTACGTTTGCTAAATAAATAAGGGCTTAGCACTCCATATTAGCTCATGTAATCCCTCCCCAAGCTAGATAAGCCTTAGAAAAGATTTTATCATGGGCCACCCATAAACAACAAAGAACTATAGTTATATCTCTGTTGTAAATAACATATCATCAAATAAAGTTTACTTCCACGGGGTTCCCCATAATATCACAATCGATAGGTAATAACTACTCCCAAACTCCTAACCTTCTTTCCTCCTAAACATCAATGGTCAAACTTAGAATGTGGCAAAGTATTGAATTTGTCCCCTCGAAAAATATCATTTGAGTCTAAATATTTTATGAAAAATGATTGGGCATCTCTAAGTGTGTCCTATTCAAAAAGGGAATGCAAGTCCACCACCATCTAAGGCTTGCAGGAGTTCTCTGAAAAATTAACGATTTATTGGACCACCTTTGCAGATTGAATTCAGATCATTCCCCTCTTATTTTATTGATGGCCCTCTCAAATGCTCAAGGTCCCTGTCAATTTAAATTTCAAAATATGTGGGTTCAACACCACACTTTTTCTTCCTTGGTGGGGCAGACTTAGAACATTGCAGTATGTGGTACGCCTATGCATGTTTTTTCCCAGAATCTCAAAGTTGTTAAGGATGCTCTCAGGAGGTGGAATATTGAAATATTCAAGAATGTTTTTTAGTTAGTTAGTTAGTTAAACGGATGATGCACTCCTTCAAGCCACAAATAAATGAACATATTGTGTTATATTTATCAATGGATAATTGAGCAACAGTATTTTTTCAAACAAACATGTTGTTTGGATCCAAGAAATATGTTGTTTAACTAGGAAAGCACACACCATGTATGTTTAAATTCTTAGTTTACTAAATAAATATAGAATAAGCATTAACAACTAAAACTAAACATGTTAAAAATATACGAAAATGAACTCAGAAGAGTGATTACCTCAAAATATCACATGCCAATTAGGAAATTGGCATGTTTGAAGAAAGCACGTGTAAGTATACTACAAATACATGGTTGGTTTAAACCAGATTTATAATTTTATGAGAAAAATCTTCCCAAAATGGCTTGGTTTCCAAACAAAACTGCAATAGGTGTCATCTATAATTCAAAAAAATAAATAAAATTCAAACCAAATGAAAATTTCCAAATCAAGTCAATTTTTTGATCCAACGTATAGTATCCAAACTACATATAGGTAGTTTCAAAATTACTCATACGAAGGGTATTAGACCGTAAAATTATATGCATGCACACTTCAGAACTACTAATTAATGCATATGAAAGAGTCACAAATAGGAACATAGTAAAGACAAATTAAAACCAACGATATAGCAACAATATTAATAGGGCCAGATACCCATCAATGTTTCAAGAAAACAAAATTAAAGAACCATGTGCATAAAGCTTCAGTAGTTCATGTACTCCCATCATCAAATGCACATATGTTACAATTCACATTCAGGTATTCTTTGGGATAAAAAGAGAACATATTACAAAATATATAAAAACAAAAAAAATATATTGAAACTAAAATAAATACTAAACCAATAACAGTTACTTTCACTGGGAGCATAACATTTACAGTTTAAAATATTAACAAAGAGTCTCAAAATAATGTAAAACTCTCTCTTCAATATTTTATCAAACACAAAGAGTAATCCTTATTTTTAAAGTTGTATTTTTATCCTAAAATGAAAAAACAATGATTTATTTTTTTCATTATCAACATTTAATTTGTACCAAACACTCATACATTAAAAAAATGCAAAAAAAAATTAAAATGTATATATTAAACCCTAAAAATGCAAAACACGAATCAAATCACGGATTGCATAAACTCTAGTATCAAATCTGATACCTTTCCAAGAATACTTTGAACCCTAACTTTGGCAGATTGTGAATACCTTTTAAGTGCAAATCGCGAACACCAATCTTTATTCACATGAAAAGAGAGGCATCTTATTAGGTTGTCTTTGTAAAGACTTAGGTTAAAAAAATATAGATGCTTTTAAAAATTACCCGAGCGGGTGAGTGGAGAGAGAGAGAGAGAGACGTGAGAGGCGAGAAAAAGATGATCGACGAGTGCTACGTGGAGAGAGAGAGCTGACCAGAGAGTTGTACGCGGAGAGAGAGAGAGAGAGAGAGAGAGAGAGAGAGAGAGAGAGAGAGAGAGAGAGAGAGAGATGAGCGGAGGCAGAGAGAGGGATGAGCGGGGTTAAGCTGGAATGAGAAGGATGTTAGAGAGAAAGTCCAAAGTGAGTATTAGTGAATTTTTTTAAGGTATTTTATACTTTAGTCAAGTGTACTCAATTTTGGCACACTTTAAAACAGTGCCAGAATTTGACATAGTTTAAAACTGTGCCAAATTTTTAATATCAGGGTGTGCCAAATCATTGTTTTTTGTGTAATGAATTGTTCTATTCAAATGCTAGAAGAAAATATCGACATCTTGATTAAGATCTGAGACCCTAACCACCGATATTATATGTAGGGATCACCATTTGTGTCGAGTATTATCATCTACCGTACCCCAGCTAAGTTTAAACCACCGAGTGTAATACCAAGATATAATGGGAGCACAAATTTTGTACACCACGTTGAGATGTAATAGTCGGTAACTAATATTTACTCAATGTTTGATGAGATGAGATGTCGATCCTTCTCAAGAACTCTTATAGGCGCAGTACATGTTTGGTACACCAATCTGCCGAGAGACACTATAGAAAATTTTAAATAATTGGCAAACAAATTCAACCATAACTTTTGCTTTGGTATGACACCACAGAAGTGTGTGACTAATCTCCTGAACGTTAAACATGGGAAGAATGAACCTTTAAGAGAGTATATCTCTCACTTCAATAAAGAAAAGTTGGAGGAGGAAGATTATGATGAGAATATTGTGATGGAAGCCCCATCAGTGGCCTCTATTCAGGAAAACTCTTGTGGAATATCTATAAGGATCCTCCAAAGACCAAGATGAAACTCTGGACATGGACGAGAAAATCATGAATGCAGAGGAGGCCATGGCGTCTAAGAGAGGAGACACCAAAGAGTCTAATAATGGGAAATCAAGCCAAGGTAAAGACAAAGGGAAAGAAAATTCGAATGTGATGAGTTCGCCAAGTATACCCCATAGATTGTAAGCCTTGAATTGATTTTGAATGAAATAAACAACGACAATGAAACTGAAATGGTCGAAAAGGCTTAAGTATCCTCCTCACAAGAGGGATAAAAGCAAGTGGTGTGAGTTTCATCAAGACCATGGCCACACAATCGATAAATGATTTGCCTTGAAAGATAAGATAGACAAGATGCTTAAACAGGGCAAACTCAAAAAATACATAGAGAGGAATGGCATTCGAGATAATGGAAGGAAGAGACACAGCGACCGAGGGAAAAATAATAAGTTGAGAATGGAGGTTCAGGGAAATAAAGGCAAGGATGGTTCAAACGATAGCAGGGATGATGACTCCGACCTCCCGATGAAAATCTTGAAGGCAAAAGGAGCACTACATATGATATTTTTTTATGCGAAAATGATCTGCGACAGCCTGTAGGTGAAGGAACTGAGCCATCCGACAGGAAGGCTCACATTATTAATATAAAAACAACAAAAAAAAGAATGTAAGTGAATTCTATAGAAAACTGAGACAAAACTGGGTAAATTGAAGAAGGTAGATATGAATACTTTGATTGTTTCTTTTTCAATATTAGACTTCAAAGGAATATTGGCTTAGAACGACGACCCTCAAGTCATTAGCACATGAATGCACGACTATGACGTGTCTTGTATTTTCGTTGATGGGGGAATCTCGACGGATGTTATGTTCTGGGACTGATTGCCTTTAGCGATGAGAAAGTTCACCCACTAGGGGTATATAAGATGGATGTCTACATAGGCACCTAGTCAAGGTGTCTTACCAAAGAAGTCAACTTTATATCATGGATGAGCACATTTCCTCGTCTTATAGTATTATCTTAGGCAGAGTAACTGATGCAGCGTGAACTGTGTATTCGTGTAAGGGCACTGTCGTTGTTCGGTTCACCTCCCACGATACTAAAATAACCTAAACTATGACTACACTCGATAAAGGGAGTATAGCATACATTCCTAGTATGGAAAATCAACAGGGAATATTGGACGGGTTGTAATAGATTTATTACTTCTAAAATAAAAGTGTAAAAGGTGATTTGTTTGAAACGGGAAAAAAAGGGAAAAATAAGAAGTTAGTACTAAACAAGAATTAATAAAATGAAAGCTAGGATCACATCCCCGCCATGGGCTAAACAATGCATAATTACAATTTCAGTTCGAAAACATTTAACCGAGCATATTCAATTAATCATAAACATTTCCCATGAAGGAAATTAATTCAACAATGTGAAATAAGACATTTAATAAAAAATGGTCACACGTGGTTTGAATTAGGAATATCGCTTTAAACACTAACGTTGAGTGAGAAAAGGAAGTTAAGCACATAATATTCCTACTTTAATACAAGAGGTTTCAATTAAATGCAGATTTACACAAAACCTAACTCTCGGAGCTCAAGACCCATTAATGATGAAAATAATACCTCAACCCTTATACTAAGGACAAGATATGAATAAAGTAAATAAACCAACTAAAAACTAAAAGCAAACAAGAAATAAATAACTAAAACTAATTATCTAGACAAGAAAAGTAAATACATAATGTAAATAAAGCATAAACAAAGGAAGGAGACAATGAATAGTAAAGAATACATTCATAAATGGGTATTACCCTAAAGTGGTGAAGGAGAGTGTGGGTCCCCAAATATAAACCCTAAATCCAAACAAAATGGAAGATATCTCATCAAAATGAGGAGAGAAATAATTTATACAAAAACCCTAGTGGAAAAATTAAAAATAAAGAAAAAGCAAAAACAGGGGTGAATCGATTCGGATTTGGACCGAATCGATTCTGCTAGGAAAATCTTCGAAGATGTGGCAAAGCAAATCAATTCGGATTAATACCTAATCAATTCAGAAATGGAGATCGAGGTACTGGTTCAAAGTAAATTGATTTGATGGAGGGCCTAATCGATTCAGACATGCTTGTTTTGTTTTCTTCCCCTGCTTTGATTTACTTTTAGTTCCCTTCCGCTCAAAGTCACGTAACTTCTTCATTAGGATTCGAAATCCTGCACTGTCAGTGGCCATGCGAAGATGACTCGGATAAATTCAACTTTTGTGAAGACATTGGGCCAGAAACCCAAATTTTAAAATTACTATATTTCCCCTGAACGTGTAATTGTCTCTGAAATTTTCCCAAAAAGCTACAGAACTTCACACTAAGCACCATAATGCCTAAAAATCTCAATTATACCTCGCAAAACTTGTAAACATATAAAAGAGAGGTTTTCTAGTTAACAAGCATAAATATAGGAATTAAAGTACCCGAGGGGGCTAAAATGCATAAGAATAAAGGGTGAATAAATGCAATATTCATGTCGAATCACACCACTTACTTACACATTGTTAGTATCTAGCAATGAAATACAAAGTAAGAAGAACTACAAGTAAACCACAAGACAGGAAATATATACAAAAGAGATAAAATCCACTTTCGCAGGCGAACGATTGCATTTAGCATTTACAATATGTTGTTAAATCCCTAGGTTACCCTAGTGGACGAGTGTTGTCTCGTGAGGGTTTTCAGGGATGAAACCCATAAACATCAAAGTTTCCTCGAAATATGCTCAATCAACATGTGATAAGCCCAACAATAATGAACAAGATTTCAAACATGTTATTAGAATAGTGAACGAATTCACTCATAAGTCCGTTGTTATTAACATTATAGAATGAACTTCATAGAATTGAAACCTTAAAAGTGGGAGGGGAGCGAGCACATGCAAAGTATGATTTGGCAAAAACTTATATAAACCGTATAATAAACAAAGCATGCATAAGTAGTCAATCCTCACTGGATATTACACTCAACAAATGAAACCACTAAGAACAGGAGGTAATACACGAAACATGCGGGCATAAAGAGTAAATGTAAATGGAAACAAGGACGCGCACATGTCACTGATGAAGAACACTATATAAAAAATGAAAAACATGTAATCTCAATAAAAGATACTGCCATTAAAGGAGGCAAAATGTATTTTCACAAATTATCAAAACTATTATGACTTTCGAATAAAATTCACCCTAGGATCACCTAGGTCTTGTATCGTGTTGTAAATTAGGTTTGGGGTTAAGGTTATGAAAGGAAAGGTATATGTAAGGATTCAAAGGTGTTCGGAGATGAAAACTAGGAATAATGGGTAATATGGGAACAATCAAAATTGGAATAAAAATATCCATAAAAAGCTTTGAATATAACAATGAAGAGTGTGAACAAATGTTATTAAACACTATATACAACATATACAACTTTCTCTTTCTTTTCTTTTCTTCTTTTTCTCTTGTTTTATTTTATTTTCTTATGTTTTTCACTTTTCCTTTTCTTTTTCACTACACCTTTTTCATCATTTTTTTCACTCTCACATGCTTAATTGCAAGCACGTAACATGAACATCATTCAATCCCATGTATCATTCCAAACATAGGTATGGAAAGTAATAAGTATGGTATATAACTCCAATATGGAGTTGGTTATGGGATTTGGGGTAATGTAACAAAAGGTTATATTAAGACTCAAAGGGGTTGACTAGGGAAATATTTAAGGTGAAATCAAGGCCAATATGGGTGATATAACAAAGATGGACTATAATCATTTCCTATAATTTATGCAATTCTCAAGTGAAAATAACTTTGAAAAATCATGATCAAGTAACACATTTTATAAATAAAATCAATTAATGAACGATCAAATGAAAGAATAGAGAGATTACCGATGACGTTAGCATTTTCAAGGAGGAAAGAGTAGTGTATAACACTCAAAAATGAAGTAAAGCCCGAAGCTCACTCAGTGCAAGTATATACAATGTAACAAAAAGATTATCGAGTTATAAAAATCTAAAACCAAATCAATAAAACAATAAAAGTGCATGTGATCATGGGTTAAAGTTTAATTCATGAAGTTATTCATAATATCAATGATTTGAGGACTAAAGTCTAATAACTTCGAAAATCGAGAACATGCATCATTAAATTGTCTATTGGATCGGGAATTTATTGAAATTTATCATTGAAAGCAAAGGCAAAATGCCCAACATAGGAGAAAAAAGAAAGAAAATATTTCTAAAATTTTTAATTTTTCAACAAAAGTATGCTTAGTAACTAACATGTGATTAAATCAATGGAACGAAAAAAAATAATGGGAAGAATAACCCACACCTCCTAACTTAAATGTTGCATTGTTCTCAATGCAAATCAACAACACAACAAAAGGAGAGGAAAAGAAAGATATTACCCATAGTGGAGCATTCGTCAATAAGTACAAGTCCATTGAATCTACAAAACATATTAGTAACAAGCATAACAAAAAGAATAATAAAAAGTTTAACTAATTACACTAGACTACAATTAAAAAGAGAGAAAAAAGAAAGAAAGAAAAAATAAAAAGCTAACTATTTACAACCTACAATTTTAACTTCTAACTAACTATACACTAGAAGTCTAAATTTTTTAGGGTCCACCCAAAATACGATTTGTCTTTAAAGGATCAACGGTGGACCCTCCCTTGAATGTATGCCTTCCGAAAAATAAGAATTTCGTTTGAACAACGAAAGGCATGTGTAAAGTGTAAGAAGTGAACCATCATCAATTAAAAATTTGAGAGGGGTGATGGGGGATTTGGATGATAAGGGTGACAAGACCACATTGATCTTGGGAAAATTGAAATCACATCCCCAAGGTTTTTCAATTGGGAGGGGAGGCGGGGCAAGTGTTAGCGAATAGCCCATGAGATGAAGCATCTCAAAATAACATTCCCGTTCAAGAATCATGTCAAAGTACTCAAGACTTTTAATCGATTCTTGTGATAAATTTAATGGTTCAAAAATGGTAGGGAATAAAGGAAAGGAAGGATCATAAACCTCAATACAATTGGAAGAATTAATAAGAGGTTGAAATTTGAAAGTTCTTGGATCACTCTCGATTATATCTTCCTCGGAAAGGGGTGGAGGTGAAGCGCAAAGTTTCAGCCTCAGTCAAGCTTTGTAAAGAAGAAATAATCGCATCAAGTTGGGCATTTATTTCTAAAGACCAAGCTTTAGAACTCTCCAATTGGTCATTCAATTCCTTAAAAGTTAACTCGTGATCAAACCAACAAGAGCACATAACATCTTTTTGAGAGGTTTGCTCATAGTTTGATGATTCCTCGCTTCCTAAAGTTTCCTCACAAGGCGATGATGGATTACTTATAAATTCTTGAATTTCACGCTCAATGCGCTCATTTTCAAGAATTTGTAGGCATTTTCACATAGTCTTGGGAGTGTAACTTGCAAAACTATTCTCATAACAATTAAGGCTATCTAAAGAGTTATAGCAAGACGTTTAAAATTAGGCAATGCAACAAAGTGACAATCACCAAAATTTCAATTTCTCAAAACAATCTAGCACAAGTAAAAAAGAAAGTCTAAAATAAAGAAAACAAATACAGAGGGAAAAACAAATTACAAAATAATAAAAAAAATTACAATCTATAACAAAGAATCCTCGGCAATGGAGTCATTTTGATGCTTTGAAGTTGTGGCAAAGAGAATAAATTTGGGCTGATACTGAATTGATTCAAAAATGAAGATCAGGGCACTAGTTCAAAGCGAATCGATTCGGACCTGCTTGCTTTGTTTTCTTCCCCTGTTTTGATTTACTTTTAGTTACCTTCAGCTCAAAGCCCCGTAACTTCTTTCTTAGGATTAGTAATTATGCACCATCAGTGGCCACGCAAAGAGGACTGAGAGGAATTCAAATTCCATGAAGACATTGGGTCAAAAAACCAAATGCTAAAATAACTAAATTGCCCCTGAACGTGTAATTATTGACAAAACTTTCTCGGAACGCTACTGAACTTCACACTAAGCATCATAATACCTATAAAAGCTCAAACATACCTCCTAAAACATGCAAACATATAAAATAGAGGTTTTTTGGTTAATGAGCATTAATATAGGAATTATGGTACACGCGGGGGATAAAATGCATAAGAATAAAGGGTGAATAAATGCAATATTTGTACTGAATCAGTAACTCTCAAGAAGTTTAAGGTCGTGCCTTCCACCATCCACCAGATGATGGAATTCCTAACTCCGTATGGAGTAAGGTAAGTACAAGGTGACAAAGTGGAAGATCAAGAATGATACTTCACATCGGCTGAGGAAAGATAAGCCCACAAAAGAAAGACAACATCATACAACATTGACACTCTCAACCCAAGGGACGAGAGGAAGCTTAAAAAAGGTGAACCAGATGAGGAGGTAGAATCCATCATCGTCAATGAGGACGATCCGAAAAAATCATCCAAATTTGTTCATCCCTAAAGCTGAAGTGAAGGAAGAGCTTGGGAAGCTATTGAGAAAAAAGGTAAAGTATTTTTTCTTGGAGCCATGGATATATGACAGGGATTGACCCGAAGATTATCTGTCATCGACTTAATATTGAAAAAGATCTGAATCTAATAAAGCAGAGGCACATAACTTTTACCCAAGATAGGTATAAGGCCATCCAGGATGAGGTTAAAAAACTCAAGATAACTGACTTTATAAGAGAGGTACAGTATCCTGATTGACTCTCTATTGTTATCATCGTACCTAAATCAAATGGGAAGTGGAGAATGTGTGGACTTCACTGATTTGAACAAAACTTACCCCAAAGACAGCTTCCACTACATCAAATTGATGAAATGGTTGATCCTACGGTGTGGCATAAACTTATGAGTTTTATGGATGCATATTCGAAGTATAATAAAATCTTAATGCATGAGGTCGACACTAAGAGGACTTCTTTTTATCACAGATAAAGGAATGTATTGTTATAAAGTAATGTCGTCCGACTTAAAGAATGCAGGGAAACCTATTAGAGGTTAGCCAATAGGATGTTTAAAGACTAAATTAAGAGGAAAATGGAACTCTATATAAATGACGTGCTGATGAAGAGATTGAAGGTAGAAACTCATGTGGATGACCTTGAACGCACTTTTGATACCATGGGTAGATATAAGATGAAGCTGAATCCATCCAAGTGAATTTTTGGGGTCGACACGGGGAAGTTTTGGGGACTTATTATGAATAAGAGGGGGATATAACAAAACATTGCAAGATCAAAGCATTGATTCATATGCAGACACCCAAAATGATCAAATATGTTAAGAGGCTGACAGGATACGTTACAAACCTTAATTATTTTATCTCCCGGGAAACTGAAAAGTGTTCGCCCTTCTTTAAGATATTGAAGAAGGCCTTCGTCTGGGATGAAGAATGTGAAAAATATTTTTACGAATTGAAAGTGTATTTAGGGTTTCCAATGCTACTGTCTTGTCCAGTCCCGGGAGAGAAGTTATTTTTATACTTAGCTAATTTAGAATTAGCTATCAGTGCGGCTATTGTCTAAGACAATGATGGAATTCAAAATATAGTATATTTTAATGGGAAATCCCTACAAGGGGACGAGATTAACTAACCCAGGATAGAGAAGTTTGATTACTCATTGATCCATGCCTCAAGAAAGATGAAGTCGTACTTTTAGGCACATATGATGGTGGTGCTCATCGAAACTCCTCTAAGGCAGGTCATTCATAAACCCAAGAAATTGAGTAGGTTAATGGCTTGGTTACTATATCTAAATGATTTTGACATCATCTATTAGCCTTGAAACAAAATCAAAGGGTAGGCCTTGGCAGATTTTATAGCTGATTTTTCCTGGGCCGAGAATAATGATGAGATTAGTGAATAAGCTAAAACCATAATAGCTGTCCCAATAGAGATGGCAACCAAGAATGAAAAGGTCGACCTTACAGAGAAGGATGTGTTGTTAAAAAATAGAATCTTGGGTGAAGGTCCCTTCTTAGAAAGGGGACCTCTTTGGAGCTTATTTTTGGATGGATCATCTTGCAAGAGTGGCAGCAGGACTGGGTTAATACTATCGGCCCCAGATGGAACATACATTGAATATGCTTTAAGATTTATCTTCAAGGCATCAAACAATGAGTCAGAATATGAGGCGCTTTTGGTGGGTCTCTCCCTCGTTAAAGTTTTGAACACCGGCCAGATAATATCCCATAGCGTTCACATATAGTGGTCAATTGGATTTTGGGGATCTACGAGGGTAAGGATGAGAAAATGGCCAAGTATTTAGCCAGAGTCAAAAGAATGTTGATCAACTCTGCCGAAGTCAGAGTTAAGAGAATTCTAAGGTTAAAAAATAGTCAAGATGACACTCTGTCTAGGTTGGCCTTGGAAAAAAGAATCAAGATCAGGAACACAGTGTCGTCGAGTAACTATTAAAATCAAGCATTGAGGAAGACGAGAGCAGCACCATGTTTTGCCTCAATTTGATGTTGGGGGAGTCCTGAATGGATCCATTAATAATGTACATACAAGATGGGGAACTATCAGAGTCCAAAGTTAAAAGAAAAAATATCAGATGTTATGCTATAAAGTTTACCCTTATAGGAGATGTGTTGTACAAACCAAGATTTATTCTCCCTCTGCTACGGTGCGTCCACCCCTTAGAGATCGAATATATCCTATGAGACATTCATGAAGGGTCTTGAGTAAGTAACAATGGTGGTCGATCTCTCTCTCATAGGATCGTCACTCATTGATATTTTAGGCCAACGCTTGCCAAGGACTCAACCGAGTAAGTCAAGATGTGCACTAAATGCCAAGTGTTCGCAAGTATTCCTCACCAACCTCAATAGCCTCTCTCGTCCATAACAGCACCTGGGTCGTTTGCATTATGGGGAATAGACCTACTCAACCCTCTTCCTCGAGCACCAAAAAACTATATATATTTAATTGTGACGATTGACTACTTTTCAAGATGGATGAAGGTTGGGGTAATGATAACTATCACCCCATACTATGATAATAGACAATGGAAAATAGTTCAAAAATAAGACATTGGAAGCATATTGCACCAAGATCAACATTAAATAATTCTTTTCTTCACCTGAATGACCACAAGGAAATGGTCAGACTAAGATCACCAATAGAGCCATACTTGACAGGATCAAGAAAAACCTGAAAGATGCAATATGATAATGGACAAATGAGTTTCATGGGGTCATTTGGCCATATAGGACTATCGAAATAATGCCGATAGGGTAGACGATGTTCATGTTAGCTTATGGGTCTGAGGAGGTTATTCTTACAGAGCTCGAACTCCCAATCCATAACGTCCACACGTGTGACCCTGAGGTAAATACGGAAGAGAGAAGGTTGAATTTATATATGATTAAAGATATAAAAGAGGACGCTATGGTTAGACATTCAGTATACTAGCAAGGGGATACAAGGTATTATAACAAGAAGGTGAAATCTAAGTCAATAGTGGTTAGAGATTAAATCTTAAATAAGGTTTGGAAGAAACCTGACAAGTTGCATCCTAATTGGCATGGGACATACAGAGTAACAGAGGAGGTTGTGCCAGGGACATTCAGACTTAAAAATTTGTAGGGTGAACCCTTCTTGTAAAGACAAATAGTTTATCTTAGACTTATTGTTCATTTTATTTTATCCATGGTACATTTGGCGTATCCCGTTATAAACCGTCATGTACCGTCACGATAAATGACTCCAAAATTGATGACTTCCATACACCCCACAAAGGTATAAATCAATTGGTGTTTAAAATTATTCATAAGATATATTTGGGATGTTTATTTTTCTTCAAACCGAGGATGGATTTTAATTTAAAAATAAATATTTTTAACCTCGTTCAAATGAGACAAGAATCTCATTCAAATAACTTTGCCTTGTCATTAGAAGGTTCGTATGATCTTACATCGAATGAACATATAATGAGGGCCTTCTGTTTGAATTTGTTTGAAGCTCGTTACAAGATGATTTAAATGAGATTGGATTCTTACTCAAACGAACTCTATTTTTGTTCGAACAAAATCCCTTTATCGTTCGAACGAGCTTCAATTTCATTCGAATGAGTCGCGGCCTCGAATTTTATGCATGAGCTATAAATATCTATTTCGTTTCTAATTTTTATGGGAATTTTTCCAAAACAATTTTCGCATATCTGTTGGAAAACTTTTCAATATTTTTGTTTACCAAAAACACTTTTGATTCACAAACACATCCCCAAATATATTTTTTGAATCGATTTTGAACTTTAGTTCAGATATACTTTATGGATAGATCATCTCTATGACTCACTTGTGAACCCAGAAGGAACACGGCTGAAGCTGAAGGCTGTTAAGTGAATACTGAGGGTGGACCGCCACCTACGGACTGCTCTAGAATGAGTGGTATTCTTTAGATATTATGTGAAGACTGAGCGTTATACTTGTGGTAGTATCAAGTAGTATTGTAAGTCGATTGTCATGTAATGTTTCTAAAGTGATAATGTAAAAGGTTTTCCCTTAAAAGGATTTTTCCTCAGTTGTCGTGTGATTGCATGTTTTATTTATTTGTCATATCACCTAGATGCATGACTTTGGATAATAAGATAAAATTGGATTTGTTTGGTAGAATTTAATTAAACAAGTTATTCCATTAAGATCGAGAAAGAACCCTTTATAAGTAGTATTAGAGGCGGTTACAAAAAAATAATGTGTGATCCTTTTCTAGAAAAAAAAACTTTGATATCAATTTTTTTTAAATTATTGATCATGAAAAAGGGAGGACTTTAATGGATAATTTGTATAATTGAATGCCCATTTTTTATGGTTCCAATTATGCCTACTGGAAAACTAGGATAATTAGTTTAATTAGTTTATGAAAAAGAGTGGACTCCTCCCACACACTGTTGATAATGTCATTGGCCCTAAACCTGTCTCTCAATAAACAGAGAATGACTTTAAGTGGAGAAAATTTACTCTCGCATCTTAAGTGATATTTCTTGATCCATCACCCCTGATAAGTTATGTCGCATCACGACTTGCACCACGTCTAAAGAATCTTGGGATACTCTTCAACTCACACAAGAGGCTACCAACCTTGTAAAGGCATATAAGCTTCAAAATTTGACCACCCAATTTGAAAACATTACCATGCTAGAGTCCGAGTCTTTTGATGAGTTTTGTGAGAGTTTTTCAAACATAATTAATTCTAGTTTTAATTTGGGTGAGAAAATTCCTGAGACGAGAGTTGTTAAGAAAATTTTGAGGTCTCTCCCTACTCTATTTAGATGTCGTTCTTAATTCGTTGGGGATCCTAGACACTCTTAGGTTAAAAGAACTTATAGGATATGTTCAAACATAGGAGATTGATATGTTCTCCAAAACCATTAAACCTAAGAAAGTAGACTCAAACTAAGAAAAAGAAGAAAGATAAAGTTTGTGAGTCTAAATCTGAGGTTGATTTTGATGTTGATGACTTGGCCCTTTTTGCGGAAAATTTCAAACAAAATTTCATATTTTCCAAAGAAAATTCTTCCAAAGAAAAATAATTTGAGAAAAAATAAAAATAACAATGAGGGCACAAGAGGGGGAGAGAAAGAGGAAGATATTAGATGTTTTGAATGTGAGGGTAAAAGGCAAAAGGCATAAAAGCATACTACTAGACTTAAGAGAAAGGATAACAAAGTTGCGCATACGATCACTCTTAGCGATAGTGATGTTGATTCGGTTGATTCAGGGGGAGAATCACCATATGAACCGTGTGTTGCGTTCATGGCTAGTCACGTTAACACTTCTAGTTTTTCCCACACTAATGAGAACATATCTAAAAGGAAATCGTGAGAGCGAGAATGAAAATTTGACTGAGGGAGAAGGTGATCTCCAAAAGGTATTTAGTGATCTTTACACCGAGACTTTGAAAACTAAAACGGTTAATAAAGATTTGTCTCTTTGGGTGTTATATTTGGAGAGAGGTGAAAGTTTTGAGAGAGTGTGAGGCATTGGTGAGTCAACTTGAGAAAGTGAAAATTTCTTTATGTGAGCAGTTGATTGTTTTAGGTCGGAAAAAGACTAATTTGACAAAAAATATGGCTAGTCTTATGAGATATATTCAATCTTCATTGGAGACTCGTGAAAAACTTGAGGCCCATATATCCCAGCTTGAGAGTGATTTCAAAGGTGCCCGGGAGGTCAAGGTCACTTTAGAGGACACATCTGAGAATGAAAGAAAGATGCTCCTCGGTCCCACTTTAGGTAATGTCAAGAGGCAAGAAATAGGTTATGATGGTGCATCCACTTCTCATGCCGCACCCGAGTCGATTCTCGAGTTTTTTTTTGGATCCTTATGGCCTTTGACCTAAACCACATAGGAGAGCTCTTCCTAAACACTTTGAGAAAGGTGGACCAAAGATTGTGTATGTTTGTTCCCATAGTAAACAGAGACGTCGCCTTAGAGAATATTTTTTAAGATATGGAGAGTGTCATATCGGTATGTTCCCCATTATGCTTGCACATGAGTTCCCTACGCACTCCCACACATGTTAGTCCCCATTCTCCCGCACATCACTTAAGAGATTTTAAGAGTTTTTTAGAGCAAGTAGATATTTTTGTCAAGACTTCAAAAAATTTGAAAGAGGTATTTCATAGTATGTCATCTCCTTTGGAATATTCCTCTTAACCTAATGATTGAGGTTGAGACTTGTTTTCTAGCACAGGGTGATTTTCATGCTCATATCTTATATCCCCAGTGCTAGTATGTACTACCATTGTATTTATATTTTTCACTTTGATATTTTTAGAAAAATCTAAACAGAGTTTTATTTTCTAGAAAAAATTTGAAAATTACAAAAGAATTTTGGTTTATTTAAAAAAAAAAAAGTTCAGAAAGGAAGAAAGATTTTATTTTGATACATTTTTTGAAAAAGATAAAAAGATTTTTGTAATTTATTTTTACACCTTATAATTGTGACGATCCAGATATGATTATGATAAAAAAAGTTTAAATCATGCTTACCGTATAGGATGGAGATAATGTGTTATTAGAATATATAATGTTAAGTTATTTTGTTTAGTCTTATCCTACCTTCATAACTTATGCAATATTGAATTAATAACAAACACAAATTTGTGAAGTCTTCGGTAGGAATGTTCAAGCCCAGGACTAGTTTTGGCCACTATAATATGATAATTGACTTGAGGTGAAAACTATATAGTTGTAAATATATGATTAAGTTTGTAACACAACAAACGGTGTGTAAAACAAAGGTTCGAGGAAAGAATTGTGCTGAAGTTACGAACAGGGGGTAAAGTAGTCACTTAGCTTTAAAGGATATTTTATCTTATTTGGTGACACATGTCATATTTTAATTGGACAAGGGGAGGTGACTTATGATGGCTTATAACTCTTGAAATAATCTCTTCCTTCAACATATTTCAGAAAGGAAGAGTTTTAGCCTAAGGTGAGAGAGTCGGGAACTTCGGGAAGAAGAAAGTGAGGAGAAAAATTGAAGAAAAATTCGTAGAAATTACGTAATAGTCCATAAGGTAAGGTACCCATAAATCTTGTTATATTTTTAGTATTTATGATTGAAATAATAGAAATAATCATTTGGTTACTAAACTTCCATGTCTTGAGGTATACTTATGAATAGATGCGAGTTTAAGCAAAGTTGAACGTGTAAATCATGTATATTGCTTCGATTGGAAACCTTGTGTATTCAAACTCCTATATTTTTTTGTATATTTATTGAAATTGAATCATTATAGTTAGAGATAAAAATAAACTCAAATATGTATAACATATCCTAAAATTATGTGAAAATACCAAGAAATGAATGTTTGGTGATAGTTTGAAGTTCAGGTATACTATCTGCCCCAAAGGTGTAAGTATGCACACTAGGTGTTCGATGTTTTGCTTGACATAGCAAATGAACCTTATAAATTATGAAATTTTAATTTTGTATTTTATAATATGTTTATGAGTGTTGGGTGAAATATCACAGGAAGTTATGATGTATAAAAAGTAGGAAAATTCTTGGAAGTTTAAAGAACGATTAAAAAGCCTACAAGATAGATTTGCTTTGTAATAAAGAGATGGACACATATTGCTCTAGAAAACTTGAAATGATGTTTTGTCTTTTTATATTTGGAAGTTAATGTGATAAGATTTGGATTTACCAAGAAGAAATTAAAGTATGCTTGAGCTATGGATTGGATATGTTAAATATCTGAACATGAAATTCGATGGGACTTTATTTATGATAAATGATTCAAAAGATATTATATGATCTTATGAATTGAGTTACCTTTAAGTTATTATTTGGATTATTGATATTCTTAGGATGATACTAATATTTTAAGAATGATAGGAATTGAGGAACAACCGTTTGAACATGTTCCAAGCAATGGCAATGGAAAAACACACTAAGTGGCCAAGGTGAGTGTATTGTGACACCCCGCCTAAGTGGCAAGGTAAAAACACACTAAGTGGCCAAGGTGAGTGTATTGTGACACCCCGCCTAATAAAATATCGGGTGATCAGTGCTATATCAAATTAAAATAGGAATCCCAGTTCGTTCATCCTTAGCATCACTGTCGAAAAACTTTTTAAAATTACTAACCACCTAGTATTCCAAAAAGTTGGTGCTAATTTTAACTTTTTTAATTAAACAAAACAGTACATGCGAAAATAAACATAAACCATTCACAAACTGAATTAAATAAACTGAATAATTAATTAAACAATTTTCTGAATAAACCATCGGCCAACAAAGTAAATAGTCCAATACAATCGACCAATAATAAAATAAATAAATCTGAAAACTGCAACTGAAAAGTCTCGACAACATGCCCTAAGTAAACTGAAACTGATAGATGATTCCTACTCTAGGAAAGAATGAACGATGCGTCTAATCCAAGCTCCTGCTAGAATCAACATATGCCACAGCTTTGTGTCCCTGGAATAGAATATCAAGTCTGGCATCCCTGTGGCTGGACACCTAAAAGGTCTTTAAAATAGTTTTATAGCAAGGGTTAGAACCCAAAACATTTTGAAAATATTTAGCAAGTGAATTAACTGCAGTAATTTAAAATGTATAAATGCGCTTCATATTTACGTTAGTGTCGCACTCTCTTGAGGACTTTCTCACCCCTCCACTATTGTTCACACCTAACGGTTACCTTAACCCCACCTAGTTGTACTGCCCCGTCCAACTAGTCCTGGTATAGTCTCCCCCTGCCATTCTACTCTAAACCGAGTATTATTATTACTGGGTTATAAGTTATTTCACCAATTAACTTAATTAATTCCTTTTAAATAATATCATATAACTGTGACACAAGTTTTATAAAGGAAATACATCACATAATGTATTATGACCCGCATAAAATATTTAACACCATTATATACGTACCTTTATTCAAAACATCCACATATATATCATATGTATACCCATCCCTCCGAGTATATCCTCTCAAGATAATTTTCCTCTAAAGTGTTATCTCACTAGGTATGCTCACATAACCTAGTTACCCAAGTTGGAATCGCTCACCAACCTGGCCCAAAAATATGAGTAGTGGAGACGGTCATATTCCTTCCCTGAAAGTGAGATAAGCCCCTCACCCATATACCGTACGCTATGACCTGGGGATATACTCACCCTAATCCTCAAGCTAGGGGATTCACCCACAATGCGCAACCTCCCTTGATAGCACAAGAGTATATAACTTAAATAAATATCTAGACCCCGATATTTAATAGCACACATAAAGTACACACACATATATATATACTATCACCACACCGTATATATATAACATAAATCCCGGCTTTACCGTGTACTAAAATTCGTAACACTAGCCTGTATATTCTCGAGTCTATGGTCCGACTCAAATTAATTAGTTTTCTCTTTAATTAATTTATTACCTTCTAGAGTCTATAGTCCGATTCTAATTTAATTAATTAACACATCAATTAATTTAATACTTTTTGTCGCCCAACCATTATACTCGGACTCACTCACTTGGCCCGTACCGTCGTTAATACCCGATTCTATATTTCGCCCCTTAATTAATAAATTATACCTCAATTCATTTAATAAAGTAGTGCCACTCAACTACCATACCCAAACATTTTTCCTCGGTTCACAACCCATACCTTTGAATTAATTCCAGAAATTTAATCATCCCGTGACATACAATTATCACCCTCCTAAACCCAATTATATCCCCTTATAATTGTTAAAGAATATGTGCCACATATGAATTTATCACTAAATAAAAGTAGGGGATTAAATCCTAAATTAATTTCCCTTTTTATATTAAACAAGGCAATCTGCCAAAAATTTGGGACCATCCATCGATCGATCCCCTGGGTCGATCGATCGATCGATCCCCTGGGTCGATCGATCGATCGAACAGGTCCCTTTCTTCTCCGCTGTTTTGTTCAGCCATTAAAGAAACCTCAAGTTTTTTATTTCATTCAAAACCCTTACCCAATCACAACCAACATTACCTCCACATAAGAAAAAGGTCTAAACATCCTAGAGACCTTAATTCATCATCAATTTTATACAAAACCCTAAGTATATCCGATTTGGGTTTTTCACCCTGGTCTCGTTTTACCGAATCCGACCTCACCATTTTCAGTCAATTTAATCACTAATACATATTTTAATCCACCCTAGAATTCAATTTTAGCAGTCCCAAATCATAACTTAACATCCATTGAGTAATTAAATATGTCCATTACTCTAAATTCAGAAAAACCCAATTTTAATTATGGTTACACACCTAATTTTATATACACATACTATAATATGAATTGGTTATAACCTATTTTAAGAATCACAACAGTTAACCACTTTCCTGGAATTATTCGTAGAGTCTGATCAGTTGGTGTAGAGAATGGTTGACGACGAACACTCACTTTTGTCCCTTAATTTGGCTCCAAAAGATCCCCAATTGGCTCTTGATTTGCTTCCCCAAATTCCCTCTCAAACCCTACGTTTAGAGTTGTGTTAGCTGTCGTTCAACACTTCCCCAATTAGGTTTACAAACCCTTAATCCTATTTTTGGCCACATGGGCCTAATTAAAATGGCCCGAATCACCCCGTGTGGGCCCGGTAATGCCCAAAAATGTCTCGAGACCCGATTATTACCCCGAGTACTCTTTACTGACTATCTCGATCCATCCGGACTCAACCTCACACTCAGAATTGTCATCCGACATACTTTATAACATTTCCAAATTTCGACCCCAAAATGTGACACACAATAATTCGAACAATTTAACTTAAAGTCGCCAATTATAAATAATTCTTCCCACTCAAATAAATTCTCCAAATCATAAATTTATGTTTCTCTAATTTAAATATTTTTACATCTCCCAAAAATAATTAAATACTAAATCTTCAAAATTACGGGGTGTTACATACTTCCCCCCTTATAAAGGAATTCCGTCCTCGAAATTAAGATGAGCCTAGTGTCCCAAGCTTCAAATATTACTCCTTATTCCTGTGCCTCTAAGCTCGCTACATCTATCTCTCCCGCTTCTAACTATAAGTTACATAAATATGTATTTTAATTAACCAGGGCGCCCATACACCCTGTACCCGTGCTTAACCGCACAAAACTTGCCTCAATTAACCCGGGTGCCTATACACCCTATCCCCATGCTTTACTGCACGAAAGTTACCCGACTATGCTAGTTGTAACCCGTAATATAACTTTCAACCCATAGTCATATATATATATTGGGCGGGGTACCCAACCCATGGACTAATGACCAAACATCTCCCCACTTCCAACGTTGCACTAAGTTTCATGCGTGGGACGTCTCGCAAAGCGAAATCCAAATAAGGAACCCCCCCGATACACTACTACCTAACATTATTAGTCGTTGAGATCCGTTAGACCCTCAGTCCATAGCACGTACCCCAAATACTTATCTCTTAACACAAAAGCATACACGCCTACCCTTATGCTACAAAAGAAAACATAAAATACCGTGCCCTTACTATCACAAGTTCTTGAGAAAAATAAACCCCGAGCTATCTCTCCCTGCACGAAAATAAATCTAACCACCCTGATTCATTTCAGAAGACACACCTAATTACCGGGATAAAATATGAGAACACAAGACCTCATTATGTGTCTATCGTACTACGCAATACAACATATATACACACATATATATAGGCTAGACGCCCTCTCAGGATAATACCTAGTAAAAATTCATAACCTGGTGTCGCGAACACCAAAACTTACCCCCACTATCCAAAATAGTTCAAATCCATCACTCTCCAGCCGATACGTGGGAAAATCATCAACCCTACTCCCCTGATTCATGAAAGTAGTGACCCCTCGCATAATTTAAACCTTCTCTCAATTTATAGCTCCACTCTCTCGTGGTTAACACAAAATTACTCCTCTACCCCACGAAAAATTTCATCTACATACTATGGCTGCTACAGCCAGCGTACCCACTAAATCCGACTCACTCGCGAATTCTAAAAATAATTTTATATCGTGACACCCTCATTGTCACCCAAAACATACCCAATGCCCATAGGATAAAAGATAATTACCTCCATACTCTAGCTGCAATGGTTTATCCTCGGGTTCTTGAGCAGCTTCCCCCTTCCCGAACGCACCCATAACTTGTAGTGGTTGTACATCCAGGACCTCGTCCTATAGTTGACCCCTGCCTCGCTTAAGATAATATCTCTTCACGTGTACTGCTTCCTCACAAACGAAACACCTCCTAATAAATTCACCCCTCCATTGATCCCTTCATTGTTGGTCTTATCGGATGTCCTGGCCATTATGTCGATAGCCTCCAGCTCTAAATCGTTTGGCCTGATTCCCCTGCCGGGAATCCTGCCCCTGATTTCCCCCTGTCTACTGTTGGCACATCCCACTGGTATTTTTCCCTCCTATTTTATTCGACTGGTTGGTTTCCACTCCCCTCCTACTTCCTTTCACGTGGAAGCGCTATTCCTGGCAATGCAGAAGTGTTGCATTAACGATATCTGTATAAGCCACAAATGCGGGATTTCCAATCAAATGTTGTCTGATCCTCCAGACTAACCAATCCATGAACCTTGCTTTCTTTCTTTCTTCATAGCTTACCTCATCCGATACAAAATTTGCCAAACGAGTGAATTTTTCCTCGTAATCGGCCACTGAACGGTCCCCTTGAGTTACCTCTCTGAATTTTCTCCTCATTTCGGTCTCAACTGCTAGCGGAAAATACTTGCGGTCGAACCGCACCCAAAACTCAGCAATAGTTACTGTATCCTTTTCCTCAACTGTGGTGATCGACTCCCACCACTATAGCGCTGCTCCCATTAACATAAAAGTGGATAGCATTTGCTTCTGCACCTCATTGCAATCTTCCATGCGTAGGTGATGCTGGATATCTCTCTTCCACTAACATGCTAGTACCACATCTGAAATCCCTTGAAACTCTGGTGGATGCCCTTTTGGAAAAACCTCTCGTACTTGCTGCCACCGCGATGGCCCCGGGTGGGCCTGAACATCTGGTACCCCTAATGCTTATGGCTGATCTCGTGGAAAGTACCTTACCATTGCGATCATCTTCACTTCAACTACGTGCGCCACTAATTCAGTTACCTGTGCTGTCAAAATCATCTCTGGCTGTTGTTGCGGTAACTCTGGCTCCTGATGAGCCTCTCTAGTCTCATCTCCCCCTGCGGCCCTAGCTGCTTTCTCTTTCTCATGGGCGGCATCTGAAATGAGAATCGAATCGTATGAGTTCACCATTAAATATAAAGTAATGGGCAGAAGAACGTAAATGCGCATACGAATGAGGATACAACAATCCTGTGATAGGGTATATATCAAAGAATGCTAAGCTGAAACATGAAAAAGCTGCACAGATCTTAAGGACACTAGAACCTGATGCTCTGATACAATCTGTGACACCCTGTCTAATAAAATACTGGTTGATCAGTCCTATATCAAATTAAAACATGCATCCCAGTTGGTTCATCCTTAGCATCACTGTCAAAAAACTTTTTAAAACTTACTAACCACCTAGTATTCCAAAAAGTTGGTGCCAATTTTGACTTTTTAATTAAACAAAATAGTACAATTAATTAAATTAACTGAATAGTTAATTAAATAATTTTCCTAATAAAGCATCGGCCACCAAAGTAAATAGTCCAATACAATCGACCAACAATAAAATAAATAAATCTGAAAACTGCAACTGAAAAGTCTGGGCGACACGACCTAAGTAAACTAAAACTGATAGATGATTCCTACTCTAGTAAAGAATGAACGATGCGTCTAATCCAAGCTCCAGCTAACATCCACGTATGCCGCAGCTCTGTGTCCCTGGAATAAAATATCAAGTCTGGCGTCCCTGTGGCTGGACACCTAAAAGGTTTTGAAAATAGTTTTATAGCAAGGGTTAGAAACCAAAGCATTTTGAAAATATTTAGCAAGTCAATTAACTACAGTAATTTAAAATGTATGAATGCGCTTCATATTTAAGTTAATGTCACACTCTCTTGAGGACATTATCACCCCTCCACTATTGTACACACCTAACGGTTACCTTAACCCCACGTAGTTGTACTACCCCGTCCAACTAGTCCTGGTATAATCTCCCCTACCATTCTACTCTAAACCGAGTATTATTATTACTGGGTTATAAGTTATTTCACCAATTAACTTAATTAATTCCTTTTAAATAATATCATATAACTGTGACACAAGTTATATAAAGGAAATACATCACATATTGTATTATGACCCTCATATAATATTTAACACCATTATATACGTACCTTTATTCAAAACATCCACACATATATCATATGTATACCCATCCCTCCGAGGATACCCTCACCGGATAAATTTCCTCTAAAGTGCTATCTCCCTAGGTGTGCTCACATAACCTAGTTACCCAAGTTGGAATCGCTCACCAACCTGGCCCAAAAATATACGTAGTGGAGGCGGTCATATTCCTTCCCTGAAATTCAGATAAGCCCCACAACCATATACCGGACGCTATAACCTGGGGATATACTCACCTTACTCCTCAAGTTAGGGGATTCACCCACAACGCGCAACCTCCCTTGATAGCATTAGAGTATATAACTTAAATAAATATCTAGTCCCCGATATTTAATAGCACACACAAAGTACACACACACACACACACACACACACACACACACACAGATATATATATATATATATATATATATATATATATATATATATATATATATATATATATATATATATATATATATACTATCACCACACCGTATATATATAACATAAATCCCGACTTTACCGTGTACTAAAATTCGTAACACTAGCCTGTATATTCTCGAGTCTATGGTCCGACTCAAATTAATTAGTTTTCTCTTTAATTAATTTATTACCTTCTAGAGTCTATAGTCCGATTCTAATTTAATTAATTAACACATCAATTAATTTAATACTTTTTGTCGCCCAACCATTATACTCAGACTCACTCACTTGGCCCGTACCGTCGTTAATACCCGATTCTATATTTCGCCCCTTAATTAATAAATTACACCTCAATTCATTTAATAAAGTAGTGCCACTCAACTACCATACCCGAACATTTTCCCTCGGTCCAAAACCAATACCTACGAATTAATTGCCGAAATTTAATCATCTCGTGACATATAATTATCACCCTCCTAAACCCAATTATATCCCCTTATAATTGTTAAGGAATATGTGCCACATATGAACTTATCACTAAATAAAAGTAGGGGATTAAATCCTAAATTAATTTCCCTTTATATATTAAACAAGTCGATCTGCCAAAAATCTGGGACCATCGATCGATCGATCCCCTGGGTCGATCGATCAATCGAACAGGTTCCTTTCTTCTCCGTTGTTCTGTTCATCCATTAAAGAAACCTCAATCTTTTTATTTCATTCCAAACCCTTACCCAATCGTAACCAACATTACCTCCACATAAGAAAAGGGTCTAAACATCCTAGAGACCTTACCGGCGCGATCCTTCCTTTCAAAGGAAGACTAGGGCACACTAGTTAATGTTGTCAACCACTCCAAAGGAATATCAATTACTTCCTTCTTGGGCATCTTGTTCCACATGTTCAAAGGAACTCTTGATCTTACCGTGGTCTTGGCAACTCATCCAAGAAACTTTACCGACTTTACCGGCCTCTTCCACTATAGGAATTATCGATAATCACAAAATTCTCTGGTTGGTTTACTTATTCCAACCGATTTCGATCATGAGTGGTGCATGCAGAGACCACTCACTACGTCCCACTCAACATCGACTTCTACTTGAAATGTCTCACATCAAGTGACACTTAATATTGCCCTTCTTTCCTTGGCGTATACCAAAAGTTCCGACCCGTGCACTTTTCTCCACGATGTGCACTTCTGGACCTTTTATACCATACTAAAATCATCGTTCTTTGTACACGCAACTCGCTCTCAACATTTGACTAATTACAACTCCTCTCTGAGTGTTCTCCATATAGTTAAATTCTACCCTTCTCAAGAAATACCCCTTTATAAATGGCTTCCCACAACCTTCTAACCAAATTCGGGTGTGCTACTCAAATTGCACACGTATATATGGATTATTATCTTTACTCGACACTTAATCCATTGTCACTTCCACCTCGTCATTTACAATGCTTTCCAGATAATGCAACAACCATGTTAGTATTCAACACTCTCTTGAGAATTCTCACATCTCATTTAAGTGTGCACGCCTACCGTACTAATAAATCTCATAAGTTTCTCTAACTTATTCTCCATAAGGTTTTTTCAGGTGAAAATCGAGGTTATGATATTTACTTTAGGAAATCATTCGCTTCAAGATTTCTACTTCATTTAGAACAACTCATTTCCCTTATAAAGTTCCCGAACACTTATAATAAAATTGAAGCATTTGTTCATTACTTATCTACTTATATGCACAGTAGGAAGTTCCCATATAGATATATGTATATATATTAATCACATATATAATATATATACTATCGGCACCCCACATAAAACCTATGGTGCTGGCATACTCTGCTATCAAGTCCCCGTATCACATAAACTAAGGGAAATACTAGTCCGAAATCACTCTCGAACTGTATTAACACAATACACAAACAAATGGAGGCGAAGCATAGTTCCAGGTCCCAAGAGGTCAGCATATACCCTCACGTCTCTTAGAACATCTGACTATCATTTTCGGATAGCCTGTATCGAGGATACTATCTTCTAGGGTACGAGTCAATATCCCCCATAAAGGTCCAATCGAGATAAGACCGTCCCGGCGTAAAAATCCCCGTGATAGCAAGTAGCCCGGGTATGATTTTTACACAAATATATAATATGCACAATCACACAGTCACATGTATAAGTATTCACATTTCTAAATTAGGTGAGCCCACGACCCATAATTATAATTATCCGTTATTAACACATTTTACCCGATTATTTCGCATAACGGACTCGTTATTTTTATTTTCATTTATAATTCACGTCATACTCACTTATCCTCCCTCGAAGTATTTTAAGAATAATATCAGTAGGCATACACTCACTCACCTTCTAGTCTAACTTCCTTACAAGTCTCGACCTTTTATTAAACGTACGCATGATTTCATATGTGTGAATAACTCCCCGTTAACCCTTAATTTCATCTTACATTAAATTCTCACTCAACGGAGTTTACCTAGACCCTACTGGTCCTATTTATATCCCATTATGATCCAACAATAATAATCAAGGGTTACTATGCATTTTTAATCTGATTAAACCATCATAAGGGGAATATATGCAGTTTTCCAAGAGGGGTCGATCGATCGATGTTCTTGGGTCGATCGATCGATCAAGCAGTTATGACGAAAACTGCATTAACCCATTTACGGGTTTGCCTCTCCAACCTCAACCAAATCTCCATATATCATTTACAAACTCCCAACAAACGTTACTACAAGTACTATATACCAGAACACATAATTTTCTACGTAAAATATGTCCCAATTCATCAATTACAACAATTTAATGGGTAAAAATTTCCCGAACTTCCAGAACCCTAATTTTTCTTCTTATTTCAATTATACCAATTCTTTTACAGATTTCCTACTTCTAAATCCATACAAATTCATGGTTTATCCTCTACATGCAATTTAGATGTCCAGAATATAATTACTTCTTCTACAACATGTGATTTCAAGTCTCAAAACTATACTTTCTTCCATGAAACAAGTTCTAAACAACCCTAGACTAACATGATTGAGATGTAAACTAAAAATTAAGCAAGATAGAAACTTTCCTAGAAATTTGAGTTTCTGAATTATGGATGAAAGTGGTATGGTTGTGTTCCTTGTCGCGCGATTTACGCTTTGGCGGTGGTGGCGGTGTAAACGGTCGAGTCCTTGGCCTTGAATTGCTTGGGAAGCTCTCCACCCCTTCTCTAATGGTCGTTCTTTGCTTTTGTTCTTGTTAACCCCAGCAGGAAACTCCTAAAGGCTGATTTATCCTTAGGAAATTGGTGGGTTTAATTACCCAAAAATTTAAAATGTCTAAAATACCCTCTCGGGATGCCAATTAGGCCTAAAAACTCCCTGAGACCCAAACTAAACCCCCGGGTACATTATTTTGACTATCTCGACCCTTTTGGACACATTGGCACACTCGAAACAACCATACGGGTGACTTATAATTTATTCACTTTTAATAATAATGATTTAGTCCCGACACGACATAGGCGCGTCCTGACTTAGATTTCCATAATTGCCATTTTATTCACTCATGACAATTTTAATAAAATAAATTTCATATATTACTTTACTCATCCAGTAATATTCAATAAAAATCCAATAATTACTAACTCATATCACGTTTAGTAAATATATAAAAAAAAATATTTTCGGATAAATATTAAATTAATAACTCAATTAAATTTAATAAATCCCCAATTTTAAAAGTCATAAAAATTCGGGGTATTACACCGAGTTGATTATAAATGTGAGATGTTGTACTTATTGAGATGATTATGGATATTATATGTTGTACTTTCCGGGTTGAGTATAAATATGAGATGTTGTGCTTATCGAGATGATTATGGATATCATATGTTGTACTTGTCGAGTTGAATATAAATATGAGATATTGTACTTATCGAGATGATTATGGATATTTAGGTTGTACTTACGAGTTAATTATAAATATGAGATGTGGTACTTATTGAGATGATTACGGATATTATATGTTTTACTTGCCGACTTGAATATGAATATGAGATGTTATACTTATTGAGATGATTATGGATGTTATATGTTTTACTTGCCGAGTTAATTATAAATATGAGATGTCGTACTTATCGAGATGATTATGGATATTATATGTTGTACTTACCGAGTTGATTATAAATATGAGATGTGGTACTTATTGAGATGATTATGGATATTATATGTTGTACTTGTTGGGTTGAGTATAAATATGAGATATTGTGCTTATCGAGATGATTATGGATATCATATGTTGTACTTGCCGAGTTGAATATAAATATGAGATGTTGCTTATCGAGATGATTATGGATATTTAGGTTATACTTACCGAGTTGATTATAAATATGAGATGTTGTACTTATTGAGATGATTATGGGTATTATATGTTGCACTTGCCGAGTTGAGTATAAATATGAGATGTTGTACTTATTGAGATTATTATGGATGTTATATGTTGTACTTGTCGAGTTGATTATATATATGAGATGTTATACTTATCGAGATTATTATGGATATTGTATGTGGTACTTACCAAGTTGATTATAAATATGATATGTTGTACTTGTTCAGATGATTATGGATATTATATGTTGTACTTACCGAGTTGATTACAAATATGAGATGTCGTACTTACCAAGTTGAATATGGATATGATACGTTACACTTATTGAGTTGATTATGATTAGGATATGTCATACTTACTGATTTGATTATGGATATGATGTGTATCTATTACAAGAGATGTTATGGCTTATCAACAACCAAGAGATGCTATGGCTTATTAACAGCCAAAAGATGTTATGGCTTATTAACAGCTAAGAGATGTTATGGCATATTAACAGCTAAGAGATGTTATGGCTTATCAATAGCCAAGAGATATTATGGCTTATCAATAGCCAAGAGATGTTATGGCTTATTAATAGCCAAGAGATGTTATGCCTTATCAACAGTCAAGAGATGTCATGGCTTATCAACAGCCACGAGATGTTATGGCGTATTAATAGCTAACAGATGTTATGGATTATCAACAACCAAGAGATGTTGTAGTTATCAACAGCTAAGAGATGTTATGGCTTATCAACAGCCAAGAGATATTATGGCTTATCAACAGCCAAGAGATGTTATGGCTTATTAACAACCAAGAGATGTTGATATGTCATTAATTTTTACATAGATATGACTTATTGCATTTAATTTTATGCACTAGTGTAGCATTAATGCATTCACTAAGCTATTTTACTCACGATTCCGATGTTATGTTTTTTTTCAGGTAATGAAAGGTCATTGTCAAATTTAGGAGGTCGGGTGGGGTTAGCAAGGGATGCGTAAAACCATGATTGTGGTAAAATTAAAAATGGGCAATTTAATCTTACTTATCCTTTGAGCAAGTTTGAATAAGAACGATTACTTTAAAATTTGAAAAGTTTTAATTTTATGGATTCATGTTAAAAATTGAAAAGAATGCTCGTGTTTATGGTTTAGTTAAGGTAAATATGATTTGACTCACTTTGACTTTTAAACTTAATGATAAGTAATTGGGTTGGGGTGTGTCAACTTTGGTATCAGAGCCTAGGTTTTAGACGTTCTGGAGGGAGGAGCGTCTAAATTTGGCATGGGAAGTAGAAATTATTTTGAGTCATAAGTAAATTGGTTTTTGTTGACTAACATTTGTTAGTTATACATATATATTATTTTATGGGATATGAAATGTAAGGATCTTGCAGGAAAGGAAATGAGATGTTAAGGTTTATTCAGGGATGACAGCGAATACAGGTATTTTAATATGAATCATTGCATTGTTTTATTTGTGGTATGGACAAACATGTCATTGAAGGGAAATTTTAAAGACAAAATATAGTATGTGAAAATTATGAAGTATTGGATCTTATATCTTCTTATACTGGAATATATAGACTTGAGTTGTGTCACGTATTAAACCATGGTTTGGTGTATGCCCATTTATATAAGAGAGTGAGGTACGGGAACCCATAATCCGTTAAAGGATGAGATGGTAAATTGTTAGAGTGTGAATAAAATAAAGATTCACATGGTAAAGGAAAAGTGAGAACAATAATAGTTGCATATGTTTAAATTTGATATGTGAAAAATATATCACAATTGATCTGAATATGGGTTCATATTGAATTATGATAAGTAGAAGAAAAGACTAATACGAGTTGAGATGTATTTTTTTAATAGTATGAGTATATGTAGTGGATATTATTTTTAGGATGTTTTAAAATGCTTATATGAATAGTAGAGTTGAGACGAAGTGTTAAAGAGTTGGAAGTTTAAAAATATTGGGGAGCCCTTTGAGAGTATGTGTTGCGTATGAGTATGGGAAAGATGCTAATTGGGATGGAATATCGACAACTAGTTTGGGTGGATATTGAGTTGTAATTGTCATGGTACGTACGTGTTATCACTAATAGTATGGCATATAACGAATATGATTGACATTATACGGAGTCACCAAGAAGTATGTGTAAGGATAATTTGCTATGTAAGATACCACAATGTGATATATTAAGGTATTCATACAGGGTATTTGAAAGAAATACGACATATAATCGTTAGAGAAGTATTATGGGGCTGGTAAGTATGTTAAAGTTTTAAGTGGTGATGTTACGTTTAACATCCATGTCACCAAACGGGTAAGATGAGTGTATTAATGATATTGCATAAGAGTATCAGGTTAATAAACATTGGGATAAGATTAAGATTATAAAGTTATTATGTTAGATAAATGACTTTCTAAGGTCATTGTATGTTTAGTTAAAGAACAATCAAATGAGACTAAAAAAATGAATATAGTAAGAAGTTAGATTGGTTCATAGTGCATGACTGCACAATATACATAAAGATGAATATGAAATCTAGGTTAAGAATAAACTTTTAGTGAATGATTGTTCATTTTCGATATATGAATATTAATGAGGCTATAATTAAATTAAGAAATTGTAAGGATGATAAGGTCAAACACATGTATTTGGTGTTGGATGGAAGATGTAAATATGATATGTAATAAGCTAGTCTGAGAATATGATATTTATGACTTGAAATATTACACGATGAAAAGGATAGACTATAGGAATGAAGGGAGAAAAGTAAAGAATGATACTAGGTTTGTTAAGAATATTCACTCATTGTGAATATACGATGATACAACAGATAATGTAGTATGTGTGAATTTTTGACATACGTATTTAAAGGTATGAAGTATTATATGAGTTGGGGATTGGTTTTCATTAATAAGAAATCATTGGACGATTTTTCTTACATGTAATGATAAAGAAACTGAAGTTATTATGAAAAAAGATTTGTCATACATCGAGAAACCGATTGAAATTTTTGGTCGTAAGGAGCAAGTATTAGGGAATAAAGTTAGTTACGTAGTTAAAGTGTTGTGGAGGATCCATGAAATTAAATAAGCAACTTGGTAAAGGGAAGATAGAATGAGAAAATAGTATCCCCAATTGCTTAATAAGTGAAATTCATCCTAAATTTCGGGGACGAAATTTTCTAAGGGAAGGAGGTTGTGACGATCCAGATATGATTATGATAAACCAAGTTTAAATCATGCTTATTGTATAGGATGGAGATGATGTGTTATTAGAATATATAATGTTAAGCTATTTTGTTTAGTCTAATCCTACCTTCATAACTTATGAAATATTGAATTAATCACAAACACAAATTTGTGAAGTCTTCGGTAGGAATGTTCAAGTTCAGGACTAGTTTTGGCCACTATAATATGATAATTGACTTGAAGTGAAAACAATATAGTTGTAAATATATGATTAAGTTTGTAACACAACAAACGGTGTGTAAAACAAAGGTTCGAGGAAAGAGTTGTGCTAAAATTACGAACAGGGGGTAAAGTAGTCACTTAGCTTTAAAGGATATTTTGTCTTATATGGTGACAAATGTCATATTTTAATTGGACAAGGGGGTGACTTATGACGACTTATAAATCTTTAAATAAGCTCTTCCTTCAGCATATTTCAGAAAGGAAGAGTTTTAGCCTAAGGTGAGAGAGTCGGGAACTTCGGGAAGAAGAAAGTGAGGAGACAAATTGAAGAAAAATTCGTAGAAATTATGTAAAGGTCCATAAGGTAAGGTACCCATAAATCTTGTTATATTTTTTATATTTATGATTCAAATGATAGAAATAATAATTTTTTTACAAACTTCCATGTCTTGAGGTATACTTATGAATAGATACGAGTTTAAGCAAAGTTGAACGTGTAAATCATGTATATTGCTTCGATTGGAAACCTTGTGTATTCAAACTCCTATATTTTTTTGTATATTTATTGGAATTGAATCATTACAGTTGGAGATAAAAATATACTCAAATATGTATAACATATCCTAAAATTATGTGAAAATACCAAGAAAATGAATCTTTGGTGATAGTTTGAAATTTCGGTATACAATTTGCCCCAATAGTGTAAGTATGCACATCAGGTGTTCGATGTTTTGCTTGACGTAGCAAATGAATCTTATAAATTATGAAACTTTAATTTTGTATTTTTCAATATGTTTATTAGTGTTCGATGAAACATCACAGGAATTTATGATGTAGGAAAAGTAGGAAAATTCCTGGAAGTTGACTGAACGATTAAAAAGCCTACAGGGTAGATTTGCTTTGTAATAAAGAGATGGACACATATTGATCTAGGAAACTTGAAATGATGTGTTGTATTTTAATATTGGGAAGTTAATATGATAAGAATTGGAGTTACCATGACGAAATTAAAGTATGTTTGAGCTATGGATTGGATATGTTAAATATCTTAACATGAAATTCGATGGGACTTTATTTATGACAAATGATATTATATGCTCTTATGAATTGAGTTACCTTTAAGTTATTATTTGGATCATTGATATTCTTAGGATGATACTAATATTTTAAGAATGATAGGAAGGGAGGAACAACCGTTTGAACAAGTTCCAAGCAAGGGCAAGGGAAAAACACATTAGGTGGCCAAGGTGAGTGTACTCACTTGTAAGATGTATTTATATAGGATTATGGATATTATATGTTGTACTTTCTGGGTTGAGTATAAATATGAGATGTTGTGCTTATTGAGATGATTATGGATATCATATGTTGTACATACCGAGTTGAATATAAATATGAGATATTGTACTTATCGAAACGATTATGGATATTATAGGTTGTATTTACCGAGTTGATTATAAATACGAGATGTGGTACTTATTGAGATGATTATGGATATTATATGTTGTACTTGTCGGGTTGAGTATAAATATGAGATGTTGTGCTTATCGAGATGATTAGGGATATCATATGTTGTACTTACCGAGTTGAATATAAATATGAGATATTGTACTGACCAAGATGAATATGGATATTTAGTTTGTAGTTGATTATAAATATGATATGTGGTACTTATTGAGATGATTGTGGATGTTATATGTTGTACTTGTCGAGTTGAGTATAAATATGAGATGTTGTACTTATTGAGATGATTATGGATGTTATATATTGTACTTGTCGAGTTGATTATAAATATGAGATGTTGTACTTATCGAGATGATTATGGATATGATATGTTGTACTTACAAAGTTAATTATAAATATGAGATGTGGTTCTTATTGAGATGATTATGGATATTATATGTTATACTTGCCGGGTTGATATAAATATGAGATGTTGTGCTTATCCAGATGATTATATATATTATATTTTTTACTTGCCGAGTTGAATATAAATATGAGATATTGTGCTTATCCAGATGATTATGGATATTCAGGTCATACTTACCGAGTTGATTATAAATATGAGATGTGGTACTTATTGAGTTGATTATGGATATTATAAATTGTACTTGCCGAGTTAAGTATAAATATGCAATGTTTTACTTATTGAGATGATTATAAATGTTATATGTTGTACTTGCCGAGTTGATTATAAATATGAGATGTTGTACTTATCGAGATGATAGTGGATATTGTATGTTGTACTTACCGAGTTGATTATAAATATGATATGTTGTACTTGTTGAGATGATTATGGATATTATATGTCGTACTTACCGAGTTGATTGCAAGTATAAGATGTCGTACTTACCGAGTTGAATATGGATATGATATGTTATACTTATTGAGTTGATTATGGTTAGGATATGTCGTACTTACTGATTTGATTATGGATATGAGGTGTATGTATTACAATAGATGATATGGCTTATCAACAGCCAAGAGATGTTGTGACTTATTAACAGCCAAGAGATGTTATGGCTTATTAACAGCCAAGAGATGTTTTGGCTTATCAACATCTAAGAAATGTTATGGCTTATCAACAGCCAAGAAATGTTATGGCTTATCAATAGCCAACAGATGTTATGGCTTATTAATATCCAAGAGATGTTATGGCTTATTAACAGCCAAGAGATGTTATGGCTTATCAACTGCCAAGAGATGTTATGATTTATCAACAGCTAAGAGATGTTATGGATTATTAATAGCCAAGAGATGTTATGGCTTATCAATAGCCAAGAGATGTTATGGCCTATTAACAGCCAAGAGATGTTGAGATATTATATATTCTTACATATATATGACTTATTGCATTTAATTTTAAGCACTAGTGTAGCATTAATGCATTCACTGAGCTATTTTGCTCACGATTCCTATGTGATGTTTTTTTTCAGGTAATGAAAGGTCACTGCCAAATCTAGGAGGTCGGGTGGGGTTAGCAAGGGATGCGTAAAACCATGATTTTGGTCAAATTAAAAAGGGGTAATTTAATCCTACTTATCCTTTGAGCAAGTTTAAATAATCACGATTACTTTAAAATTTGAAAAGTTTTAATTTTATGGATTCATGTTAATAATTGAAAAGAATGCTCGTATTTATGGTTTAGTTAAGGTAATTATGGTTTGACTCACTTTGCCTTTAAAATTAATGATAAGTAATTGGGTTGGGGTGTGTCAACTTTGGCATCATATCCTAGGTTTTAGAGGTTCTGGAGGGAAGAGCGCCTAAATTTGGCAGTGGAAGTAGAAATTATTTTGAGTCAGAAGTAAATTGGCTTTCGTTGACTAACATTTGTTAGTTATACATATATGTTATTGTATGGGATATGAAATGTAAGGATCTTGCATGAAAGGAAATGAGATGTTAAGTCTTATTCAGGGATGACAGCGAATACAGGTATTTTAATATGAATCATTGCATTGTTTTATTTGTGGTATGGATAAACATGTCATTGAAGGAAAATTTTTAAAGACAAAATGTGGTATATGAAAATTATGATGTATTGGATGTTATCTCTTCGTATACTGGAATATGTAGACTTGAGTTGTGTCACTTATTAAACCATGGTTTGGTGTATGCCCATTTATATAGGAGAGTGAGGTACGGGAACCCATATATGAGATGGTAAATTATTAGAGTGTGCATAAAATAAAGATTCACATGGTAAAGGTAAAGTGAGAACATTAATAGTTGCATATGTTTAAATTTGATATGTGAAAATATATCACAATTAATCTGAATATGGGTTCATATTGAATTATGATAAGTAGAAGAAAAAAGTAATAAGAGTTGAGATGTATTTTTTTAATAGTATGAGTATATGTAGTGGATATTACTTTGGGGATGTTTTGAAATGCTTATATGAATAGTATAATTGAGGCGAAGTGTTAAAGAGTTGGAAATTTAAAAATATTAGGGTTCCATTTTAAGAGTATGTGTTGCATATGAGTATGGGAAAGATGCTAATCGGGTTGGAATATCGACAACTGGTTTGGGTGGATATTGAGTTGTAATTATCATGGTATGTACGTGTTATCACTAAAAGTATGGCATATAATGAATATGATTAACATTATACACAGTCACCAAGAAGTATGTGTAAGGATAATTTGCTATGTAAGATACCACAATGTGATATATTAAGGTATTCGTACATGTTATTTGAAAGAAATACGACATATAATCTTTAGAGAAGTATTATGGGGTTGGTAAGTATGTTAAAATTTTAAGTGGTGATGTTACGTTTAACATCCATATCACCAAACGGGTAAGATGAGAGTATTAATGATATTGCATAAGAATATCAGGTTAATAAACATTGGGATAAGATTCAGATTGTAAAGTTATTGTGTTAGATAAATGACTTTCTAAGGTCATTGTATGTTTAGTTAAAGAACAATCAAATGAGACTAAAAAAGTGAATATAGTGAGAAGTTAGATTGGTTCATAGTGCATGACTGCACAATATACATATAGATGAATATGAAATCTAGGTAAAGAATAAACTTTTAGTGAATGATTGTTCAGTTTCGATATATGAATAGTAATGAGGCTATAATTAAATTAAGAAATCGTAAGGATGATATTTAACATACTCTTAAACTTAATAAACGATAGAGAAAGTAGTTAAGATCAAACACATGTATTTGGTGTTGGATGGAAGATGGAAATATGATGAGTAATAAGCTAGTCTGAGAATATGATATTTATGACTTGAAATATTACACGAGGGAAAGGATAGACTATAGTAATGAAGGGATAAAGGTAAAGAATGATACTAGGTTTGTTAAGAATATTCACTCATTGTGAATATACGATGATACAACAGATAATGTAGTGTGTGTGAATGTTTGACATATGTATTTAAAGGTATGAAGTAATATATGAGTTGTGGATTGGTTTTCATTAATAAGAAATCATTGGACGATTATTCTTACATGTAATGATAAAGTAACTGAAGTTATTATGAAAAAAGATTTGTCGTACATCGAGAAAACGATTGAAATTCTTGGTCGTAAGGAGGAAGTATTAGGGAATAAAGTTAGTTACGTAGTTAAAGTGTTGGAGGATCCATGAAATTAAATAAGCAACTTGGTAAAGGGAAGATAGAATGAGAAAATAGTATCCCCGATTGTTTGATAAGTGAAATTCATCCTAAATTTCGGGGACGAAATTTTTTAGGGTGGGAGGTTGTGACAATCCGGATACGATTATGATAAACCAAATTTAAATCATGCTTACCGTATAGGATGGAGATAATGTGTTATTAGAATATATAATGTTAAGTTATTTTGTTTAGTCTAATCCTACCTTCATAACTTATGAAATATTAAATTAATCACAAACACAAATTTGTGAAGTCTTCGATAGGAATGTTCAAGTTTAGGACTAGTTTTGGCCACTATAATATGGTAATTGACTTGAGGTGAAAACTATATAGTTGTAGGTATATGAGTAATTTTGTAACAGAAGAAACTTTGTGTAAAACAAAGCTCCGAGGAAGGAGTTATGCTGAAATTACGAATAGGGGGTAAAGTAGTCATTTAGCTTTAAAGGATATTTTGTCTTATATGGTGACACGTGTCATATTTTAATTGGACAAGGGGGAGGTGACTTAGGCCGGCTTATAACTCTTGAAATAAGATCTTCCTTCATCATATTTCAGAAAGGAAGAGTTTTAGCCTAAGGTGAGAGAGTTGGGAACTTCGGGAAGAAGAAAGTGAGGAGAAAAATTCGTAAAAATTACGTAAAAGACCATAAGGTAAGGTACCCATAAATCTTGTTATATTTTTTTTTATTTCTGATTGAAATGATAAAAATAATCATTTGTTTACTAAACTTCCATGTCTTGAGGTATACTTATGAATAGATGCGAGTTTAAGCAAAGTTGAACGTGTAAATCATGTATATTACTTCGATTGGAAACCTTGTGTATTCAAACTCCTATATTTTTTGTATATTTATTGGAATTGAATCATTCCAGTTGGAGATAAAAATATACTCAAATATTTATAACATATCCTAAAATTATGTGAAAATACCAAGAAATGAATGTTTGGTGATAGTTTGAAGTTCAGGTATACAATCTGCCCCAAAGGTGTAAATATGCACACCAGGTGTTCGTTGTTTTGCTTGACACAACAAATGAACCTTATAAATTATGAAACTTTAATCTTGTATTTTTCAATATGTTTATGAGTGTTGGGTGATATATTACAGGAAGTTATGATGTAGAAAAAGTAGGAAAATTTCTGGAAATTGAGTGAACGGTGAAAAAGCCTATAGGGCAGATTTGCTTTGTAATAGAGAGATGGACACATCTTGCTCTAGGAAACTTGAAATGATGTGTTGTCTTTTTATATTGGGAAATTAATATGATAAGAATTGTATTTACCTAGAAGAAATTAAAGTATGTTTGAGTTATGTATTGGATATGTTAAATATCTTAACATGAAATTCGATGGGACTTTATTTATGATAAATGATTTAAATGATATTATATGCTCTTTTAAATTGAGTTACCTTTAGTTTATTTTTTGGATTATTGATATTCTTAGGATGATACTAATATTTTAAGAATGATAGGAAAGGAGGAACAATCGTTTGAATAAGTTCCAAGAAAAGTCAAGGGAAAAACACATTTAGTGGCCAAGGTGAGTGTACTCGCTTGTAAGATGTATTTATACCTGATTATGGATATTATATGTTGTACTTGTCGGGTGGAGTATAAATATGAAATGTTGTGCTTATTGAGATGATTATGGATAACATATGTTGTACTTATCAAGTTGAATATAAATATGAGATGTTGTACTTATCGAGATGATTATGGATATTATAGGTTGAACTTACCGAGTTGATTATAAATATGAGATGTGGTACTTATTGAGATGATTATGAATATTATATGTTGTACTTGTCGGGTTGAGCATAAATATGAGATGTTGTGCTTATCGAGATGATTATGGATATCATATGTTATACTTACCGAGTTGAATATAAAGTATGAGATATTATACATATCGAGATGGTTATGGATATTTAGGTTGTACTTTCGAGTAGATTATAAATATGAGATGTGGTACTTATTCAGATGATTATGGATATTATATGTTGTACTTGTCGAGTTGAATATAAATATGAGATGTTGTCCTTATTTAGATGATTATGGATATCATATGTTGTACTTGTCGAATTGAATATAAATATGAGATGTTGTACTTATCGAGATGATGAAGGATATTTAGGTTGTACTTACGAGTTGATTATAAATATGAGATGTGGTACTTATTGAGATGATTATGGATATTGTATGTTGTACTTGCAGGGTTGAGTATAAATATGAGATGTTGTGCTTATCGAGATGATTATGGATATCATATGTTGTACTTGCCGAGTTGAATATAAATATGAGATGTTGTGCTTATCGAGATGATTATGGACATTTAGGTTATACTTACCGAATTGATTATAAATATGAGATGTGGTACTTATTGAGATGATTATAGATATTATATGGTGTACTTGACGAGTTGAGTATAAGTATGAGATGTTGTACTTATTGAGATGATTATGGATGTTATATGTTGTACTTGTCGAGTTGATTATAAATATGAGATGTTGTACTTATCGAGATGATTATGGATATTGTATGTTGTACTTACCGAGTTGATTATAAATATGATATGTTGTACTTACGAGTTGATTACAAATATGAGATGTCGTACTTACCTAGTTGAATATGGATATGATATGTTATACTTATTGAGTTGATTATGGTTAGGATATGTCGTACTTACTGAGTTAATTATGGATATGATGTATATGTATTACAAGAGATGTTATGGCTTATCAACAGCCAAGAGGTGTTATTGCTTATTAACAGCCAAGAGATGTTATGGCTTTTTAACAGCCAAGAGATGTTATGGCTTATCAACAGCCAAGAGATGTTATGGCTTATTAATATGCAAGAGATGTTATGGCTTATTAACAGCCAAGAGATGTTATGGCTTATCAACAACCAAGAGAAGTTATGGCTTATCAACAGACAAGAGATCTTATGACTTATTAATAGCCAAGAGATGTTATGTCTTTTCAATAACCAAGAGATGTTATAGTTATCAATAGCCAAGAGATGTTATGGCCTATCAACAACCAAAAAATGTTATGGATTATCAACAGCCAAGAGATGTTATGGATTATTAATAGCCAAGAGATGTTGAGATGTTATATATTATTACATAGATATGACTTATTGCATTTAATTTTATGCACTAGTGTAGCAGTAATGCATTCACTGAGCTATTTTGCTCATGATTCCTATGTTAAGTTTTTTTCCAGGTAATGAAAGGTCACTGCCAAATCTAGGAGGTCGGGTGGGGTTAGCAAGGGATGCGTAAAACCATGATTTTGGTCAAATTAAAAGGGGTAATTTAATCCTACTTATCCTTTGAGCAAGTTTGAATAAGCACGATTACTTTAATTTTTAAAAAGTTTTAATTTTATGGATTCATGTTAATAATTGAAAAGAATGCTCGTATTTATGGTTTAGTTAAGGTAATTATGATTTAACTCACTTTGACTTTCAAACTTAATGATAAGTAATTGGGTTGGGGTGTATCACCTTCATTCCATATCCACATGACTATTTTGTCGTGTTTTGAGCCGTGGCATCATTTCATATATGTGCTTAATAATGTGTGGAGTCATTAAGGTGTGATTTGATGATAACTTGCAACATATTTGAATCCTTGTCTCCTTTAATGCACACGAGAACGAGCATATATGAGTATTGCACTTACCTATCACATAACGATCATAGTGGTTTCATCTCAATTTTGCTTTAAGATGAACCAAATGTGAAAAACGAGATAAAAAGTTGATCATGTAAGAACTATTACCTTGATTTAAATCACTTTTCCCATAAAATTGTTATATATTAAGCAATGGAAAGGGGCTACGAAAGACAAAATCTTTGCGTTAAAAGCAACCATTTGCATGAAATAAGACTAAAAAGATTATAAGAACATAAAAACAAAAGTGGCAGACCAATTTTGTTTGAACATTGATGCTTTGCTACAAATGATTATTAATTTCTTCATAAAAATTAGGAGTAAAATTGTTATATGTGAGATTTTGAGGGATCTATGTCGAAGATCAATGGGTTTGCACAAACTATAAAAATCTCAGAAAAATATTACATAGTTTTGGGCATCGTTAGTGTGAAAATTACTTATTTTGTTGATTTATTAATTAGATTAAATCAATTTCACATCAGTTCACCATGTTTACACCTAAGGTAGGCTTAGAGATCTTTCGATAATGGTGTCTTGATCCTTGTGTCCATATGTTATGGTTGTCTGCATTAATTAACCTATGGAATATGTTTACACCCCTACATTTCGCTTCCATTGTTTGGGTATTTTCATGTTAATTCATGGTGTGTTGTATTTGTAAAATTTTCTACTAGAAAAAATTTCAAAAATTGTTGGTGAATGTAAGCCTTTGAAGATTATCATTACATGTGCATTATTTATATCTTTTATGTTGATATTTCCTTCATATTCGTGATGTTTTTCAATTCATGCTTATGTTTCTACCCCTTTGTCTATTTCGTACAAAAAGGGGAGAACAAATTAAGGGAGAGATTTGTTGATATGATGATGAGTTTGATTTATAGGTGATTTATTGCTTTATGAGTTTTTGGTTTCTATTGGGGTATTTTATTTGCTGCATGTGTGTAGGTTCCCTTGGGCATTGATGAGAAGATCTGGAATATCAAGAAGAGAATGCAGACAAAGAGCCTTATGTTGTTCCTTTTCTAAGGATTGGGAAGGGTATTAGATTTTGTTAACAATTGGAGGATATTTTATTTAGTTTGGATTTCGGTTAGGTTTGTATAGTTTTGTACCAAAATAGCCAAAGGGGAAGATTTGTAAGGGCAGATAGTTTAGCTTGGGCTTGTTATTCATTTTATTTGCTCCATGGCACATTTGGCGTATCCCATTATAAACCGTCATGTATCGTCACGAAAAAATGACTTCAAGATTGAAGAATTCCCTACATCCCACAAAGGTATAAATCAATTGGTGTTTAAAATTATTGATAAGATTTATTTGGGATGTTTATTTTTATTCAAACTGAGGCTGCATTTTTATTTTAGAATAATTTTTTTAACCTCATTCAAATGAGATCAACATCTCATTCGAACCACTTTGCCTTGTTTTTAGAAGATCCGTTTTATCTTACATCGTACTAACATCCAACGAGGGCCTTCTATTTGAATTCATTTGAAGCTCGTTAGAAGTGTGTTCGCATGAGACTAAAGTCTCGTTCAAATGAACTCTGTTTTTATTCAAACGAAATGCCTATATCATTTGAACGAGCTTTAATTTCATTCGAACGAGCCATAGCTTCGAATTTTATAGAGGATCTATAAATATCCGTTTTATTTTCGAATTTCGTGGGACTTTTGCCAAAACGATTTCTGCATATCTATTGTAAAATTTTTCAACATTTTTGTTTAATGAAAACACTTTTGATTCACAAACACATTCGTAAATATATTTTTTGTGAATCGATTTTTAATTTTAGTTGAGATATAATTTATGGAGAGATCATATCTATGGTTGAATTGTGAACCTGGAAGGATCGTGGTTGAAGACTGAAGGCTGAAGGTTGATCAATGGATATCGAGGGTAGACCGCCACCTGTGGACCGCTCAAGAACGAGTGGCATTCTTTCGAAATTCTTCGAAGACTAGGCATTATACTTGTGGATGTATCAAGTAGTTTTGTAAGTCAACTGTCTTGTAATGTTTCTAAAGTACGGATATAAAAGGTTTTTCCCTAAAAAAGGATTTTTCCTTAGTTGTCATGTGATTTCATGTTTTTTCAGTCTTATCACCAAAATAAGATAAAATTGGATTTTTTTGGTGGCATTTAATTAAACAAGTTATTACATTAAGATCGCACAAGTACCCTTTACACTTATAAAACCCATGGAACGCAGACTATTTAAAGAGATATTGCCAATAATTGTTACTTGTGTCGGTCGTATAGAAGGCCAATGTTTTGCTTTCATTAATGTAATTTGATCTCAGTTTTATTTGTATGTTAAAGAGTTATCCCTACTCATTATGTTATCATCAATTATTGCATGCCTTAAACTTTATAAAACTAAATAACATCATTTTATGGTGAATTAGTTTATAACGCCGAGAGAGGGGATCAAAATCATAACATCACTTTTATGGTGAAGACAAAATTAAAAATCATTTTAGTATGGTTTTACGACATCATTCTATGGTGAATTAATTTATGAATCACTCTTCACAATACGAGAATGTATGAGGAGTCTCGACTCCATCATGTTATCCCAATAATGTCGAGAGGGGGGATCAAAATTACAGCACCACATTTCTGGTGAAGACAAGATTATAAATCATTTAATTATGGTCGTGCAACATCATTCTATGGTGAATTAATTTATGACTCATTCTCGGCGATACAGGAGTGTATGAGGAGTCCCGTCTCTCCCATTAACACCTAAAGAGGGGATCAAAATTATAACATCACTTTTGTGGTGAACACAAAATTAAACATCATTCTAGTATGGTGGTGTAACATCATTTTATGGTGAATTAACTTATAACTCAGTCACGGAGATATGATACTCATCTCCTTCATACTCTCCCAGTAATGCTGAGAGGGGGGATCAACATTGTAACATAACTTGTATTGGTGATTGTTTTAATATTAAATGTCACCTAATAAAAATTATTGTGACAAGAGATAAAACACAATTCAAGCATCATACTCAAAACATCATTCAACGGTGATAAAAGTAAAGAGCAAAGACTATAGTTATACAAAAATAACACAAACCATTCACACTAAAGATAAATTCACATTAAGAGTGGAGCCATTCACATTAAATATGGTGTAGCGAATGGAATAAAGTGTTGCATGACAAATAATATGAGGTATAAGACAAAAGATTGTTCAGACGTTCATTACAAAACATAGCGCATTCAAAGACCACAAGCGACTTCCCTTAGAAATGATGAAGCGGTATAACTCTCAGCATGGTCTTTCTCGGCTTTGACCAGACCCTCAAAAGTTATTGGATCAGGAGCGTTGGTGTTGGCTTCTAGGTCATTAGGACCATCGCCCCCTATAGTAGTACCTTGGGTCATGACTATTGTCTCGATCGTAGCATCTTGAGCGTCATCATCAACTCGAGTTTTATTAAAGGTGATAACAACCTCGGTGTCCATGAGATCAAATGATTTTAAATCCTCAACAAGTCGAGGGTCGGTTGTCACAAGATCAGGATGCGTATTTAGCACCCAATGATAAGCGGGTCTAACCCCTATCCAAGTATTGGATCGCATAGTCTGCAAATTCATCACATGACTTACAGGCCAAAATTGCTTTCTTTGCCACTTCTTCAACATTGTTTTTGTGTTTTTCAATGAGGTCGTCAATCTCAACCCTATAACCCATCCTCTGATTTAGAAGGTCCTTCAAGTGTTGTTTTTCAAGTCAATAATCTCCTTTTTATTCTTCTTGGTTTCATGGAACTTGTTCAATTCCTCATTCTTTTAATAGCAAAGTTGGCTTATTGTATCTTAGGGGCATTCTATATGAACCACTAGTTCATATGGTGAAAGTCAAGCACAGAGTGAAAAATAAAGAAGGGAGAGTTAAAACGAGATGAGACAAAACTTAACAAAAATGGTGAAGAATGACTATAAACGTTACTTAAGTTGCCCGATGAAGAAAAAATTCGCTGACCCTAGAAGGGTCCTGAGTATGGAAGAATCGACTGTCATATTCGGGCATAATTGACCCTAGGGCATCTCGGGCCCTCAGTTCGCTATCGAGAAGTGAGCCAGTGGAAACATTTAGCTGGGCTAAATGAGAAGTGACTGCAGCATCATTAGAAATCCAGACTGTCAAGTCCCTACGGGTTTTGGAGGATACGTCCTTCTTCTTCTTATGTGTAGGAGGAGGAATGGTTCTAGTACCCTAAGGCATGTCTTTGTGCCTCTTAGAACCCTCATCTTGAGATGGACCTCCTGCTGCTGTCTTTTTTAGGGGAGACGAATGAGCAGCCTTCCTCCCTACTAGCCTTGACAGAACGTTAGCAACTAATGGAGAAGACATCTCCTAAACTTGGTATGAAGTCTCAGTTGGACGACCTGCAAAATAAAGCAAATGATCAGTATTAGCCAAGTACAGTATAAGACGATCGTGAACTTTAGAAAACAATTCTAAAAATCACCCAGCTCAGTGAGGGGTTCAACCCCCAGGATAGTATCGACTAAAAATGATGTCTCCATCAGCAGTTCACAAACTACAAGCCCTTTTTCTCTTTCCATAGGTGCGCAGATAATCAATTCTCATCTGACCATCTGCAATAAGATCTGGATAAAGCTTGGCTGACATTGACACCTTGCCCTAGTTCTGAGGCACCCTCGGCTCACTAGCATTAGATGGAATGTTATTATTAAATTCCAAAGCACCTAAAATAAAGAAATATCGGGTTTTAAAGTCATGATTCGAGTTCTAATTGACGAGCATAAGTTTTTTATCATCCTTCCTATTTATGCAATGAAATTAGCACGGTTGAGACTTGGTAGTCAAGACAATATAGTGTGGCACCCCGACTAATTAAATACCGGGTAGCTATTCCTTTATTAAATTAATTCAAAATGCCAAGTTGACTCAGTTAATAGCATCACTGTCGAAAACATTTTTATTATTACTAACCACCTAGTATTTAAAAAGTAAGTGCCAAATTTTAATTTAAAGTCTGATTAATATGCAACAAGTGTAATGAAGAATAATAACATCATTCACCATAACGAAGTAAATAGAATAACCATCACATAATGTAAATAAAGTCTGGAGGAAAACTCCTCACTACAATACCACAAACTGAAATAACTAAACTGAATACTGAATCAATACATGCCCAAGTCTAAAAAAACTGATAAGCCATAATGGGAATATATTGAGACACCAGTAGGTCTAGGTTGGGTTTTGGGCTTAGTCCTAAGAAGGGGAATTAAGGGCTAAACTTAATTAGGATTTATCGAGGAAAATACCTAATTTGGAGAATAATTCGGGTCTCGTGAATTCAAGGGAAATCATGACTTAGACCAGTAGGGTATATGGAGTTTACCTACTGATATTGTGTGTAGAATAAAGGATACCCTTCGAGTGGTGGGAAATACTCGGGAGCGTACCATAACAAGTAAAGTTATAAATTATTAAATACGCAGAATGTTCGGGACATACATATGTTACGTACGGGATATATGATATAGGATGTCCATATGCCTATACGATTGATACATATATATATATAGGTGGTGTTAATTCATATTGCTTGATTTACTATGTGTTTGACATACCTATGTCGCTTGCTATCGGGAGGAGGTTTCAAGTTGTGTACGGTCTTATCCTGACGAGCCCACTAGGGAGATTTTAGACTCGTACCCTGAACATAGGACCTTAGACATGTGCTATATGAGAGTATGATAGTTTCGAAGGTTGAATGGGTGCGTAGGTATATGCGTGACCCATTTGGCTGGGGATTATGTTCGCCTCCTAATATGTGTGATTTATATTTATGGTTCGAGGCTGACATCGAACCGATTATCCTTATTTAGTATGTGATGTACCAGGACTTGATAGAAGAGTATGCATGCACCGCAGCTGTGCCTCGGAGTGCCGTATTAAAATATATGTGTGTGTGTGTGTGTGTGTGTGTGTGTGCTTATAATTTTTCTACCGTGTGGACTTAGTAGATAAGTAAGATGGTAGAATATGAAATAATTTAGCAGGTGAACACTTAACCATTAATTAATAAAAGCCTTGTGTGTGATACGAAAAGGAATAGATATATTTAATAAATGGATTGCGTGGGAAATGTGGGTGGACATTATGAGTTTGAGTTTCAAGACTTTTAATTACAAACTAGTTAGGTGTTGTGACAGTAACTAGGGGAGTTAAGTGGTACGTTAGGCGTGCACATTAAATGAGAGGTAAGAATCTCAAGAGAGAGACCGAAAAGCTAACATGTATATAGTATTTGCTTTACAGTATTTTTAAATACTTGCTAAATTCTTTTAAAATATTTTTACTCGGGCTCTGGCCCGTTTCTTACAAATTTATTTTCTTTGTGCAACTATTTTAGCTGTCCAACCACAGGGATGCTAGTCATAGGAGTTAGTTGATTTGACGTGCTGCAACTATTGCGGAAGTTGCATGACCTCAATATTCAACGCCTCCACATCTATCCATTCAGTTTCTGATGTAGTCATTTCAGTTCGGGCGAGTTGCCCATTTCTAGTTACCATTCATTCATGAGATATTGTACTCTTTTATTTCTGTTGATGGGATTTGGATTTATTATTTGGTTATTTGTATTGAGACATTTAACTGGAGCGTTTATTCCAGTATTATTTATTCAGTTATATGGTTTCTCATTTATTATTGTTTTATTATTTAGAATGGTGAATGTGGTTAATGGTTTAAATTGTTGGATAATAATTAAATGGTTAAATGTTCTTGGCAATAGCTTAATTAATTAGTAAATGATAAATAAAATAAATATTTTTCAAAAGTGATGATAAGAATGAATCGACTGGATATTCTGATATAATTTAATAAAGGACTGGTCACCCGGTATTTAATTGAGCGAGGTGTCACACCAATTCACAGTTCAAGAGCTGGTATAACTATCAGTATCACTCAACCAGAGGCCACCTCATCAGTTTTAGCCAGTTGAGACTTGCCACAACTGATTTAAATATTTCACACGGAGAATGTGACCTATTCATTGCCTAGACACATGGACAAACTCATTACAGGAGATCAACACCCCACATGAGGAGAATATTCCATCATCATGACATTCGCACGCAAGAGACAGGTGGCATTCTGTCATTTGTCTATTCATCTCGAGCACACGAGGTGCATGCTTGGGGGAGACACTGCGCAACCCTAACATTATAAAAACTCACTTTGACTTATTTACGAGGGATCAATCAATTGTAATTGTACTATAACTCTACTATTTTGTACCGAAGAGAGCAAAATCTTGAGTGTGTATAAATGTCCATTAGTGCCTTGTTATAGTAAAAATACCATAACATTGCACATTAGAGTAGGCCAAGGATGAACCACTTATATGCTTGTGTCTTCCATCTCTCTCATCCCTTCTTTTATATGCATATATTTCTTATACTATTATTGCGATTCCACCATTGTTAACAAAGACAGAGCTTGAGTTGTCTACATCTTAGAGGTGGTGATTCTCAGCATCATCAATGCTCATCTATTGTAATGAGCTGAGGGGAATTTTTAACACTTCTAGGTCAACATCAATAGAGCAGTTGTTGATGAATTGTAATAGTCATGTTGACGCCACACTGGCATGAGCAATTGACACTGATTCGAAATGGGCAATTGAAGTAGAGTACATCAACCATCCAAGTATTATGACCTAGAGGTTATCCCAGAAGTTATGCAAATTGAAAGTCTCTTATTGGATGGATCCAATAATCAGTTATCTAAATAATGGAGATCTACCTCAAGATAGAAAGAAAGCTCATAAAATGAAGATCCTATTAACAAGGTTCTTCCTATTCTGAGGAAAAAATTTATTAGCAATAATTAACAAAATCGCTTCTCAAGTCTGTCCACTCATATCAAGTGGAAGTAATTCTCATGAACATGCATGAAGGCAACTGTGGAGCTCACGCGGGTAGAAGATCACTTTTCTACAGAGTGATCTCTCAAGGCTATTAGTGTCCTTTCATGCAAAAGTATATCATTCAGTTCATTTGCAAATGTGTTAAGTGACAAGAGTTCTCCCCCATCATCAACTAGAAGACCGACGACCTTAAACCTCACATAAGTCCATGGCTTTTTTTCTCAATGGGGCATGGACATTGCGAGGCCTTTTCCAATGGCACATGGATATATGAAATACATGATAACCTCTATAGACTACACCAAATAGGTGGAGACCGAACCTTTAACTCATATTAGGGAAGACAACGCCCAGTGATTTTTATGGAGGATCATAATTACCATATTTTTCATTCCCAAAGCCTTTATGATAGATAACAAAACTCAGTTCAACAACAAAATTTTCAAGGATTTCTATTTATAATATGTAATTCGAATTTACTGTTCCTCAGTGGTCTTCTAATAGTGCAATGGATAGGCATAACTCACAACAAGACTCTAGTCGTCTGGGTCAAAAATGACTAATGCATGGGGGAAATGGGTGGACGAACTTTGATCATCCTTTAAGCCTATAGAACAACTCTCAAATAATCAACATAAGAAATCCCATAATCCTTAGCATATAGAATGGAAGCCATCATCCCATTATAAATCGGTTTTCTAACTCTGAGGACTGAGGTCTCAGAGGATGAACACAAAGATGATAATTTATCTTGTGATCTTAACTCAATAGAAAAATGAAGAGAGCATAATCTCATTCATTTTATTCTCATATCAACAAGAACTAGCTAAATAACATGATAGAAAAGGTTAAAGTTAAACACTAATTTAGTGCTCAAAAAGCTTCTACCAATCGCAAAAAGTCCCTCGAATTGAAATTTGGCACCAAAATGGCAAGGTCCATATATAATAGCCTTAAAGAGAGTAGGTAGATCATACCACATAGAGGAGTTAGATGACACACTAATACCTAGGTCATGGAATGCCATGAACCTTAGGAAATTTAATCATTAAGTAGATGTATTAGTTTTTGAAAGTATTTAAATTCAATAAAGATGATTCATGTTAGTAAATGATTTTTTATTTATAACAGTGTCTTTAAGATTGAAATCCATCATCAAATCTACACTAAAATGGTGTTACAGCCCAAACATGCGTTGTTCGGCCCCAAATTGGCATAAACCCACCTAAGTACGACCTATAGATAAGTTGTTCAACTAAGATTTGGCATCAAACCTACTTAAAAATGGTGGTTCAACCAAACATGGGTTGGTCAACCTCGAAAAAGTATAAACCCGCCCAATAATGGGTGTTACAACTAAAAAATAGGTTATTATCCTAAGATTTAACATCAAACCCACCTGAAAATTGTGGTACAACACAAGATGGGTTGGTCGACCTAGACTATGCATAAACTCACCTAAGAATGTATGGTATAACATGTATATGACTTGATATCCTTATATTTGGTATCAAACCCACATAAAGACAGTGTACCAACCAAACATGGGGTTGGTCGATGTTGAATAGATAAAAACCAACCTAATAATGGGTTACATAACTTAAAAATAAGTTGGTCACCTATGATTTGACTTCAAACCCACTTGAAAACATAGATACAATCCAAAATGGCTTGGTCGACCTATAATAGGCATAAACCCACCTAAGAATTGGTGGTATGACTTAGAGATAAGTCGGTCTAGAATATGAATAAACAATCCTATGGTGTTTCTCCATTTCTCTCCTCCACTAGTAAGCCACCACTGGTAAAATCCCCCTGAAAACATAGACTTATTACCCTTGTGGAAATTTTCCCTTAACGTGTCCCAAACTGATCTGGGCACACTTTGATGCCATAGCCCTCTGAATTTCCATCTCAACACCGACCATTGTGGCCTCCTTAATGATCGTTGCTAGATCATCGACTTCTATAAAAAAGTAACCCTGTCCTACTTGACCTACATAACCCGCCAACGCATTAACCCTTAGAGATCTCCTAGTTGATCTCATCCTAGTGTTCACTCTCTGAAAAGATAAGAACATAACATATATCAGACTCAAAGCCTAAAGAGAGTACAAATCATCATGATGTATCTAAGAACGACACGTGGAAAACTAGAATATACCTATAACCCTCCAGATCTAGGACCATACTATATTACCAACAGTAATAACCTGCATATTGTAATATTAGAGTTGATCAAGTACAAATATTAGAATATATAAATTGCTATAATTTAATATATTATTTTTTAGCATGTGACAAAAATATCAAAATTTAAAACTTTTCTAACAATATAATATGTGAAAGATAACAATAAGAGTAATCACCACGAATAAAGTCCAACGTACAACATCATCCAATATAATCCCACACTAACAAACATCTCAAATAATATCTGAAGTACAATTTTGGAGTCATAAGTAAATCGCCAATCCAAAAGATATCTCATGTGTAATAACGGTGAAAGGGAAACTACATTATACTTGGTATATATCTCTAAAGTCCCATACTGCACTCTAAGATCCAACAACTACTAAAGATCAATCCTAACCTATTCATAATATATTATTATCGACCTATAGAGTGTATCCATATGGAAATACGCTCCAATAATTACAACCGAGTACATAATGGGAAAGTTTAATGAAAATGTCTACACAAGAAATTGACCCTAGTCAAGAGCCTAAACTTGGGGTGAGCACTTAAATAGCGGTTATCTTGGTGTGAGTGCAACCAAATGAGAACATTTAAATATGTAACCACCTAGCAACTATAATAACAATTTCATGGCATGGGACTCTATAAATAACTAACTAAAGGACGAAAGAAAAAAAAAGGATCTATCAACAAAAAAATACATTTACTCATTTAAACTCCTTTTCCTTCTATTTCCGTTTATTTACAATTTATAATCTTCTTCGAAGTAGTTTGTAAAGTATATTTGTTGTAATTCTCTTTATATGTTATGAAATGTCCCTTTGCATTTATATTTAAATTGTTATTACTTTTCTTAAAGTAACTTGCTTTACATTCTTTAGTGTAAACTATTTTCCTTTTAGTTTATTTATCTTATTTCACATTTTTATTTATTTCAAGCCTTATTTTAACTTTATTTTATTCACTTTACATCTTTTCCTTAGATTCTAGTTGATTAGATATATTTAACACTCATTGGTATGTCTCATTAAAGTGGAGTAAAATTCTTGTTCATTCAAGCATGGAACGATACATAATTTCTTGATTATCGGAAGGCTAAGATAATTAATTGGTTGACAAGACCATAACCTTGTCGGGTATACTTGCACATAATCAAAATAGATGAACAAATAAAGCCGATGAAACATATTTTTTAGCATGCCCAATGCGACAATAATTTTATATAATTGTTTAGCATGGTTGAAACAAGAAAGGGCAATGATGGTAGAGAGAATGTTGGTGAAATTGGTTCAGTTAGCCAACATATCACCACCACAGAGCAAACAATGGTTGATCAATTTCACAAAACCAAGATTGGAGTGTACCAACAGCTCTAAGGACCAAAAATTCAAGAATGATACCTTTATGAGTACGTCTTCAAACTCCCAATATCAATGAATACATCAATTAAACCTGGTACTTGACCATATTTAGAATATAATGCGGAATTAATGGTTAAGGCTACACACCCCAAAATGTTATCAATATAACACTCAACCCAATCCTTTTCACTTTATGTATTATAGGCCAAATAATACAGAAACAAAGTTTGGGACAAATATAAGGATGGGAAACTATACCATAGGTTTAGGTGTGAATACTTAAGGGTTTAAGAACATCCAAGACTTACCATTAAATGGGTTATAATAATTAAACAGGATAGCCCCCAAAAGTATGAAGAACTAGGCCATACAACAATAAGCCCAATTTAGGGTTTCTAGGGGATTTGAACTATGGAGGCATTGTAAGGACAAAATTTATAATTGCTCATTTTACTTTTGTTTAACTCATTCCATTACACCCCACTGCACCTTCATGATTGTTCTCAAATCTTCGAAGAGAAGAAATATTGTGACATTAGCAAAGATTGAAGATCGTTCATCACAACTTTACTCGAAAAGAGTTATAAGGTGATTTGATAAAGATTTAAATATCTAGAATTTTTTTAAAAGAGTTTGCATTTAAAAGTTTTTTAAAATGTTTTAAAATCGATTTTTAAATATTTTTTAAAAAACTCACTAGCTCGTTCAAACGACATTGCACATCGTTAGAACGATATTGGACATGTCTTTATAATGGAGTTCCCATATTCGAACGAGATCTGAAACGTTCAAAGTTTTTTTGGAAACCGTTTGGACGAGGTGGCAGTTCGTTCAAATAAGTACGCATGTTTTTATTTTCTAAACAAATATTTTTCAGATCCTTAATCCTTATATCTTTGCAACAACTTTCCTTATAAATAGAGATGTGGGATTAGACTTTTTAATAAGCCTTTTTAGAGTTCTTTTTGCGATCAAACTCCACATTTTTTTCATCCAAAACCTTTATATCTTTGAGGATAACTTTACAAAATCAAGAAGAACACAATCAAAGTTCTAAGCTCTTGTAGAGATTTTCTCTATTGCTGATTTATGGAGTTAAGGCTCTATGGATAAAGAAGAAAAGAAATGCTATTCTTGAGTCTAATCGGTGGATATCGAGGTGAGAGTTGCATGTTGTGGGCATTGTGGGACTGCATTATTTTCTGTTAAAGAATTTAACATGCTTATGCATCATATTTAGTGGATCTCTAAGTAGTTTGCAAGTCATTATGTGTCTATCAAACTGTATAACAATTCTGAATTAAAGATTTTTTCCGAAAGGGATTTTTCATCTATCTTCTTCTCATTTTGTTAGTTTGGAATTTGGCTTCACAATTTATCTTGCATGTTCACATTAAAATTAAATCAAGATAAAATTTGGTAGAAAGTGAATTTGTGTGTTTGGCCTAAGATACAAGTAATTCCATATTGCCCCTCGCGTTCTTAAATTTGTATCATAGCAGGTTGCACTAAATTATCGTGTGATCCTGATTTTTTTAAGTTCCTTTTGGATACCAATTTCTCAAATTGGTATTAATGCAGGTTTTGCTAATTTATTGTGTGATCTTTATTTTAAGATGATGTGGATAATTTGTATAATAGGGTTCCACTTGTTGATGGGTCCAATTATGCATATGGGAAAGCTCAAATGAGGTTGTCTTTAAAATCAATTGGCGATCAAGTCTGGCTTGTTTGTGAAAGAGGGTGGACACCACCCACTGTGATTAATAACAATGTCATAAGTCTTAAACTTGTCGCTGCTTGGACTGGTGACGATTTTAAATGGAGCTATTTTAACTCCTGAGGCTTAAGTGTTATATTTGGTACAGTCACACCAGTCGATTTTTGTCATATTATGATGTGGAACACATCTAAGGAAGCGTGGGATATCCTCTAACTCACTCACAAGATTACTAATGATGTGAAAGACTCTAAGCGTCAAAATCTACCACACATTTCGAGACCATTACCATGCTAGAAACTAAGACTTTTGAGGAGTTTTATTCACGTTTATCTGATATAGTCAATTCTAGTTTTAATTTAGGTGAGAAAATTCCTGAGATGAGAGTTGTGAAAAAGATTTTGCGATCCTTAATATCCTTCATTAGGAATTTTAGATACTCTTAGGTTAGAAGAACTCATACGAGATCTTCAAACTTATAAAATATATATGTTTCCCAAAACTAAAAAGAAAAAGGAAATGGAGATTGATTTGAAAGTCCAGTCTAAGAAAAAAGAAAAGATTTTATATATTGACTCTGAGTTTGATTTTGAGCTTGATGATCTAGACCTATTTACGAAAAAATTCTCAAATTTAATAAAGAAAATTCTTCCAAAGAAAACAAATTTTTGAGAAAAATAAAAACGTCAATGAGGGAAATAAAGTTTCTTAAAATGATCAAGTGAGATGTTATGAGTGCGAGGGAAAATGTCATAAAGCCCACGAGTGTGACACTAGGCTAAAGATACAGGGAAAAGACAAAGATACATACAAATCCACTATTAGCGATATTTATGTCGAGTCGGTAGATTTCGAAGATGAATCAGCACATAAATCATGTTTTACGTCCATGGCCAGTCACGTTAGTAGTTCGAGTTCATCCTACGTAGGTGAGGATATTTCTAAGCATGATTGTCTCGATAATTTGTCGAACCATTTTGTAGAGAGTGAGAGTGATGATGAGATTTTGAGTGAGGGAGAAGGTGGAATTCAACGTGCTTATGGAAAACTTTATAAAGAGTCTTTAAGAACCAAAAGGAAAAATAGAAATTTGACTCTTAGGCTGTTTGATTTGGAGATGGAAGTGAAAGTTTTGAGAGAGTGTCAGTCAGAAGTCGAAAGGTTCATTGTGTGAGCAATGGATTTTAGTTGGTAGGGTGAAAAAAGATTTGACCAACACTTTGTCTAGTCATGTGAAAGACCTTCAAGCTTCATTAGAGACTATATTCCCAATTTAGAGTGTCCTCGCCATATTTTCCACCCTTTCATTATATTTCGCCTTCTTTCCATAATTCCAAATAGATACCCCAAATTTGGACTATGATTTAGACCCACCCTTGTTCATTATGAGAACTACGTGGAGTTTAATGACTTTTGTTTCCTACATAGGCATCCTAAAATTAGTTTAGGGATTCAAGTCTGTTTTTATTCATTTGATTTCATATCTTACCATTTTACTCGCATAATTGATACTTTTTATCCATGTACTTAGTTTTCACCCTTCCCTTATTATTATAGCAGTCCATTCATGCGCACTCACCAATCTTAGTGAGATTACAAAATATAGGTGTCCCTCACATTTATAGTTGTTTTATACATTTTTCATTACCATATTATTCATGTGTGGTTAGTTTACTTTTTTCGAGTGGTCCTTTTATGCGTACCCATTCCTTTCATAATAAGGTTATAATTTTGGGACTTCACTCGCATCTATCCTCCTTAAGAAAATACATAACCATCTTTCTTATAATGTGAATATGTTGACTCCACTCTTCTCGTACACACACATGTACACTTATGAACATATTCACTTTTATTCCACTCTTGTCCACTTTATACATACGACACATTTGTCACACACATCAATGCATTAAGGAGAAAGAGAACATATTGTAGATCCCATAAAATACCAAAAGAGTAGAGCGGGTGCCTACACCTTTCCACTCCATAACATAGTCTCTAAGCCCATAACTCATTTGATTTCGCACGCACTAGTTGTCTTTAAGCTAATGATTTTAAGGTGGCTCCTTTCTTTGTCTATTTTATATAAAATAGGCTGGAGACTCCGATCTCTATACATCCACAACTCACATACTGACGATGGCCATTTATATCCTTTGTTCCCTTCAAGTGTCACTCCCACGTACGCCATCGGGGTCAGGAAGTCCACAGTGGCGATTCTGCTAGGGACATTTTTTAGGACTAGATTTTATTCATATGGGTTATGTTTTTTTATAGAAAAGAATTTTGTTGTGATGTGTCGTCGTATAATAGCCTATTCAATCAAAATCCTTGAAAGCCTACAAACATAATATAAACTTACATAGTGGTAAGTAAGAATGTCAATCCAACTAAGGAGTGAAGCACAATAAAAGAAAAGTCATGTAATTCATTTTTCTAGTTATTTTTATTACTTTTTTTTCTATTCTTTTATTAATTTTTTTATATTAAAACAATTTCAAAGGGGTGGTCAAATAACTAAACTAAGTGACTAAAAATGATGAACAAAATCAAATACTAAAATTAGAGATAAAGTGAGGTAATTAAATCTGAGAACAATCAAAGAATGGGAGTCCACCACATTTTCTAATTCTTTTAATTAATTAATGCACTCATTTGAAATCTCCCAAGTTAGTATTGAAACTACAAGTCAACTCTCGTCACAAATGCAATTTTAATATTAACCTTTTTCAAAAGTAAATTCAAACTTCTACAACTCTAGAAAATAGATTTACACCCCTTTTAATAAATCACCCGCTTTCATCAAAATTCATATAAACCATAGAAAATAAAATTTAGAGTAGAAATTCAAGGAATAATACCACACTTGAGAACCCACTATCTCTAGTTCGATTCTAAAATTGGTATTATATCTCGAATTTTGATTTTCTCTCAAAAATCATTTTCCCTCTCTCGTGGCGTAAAATGAAAAAGGTGAATAATCAAAATTAATATTCAAAAGGAATTTTGAATAAACAAACTAATTAATTAAAATAACATTAAATAAGGGTTCATCCCACCCCTTGAAAGGGATTTTTAGCCTAACATGATATGAAATATGATAAACAAATAATCAAAGGCATAAGAATAGAAGAGAGAAGACAACAATTTGAACCAAGTCTACTTGAACTAAATAGTTCTCAAATATGGAAATGAAGAATAAAACTAATAAATCTGAGTTTTTACAAACTAATAATATTCTAAAATGAAGCTTCAAACTCACAATTTATCTCTCAAATTTAATTCCCTCACACAATCTCTTAAAAAATAAAAGAGAACAGAAAATAAAAATAAAAATAAAATCATACTCTAAGAACTAAACTAAAATTGTGTTTTTCTCTCTAAGGTCTTCTTATCTACTTCCCTCCCTTCTTTTTAATGGGTGTCCTCTTACTTTTATAGAAAGATGCATGTGGGGGTGTGAGGGTAGGATAAACATTGCATACAAGTGCATGGGTTTGATGAGGTCATGAGGGTATAATGGAAAATAGGAATAAAGATTTGTTTTAAACACGTGGGTTTTATTTTTGGTTTTTGATTTTATGCAGATATAGTCAAGTATTGGTTTGAGAAATAGCTTGGATACTTTTGGGTGCTTCTAAATTTTCTTCACCTACCTTTTTCCTTTATATATGTGTACATATCTTCTTTTTGTTTGTACATTTGTTTTCTAGTCGTCTCTTTTATATGCTTACATATCCCATATGCCATGATCCTATGATTCATATTATGTCACCCTGTATATGTCTCATAATATCATGAACACATTTATCTATTTATCAAATGTATATTCTTTTTTTGTCACAGGTTTCATTTCACTTAAAAATACTTTCATGCTTCACCTCACTTGTGTATATCCCCGTGCTTCACCCCACTTATAGAGATTCACCTGTTTTATTACACTTGTATGTTTACATGTTTTACCCACCTTATATGTTAGAAATCTTACCATACGTCATTTTTACATACTTCTCCTTCTACTCCATGCTTAGTAGTTGTACATATCCCTCTTAGGGTGCAACATACTTTGTATAAAGATACTAATAAGACTTGTGCATATTCACTAGGGGTGTTTTTTCCAAAAATTAGATTTTTTCGAATTCCAATCCGACTTTTTTAATTTTTGAACAAGTTTGTCAATTTTCGATTTCCATTTTTTTAAAAACAATCAGAATCATAAATAATCCTGTATTTTCGATTTTGATTTTTTTATCCGATTTTCCAAAAGTGTGCTGATCCTTTTTTTCAATTTTCTGAAAATATACTACGATTTACTTTAGTGTACATACTAACTAGAGTCCCACATCGATTTTGAGCTAAAAAAATTCTCAAACTAGGAGGCTATAAACAGAGCACACCTTAATAAACTTACTATATGTTGTGTTCTTAAAAACCATGATGTAACCTTAATAAACTTACTAAGTTATAAAAACCATGATGTAACTTAGCTTAAATTAGCACAAAATTATTAGTAATTTATTTTATTTAGGAAAGTTTATTAAAAAGAATTTTGATATATTTTTGTAATTTTGTTTTTTTTTTATTTTTTAAAAATTCGAAATTTTTGGAATTCAGAATTTTTATATATTTCCAAAATATACGGAATAGAAAATCGACAATAATGTTTTTCGCCAAAAAAAGTCAAAAATTTTACGAATAGGAGATTTTCGATCCGACCGAAACATACCTTGAATTTTCACAATATAATACACGAGCATTGAGTTTTGACCTATATTTGTTCCATATTGGGAAGTCACTTTGTGATGCATTGTCGGGTCTATGGGCCACGATTAACCTAAGCAATAGGCCCACATCTTCCATTAATCAAGTACCCTTGACATATATCAAAGAATTCCCCTTCATCATACCACTTAACCGAACTCACAAGGAGATGTATTTATTATCAACTTGTTCATATATGTCGAGTATATCGAATTCACTCTTACATGTACTATCATGACGTGGTATGTCATGATAAATTAATATATATTAGAGTATATCAATTGGATTTTCCACACATACTGATGAATAATAGGCCTAATAGGTAAGAGGTGTATCTTGTATGTCATGCTAAATGAGGAAACCCAACCATAACCTCCCTTCCATATCCCTCATATAAACGTTTTCTCTATGACACTCATTACTAGATTGTCAATTCCAATATAAAACCTTACCAAAATTTTGAGTCGCCTCACCGCCTAATTTTGTGCTCTTTCAACCATTTCTAAATCAAGACCATGTCCATGAGTTTGGAAACAAGTTTAAACCATGTCTTGCATCATGTACCCCTTTTTCTCCAAGACTTGGGTCATTATCGGTATTTCACTTTCACTATAGGTAAAACATAATACAAGTGGAACCCAATAATAATAACTACACTAAAGAAATTTTTTCTCCCCTTTTCCGTTTCTCTATATTTCAAAAATGCCAAAAACATGATAAAAGAAAAAATTTTAAAAATAATAAACAATCATTTTAGAAAATAAACCGTTTCCCTCGCGGGATTGATCTCATTTCCTTAAGCTTGGCATGTACCCTACTGGTTACAATCTTCCATTTGGTCACCTCGAAAAACTATTTCATCCTCACTCTCACCTTATTTAAAAGAGATAAAAAGTTCATAGCGCAACTACCTTCTGGAAACCCTAATCAAGAAGTCAAACTCCATCCATATATGATGACCATGCTAGATCAGTTAAGTACTAAGATCAACAGTCTGTAATCAAATGTCAATGAATTATAAAGGACTAAAGTTAAAATTCCTGGAACTCTTGAGCCAGAAGTCTTATCGAATCAGAATGGCATTTTCCCTCCTCTCTCGAGTCAAAGACTTTTTAAACTTATGTGGGCTCCTAAAGAATACCATATTACCTCAGGGAATCATGCTCAACCTATGGGAATGACTCCATGTGTTCCACCTACTAATAGGACTCCACATTCTCATCTACATATGCCCAATCTTGATTAACCCGATTATAACGTTCATGTCTACGTTCCCATGGATCCTAAATAGGGTCGAGGAATAGGGTCAAGGAAAACCTTAAGATTCTCTAGCCAAAATTCGATCAAGTGAAACTCTTCAGATATTATGTGCATTATACCCATAATTCTACTTATCAAAAATCCCGTCTCTCTAAGAAGTTCAATGAAAATGCTAAGTCATATGGATAGTCTGTATATTAGGTTACGCACACACAAATTCAAAATTTACCCAAATTTTATCTTGATTAACAATTAGGTGTGCATATAATAATATCCAAGATATTTAAGCCAAACTAGGCATTTAATAAAACCAAACATGCGAAGAAGATAAGGAAAAATCCCTTTTGGACAAAACCTAGTATCTAATATGTAAAGAGTTTAACAGACACTAATCGACTTACTTATTACTTATATCCACTAAGTATAATGCATGGGGTCTTCAAATCTTTTATAGAATGTGGTGTAGTACATCACCACCCACGGGATGTAGTCTTCCCTCGGTATCCACCGATTAGTCTCCGGATACACGATCCTATCTTCTTCAACAGTAGAGCCTCGGCTCCACAAATCAGCAGTAGAGTATAAATCTACAAGGGTTTGATTCAAGTGTATGGAAACATGGATTTGAATAAACTTAATAAATTATATATGGGATGAATGATTTGGAAAAGAAAAGTATTTTTTCTAAAACACAAAGATGAGAATTTTTGGTTAAGATATTAGGAATTCGTTTTAGCCAAAAGTCTTGAGAAAAATTGAACAACATAGGTTTTTATAGAAAAACACATATTTTAGGCGGCGATCTCGTTCGAACGAAAATGAGACCTCGTTCTAACGAAAACTCCAGTTTCATTCTAACGAGATCAATTCTCGTTCGAACGACAACCGATTCTTGTTTGATCAACTTTCTAACAACCTTCCAACGACATTGGGAATGTATACAAAGGATAGTCATTCGATGATCGTTCGAATCTCGTTTTAACGAAAATCATCCTTCGTTTTAACGAGATCATAATCTCGTTCGAACGAGGTTAAAAATAAATATATATATATTATTTTCAAAATTCATTTTAACAAAATGCCTCGATTTAAAAAGTAAACATCCTGGAATATATTTCGTATGATAAATTAAAACCATTAGTCATATAACTCCATTAAAGTGTCAATGACAAATCCAACAGCATGAAATTCATAAATGATGCTCGATAACTAATATATCTTCGAATGATCGTGGAGGCAATGCATACATAGTGTTTGGTTTGAAACTCCGATTTGTAAGGAAACACGCTAAAATACCAAAATTCCTAAGCTATGAGAAATTATAAGATCTTGCTCTTACAAATCTCCCCTTTAGGCTATTCTTCTATAAAACAAAAACCGAAAACCAAATTACAATAAAGGCCCTGAGACAATTTATCCTAATTTCCTCCCGAACCCAAAAATGAAACGGCATTTGAAACTTTATCTTCAACTAAATTATTCTCCCCTAAGCCAAATGTGTCTTCATATTGTGTAGTCCATGAAATAATTATCAAAGCGGATAAGACCTACACACATAAGACAAAAAAATATTGTGATGCGTACGAGTTTAAAAAAACACCCCCTCAATTTGTTCTCCTCCTTTTCTCTGTAATAGACAAAGGGTTAGAAACTAAACATAAGTAATAAGCATCACCTAAAGAAGCAAAGATGTCATCACAAAGATAATCAGTAAAGAACATGCGATGAATATCCAAAATAAATAATGTGTTCTCCACCCATCAAACAACTATTTGTCAAGTTTTTCAGATTTTTAAAGTATAATAAGTATACGTTTAAAAAGGATACATAGAGGTACAAAACACAGAATACCATGGAATGATATTAAAATACCCAAATCATGAAAATGGAATATAATTGTGTGAACTTTTTCCATAGGCAAATCAACATAAGCATTCATAACATAGGTGCACGAAATCAAGAGATACTTTTAAAGAAAGACCTCAATTTTAACCTTAGGTGTAAAAACATTGTACTTAAATGAAATTTACTCGACTTATGCAATATGCCATGAATTTATATGATTCTCAAATCAATAATGCCAAAATATTTAATGCTTTTGAAGAGAATTCATTGTGCAAATCCATTGATCTTCTATCTTATAACACCCTAAAATCTCACATATGTGAGAATTCGCTCTTAATATTTTTTAAGATATCATGCTCATATCTAGTGAAGCGTCAATGAATATATTATAAATGGCCTTGGTACTTCTATTTTTCTGCGTCGTTAATCTTTTAAGGCTCTTTTTGCAAATGTTAGATTTTAACGCAAAAAGAACTTTGCTCTTTCATAACCCCTTTCTATTACTTAAAATATAACAATATTTTTCGAGAAACAAAATTCGGACAATGGTTATAATCACAACTTATCTCTGTTGCATTTGGTTTGCCATTAAGCAGGATTGAGATGATAATGCCATATTTGATATATGATAAGCAAGTACAATGTTCAAAAAGTCTGTGCAGGTGTGCAATAAAGGTGATAACGAGTCTAATATGAAGAATGTAATCACCAATGAATAGCGAAATGTTATCCACACATTATTAAGCACACTAATGAAATGAAGTTATGTCTCAAAACACAATGAAAAATTCATGTGAATGGATGGAATATAGGGGTGATCTGAATATCTTAAATGTACATCCACATATATGAAAAAATGAAAATACAAAAAAATTGTCTTTTTCAAAAAATTTAAAATAAAATCTTTTTGGAATTTTTCAAAAATTTCCATAAAAATTAAAAATCTTTTTGGATTTTTCAAAATATATCAAAAAATGATATACAATAAGAATACAATGTAGCAATAGGGATATAAGATATGAATACGATACTCACCTTATACAAGGTAAAGTACCCAAAACTTAAACTGAACAAATACCCAAAGACTTCCTAAGAATCTCAAATCTAAGTGCATCTAAAGGTTCAGTAAAAATATCGACTAATTGACGTTCGGTGTTCATAAATCTCAAGGATATGACCATATCCTCAAAGAGATAAGAAATAAAAGGCTCACGTATCCTAATGTGCTTTTTCTGATAATGTTGGACCGGATTATGGGATATATAGATCGCACTTATATTATCATATGAAATACTCATTGTGCCTTACGAAATCCCATTATCTTCCAACATTTTCTCCATCCGTAAGAGTTACGTGAAACAACTCCCGGTGACTATGTACTCAACTCCGTCATGGACAATGATATGGAGTTTTATTTTTGATCAACTAAGAGATAAGATCACTCCCAAAGTAAAAACCCCCACCCGAGTTAGTCCTATAAGCATCAACATCCTTGGCCCAATTTGCATCCGAATAGGCAGACAAATTGTTATCGGTATTAAAGGAATACCAAATACCATAGGAAAGAGTGTCACTCAAAATTTTGATGATGCTTTTAAGAGCGAGCAAGTGAAACTCTTTCAAGTACATTTGGTATCGCACACAAACTCCAATGCTAAAGGCAATGTCAAGACGATTAGAGGTCAAGTAGAGAAGACTAATTATCATTATCCTATAAAAGGTTTGCACTATGTCCTTGGCCAAAACATATTCCCTAAGCTTAGTCGATGTACTCATAGGGGTACGTGAATGCTTAGCGTAGTCCAAACTAAATTTTTTTACTAGGTCCCTAGCACATTTGGATTGAGATATGAATATTCCATCCTCAAGCTGACACACCTAGAGACCTAAGAAGAATCTAAGCTCGCCAATTATCCTCATCTTAAACTCGCTCTTCATTTCTTCCTTAAAAGTGTGATCATGTCAGGAGCACATGGATCCAAATAGTATGACGTCCACATAGACTTGGGCAATAAAGATAGCACCACTCTCTTCCCTCACAAATAACATCTTATCCACTTCTCCCCTCTTGAAGCCGCGAGCTTAGAGATAAGAACTAAACCTCTAGTACCAATCATGTGGTGATTGCTTCAAACCATACAGCGCCTTCTTAAGATAAAAGACATTTCTTGGGTGATTTGGGTCCTCGGACCCCTTTGGTTATTCCATGTACACTTACGCTTATAGAATGACATTAAGATAGGCATTATTGACATCCATTTAATATAAATTTAAGCGTAGATGACATGCTATGGCGAGTAGTAAATGGACGAACTCAAGCCTAGAAATAGGATCAAATATCTCATCAAAGTCTACATCCTTAACCTGTGTGTAGACTTAAGCGACCAAACTAGCCTTATTGCGAACTATGGTACCATTTTCATCCATTTTATTCTTATAAATTCACTAGGCACCTATCACATTAGTCTCGCTAGGTTGGGGGACTAAATCCCAGACATCATTCATACAAAACTAAAGCAACTCATCTTGCATAGCGGATTTCCAATGCTCATCCTTGAGTTCTTCTTTCACATTCTTATACCTGACTAAGGAGGTGTAGCAAAGGTAGCTAACCATATTCTCAATTTTAGCATGAGTCTTAACACCTAGTGTGGGATCACCAAGTATATCATAAGGTTCATGACTCTTTAGAATCCAGGAGGTTGGATCCTCTAGATCAAGAATGGGGTCCACCGGGGTAGTATAAGGAGCGATAGGATCGTCCCCGAGGGTATATCATCCTTACACTCGGGGTCAGGGCTAACAGATGTCGACGACTCATCATCTCTAATCCTGACATTTATTGACTTCATAACCTTAGAGATTGTAAGGTTAAACACCCTATAAGCACTACTCGATAATGAATAACCTAAAAATATCCCTTCGTCGCTCCAGGAGTCAAACTTTCCTAAGTGATCTCTATCTATCAAGATGTAGCAAGTACTCCCAAAGACACAGAGATGCGATAGGTTGAGTTTTTTCCCTGTCCATAAATCATATGGGGTGTGTAACGTGTGCGGGCGAATATATACCCTATTCACCATATGACATTTAATACTCACCGCCTCTGTCCAAAAATGTCTAGGCACATTTCTCCCATGAAGCATGGATCTAGCCATCTTTTGAATCGTCTGTTTCTTCTTAGCTACCCCATTTTGTTGAAGAGTACAAACTATCAAAAACTTATATTTGATGCCCACTCCGTCATAATAGCTATCCACTTCTGTTTCTTTAAATTCAGTATCGTTATCACTATACATCCTATTAATGGTGACACCGTGTTAGTTTTGTAGGATACGACACTTTATTGTTAAGAACTCGATTGTATCGTACTTTTCCTAAGAAGCCGATAATAGAGTATCTCAAAAAATCATCAACCATCACGAGAATGTATCTCTTACCACCTAAACTCTCTGAACAAGTAGAATCCATAATATCCATGTGAATTAACTCCAAAATATCTGTGGTGATAATGGAATTCAACTTTCGACAAGGACTTCAAATTTATTTTCCTTATTCATAAGGTGCACAAATCGAAGAACTTGATTTAATCTCTCAAGATCTCTAAAGTTTACATGACCTAGTCGTCACCAAAGGTCCATAGAGGATATCGAGGCATTATTGCACACAAATAAGGACTTGGGCACGATCCTATAGTAATTATCTTTGGTCCTCACTCGTTCTAGTAAAATTTCATCGGATTGATCATGTACGTGTAACAACCCGCGTAATTTTTAGGGTATTTTCAAAATATAGAGGAAAAATAAATTTTAAAATTTTTATTAGTTAAATATGTTGGTTATGATTTTAAAAGATTAGAACTTCAAGCGGAATTGAAATCGGATTTAAAATGGATTTTTAGTGGAATTTTTAATATGTTGCCTTATAAGCATTTTTAAGGGGAACTGACAGTTTTCTGGGGTGATCGATCGATCGACGCCTGGGCATCGATTGATCGATGCCTTCAGAAAACGTGAGGAGAGTTTTTTTTGTTTCCAACTCTTTTGGTTTTGCCTTAGAAAATAAGGTCGTGGGTGACCCTTTTTGGTACAACTTTTTGGCAGCAAACATGTTTTTAATTCCTCTCTTTTGTACACACTTTGCCCCTTTAATTTATGCATTCAACCTTAGGTTTTTGGTGGTGTTCTTGGGGTTGTTTTGAGATTACTCTTGGAGGAGTTTTTGATGATTCTTGGAGCGGATTTTTTGATGGCTTATTCTGTGAGTTCTAGGCAGATTGTTGTTGGTTCTTATTGGTGGTTTAAGGTATGAGATTTTACACAATATGCTCCTTAATCTCGCGAGTATTATTCTCATTGTTTTATTGTGATTATTAACTCATATTTGAATTGATAAATTCATTTGTAAATCTGGAAATATTTGTTGGAATCTAATTTTGATTCATGTGGTATTATTATTGGTGTTGAGCATGTTGTCATGAGATTATAATATGGCCCTAAGGTTGGGCACCCGCCAATATTACTTTTTTCGGATATGATAAAAAAGTGCATAGGCGCGGAACGGTGGTGAGGCCTGGTGACCCAGTTAATGTGTTGTTGAGAAATTATATTGATATAATTGCTTATGAGATTCAATTTGATTTGAATATTTGTACTCGTATTGTTACATTTTATTCACCGCTAATATTTGTTGAGCATCTTCCTGTCGTATTGTGTACTTCCCCATATTTTCTTTTAGTGGCAGATTTGCGCGGATTTTTTTGGGCGCTTTGGATTTATTTTGGAAATGGATTTTTAGCATGGATTATTTTGGGGAAGATTATTTGAGAACACAAGATGAGAAGACTTGCATTTATTTTTTGATGTATAGAGCATTGGAGATTTATTTTAGATGTTATATTTTTTATTCGAGAGATTTGTTGTATTAATTTGAAGAGATTTTAGATTAGTAGTTTATTTGTTATTGTGGGATTTCGATGCTCTATACCTTGTGAATTGATGGATTCGATTAGTTTATCGTAGTGGCGCTCCGTTCGCTCTCCCCGGGTGGGCGGGGTGTTACAGAATGTTATCAGAGCTTAGGTATACGACCACCCTCGGGTCTTGAGTTTTGAGTTTGTTGCGTTTTTGTGGCGCGTATTTTTGGAGATAAAAATTTTAGATAATCATTTCATGTTAGGCATATAGATTAGATGTGAGATATTGGAATCTTTGGAGATGAGATTATTTCTGGAGATTGTTGGCCTGATTTTTTAGAGTTAGGTATTCGGCGAATTTCGAGGGCGAAATTCCATTGTTAGTGGAGAAGTGTAACCGCGTAATTTTTGAGTTATTTTCAAAATATAGAGGAAAAATAAATTTTTGAATTTTAAAATTTTTATTAGTTAAATATGTTGGTTATGATTTTAGAAGATTAGAACTTCAAGCGGAATTGAAATCGAATTTAAAATGGATTTTTAGTGGAATTTTTAATATTTTGCCTTATAGGCATTTTTAAGGGGAACTGTCAGTTTTCCTGGGTGATCGATCGATCGACGCCTGGGCATCGATCGATCGATGACTTCAGAAAACGTGCTTGAGAGTTTGTTTTATTTCCAACTCTTTTGGTTTTACCTTATAAAATAAGGTCGTGGGTGACCCTTTTTGGTACAAGTTTTTGGCAGCAAACATGTTTTTAATTCCTCTCTTTTATACACACTTTGCCCCTTTAATTTATGCATTCATTCTTAGATTTTTGGAGGTGTTCTTGGGACTGTTTTGAGGTTGTTCTTGGAGTAGTTTTTTATGATTCTTGGAGAAGATTTTTTGATGGCTTATTCTGTGAGTTCTAGGCAGATTGTTGTTGGTTCTTGTTGGTGGTTTAAGGTATGGGGTTTTACACAATATGTTCCTTAATCTCGCGAGTATTATTCTCGTTATTTTCTTGTGATTATTGACTCATATTTGAATTGATAAATTCATTTGGAAATCTGAAAATATTTGTTGGAATCTAATTTTGATTCATGTGGTATTATTATTGGTGTTGAGCATGTTGTCATGATATTTTAATATGGCACTGAGGTTGGGCACCCGCCAATATTCCTTTTTCTGGATATGCTAAAAAAATGCATAGGCACGGTACGGTGGTGAGGCCTGATGACCCGGTTAATGTGTTGTTAAGAAATTATATTGATATAATTGCTTATGAGATTCACATTGATTTGAATATTCTTACTCGTATTGTTACACTTTATTCACCGTTAATATTTGTTGAGCATCTTCCTATCGTATTGTGTACTTACCCATATTTTCTTTTAGTGGAAGGTTAGCGTGGATTTTTTTGGGCGCTTTGGATTTATTTTGAAGATGGATTTTTAGCATGGATTATTTTTGGGAAGATTATTTGAGAAGACTTGTATTTATTCTTTGATGTATAGAGCATTGGAGATTTATTTTAGATGTTGTATATTTTATTCGAGAGATTTATTGTATTAATTTGAGGAGAATTGAGATTAGTAGTTTCTTTTGTTGTTGTGAGATTTAGATGCTCTATACCTTGTGAATTGATGGATTCGGTTATTTTTATCGTAGTGGCGCTCCGTTCGCTCTCCCGGAGCGGGCGGGGTGTTATAGCACATTATATGCAAACTGGTTAAACTTTACCGCAAAGTTTGCGTCACACAATTGGCTTATGCTAATTAAGTAGGCTTTCAACCCTTTTACATATAATGCAGTGTCTAGTTTAGGAAATTCGGGTATCTCTACGTCCTAAAATACTACACTTACTCCTATCTCTAAAGGTGACTTTGCCTTTCTTACGATCCACAAGGTTTGTAAAAAATTATATGTCATTATTCATGTGCCTAAATCACCCCTATCAAAATACCATTGGGAAGTATTTTGAACCTTGAGATCAAAGTGAACAACAAGGGCTTTGTCTTCTTTCTTCGGTACCCAAGTGGTGGTAACCTTTTATTTTCCCTTATCATTATTGGCTCTAGTCGTAGCGTTAGAAGCATTCTCAACAGACATAGACATCCTTTAAAAATCTTTAATTAATCTTTGAGAAGTCGTGACTAGGAACTCAACTTGATCTCTAAGACAAGGAAAGTCACCATAGCGGTGCGCGGGAGTATGTGTACGTTTACTTCTACCTAACTTGTAGCAATATTAAATAAGGTGGCCTCTCCTCTTGAAATAGGTGCAAGCATAGACTTGTTTGGGTATAACTTGGTTCGCTCATTGAGGTTGAACTCTCTTTGCTGGGTTAGGTTGAGGCTCATATGGATCCACTACAAACATAGGAACCGATTCTGGTTCGGCATGGGAAGTGACTGCACCGTCATAACCTATTCCTTGCCTCTCCTTAAAACCCAAAGTGGGACCGAGGAATATATTTCCAACCTTTTTAAATGTATCCTATATAGTAACCTTGACTACCCGATCACGTTTGAGATCTTTCTCAGGTTAGGATATAAGGGCTTCAAGTTTCTCATGAGTCTCAATGGATTCTTGAAGATCTCTTGTAAGACTAGCCACTTTTTTGCTCAAGTCACCATCTTTCTTCTCCACTAAAATGCCTCTCTCTCCCAAAGAAAATCTTATTGAGACTCTTTCTCTATCTCTCAACTCTCTCAATTCCTTCTTTCAAATGTAAAACTCTAAGTGCTAAACCTTTGTTTTACTTTTATGTTTTAAGGACTCGGCATAAAGCTCGGCATACGAACGTTGAAGGTCTCTCTCTTCCTCTCTTAAAATGTCTTCGCCCTCACTCTCTCTGGATCGATTAGACTCATTATCGACTAAACTTATGTTTCATAACTTCCTAATCAGCGTGAGGTGTACTATATGTACTAACGTGACTAGCCATGAATGCGATAAAGTTACTTCCATGCGGTGATTCATCCCTGAAATCTACCGACTCGACATCGCTATCACTAAGCGTGGCATTAAAGACATATTTGCCTTTTCCCTATTTTTTTAATTTCATAGCACACTCATGAGCTTTGTGACCCTTAACCTCTCACTCATAACATCTCTCTTCATTTTTCTCAGGGAAATCTTTTCTTTCTTTTTTAAAATTTTTCTTGCCCAATTTATATTTTTTATCTTTCTCAAAAAAAGGTTCTTTGGAAGTATTTTTTTTTCTGAGTTTGAGAAATTGTTCGAATTTTTCTCGAAGAAGGGTAAGATCATCAGGATCAAAATAATACTCGAAGTCAAAAGAAACCTCCTCTTTCTTTTTAGATTGAAATTTTAAAGCAATTCCATTTTCCTTAATTTAATATTTTGGGAAAACATGTGGATCTCATAAGTTTGAAGGTCTCCTACAAGTTCTTATAAACTAAGATTATCTAAAATTTCTAACAAATTAAGGACAATAGACCTAGGAATAAATTGGGGTCGAAGGGATCTCAAAATCTTTTTCATAATGCGCGTTTCAGTAATTTTTTCACCCAAATTAAGACTAAAGTTCACGACATCAAACAATCGTGCATAAAATTCATCAAATGACTTAGACTATAGCATAGTAATGGTTTGAAATTGTGGGGTGAGGTTTTTAATCTTAGAAGATTTCACAACGTTGTTACCCTTGTGAGTGAGTTAGAAGGTATCCCATGCCTCCTTAGACGTGGTGCATATCATGATGTGACGGAACTCGTCAGGGGAGATGGCTTCAGAAATGGAACTTAAGCTACAAGAGTTATAATCTCTCCATTTTAGTTCATCCTCCGTCAATGAGGTCGTGGGTTTTGAACCTGTGACATCGCAATTGGTCACAGTCGGTGTTGTCCACCCTCTTTTAGAAGTAGTCCAGACATGCACCCCAATCATTTTCAAAGATGACCTCATCCAAGCTTTCCAATATGCATAATTAGACCCGTCAAAAATAGGTAGCCTATTATAAAAATTATCCAAAAAATCCAAAAATTTAAAGGATCACACAAAAACTTTGTATAACCGACCCTGATGCCAATTTGAGGATGCGAGGTTGTATGGATAGTCTGTAAATTAGGTTACACAAGCATAAATTCAAATTTTACCCAAATTTTATCTTGATTAGCAATTAGATATGAATGGAATAATGTCCAAGATAATCATGCCAAACCACACAATTAATCAAACCAAACATATGAAGAAGATAAGAAAAAATACCTTTTGGTCAAAACCTAGTATTCAGCACTGTAAAGAGTTTGACAAACACTAATTGACTTACATACTACTTAACTCCACTACGTATAATGCTCTGGGTCTGTAAATCTTTTACAAAATGTGATGTTGTCCTGCACCACCTACAGTAATTAGTCTTCCCTTAGTATCCACGAATCATCCTTAGGATGCACGATCATATCTTCTTCAGCAATAGATCCTCAGCTCCATAAATCAGCAGTAGAGTATAACTTTATAAGGGTTTGATTCAAGTGTATGGAAACTTAGGTTTGAACAAACTCAAAAAATCATGTATGTGATGAATGATTTGGAAAATAAAAGTGTTTTCTAAAACACAAATATGAGAACTTTTTGTTCTAATATTGAGAATTCATTTTCTCCAAAAGAGATAAAAAAAAGTTAACAAAATAGGTTTTCATAGAAAAACACAAATTTTGAGGTAACAATATCGTTTTAATAAAAATGAGACCTCGTTTGGATGAAAACACCAGTTTTGTTCTAACGAGATCAATTCTCATTCGAATGATAACATATCGCGTTCGATTAACCTTTTAATGGCCTTCCAATGACATTAGGATTCTTAAATAGAGGATATCGTTCGAAGCTCGTTCTAACGAGATCATAATCTCGTTCGAATGAAATGAAAAATTAAAAAAATTACTTTCAAAATCCATTTTCATAAAATGCCTCAGTTAAAAAAATAAACATCCTAGAATATAATTCATATGAGAAATCAAAACCACAAGTTATATACCTACATTAAAGTGTCAATGACAAATCTAATGGCTTGAAATCCGCAAACAATAATCGATCACTGACATATGTTCGAATGATTATGGAGGTAATGTGGATGTAGTGTTTGGTTTGAAACTCCATTTTATAATGGGATACGCCAAAATACCAAAAGGCCTAAGCTATGAGAAAGTATAAAATACTTCTCTTACATTTAAGATGATAGATTATGATAAGTTTGGAGGAAACGGACCTCCTATCACGAATTTATGTAACTAACATATAACCATGAGCATTTTAGGCTCTATTTAAGAAACTATGGATTATATGTTTCAAAAGACCCTAAAATAAAGTGACCTTAAATAGTTTTTATACCTAGATGATTCCCGAATCTGATGTTGGGAAGATATAGATCCATAATTCTTGGCTTAGTGTAAGTATAACAATTAATTATAGGTAACTCTTCATGACCTTAAATTCCATAAACAAGATTGGGAGATTCCGCAACCATCTTTATAATTCAATGGAGAAAGAAAGATGCAACCTTAACAGGTCGTACGTCACTGGACGAATAGGTCAGTATTGTGAAGAATAACTTCTTATCGCACATAAAGAACACCATGGGTAGTCAATACTACCCTCACCTCAAAGATCTACAAAATTTTGGGTAAATATTAAAGAAAATGTTGCTAGTTTGGGTGTGAAAATATAATCATAAATGAAGAAGTCGACAAGTTTTTTCACTCTTATAAAGTTTAAAAAGTCGATAACTATCGTCGATAACATATCGTCCAATCCAATAACTTCACAAGCATGAGAAGCCCTTTCCACTCCCATTAAAGATATTATATCGCACACTACACACCTATCTCCAAATTTTATCATAGACTCCTATCTTGCAACCTCATCAAGACTTTGGGCCCTCATCCATAACCTGAACAATATTTAAGCATAATGTTGACTATGACTTCTACCAATTTATCAATCATACCACCAATCAATGTTACCATCTCAAAAATATTGTTTAAGGGTTTATTAACAAAAGCATCATTACACCTCCACTTATCCCAAAGCCAAACACCACCCAAAATCCTTTACCACCACACCAACCTTATGTAAAATCCATATTAATTGATCTACCCCTCAATAAAGATCAACCCATAAATAACGCCGCATATACCACTTCCACATACAGCTCCTTAACTCACTTGCATACATGCCCAGCTAACTACTCCATCTAGAGGCCTATTATGACTGGTACCTCGCTCTGATGACTCAAGACTGGATAGCAATCTACACTAAGTTTGAAACACAAATCATTAACCTACCAGTCGTTCTAGAATAATTACAATAATTTATCGTAGAATTTCCATCCATATTAACCCTTAAAGAAGAGGATTGTTGCATATTAAGTAACCTTTAAATTAAATCCTATAAATGGGCTCGTTAATCCCACGACTAGTTTGTGTCTTTGGATGAGTCCAGTTAACACAACATAGTCCCAAGTTCTGATAGAAGAAAGCCTCAAAAAGAGAATGACTTGTGAAGTTTTTGTATCTTTGTCTCCACGAGACTCATAGGTTATCTAGTCCCATTTCAAAATCATTTATCCAAGGCCATATAGAAAGACTTGTACCTTAAATCCCTTGAGGTTGCTGAATGCATATATTTTTCAGGAAATAATATGATAACTGACACTGGTTGGGATGATGAATCTGATCGCTAAAAAACTCAGATGACGAATCCAATAGTGAAGCTGTCAATATTCCCACATTATATTTTTGGATGATTTCCTTTAAAGAACTCTTGCTCGAAATTAATGAGGTTTCCCATGTCCCTGGGGTGGATAAAGAAATGGTATTCCACTCCTAACCATCATTAGTGAATCATATGATTTTTTCAAATTGGTATTAAAAGGACCTAGTCCCTATTGCGGGCAATGTGCCCATCGATGAGGGTAAACAAGTTGCTAAAGGATTATCGATGCCAAAAATGAAAGTAGTGGAAAGGAATATCCTTGATCAATTGAATAAAACTCAAGAGAACATTAACTTATAATGGCTATTCATGTCCTTATAACTTCTTAGAAATTTCCTCATCAAGTTGCTCATGCAAGCCCAGGTTTGTCCCACTACATCTCTCGATGAGGCCATTCATATAGTCGATACTTGACTCATAAAAGGCTATTTAACTTTATTAATGATGAGATCCTTAATTTTGGTCTTGATCATAACTACACCTGTAAAGTTAAGTTGATGTCTTACAGAAGAGATTTCCTTTTAGTGATAGTTAAAAAATAATTTTTCCTTCATTGTCTATCTACTATGAATGCTCCGATGCTTGGGGATATAATTCAGTGATATTGTACATACCTACAATAATACACATTGGGAAGTCATGGGGCCAATCTTTCTCACACTTGGGGATTACCTAATTTGTCCCTAAGTTGATTTTTGAGTGATTGACATTCCGACCTATTTTAACATATTGTGTGCTCGCTAATGGTTAGATAGTATCTGAGGTGTTGCTTCCTCCATCCATTTAAAGATTAAGTTCTTTACAAACAACCATGTTATCACAATCATCAAAGACGGTGATAACTCGGATGGTAATAGAACTAGCGATCCAATTTTAGATATCCAACACAACACTAATGATGTGCTTCTCTTAAACTTCAAGGTTGATCCATTACCCATCAAGGGGAAATTTTATGGATAGAGTAAGCCCGGAACATTTACTACAAGGTAATGTTAATGTGATCCAATTATTTAAGAAGATTCACTTCATTCCTAGAATAGGGCTTGGACATAAATAATAAGGAATCACTAAACCAATCATTCTAAAGACATTAACCACCTCATGGCCTATGGTATGAACCCTCCCTAATGGAACCCAGTGTTTCCAATCATTCGTAAAATAAGAGGATGTTAAAGAGAGAGTATGTCCTTTTCGTAGATTCCCTCAAAGACCTTTTCATCAGGGCGGTCGAAGATTTACTTACTATGGATTTATTGAACAATAGTATGACCCAGTTGAGAACAAGATAAAACTAGTGATTTTAAAATATTATTTGAAGATAAGTTCACTTGGAGTGAAGGGACTAAGTATAATGTAAAGCCATTAATTATGAAGTCCTCTAACTTAATCTCTTTTGACAGCGACAATACTAAAATCACTAACAATGAATAATATTTTGGCCTTATTGAATTGGGGATGAATATTTTTATTATCTAAACTAAATCCATTACATCATACCTGATTGGAAAGATTATCTATAATGATAAGCCTCTACATAACAGGTGGAGCGACTCAATTGGTCCAGACCTACCAACCAATAACCACACTACTTACTAACTTGAGGCTAAAACAACTTTTAAACTTGATGTTTCAAACTTTGATGTAAACGACTCCTCCCATAAAGAGGTTCTCATTGTTGTTTTTCCTAATGTCGATGTTGATGAACTAAATGTTGGTTCGATATGCCTTATATTAATTGTATTGATTATATCAATCAAAGAATTGATGAAAATGACTTAATGGTTGAATAATTCCTAATTGATCCCAATAACGAAAAAACTAAACAACATAACTGCATTCATACTAATGACGAGGAAACTTTTGTCATTAATCTTAGTTCTAGTAGAAATTTATGCGAACCCAAAATATTATCAAATATCAATGAGCAAGAACGATCATAGTTCTAAGAGCTTTTAAAAGAGTTTATGGATGTCTTCTTATGGTATTATAATAACATGCTCAACATTGATTTCAAGATTATATAGCATGAGATTTGTACATATCCTGAATGCAAGTCAGTTAGGCAAAAGATGAGGAAACATTAACATGAATGGTCCATCAAAGTCAAAGATGAAGTGGTCGAGCAATTGAATCTAAGATTTATTCGTTTGGTCGAATACTCGATTTGGCTCCACAACATAGTCCATGAGCCAAAGTTTAGAGGGAAAGTCCGCATTATGTTGACTATCAAGATTTGAACAATTTCTTTCCAAAAGATTACTATCCTCTGCCCAATATTGAAATGATCATCAACAACACTTCTAATCATACTCTCAATTATTCATTAATGGGCTCACTAATTATAACCAGATTAAGATGCACACATATCATTATGAGAAGAATGCTTTCACTACCACTTGGGGGACATTGTGTTACATAATCATGCAGTTCGGTCTTAAGAATGTTAGGGCTATATATCGAAGGGTAGACACGACCATCTTACATGATCTTATCCAAAAAAAGTTAAGGTGTATGTTGACGAAATAATTATTAAATCCAAGACTTAAGAAGGTCATCTCTCTTCCTTGAGGAAATTCTTCGAATGACTCTGACAATAACAAATATGCCTCATCCCATAAAAATGCATATTTGGTTCAATAAAGACAATCTCCCAGGCTTTATGTATAGTTAAAAGGGAATTAAAGTAGACCCTGCCAAAATTAAACCAATCCTCAACAGATCACATCCCCAAACTAAGAAGGAAATATATGGTTACTTGGGAAAGCTCTAATACATCAATAAATTAATCAGCCAACACACATACATATATGATCCATTCTCCAAACACCTCTAAAAATATTCAGCCAGGTCTAAAGAACAATGTCAAGAGACCTTCAATAAAATCAAGGGATATCTTACCCAACCACCGGTGTTCATGTCACCACAACCCGTCTTACCTATCGTCATATACCTAACAATCATCGCGTAGTTGCTGGGGCTAAGATATCCCAATACATCAAAGAATTATGAAAATAAAGAGAAATTTACTATGTTAGTTAAAATTTATCAGGATATAAGTTGAATTATACTACATTAGAAAGGCACATTTCACCGTGTTTTGGGTCATCCTGAAACTTTGGCAATACATGCTTTCATTCCACATCAAACTAGTGTCCTAAATGGATCCCATGAAGTACCTCATAAAAAATACCGCTTTATCAAGACATATGGTCCAATGGCTACTCTTATTAGTTGAATTCAACATTATGTATGTCACGCCAGAGGCTATTAAAGGAAGAGCCATCTCCGATTACTTAGAAGATCACCCCATGGATTAAACCGATGTATGGATCACATAATTTCTTGATTGAGAGATTATTTGCACTTCCATTGAAGAGATACAATGGAATTTATTCTTTAGTGGAGAAGCTAATAATAAAGGATACAATGTCGGGATACTATTAATTAGGCCGAACGATTCGTATACTCCCGTTGCTATTGAGCTAAACTTCCCAAACACTAACAACATAATAGAATATAAAGTGTGCATGGTTAGAATCAAAGTTTCCCTCAAAGAGGAATATAGTATCTAGATGTGTATGGAGATTAATACCTTCTCATAGGGAAATTTCTCAAGAAGTGAAAACTCAAAGATGAAAAGCTTCTTCCCTTCCATGCGTATATTGAAGAACTCGCCTCAAAATTCAAATATGTCGCGTTTTATTACCTATATTGCTCCACAAATATCTTCTTCGATCACTTGATGACGTTTTCCTCCATGGTCAAAATGCTTAAGGGATTAGCATTCGCCCAATTACAAGTTTAAAAATAGTCTAAGACGACACACTTCTATCATGTGGAGCTCATAGTAGGTGAAACCTAAACAAGTTTGTAAGGACACAAATTTTCAATTGAGTCCATATATAGTTTTGGCTCAATTCCGGACAAAAACATTTATACATAGGATTGTATTTAATTGTAATATTCTCAAGCCTATGAAAAGTTTGTTTTAAGACGTAGCGACAAAGAGTATAAAGCTTCATCATCATGCCGGTTTGCGTGCCTCGTTTTTACGTCATCAACTATGGTTCCATGCTCCCCAGGTATGAATGCAATATTATATATATAGGAGCTTGGAACAAGTTTAATTAGGTGTTAGGTTTAATTAAAACTGTGTTTTATTTTCAGAAAGAATTTATAAAGTTTTCTGGGCTAAAATCGAATTTTCCAAACTTTCTGGAAGTTCGTTCGATATGTCGTTCGAACGAGATTGTCGTTCGAACCAGGTGTCGTTCGAACGAGATTGCCAACGACTTCCCATTATGGCATACTGGAACTTCGTTCGAAATGTCATTCGAATGAGATTGTCGTTCTAACGATATTTCTAACGAGCTTCTAACGAGTTCATACTGGAACTTCGTTAGAAGACTCGTTCGAACAAGAGTTCATTCGAACGAAATGTCGTTCTAACGAGATGCCAGGCGGGAACAGTTTTTGGCCGTTTTAAGCAATTTTTCTCCCACTTCCCCACTTGTTTCTTAACCAACTTTTCACAGCATAACTATGTGCGGGAATCACTTATGATTATTGATATTTTTCATATCTTACTAACTCCTAGAGAGTGTTTTGAGAGTTAAATCAAAGAGGGAAAAAGATCATGTTTTGAGTGAGTTTTTATCAAAGAGAAAAATATACACCACTCTAGTTTACACCCAAATTAGTTTCTTCCAAGTTCCCATATTCATATATCTTGCTTGGAGTTTGGCACCGGGTTCATCTCTTCCATTCAAAGAGAAGTTTCGAGTTTTCTTCTACATCCCATAAAGAAAGAAGAAGAGTTTGTTGTGGCATTACCCACTTGGAGAAAGGTTCCTTGTTCGGGTGACGGTGACCATACAAAGTCCGATCGGTGGACTCCGAGACCGCGGTGGAGCTCAGTGGTTATCCGCTAGGAAGAGGTATCTACAAGAAGAAGCATCGGGGGTTGAGAGGGATCGAGTCGTGTGTTGTAAGCCTTTCTGTCTTGTATTTGTAAATTCCATACTTAGTGGATTTGAGGCTAGGGTCGTCCGAGGTTGTTTCACGTCTTGGGTTTTTCCTCGTACATCGCGGCGTAGTGGATTAATTGTTTATTTTATCTTTTGCAAAATCACCTAGAACACATGCTTAGGTAAAAGGATAAAAATTGGTATAATTTAATCTCTACGTGTTTAATTTGGGTAATGTGTAGTTAATTAATTCAAGTCATTCAATTTCATTGTTAAAATGGGTTTGGCCTAATTTGATAAAATTTCGCATATGACTTAGGCAAATTCTAGGACTTGAATGATTTAACTTGGTTTAAGTGAAAATGATTTTAATGCGTTAATTTAATTTCACTCGGTTTAATTTTAATTTGTTTAAGAAAACTAAAATTTGGTAATTCGTTTGTTTGTGAACCATCACACTTCGTTACGCTTTCGCATCTTGATATATATATAAAAGGAAATAATATTTTAATTGAGAAAATTAAAATCGGGGGCCTATCGGATTCTTCACATTTTAAACTCTAATATTACGATATACGGTGTCATTTCAAGTATGTTCATTGGACGATAATGTTTCATGACTACGAAACGTATATCAAGATGTGTTTCAAATACCAAAATTTTGCCAAACTCCAACACTTGCCTCCTCGTGAGCTATATAATACGACTTATCCATAGTCTTTCCTAACCTGGGGCGTTTACATCATTGGGAAATTTACTCCCAAAACATATAATGGGCTTAAATTAATTCCGATTCTTATCGATATGGGTCAAACCTGAGTCGTATGACGTGTTAAAGGCCAACAAAAGTAACAAGTTCATTCGCAAGAACATCATCTGCCACTACAGGGTTCCCTAGGAGCTCTTATCTTATAATAGTCCCTATTTTGAAGTAAAAGTCATATAAGTAGTCGAAGATTATGGAATTCAAAGACACAAGTCCTTACCTGATAGATTGACGACATATGGGGCTATTAAATCCCATAACAAAAGCCTTAAATCCATTATCAGTAAGACGATTGACAGTTGCTAAGATTGGGCTGAAAATATTCCTTATGCTCTCTAGGTCTACTGTAGCTCTATCAGAACACCCATTGAGGCTACTCATGCTTTTTAGTTTACGGTATAGTGGTTGTTATACCCGTTGATATCAAATACCTTCCTCACAAGTAATACTTGAAAGCTAAGTAGAACAGGTTGATTGGCACTAGAACCTTTATGATGAATTGGCATTTCTTGACGAGAAAAGTGTGGGATCATTATACCACATACAAGGTTAGCACCGTCATATTGCAAATCCATTCAATAACAGGATCAAAGATCGCAATGTGACACCCCGCCTATTCTAATCCTGGGTGATCAGTCCATTATTAAATTAAATAGGAATCATTAATGGTTTCATTCTTAGCATCACTGTCGAAATTCAATTCATTACTAATACCCTAATAGCCTAGTGTCAATTATTTTAAATTCTTATTATTAACATGAAGTAAATATAAATGGAATAAAATTTCATTCACCATTCCCATGCACAATAATGAATAATGAGATAACGAAATAAATAAATATGTCTGGAAGAACACTCCAGATAAAATCCCAATACAAACATCCATAAGTAAAGTCTAAATCAAATACTGGAAATAACTAGAAATACAATGTCTCTATAAATAATAACCACTAGGAATGGGCGACATGCCCGATTGAGATAGATAAAGATAAATAAGAACTGAATAAATGTGGAGGCGCCTAATAGCAAGGTCCTGCAACTTCTACAGCAGCTGCAGCACGTCAAATATAGGAACTCCTATGCCTGGAGTCCCGGTGGCTTGGCACCTAAAATTATTTTTACAAAAAAGATTTAAAACGGTTCAGATCCCAAGTAAAACAGTTTGAAATAGTTTATCAAGTATTTAAAATGCATCAAGATAAAATACTATATAAATGTTAGTACCGCGTGCTCTCACTTGAGATCCTCACCTCTCAACTAATGTGCACGCCTAACGTACTACTCTAACCCACCTAGTTATGTTACCCGCCTAACTAGTCTAACTTACATCTCTTCATGTCTAATGTTATATACTGCCCACCCATATTGCTCATACAATACTATACTACATTTCCAATTCTTTTATTTATTTATTACGAGTCACGAGTTTATGAATAAGTTCTCATACACTTATAAGAATTTAGATATCACTATCTATCTTATCTACTAATTCACCCATAGAAGAATAAATCACGTGAATATATAAATTTACAACACTACTATAATATATACGTATACGAAATCCCTAGGTGGAGACCTGTGATGCGGGCATACTCTGCTATCAAGTCCTGGTACATCACGTACTAAATAAGGACATCGGTTCGGATATTTGAGGTGAACATAGTTCCAAGTCTATGTGTTACGCATACACCAAACATGCCCAATTGACCGTCGAAACTATCATACACTCAGATATCATGTACCTAGGTTCTATGTTCTTAGGGTACAAGTCAAAATCCCTCACAATGGGCTCATCGAGATAAGACTGTCCATGGGGCGAAAACCTCCCATGATAGCAAGTAGCCTAGGTATGTTTACACATAAGAGTTTACACAATAGGCATTCACACATCATATGTACATATATATATAACTTTTGTATATGTATACAGTCAACCTATAGTATATGCCTCATACGTAGTATATATAACACTCCAATATCATACGTATTATCAATTCACCATTTAACTACTCATCGTATTTTTCCGAGCGCCCCCCCCCCCCCAACACACACACACACTACTTGAAGAATCCTGACCACTCCATTAGGTTATTTCAGTAGTTAAAATATTCTTCTACCAATGGTCCGTCGTATATTCACTCACGCTCTCCGTGACCCATTCTAATTTACAAACGATCATTTAATGTCAAACTAAGCCACATAGCTCACTCGTATTCTTCATAATTTTTGTGAGATCAACTATAAAATATACCACATACTTTGTTAACCAATATTATCTTCAATTGGAAAGGAATTTCAACTCTAACCTATCAAAAATTGAAGTAAATCGAGACCCAGAAGTACCAAGTCCCCCAAACTGGTTTGGGGGAACATGCGAACCGGTTCAGGTGTACAGCTGAACCGATTTGGGGGGACAGGCGAACCGGCTCGCTGAACCTGAGACTTCTTCTTCGCTGCTACGATTTTCACCATTCTTAACCCTCAAAAACCTCTATGTTTAAATCCCAAACTCCCATCAATTAATACCCAACATTATACTAACACATATCCATGATTTCTAACGTAAATAAGTCCTTAAATCATCAAGAAAATTCATCAAATAGAATTAATTCAACACTTAACTTTCAGAAAACCCTAGATTATCATCCTTATTCAAAAGTATCATCAAAACTCATATTTCTTCAATTATTAATTACACATATGATATGATTTCATGTTCTAATTATATAAGGGTTTTGTCTACATGCGATTCCTACCCAAATTCATCATCAAATTCTCAACTTCCTGTGATTAGTATTCAATCTTAATCTAACATGGATAATACATCAAATCAAAATTCAGTAAGATAAATACTTGACTTTATATTTAGGTCAGAATCTCTGCAGAAAAATGGTAGGGTCCGATTTCTCTCCTCCCGATCTACGTAAGGGTGGTGGTGATGGTGCAAGAATGGTGGTTCTTGGCCTTGGAACACCTCTCTTTCTTCCTCCTGTGGCCTCTCTTTGTTTTGGTAACTGATAACACAAACCTCCCTTATGTATCTGATAATATAAATTTTCAATTTTCTTAGGTCTCAATTTCCTAAAATTTCAAAAGACCAAAATACCCCTCTAGGTATCGGTTTGGCCTAAAAATGTCCCCAGACCCAAACTAAACCCCTGAGTAGACTTTTCTGACTATTTCAACCCCTTCGGACACAATGGAGCACTCGAAATGACCATTTGATATATCAAAAGTGAAATTATATTTTATTTCCCACATTGAGTCCCGACACAACTAACACACGCGTCCCGACTAAATTTACCGTAACTGTCGTATTTCTCACTCATGACAATCATAATATTTTCTTATCATTATTATTACTCATTCCCTAAGTAATATTCAATATAAATAAATATTAACCCTTATCTCGATAATTAATATTTATCTTACCGGATTAATTTTTTAAATATAATTTAATTAATCCCAATTAATTTTCAATATAAAAACTAATAAAACTACGGGGTGTTACATGCTTCCCCCCTAATAACGTAATTTCATCCCGAAATTCAGATGAAAGAAATACCTGGTATGAATAACTCTAGATATTTTTCACGCAGTTCATCATCGCGCTCCCAAGTGGACTAGTTTGCATTATGATGCCCCCACTGAACACGTATAAGTGGAATTACCTTCGACCTCAATCTCCTCTCGCTATGGTCTAAGATAGCAATTAGCCAATCCTCATATGAAATATCGGGATACAAATCAATCTCCTCCAAAGCAATGTGAGTGTGAGCCAACTCATCCCGAAAATATCGGCTCAGTGAAGAAATGTGAAATACGTCATGAATTCTATGCAAGTGCTCCGGCAACCCAAGTCTATATGCCACTAGCCCAATTCGCTCAATGATAGGGAATGGCCCCACATACCTTGGCGCCAACTTCCCTTTCTTCCCGAACCTCATTATCCCCTTCATAGGAGACACACGTAGTAGCACCTGGTCCCCCATATTAAACTCCAGGAAGAACTGCTTAGCATCGGCATAACTCTTTTATCGGTCCTGGGCTATCCATATACAACTCCGAATTAACTCAATTTTGGCTGACGTATCCTGAATCAACTCTAGTCCAAAAGGCTAGTTATCCCTCACCTCCAATCAAAAAGTGGGCGAATGATAAGGCCTACCATACAACGCCTCAAATGGTGTCATGCCAATAGTGAACTGGTAGGAGTTATTATATGCTAACTCCACCAGTGGAAGATACCTCTCCCAAACTCCCCCAAAATCAAGGATACACATCTGTAGCATATCTTCCAACATCTGATTCATCCTCTCCATCTTCCTGTCCGTCTATGGGTGATAAGTCGTACTCAATCGCAACTCGGTACCCATGGCCTCCTAAAAACTCTCCTAAAATCAAGCCAAAAAAATCTTATCCCTGTCGGACACAATATCTAATGGCACCCCATGGAACCTAACTATCTCACTAATGAAAATCTGGGCATATTGTCCCATAGTATAATCAGTCTGAATTGGAAGGAAGCGAGCTACCTTGGTCAACCAATCCATTATCACCCATATGGAATCGTGACCTCTCTGTGAAGTAGGCAACCTAGTAAGAAAATCCATGGAAATGCTTTCTTATTTCCACAGTCGGATCTCTAACGGCTGTAGAACCCCTGTCATCTTTTGATGGTCCACTTTCACCAACTGACAAGTGATACACCTCGAAATGAACTCGATAATGTCTTTTTCCATCCCACTCCACCAGTATTGTCATCTCATGTCTTGGTACATCTTATACCCTCCAAAATGTACCGCAAATTGTGACCTATGTTACTCTGCCATCACTCCGTGTCGCAAATATCCCCCTGTGGGACAACCAATCTCCCATTGAATCGAAAACCTCCCTCTAAACTCAAAGAATATGACTCGACTCCACCGATTAAAAGTTGTCTGACCTGATCCTGAAAAAAAGAATCTGTTATCTGTGCATGTACCACCCTCGCGACAATCTAGGTGTGACGGTTATAACTGACATAAATAATCGAGCCACTGAATCCTGATGTCCCAATTTCTTCCATTTTGCCTTCCAAACTTCAGCTACATCCCTTACTAGCCTGCGGCTCAACACGTCTGCCATCACGTTAGCCTTTCCCTGGTGATACTGCATGTCAAACTGATAATCTTTCAGAAATTCAAGCCACTTAGGCTGACACATATTCAACTCTCTCTGAGTGAATAACTACTGTAGTGACTTATGATCTGTGAATATGCGAAATCTCTCCCCCAGCAAATCATGTCTCCAAATTCTCAACAAAAATATGACCATCTCTAACTCCAAGTCGTGGCTGGGGTAATTCCTCTCGTGAGGCTTAAGCTTATGGGAAGTATAAGCTATAGCTTGATCCTCCTACTGTAACACACCCCCAAGTCCCTGTAGGGACGCGTCGGTAAAAATAAGATACTCCACTCTTGCCCTGGGAAGTGCGAGTATGGGAGCTGAAGTCAACTTGTCTTTCAGCTCATCAAAAGTCAACTGACAGGTATCATTCTAGACAAACAGTACACCTTTGCGAGTCAAATTAGTCAACAGACCCGCAATCTTCAAGAATCCCCAAATAAACCATATGTAGTACCCAGTTAACACTAAGAAATTGCGTGCCTCTGTCGGTGTCGTGGGTTGTCCCCACTCCCTCACCACTGACACCTTACTTGGGTCCTTCTATTTTTATAACTCATAAACGATATGCCCCAAAAACTATCCCTCACGCAGAAAAAATTCTCATTTTTCAAACTTCGCATAAAACTAATGCTCAAGCAGTGTCTGTAAAACTCAACGTAAAATGCTCGGCATGCTCCTCTTCGGTCAGGGAATAAATCAGGATGTCATCAATAAAGACGATGACAAACTGATCCAAGAACTCTCTGAACACCTTATTCATGAAGTCCATAAATACAACTGGTGTGTTGGTTAGTCCAAATTACATAACCCGAAACTCATAGGACCCATATCTCGTCAAGAAGGTTGTCTTAGATACGTCTTGCTCCCAGATGCACAACTGGTGATACCCGGATCTCAAGTCTATCATAGAAAAGCTGGAAGCTCCTCTCAACTAGTCAAATAAGTCATCGATTAGGGGCAACGGATAATTATTCCATATCGCGACTTTATTAAAGTCCCGATAATCCACACACAGACGTAAAGACTCATCTCTCTTCTTCACAAATAATACTAGGGCACCCCAAGGCGAAGTGATTCGACGGATAAATCCCTATCCCAATAGCTACTCAATCTGATCCCCTAGCTCCCTCATCTTCATAGGATCCATATGATACGGTGCACATGCTATTGGTCGAGTGCCCGATGCTAAATCAATGATAAACCCAATCTCTCTACTAGGGGGAAATCCTGGTATCTCCTGAAACACAGCAGTAAAATCACATACAACTGGAATCGAACTGAGGGAAATCACCACCCCCTAAGAAATCTCCTCCTCTATGTAATACAAATGAGTGGACGATATCCTGCTTCAATACGAGGTATATCCACTAAGAACATCTCCACGCCGAGAATTGCAAACATAATGCTCCGACTATAGCAGTCAATCATGGCCCTATACTCTGCTATTAACCATGCATATGATGGCATCGTACTCTGACATATTTAACACAAGCATATCGACGGGAAAAACTTGTCTCCCAATATCTATACCCATACCCCGATAAATAAAGAAGATAATTATCTTGCTACCCAGTGGGGAATCTACACACATGACAGTATTATCTTCCATCTCTAACAATCTCACGGCTTGGGCAAACCTAGTGTCTATGAATGAGTGTGAAGCCCCACTGTTAAATAAAATGCCCCCCAAAGTACCATGCATAAGAAACATACCCTCAACAGTGGGTGGAGCCTATGGAACTGTATCCTGGTGGACGTTATACATGCGCCCATACTATAACTGCCCCTACTGGGGTGGGGCTGCTGGAATGGCTGGTGCAACAAGCAAGGCTGGTACGGGTGCTGGTGCTGGGAGGGAGGCGTCTGAGGCTCCTGGCGAGCACCCTACTGCTGTCGAACCCTGCCCTTATCAAGTAAATCCTGTCGTTTGTGGCCAGTCTTGACACATATGAAACACTTGTTTGTAAAATTTCCTTACCTCTGGCCCTGTTGGACTCGACCCTGCTGGCTATTACCACCTCTACCCTTCCCTGCTGACCCTGATAAAAATATTTCTAGCCCAACTGGCACCAATGGCCCTGCCTAAATCCACCCTGTCTTTGTCTATAATCCCTCTAAAGGAACCACTTAGTAGTATCCCTTAGTGGGGACTCTTCTCACTCTGCCTCGGTTGACTCTAAGTCGAATGTGCCCCACCAGCACTATTATCCCCAGTCCTGCCCTGCTAGCTAGACTCTCCTGAGTGCTTGCTTCCCTTATCATAGAAGCGGTGGTCCTGACAATGCAGTAGCGCTGCATTCAACACCTCCGTATATGTCTTCAAGGATGGATTACCCAATAAATAATGCCATATCCTCCAAGTAAGACCATCCACAAACAACTCAATCCTCTTCTCTTCAATCGGCACCTCACCAGGAACAAAATTTGACAATCTAGTAAACTCTTCCTCATACTCTGCTACAGTCATCCCCACCTGAGAAACATCCAAAAAATTTCGCCTCATCTCAGTTTAGATGGTGGAAGAGAAGTATTTACGGTTGAACCACTCCCAAAACTCCTGAATTGTCAAGGTGTCCCTCTCCTATGCGGTGGTGATGGGCTCCCCTACAATCTTAAAGGTAGCTAGTATTTATTTTTGTACCTCTATGCACTCATACATCCTCAAATGCCTCTGGATATCCTTCTTCTATTTGCGTGCTACAACTACATCGGGGATCCCCTAAAACTCTGGAGGATGTGCCTTCTAAAAGGCATCTCTAACTCGCTCCCAGACAGAAGGAAGTGAGTGTGAAGGAGCTGGAGCAACAACCTGAGGCTGGGGTGGCACCTGTGGTTCCTATTGGGAAAAAGTAGTCAAGGTTGCATTAATCGCTTATGCCACAATGGAGGCAACCTCGGCATCATTCATAGATCTTGGGGCCTGAGCTGGCTGTGGCTCGGGTTGTGCCTCTTGGGTGGCTCGTGGTGCACGTCGAGAAGTTATCTGAAACGAAAATGAATTTTCCATCAGTCCACAATTCAATATGTTTTAAAATAGCTGAAAACATAAATGCTTAATAAATAATACAACAGTCCTAATAATAGGGCTTTTTATCAAAGAACGCTACGCTAAAAATTGTAGTAAGCCGCACATATCCTAAAGACACTAGAACCTGATGCTCTGATACCATCTGTGACACACCCCCTATTCTAATCCTTGGTGATTAATCCATTATTAAATTTAACAAGAGTCATTAATGGTTTAATTCCTAGCATCACTATCGAAATCCAATTCATTACTAATACCCTAATAGCCCGATGTCAATTATTTTAAATTCTTATTATTAGCATGCAGTAAATATAAATGGAATAAAATTTCGTTCACCATTCCTATGCACAATAATGAATAATGAGATAACGAAATAAATAAATATGTTTGGAATAACACTCCAGATAAAATCCCAATACAAACATCCATAAGAAAAGTATAAATCAAATACTGAAAATAACAAGAAATACAATATCTCTGTAAACATTTATTCACGTACACTCAGGTATATCAAATGGCATGTCCACACGTACCAATTGCCCTCAAAAGCAAGACGTATATCGTGGAAATCATGCCAAAGGGGGTAACCCTTCCAATTAACCCAACAACTACATACCCTCATATAGATGTCAAACCCAGGGAACTAATATTTAGTTTGACAAATTCTACCCGAAACTTTGTCGAAATGACGGGTCGGCATGCCGCCCAAATTTTCACGCAACTTTTTAAAATGGGACCCTGCACATGAGCCTGGTGGTAAGTCCACCCATGTTTTTATATATTTTTCAAACCCAATTTTCCCAAGCTCGGGTCTCGTTCGGCATTTCTTTTTGCATTTAGGTAAACCTAATACAAGTGAGAACATAATAAACATAATAATAATCATGCTGAGATCGATATCTCGTCTTTCCTCTTTCTTTACCAAAAAGTGTCAAAAACATTTTTCCCTTCCTTATACCAAAAGTATTTTTCCTCCCATTTACCCAAAAACATTTTGTTCCCCTCTTTTATGAAAAATGTCAAAAACATTTTCTTCCTTTTCACAAATATGAGTTTTCCTTCCTCTTTTTCAAAAATAAATTCTTATTTTTCTCCTCCTCGGGTTGATCGTATACCCTTGGCCTAGCTCCTTATTGGCTTCGATCTTCCGTTTAACCACCCCGAGGTTACGTCAGTTCCCTCACTGCCTTCGAGTCTAGAATTCACCTTTATCCATCTTTTATGGAAAACACAGATTAGGAACCGAATGTACAACCGGATCTGATGACGGTTCTAGCTCAACTCACTGCCAAGATTGACAACCTTCAAACCGAGGTTCATGAGATACAATGAAATCGGGTCCCTATTCCCAAAGAGCCCTATGTCCTCTTCCCTCGGGTTATGGGCCTACACCCGAGCCAATTTGGGTTCCTGAAAAATATCAGCACGCTTCACGTGCTCCTCCTGCTAATGGGCCGCCGCCAGCCCAGCTTCCTATGCCGAATATTGCCCATTAAGGGGATAACTTACCCGTGATCATTGATGCAAAGGTGGAAGAATTGAACAAGGTCAAAAAGTACCTTAAGATGTTGACCAAGAAGTTTGACCAAGTCAGAATCTCTGGAAAATGCATGGACTACACCCACATGTCTCCATATCCTAAAGAAAGGTTTCCAAAAAAGTTTAAGATGCCCAACATCGAGAAGTTCGAAGGTAATGGACCTCCAATTGTTCATATCTGCAATTATCACTGATCCATGACTCTCCTAGGGGGCTCCGATGAAATAATGGCCCAAATGTTTCAACAAACTTTGAAAGAAAGTGCTCTCCGATGGTTTTTATCTCTCGAGGAGTCCAGAATTCGTAGTTGGGAGGATGTTTCTCATGAATTCATGTCACAATACAAGTATATAGAAGAGCTAGAGGTTACCCACCGTGATTTAGAGCTACTCAAACATAACCCTGGGGAATCAGTCAATAACTTCATAGCAAGGTGGAGAGAGAAAGAAGCCACTATGATCAAATGGCCTTTCGAAGAGGAGCAAGTCAGCATTGTGAAAAATAATTTCTTACCCCATGTTCGAGTGACGATGGGAGGACAATATTACCCTCAGTTCCAATCCCTTCAAAAAGTAGGAGTGGAGATCGAAGAAGGTCTTGCCAAGACAGATGTGGAATGGAAGAAAGTGTATGGATAGTTCACTCCCAAAAAGTATGAAAAACCCGTCAGTACCGTAGTTTTAACCATCAATAACATATCTTAGCATGCCTCTTCATGGGCACCAAAAAACAGCCCTAACCCAACCTGAAAGAAATACTCGCAGCTTCATGATCCCCTCTCCAAATTTTATCAGGCCCTCTTAAGCCGAAACCTTATCAAGCCATTGGACCCTCATCCGTTACGAAACCCACTTCCTAAAAATTTCAAACCAGATGCCTGTTGTGACTTTCATCAAACTGTCATCCATACCATCGATCAGTGTTTCCACCTTCAAAATATGATACAAGGTCTGATCGATCGGGGTGTCATCGCCTCACCAGCCAATCCTAAACCAAACACTACCCACAATCCACTCCCAAATTATAAAAATTCCATCTTCCTAAAAGAAGACCCAGAATTTGATCCATATACCCTAATTGTACCAAGTAAATCACCCATCATACCCATATACCCTCCTAAATCTCTCCATACTTTCCCATATTCTCTCCTACACCCTACTATCTTCATCGATCAGGCCCTGTCACTCCTTACCAGAGCATGCAGCGCAGTCCGTACCCATTCTAGAGGGAAAAATATGGAATTATCGGAACTATTGAATTAACTCCTAGAGTTTGTGCTGAAATTTCCCTCCAAGATGACCATTGACTGCCATAGATTTTGTACACTATTCTTAAAAGCTCAAAAATGGGCCCGAGTGTCAGACAATTGGATGGTACCAACCAATGAAGTCAGTCTAGATGATGTGGTCCAGATCATACCTGACTTATTTCAACAGACTGGTGATATTTGCAGTATGTCTAAGCTACTTGATAGTTTAAAGCTACAAGGGTGTCTAGTCCCTTCACTTTTATATCTTCACGTCAAATGGGAGGACTTATATGAAGATCGCATTGAGGTTGTGAAGTGTATTGACTTTTTATGGAAAGATGATGTCATTGCCACCGAATGGGGGGTGAATTTGATGATTCAAATGAAGAGCAAGGTCCAAAAAAGACTAGCCTAATAGTCAGTATATGCAAGATGATATCACTTGAGGAGCTGCTAAGAGAAATTAACACGGTATCTCGATAACTCGAGATCGATGAAGAGACGGGATTTTTATTTTACCCCTCTTTTGTGAACTATATAACTAGGTCAAGGAGACATTACCAACTCCTAAACCATCCACAATCAGCGATCGATAAAGGAAAAGGTGTTGAGAATACTCCTATACCAGAAATGAACCTCGAGGAAAGTAAGATCCTCGATTAAATTGAAGAATACCCAAGCTAATATCACTTTGTGGAGACTCTTTATGTCTTCCCAGCTGCACCGGAATGCCTTGATCAAGATACTCACGGGACTTACAGTTCCTCCTTCCACCACACCAGAAGAATTAGTGAATCTGGTCAGATCTCTGACCTCTACTAGAATCCTCCCTTTCTCTAAAGAAAAAATCCCTAAGATTGGGCCAAATCACAATTATGCTTTCAATATCTCTGTTGAATTCATGGAAAAGACTATCTCATTCTTTCTTGTCGATAATGGATCAGCTCTTAATGTATGCCCATTGAGGACCCTTAATTATTTGGGACTAAAAGTGAGCGACCTTTCTTCAACCCCTGTCGTTGTACGTGCCCTATAAATTCGGTTGTTGAATTATAAGTCATCAAAATCCCAGCATTTTTCAATCTGTTTCTCGGACGATCGTGGCTCCATAGCATTAAAGGTTTGTCTTCTTCCCTTCATCAGAAACTGAAGTTCTTAGCCAATGGGTAGGTCAACACCATCTTGGGCAACGACGATAATGTAGATAATGCAATCACCAGTAATCCAATACTTGAGATACAACATAGGGCGAATGATATGCTTCTGTCAGGTTTCCAAGTTGAACGACTTCTACTCCCAGTAGGGGACGATTTCAAAGATAGGGTTTGTCCAGAATATAACCCTCGTGGTAATGTTAATGTGATCCAAATTTTTAAGAACATGCACTCATGCCCAGACTAGGGCTCGGACGAAGACATCAAGGGATATTTGAACCCATTATATTAAAGAAAGCTTTTCCTTCTTAGGGCCTGGGCTATCAGCCATCAACAGAAGAATTAAGAATAATCCAACAGCCTCGACTAAAGAGAAGGCTGGAAAACATCAAGACTGTCTCAAGGGATTCCTTGAACGAAAGATTTATCAGAGAGGGTGAAAATTTCTCCTTCTGCAGCTTTCCTAAATCATGGTATGATCATGTGGATAAAAAGATAAAACCTAGAATGGAGATCTTTTTTCAAGACAGCTACTCATGGGTCAAAAGTTCCCAGCTCCATGTACAACCACTCATTGAAAAGACCATAGCCGATAACGAAGATTCTGAATGAAGTGACTTCGAGGATTCTCTCAATTTATAGACACTGGGGATGAAACTCTGTATGATCCCCTCAAGTGCTACATCATCAAATCCATCCGTCTGATCAAAGTCGTCGATGCTTCTCTCCTCAACTAGCATGTTATACCTGTGTCACCTGCTGAAATTCAACCCAACCTAGATGTTTATCCCATTTCCTCTCCTCTTGTTGTTCTTCCTTACTCTGATGTAATCAAAACCTTCTTTGATGAGGTTCTGAATGTTTTTTTCCAATCAATAAATTAAATGAAGATTTTGAGTATCTTGATATGCCTTACATTAATTGTCATGATTCTAATCAAACTTTTGATGATGATGATTTGGCAAATGAACAATTATTAACTGGTCTTAATAAGGTTAATAACAAACAGCATAATCGCATTCAAGTTAATGAAGATGAAACTGTTGTTATTAATATTAGTTCGAGTAGCCAACTGCGCGAGATTAGTATAGGTGCCACCCTTGATGAGCAAGAGCGCGCACAACTCGAATAATACTAAAGGAATTTTTGGATGTCTTCGCATGGTCCTACGATGATATGCCCGATATTGATCCCGAGATATCTCAGCATGAGATTCCAACTCTCCCAGACCGCAGATCGATTAAATAAAAACTGCAAAAGCTCTGTACCGAATGGTCGCTCAAAGTTAAGAAAGGAGTGGTGAAATAGTTGAACGTGGGTTTCATTCGTGTGATCAAATATCCCACATGTCTAGGCAATACCATACCGATGATAAAATCAGGAGGGAAATTTCGCATGTGCGTTGACTATCGAGACTTGAACAAGTCTTCTCCAAAGGATGATTATGCGTTACCCAATATCGACATGATCATGGACAACATAGCCAGTCACGCTCTTAAGTCATTCGTTGATGGGTTTGTTGGATATAACCAGATCAAGATGCACCCAGATCATCAAGAGAAAACCGAATTCATCACCCCTTGGGGAACCTTTTGACATACTATTACACCATTTGGAATGTTGGGGCTATCTACTAAAGGGTTACCACAACCATCTTGCATGATCTATACAGAAAGAATTTGAGGTCTACGTAGATGATAAGATTATCAAGTTTAAGACTAGAAAGGGTCATGTTCCCATTCTCCGGAAGTTCTTCGAGCGACTGCGATAATATCATTTGTGACTTAACCCACGGAAATGTGTCTTCGGCATCACCAAAGGAAAGCTCTTGGGATTCATAGTTAGTAAGAAAAGGATAAAAGAAGATCCTACCAAGATGAAAGCCATACTCGAAATGCCACCACCTCGAATGGAGAAGGAAGTCCAAGGATTCCTAAGAAAATTGCAGTATATCAGCGAGTTCATTAGCCAGTTGACTTCTAACTGTGATCATATCTTCAAATTCCTCTAAAAGGATTCCACCAAAGTTTGGAACAAAGCTTACCAAGAAACCTTTGGCCGAATCAAGAAATACCTAACCCAAGCTCCGGTACTCATGCCACCGCAGCCTGGTTTTCCCCTGCTCCTTTACCTAACCATGAAAGATACCGCAGATGGGGCTTTGTTAGCCCAATACCTTAAAAAATCAAAGAAGAATACATCTACTAAGCCAGTTGTAAGTTGGATGGGTACGAAGTTAATTACAATGCTTTAGAAAAAGAATGTGTTTCCTTTATCCAGGTCACCTAAAAATTACGGCATTACATGCTCACCTTTTCCATCAAACTTGTATCCCGAATAGATCCTATTAAGTACCTACTCGAGAAGCCTGCCCTGTCAGCCAAATGGCTGGTTGGTTGATGCTTTTAGCCAAATTTGATATTATGTATGTCACGTAGAAAGCCATGAAAGGAAGATCCATATATGACTACCTCGTTGACTACCCTATGAAAGAAGCCGATGTCTGGATTTCTGAGTTCCCAAATGAGAATATCCCCTATACCTCCCACGAAGATGTTCGGTGGCAAATGTTCTTTGATGGCGCTGCCAAAAAGAAAGGGTATGGAATTAAGATCCTCATAATTTCCCTGGTGACTCTCACACTCCTATTTCCATCAAGTTGGATTTTCCCTGCACGAATAACATGAGTAAATATGAGGCGTGCACGGTAGGCCTTAAAGTTTCCCTTGAAAAAGGAATTCGATACATAGATGTCTATGGAGATTCATGCCTCATCACGGGTCAAGAATTCTGAAGATGAAAAGTCAAGGACGAGAAACTCTTACCCATTCATGCCCACCTAGAAGAGTTGGCTTCCCAATTTTAAGAAATCACCTTCCACTACCTGCCCCCGAGCAAAGAACAATATGGTTGATGCCCTTACTACCTTAGCCTCCATGATTGACATGCTCGAAGGAATAACAATGGCCCCCTTCCTAGTCCAAAAGCATGATAAACCAACCCACTGCTATTACATTGAGCTCATCGCAGAAGAAGATCCTGATATGGACGACTACTGGTACTAGGATAATTGGCGCCTCCTCAAGCATGGTATGTATCCATAAGGTTTTGACAAGAGAAACTGAGCAACCCTCCATAGACTAGATGCCCAGTACATTGTCTGCAGTAAAGCACTATTCAAAAGAAACTTCGATGGAACCCATTTGCATTGCATCACAGGGATCACATTGAAAAGATGATGCAGAAAATCCATAGTGGGGAGTGAGGATCCCACATGAATGGCCATATACTTGCCAAGAAAATCATTCGATAGGGTTACTATTGGACTACCATGGTTCAAGATTGCACAGTCTACGTTCGGAGGTGTCTCAAATGCCAACAATTTTCCAACCTTCGGCACTTGCCTCCGCGAGAATTTTACAACATGACTTCTCCCTGGCCGTTCTCCACATGGGGGACATCATAGGGAAGGTTACACCCAAAGCGTCGAACGGAATTGAGTTCATCCTAGTTTCCAGTGACTACTTCACTAAATGGATTGACGCCGAGTCATATGCAGTTCTGAATGCCAAGAAGATGGCCAAGTTATCAATAAAAATATCATTTGCCGATATGGGGTCCTGCATGAGATGGTGTTTGGTAATGGGTTGCATTTCGAAGCAGAAGTAACAGAATTGGTCGATGAGTATGGGATTCAGAGACACAAATCTTCTCCATATAGATCTTAAACCAACGATGCAGTTGAAGTTGCTAATAAGAACCTCAAATCCATCATTAGAAAGATGACTGAGAGTTATTAAGATTGGACCAACCAGATCCCTTACGCCCTTTAGGGCTACCGCACTTCAGTTTGAACCTCTATTGGGGCACACCTTACTCTCCAGTATATGGCATAGAAGCAGTCCTACCCCTATAACTAGAAATTCCTTCGTTGGGTGTCATGCTTTAAAGCAAAGTCAACAAGGAAGACTGGCATCAAAGTCGTCTCGATGAGCTGTCACTATAAGACGAGAGGAGACTGAAGGCTCTATATCATAGACAAGGCTACCATCACCGGATAGAACGATCATTCAATAAGAGAGTCAAGGATCGAGGTGTCCGAGAAGGGGACTTAGCCCTGAAAAAAATTATAGAGCCCATCTGGGACCCCGGAGGGAAATTCAAGCCCAATTAGAGCGGCCTGTACATCGTAAAGAAGATCATGTCACGTGGTGCCACTATGATCTCCAACCTCGATGGCGATGAGATGGCCCGTTCAGTTAACCTGGACCATCTCAAGAAATTCTACCCCTAGTTCGAAATCTCTACATGCTACGACTCCTCTCATCTCCCTTCTATTCTAAAAAATATCTTCATTTCCTTTTACTCAGAATTACATGGAACCTGATCCTCTAAAAATCTTTTTACTTTCAAATATGAATTTCAGAAAATTTTCAAAACCCCCAGAGGTACGTAGGCTGCTCATACGCTTTACATGAGCATAACCCCCTTCTTTTTCACAAAATGCTATTCTTTTCTAGACCCCTAGAACGACAGTTCATTTTAACATGTACATGAACAAAAGGATTGTGTATACCTTAGAGATTGGTATAGATAATTCAAATGCAAAAACTCATAAAAAAGAACAACTAGATGATCAAAAACTTTTTTATTCCATTATTAAGAAATTTCGGTACAATTTCATCAGCATAGGGAGTCAAACTACTTCCCTTGCCAACCTACCCCGACATTTTTAAAAAACAAAATAAATAAAACATGCCCCACTACACCTAAAACAAACTTTCCAAATTATTCCCAAACACAGAACCAAACACGCATTACAAAAGCTTCATAAATAAAAAGGATCCTACCCACAGCTTCCAGAGGAACCATCCCCATCATCACCCACATCTTGGGATGCCCAATATTCCCCTGCCTGAATAGAGTGTCACAGACTCTCAATAGAATGATAAGCCCATACTAGCCTGGGGAAAACCACAACACCTCCCTCCATGGTGTCAGATATGGCGAACCACCTTTACCCAGTATCCACATCCAGCATCTTGGCAACTACTTTTATCCACAACCACTTTATATAGTCACTTGAAATATGCCAAACTTATGGACGGGTCGACGGTCGGAGATACTCCCGGAGAGAGACAAGACGCATGATCATACGCTCTGTAAAATCCTCCATGGGAAAGAAGTCCAGTGTCCATGGTAGCACAATATGTACCCATCCAAATTGGCACAAGAGCCGACGGAAAAAGTAGAAAGAGGTCTGTCTGAGGCCAACTAACCTAACATATTGGTATTCCCCCAGTTCCAGAATGGGCAGTAGCTCCCCCACCAAGGCACTAACCAATGCAAGCCTCGAGCCCCTTGCTCCACAAAATAATTTTTCCAACTCTCAATGTTCAGGATTACACTAATAAAGTAGTGCGAAAAGAAGTTGGGCATATACGGCAAAGGATATTCAGGTGGGATCGCCATACGAAACCTCTTCAATGGCCACATGAACATCATTACGGGACTACCCCTCAGGAAGTCAGAACGACCTTTCCGCCAGGCATCCAGACCATTCAAAGTCTCCGTCAATATCACCGCTATAGTATTGGGATGGTATGACATCCAAGAAGAAATGGTTGCAAGTTGAGGGTCCACCAGAAGTTCCCCAGTCACCAACAGCAGTTTCAAAACTAGGCCCAGAATGATGGCTCTAGCATAACCAGCATCACCAACATCTTGCAAATGCACACAATGCAGCACAGCAGGAAAAAAGGTCATTCCTCCCATAACCAGTGACCTATCCACCAAAGGAGAGATATGAAGGAGTCCCGCTAACATCTCCCTAGGGGACCGGGAAAACTCAGGCATAGCCGCTACAACCCTGGGATTTATCCCCAACATGGCAGAGAACTCTTCATTGGTCGAACAGACCGCGTCTAACCTGAAGTGAAAAGCATGGTCTTCGGGGTACCATAACCCCACCGCTGCTACCAGCATGTTCCACTCTATGGGCCAATTACGCCATAAAGAGACTCAACGCATGTTGAAAGCATCGTAGTCGACATTGTAGGAGCACATCGCTTCCAAGATTTTGAAGTAGTTATCAAATTCAACACTACCAGGGAGAGCTATTTCACAAAGTAAGAAAAGAAGAATGTAAAATAGACAGAATGTGAAGATGTGAAGATAATACTCCACCGACACACCCTATTTTTGGAAATTTCCCTTTTTCCTTTTTTGTCAAACCAAGAAACTTAATTAAAATAATTGTTATTCTTAAAAGAATTTTGAATTTTCTTCTCCCTATGTTTTTACTTATCTTCTTTTAAAATAAATATTTTTTTCTTTTTACAGTCTCAGCAGTAAAGTAAAAAGAGCATGTGTATTAAGTCACTAGAAGCAAAAATTAACAAAAACTTCATTTTATTTGCATAGATGTTGCTGTGTTACATCATTTTTGCATGAGAATAAAAAAAAAGACTCAATCCGAACCCAATTTTCTCTCTCTTTCTCTCTACCTTCACCTGTAATCTCTCTCTCTTTCTCTCTCTTCTCTTTCTCTCTCTCTCGAAAAGCCTCCTTCCTTGCGACGCGCTCTCTTTCCCCGGTGACGAGATGACATACCTCAACTCCCCGAGCCAGACCTTTCCTCAGATGAGGCAGACAGAAATAGACAAGAAGGAATCGGAATCGCATCCCGAAAGTGGGCAGTCACTGAAGCTATTCAATCCCGAACATCCTTCATCCAGGTGGTTGACACTCGGATATGCTGTAAGAAAAAACAAAAAAGAGCAAATCAATCAGTCTGAAGCAAAAAAAGAGATCATGGAATAAAAAAGACATAGAAATGGAAAGTATACCGGTGGCTGGAGAACCCCCTTCGCCATCCCTAGCTCCTCCGGATCCATCGTATTAGGAGGGTGCATCATACGCATTGACCCTCCGTCAGCACATCAAATATTATAAGAGGGAGGGGCCAATTGTATAAAAGGAACCTCCGAGGTCATCACCACCGCCGATGTAGACACACCACCTGCGTTATGGGAAGAACCCACTGGCCGAATCAAACCCGTGTGAGGGAGAGGCATCACCTCATATATGATGGGAGGCATCAACCTACTCGACAACAAGTCTAAATAATCATATTCCGCCACCGTGTCAGTATATAACGAGTAAGGTTCACCCATCATCGTCGCTACCTGCGCATCATCAGACATCCCCTGCACTTGCCTCATGTACACCTGAGGCCTCACCGGTGGCACCAAAACCTTATGCTCCAAAACCAGCCGGACTAGTCTCTCCCCAATGTACCTGGAGTAGCCAAACTCATGATCTAACAAACGCTGTGTCTGCGTGTTCCCCCAGTTAACCCTATGTGTTAGATGGTCATCCCCCATGGATATTAAGATGGTCAGTTAACCCTGTGTGTTAGAAGGTCACCTACAAATTCCCCAATAGAGAATGTATATTAAGAAAATATCATAAAGGAAAAATAATCTCAGAAGAGAAAAAAGGATTTACCTGCTCGCTCGTCCAGTCGTTCAAGACCTGATGCACTGTCTCCAAAGAGAGAGACTTCTTCGACTGTTGGTTGGACCTCCGCCACCGATACATCCGGCAGAAGTCCCTAACAGACTCGTCCTTTAAAGCTATCAATTGGGTGTTAAACACAATCACATCATAGAACCACGTCTGTAAAGGACGAAAGGTCAGCAATTAAGAAACCAAGAATAAGACGCATAAAGGAAAAATGGGAATGCATAATGGAAAATGCGTAAAATAAAGAATACCTCAAGAAGATATGTGGCTCCAGTAAAAGTTTGACGGTAGCATCGGTTGAATGCATCAAGAGAAGAATAAAAATTTTCCAAGGTCAAGCTCCCCCAGTCATAAAGAGAAACGTTCGAAAAAACCCTCAAAAATTGCAAAAACCACAAGTGGACGACGTCACAACTCGTCGCAACTACAAAAACCTAACACGGGCAGAATAAACAAATGGGACATCTATCGTACCTGCAGCCCATCCTCCTCATCAATTCTCCAACTCAGCAATAACTCCCTCAAAAGAGACAAACGAAGAGAGTCCTCAGAGACTACCCTCTCCATATCACCCAATGCAGACGTCATCGCCTCCGACGTAACCTACAAGGTCCTGTCCCCCTCTATTTGTACCCCATCAGAGTTCAGCCCCAGTATCGACTGCACGTCTATTAGAGTCATTGTCATCTCCCTAAAGGCAAAATACTTGGTGTGGGTGGTGTCCCACCACCTCTCCCCCAGAGCATAAAGAACTGTCGTACAATAAGGTATCTCGTCCAGCGCAGATGCTAGTCTCCCAAAATCGGCTGATGACACTACCCAGCACACCAGTAGTGGGAGGTGCTCCCAAATGTCCCTAAGCCTCATCGTCCCTCGAGCATGCAAAGTCGACATAAAAACATCAGACTGTCAAACAAAAAGGAAAAAATACGTGTCAAAACCGCCCCAAAAAAAGGAACGTCACCAAGAAAGAAAAAAAGAATACCAAAAGTCATTAATACTTACTGATGATGCTAAGATTTAACACCACCGGATAAGTGATAGTGAGCTCAAACAGTAACAGCCATGGCAGCCATAGAGATGTATAAGTGTATAAGTATGTAGAAGGGGATGAGTATAAGAGGAAATAAGACAATGATGTATAGTGGTTCAGCCAAATTGGCCTACATCCACTGTGAGTGTGTGATCCACTAAGTATGGGCACTAATGGCCTTGGATACAATGCACATAACCCTCTCTCTCTCTCCACTGTGTGTGTACCAGCAGAGTTTTAGCTAGGGCTACTGTTCATGGATCGATCCCCTGTAGGGTTGCAGGTGACAAGTATATATAGGTCTTGGGGGGTGTAGTGTACCCCCCAAGTATGCATGGTGCATGTGAATGATGATCCAGCCAACCCCCTGTTGACACCTGTAGATGCCCAATGATGACATAATATTCCCTCACGTGAGGGTGTGATTTGGTTATAACGGTCTGCCACGTGCCATGTGAGCCTCACGCGCACTGTTCCACGCGTCCCCCAAACCACGCGCTGCGATGATGTCACCCTCGGCCTATGAGACGAGGCCAAGGGCAAAGTTCCTTCCGGTAGTGAGTCTGGTTTGATTCTGACCTCGTACTGTCGTACCCTCGTAGGGTCGTCCGGAGCCTGGTGGAAGGGTCGTACCCTCGTAGTATCGTCTGGAGCCTGGTGGAGGGTCGGCCCCTCGTAGGGTCGTCTGGTCATGGTGGAAGGGTCGTACCCTCGTAGTGTCGTCTGGAGCTTGGTGGAGGGTCGTCCCCTCGTAGGGTCGTCTGGGCCTGATGGAGGCCAGCTGGAGCTTGGGGGAGGGTCGGCCCCTCGTATGGTCGTCCGTTTTGGAGATAATCCTCATCCAGGCTGAGGGTATAAACGGGTATATCAATCACCCCCCAGCCCTTAGTCATAGGTGTCATTGAGATGGCTGAGGGATATTTGCTGAATTCGAGACACGTGTGATGAGTTAGGTGAGTGACACATGGGCAGGTACTCATTGCTATTTAAGTTCCCAAGGCAGGGCGGCTGCACACCTGCCTGGGGCTTTGTGCCCTGACTATTCCCTTCTTGGAAAATGTGCCCATTTATTGCCAATGTATATAAGCAATTTTTTAAACTCTTTCCACCACTTCTTCTTCTTCGCGCCTAAGTTTTCTCTCTCTCTAGAACCAGTCGCTACCGCCATTACCAGCCTTTGAACCTTCAGGTCGTGGCAGTGTTCTTGCCCTTCTTCTCATCAGGTAACCTTTTTTCTCCTCTCGCCTTCTTTTGTCTTCATTTCTGTTTGTTTTTTAGGGTCGTAGGTCGTCTGGTTCTTAGAGTTCCCCCATAGCTTTTTCTGGTTTAGTTCTTGGGCGTTCTTGACGAAAAACATTTTGGTTCCTTGGTTTGATCCAAAAGTCAAACCTGGTCAATCCCCCAAGTGTTTGTAGTTGAATTAGCCAAGTTTAGTGTAATTTCTCCAAGTGTAGGGTCTTCCCCTTAATGCTTAGGAGGCTCTACAGCTTAGTGTCTGAATTCCCATCTCTGAGAGAGAAACTCTTTACCGAGATCAGACGGATAGAGGAGGAGGAAGAGAGGAGACGAGGGGCCGACCCTAATTGGGTACGACCCATCTTTCCCATTCCTCTTGCCACCATAAGACCATCTGAACCCTCTGAGTCTTATGGGTCGTCTCCTCGTCCGGACGATACTCCCAAACCCAGTGAAATGGACGAGAGAGCCTCCTCTCCAACTGGTGCTGGAACCTCTGGTAGAAGGGACACATCCGACCTTAGCCCAGACCGTGGGGCCGACGGTACAGTCCCCTCTGATGCCGTTCCTGTGACAACCCTATCCCCTAATGCCTTCCAAGTGGCTTTCCCTCAGGGTCCACCTGTAGGTGATGAGAGGGAGGGGAATGAGGACGAGGACGATGATACAGATGATGAGGTTGATACCTCCCATGCCTCGTCTTTCATCTCCTCCGTTAGGGATAGGGATCTTCTGGTGTGGAGGCATATCTACGGAGTGCCCTCTGGGGTAACTATGAGGGCTCCCTCTGATACTGAGAGGGTTTTTGAGGGAGAAGAGGGAGAGGTTGCAGTCTACGAGCAAATGTTCAAAGTAGGTGTTAGACTTCCCCTCCATCCTGCTATTGTAGATATTCTGTCGGCTCTTGGCGTCTCCCCCTCGCAACTTCCACCCAACTCTTGGAGGACGATACTGGGGTACATCTCTTTGTGGAAAAATGCTTTCATTGATGAACCCTCATCCGACGTCTTCTTGGCCTGCTACAATATCACCTCTTCATCTAAACAGCCCGGATACTATCATCTAGGGGCGAGAAGGTCTGAGAAGAAGCTGCTCCACGTAGCTCAAACTTCCAATCATGATTGGAAAAAAAGGTTCTTCTTCATATCTGGGGCATGGGAGAGCTCCACCGAGGCGTCCCCTTCTGCCGATGCTCCGAGGGTTCCTAACAGATGGTCTAATCCCTCCATGAAGGCTAGGTCAGACCCCGGACTTAGCCTGGAGGAAAGTGATATTGTTGAGTATCTGAGGGGACGAGGGAGAGAGGGTGAGATCCCAAAATTCGAAGATTTGATGACCCCACGATTCCTTAAAGAAGCTGGTCTGAGGGTCGGCCCTCTGACAGATCTATGTGAGTTACACTGAACATTTTCCCTTCTCTACTTATTTTTGAAGTGTTCTCTCTTTATCTCTGAACTTTTTCTGACATGTCGTCCTCTTATCAGGTCGTCCTGCAGGTACACCAGACTACCTCTGGGAAATGACTGCTCCAAGCCTACTTGCTGGTTTGTTCAAAAAGAAGGGGAAGGAGCCTCAGCAAGCTACCAAGAAGATGAGGGCCTCAGGGCCGACAGTTGTTGAGCCGACAGCTGTTAGCCACAAAAGGAAGGAGCCTGAGGCTCCAGTCGAGCCTCGTCCTGACCCTAAGACGAGGGCCAGGGCCGAGGCCTCTGAGGGGGCAACCTCTTCATCAAGCATGGGGGCCTTCTGGTCTCAAAATCTGTCCCATCTGAGGGTCGATCCCTCATCTCTTATTGCCAACCTGAGGGCAGCCAAGGCCTCGATGTTCTCTGCACCGTCGGCCTCCGACTTCGAGTTCTTGGCGAAGATGCCTCCAGCTAAAGTGTACGACTTCGGTCTGCACTCCCTTGCTCAGGTATTGGTCTTGACCTTTAATTTCACTTTCATTAACTGTTCCCTCGGCTCCTCTTGACATTTGTTAATTTTTTCTTGCAGTCCGTCTGTGCCCTCACCTCAGCCACCAAGTGGATGGCTGAGAACCAACAGAAATTCCATGAAGCTGAGAGGGCCATTCAACAAGAGGCTGACCTACGGACAGAGTTGGACACTGCTAGGGCCGAGCTGGAGAGCACAAGGACTGAGCACGCTAGAGTCCTTGAGGAGCTGACGAAGCAACATGACGCTGATCTGCAGGCTAAGGACTTGTTGATCAAGGACAAGGACTTGTTGATCAAGGACAAGGACGAGGCTCTGATCAACCTGGAGGCCCAGCATAAGACTGATCTGGAAGCAGCCATCAAGAAAGTTGAGGCTGATGCTGTGGAGGCATACAAGACTTCAGACGAATTTCAAGGCTTCGGCCTTGAATATCTTGAAAGGGGGATTAGGACGGCCTGCCGATGGGTCGTCCTCAAATTTGGCGATGTGGTTTCCTCTGTTCGCCCATCACTGGAGGGTGTTCAATTGGACGATCCCCTAATTGCCGAGGCACTCAACCAGGTAGAGTCCCAAGTCCAGCTCGAAGGGGTCGGTACATCTGAAGGTCATCCGGTGCTGGTAACAGAGGAGACCATTCCCATTGATGTTGAGGCTCTTCCTTCTGATGTCGTCCCTTAGGGTGGCTGTCTGTAGCCCATACCCTCATTTTTGTATTTTTGTTTAATGGCCTTGTAAAACACTTATGTTTTATTAATACCAGTCTCTTCCTTTCCATACTTGTTGTCTTTAGTTCTATTATGGCTTGCTTCTTTGTTGATGATGATTCTACTAACCCCTCCCTCGTCTATAATGAGGACCACTGAGGGGTCGTCCCCTCATCTGACTTCATTATAGCCGAGGGTTCAGCTTACCCTCGTCTTTCTTGAGGACAGTGGAGGGGTCGTCCCCTCCACTGATCCTCATTATAGCCGAGGGTCCAACTAATCAAATTAATTATTTTTAACAAAGTCTAGCCTCGTCTTTCTTGAGGACAGTGGTGGGGTCGTCCCCTCCACTGATCCTCATTATAGCCGAGGGCTCAACTAATCAAATTAATGATTTTTAACAAAGTCTACCCTCGTCTTTCTTGAGGACAGTGGTGGGGTCGTCCCCTCCACTGATCCTCATTATAGCCGAGGGCTCAACTAATCAAATTAATGATTTTTAACGAAGTCTACCCTCGTCTTTCTTGAGGACAGTGGTGGGGTCGTCCCCTCCACTGATCCTCATTATAGCCGAGGGCTCAACTAATCAAATTAATGATTTTTAACAAAGTCTACCCTCGTCTTTCTTGAGGACAGTGGTGGGGTCGTCCCCTCCACTGATCCTCCTTATAGCCGAGGGCTCAACTAATCAAATTAATGATTTTTAACAAAGTCTACCCTCGTCTTTCTTGAGGACAGTGGTGGGGTCGTCCCCTCCACTGATCCTCATTATAGCCGAGGGCTCAACTAATCAAATTAATGATTTTTAAGTCTACCCTCGTTTTTCTTGAGGACAGTGGTGGGGTCATCCCCTCCGCTGATCCTCATTATAGCCGAGGGTTCAACTTCTTTCCGTGCATACTATAACTGATAACCACTGGATGAGGGAAACACTGATATTTCTCATTGATTTTCCATGCGTTCTGTCGAAACAATGCTTATTACAACTATGGCCTATCAAGACCTTACAACACTACTGGTAGTATTTTTTCAAGTGATCCGCATTCCAGGGGTTGGAAAAAGGTTCCCCTTCTAGGTTTTCTAGTCTATAGGTCCCAGGGACAACTTCATCGGTGACCCTATAGGGGCCGTGCCAATTAGGATGGAGCTTATTGGGCTTCTGCCAAGTCTTTTTGAGAACCAAGTCTCCTACTGCGATTGGCCTCTGTTTCACCCTCTGGTTGTAAAACTTTGTGGTCCTCTGCTGGTAGGAAGCCTGCCTTATCTCAGCATCCTCCCTTCTTTCCTCAATTAAGTCCAGGTCAAGTCTCCTCTCCTCCGTATTTCCCTGGGGGTCGTACATTTGGACCCTATGAGTGGGAAACTCGACTTCGGTGGGGATGACTGCTTCTGATCCATAAGCTAACATGAATGGGGTCTCCCCAGTAGAGGTCCTTACTGTCGTCCTGTATGCCCACAACACTGCATATAACTCCTCGACCCATCTTCCTTTTGCCTCCTCAAGCCTCTTCTTAATCCCATCTAGGATTGTCCTGTTCGTAACTTCGGTTTGCCCATTGGCCTGAGGTCGGCCTGGGGTGGAGAAAAATTGTTTGATACTTACCCTCTCACAGTACTTCTGTAAAGAGGCATTCTTGAACTGGGTCCCGTTATCCGAGATGAGGGTGTTGGGTAGACCATATCTGCATATCACATTCTTCCAGATGAACTGGAAGGTCTTCTGCTCCGTGATCGTGACCATCGGTTCGGCCTCTACCCACTTTGAAAAGTAGTCAATTGCTACGATGAGGAACCGATAGTTATTGACTGCTCTCGGTAAGGGTCCTACCAGATCAATCCCCCATACTGCGAACGGCCATGGGGATGTAATGGAGGTGAGAGGCTGATGAGGTTGGTGAGGGATGGTATCAAATCTTTGGCATTTATCACACTTTTTAACATATGCGGCAGCATCTTTCCCCAAGGTCGGCCACCAGTAGCCTTGGGTGATCACCCTCTTTGCCAAGGATCTACCCCCAATATGGCTTGAGCACGACCCTTCATGCACGTCTTGCAAAATGGAAGGGACCTCTGAGGGATGCACACACCTAAGTAAGGGGAGCAGAAACCCCTTTTTGTACAGCGTGTCTCCGATGACAGCGAACTTTGCAGCCCTGTATCTCAGCTTCTTCCTCTCTTGGCTCGCTTCTGGCATCTCTCCCCCTCTAATGTATCTGATCAGGGGGTCCATCCATGACGGTTCTTGAGAAACATTCATGCAAACACCAAGTGTTCCCTCGACGTCTTCGATAGTTGGTCGAAGCAAGATTTCTACCGGGACTGTCCTCCTTATGTCTGTCCTAGTAGCTGAGGCCAACCTTGCAAGGGCGTCAGCACGGCCATTGTCGAGCCTAGGTATCCTCTTGAATTTCACTTCTTTGAAGTTTTCCAGCAATGACCTCACCTTATCAAGATACCTAGCCATCCTCTCGTCTTTGGCCTCATAAGCTCCTAGTATCTGATTCACCACCAGCCTTGAATCACTGTGAACCAAAACTTGGCCGACACTAAGGGATTTGGCCAAGGAGAGGCCAGCCATCAAGGCCTCATACTCCGCCTCATTGTTGGAGGCTTTGAAATTGAACCTCAGGGCATACTCGACGTCTGTGCCATCGGGTGCTGATAGTATCAGTCCAGCACCACTTCCGCTATCACAGGAGGACCCGTCAACGAAGAGGCTCCAAGGAGTCTTTCCTTCAGAAAAATTTCCCTCAGAGAGGGACCCCTGTCTAAAGATGTATCTTCCCTCTTCGTTTTCAGTCACTTTCCTTCTAGCGGTGCTCGTCTCAGCCATATCTGCGGGTATGTCTGCGGGTCTGTCTTCTGTATCTGCCTTCCCGAGGGTCTCACCCTCGGCCTCATCACCTTCCCAGGTGAACTCAGCCATGAAGTCTGCCAAAGCCTGCCCCTTAATGGCTGTCTTAGGCTGATACATAATGTCAAACTCCCCCAGCTCTATAGCCCAGGTCATTAACCTTCCTGATTTTTCAGGCTTGTGTAGGACCTGCCTAAGAGGAGAGTCAGTAAGGATGACCATAGTATGGGACTAGAAGTATGGTTTCATCTTCCTTGAGGCATGGATCAAGGCATAGGCCAACTTCTCCATCCTCGGGTATCTCTGTTCTGCCCCCTGGAGCGCCTTGCTGTTGAAATATACGAGCTTCTGTATCCCATCTTCGTCTCTTACGATTGCTGCACTGATAGCGGACTCTGAGACAGCAAGGTACACGTAAAGTCGTTCACCCTGCACGGGTCGTGACAGCAGCAAGGGAGACCCTAAGTATGATTTTAGCTCCTTGAAAGCCTCATCACACTCTTCGCTCCATTCGAAGGCTTTCCTGAGGATCTTGAAGAATGGTAGACACCTGTCTGTAGCCCTTGACACAAATATGTTCAAGGCAGCCACTCTCCCTGTGAGCCTCTGAACATCTTTAATGGACTTGGGGGTCTTCATCTCAATAAGGGCCTTTATCTTTTCGGGATTGGCCTCGATGCCTCTTTGATTGACAATGAACCCCAAGAATTTCCCCGCTCCGACCCCGAAGACACACTTGGCCGGATTGAGCTTCATTTTGTATTTGTCCATTGTATTAAAGGTCCTTTCCAGGTCTGCCACATGGTCCTCTGCTTTCAAACTCTTGGTCAGCATATCATCCACGTAGACCTCCATAGACTTCCCAATTTGGTCTTCGAACATTTTATTCACGAGGCGCTGGTACGTTGCCCCCGCATTTTTTAGACCAAAGGGCATGACCCTATAGCAGTATGTCCCCTTGTCAGTGATGAAGGCAGTCCTCTCCGAGTCATCAGGGTTCATGAAGATCTGGTTATACCCTGAGTAGGCATCCATAAAACTCATGAGCTCATGGTCTGCGGTAGCGTCTACCATCTGGTCAATCCGAGGGAGAGGGAAGCTATCTTTGGGACAGTGCTTGTTGAGGTCTGTGAAGTCCACACACATCCGCCACTTCCCGTTGGCTTTTGGGACAATGACTGCGTTGGACAGCCATTCAGGGTAGATGACCTCCCTGATAAACTCAGCGTCTTGTAATTTTTTAACCTCATCCCTGATGACCTCGTACTTCTCTCTAGAGTAAATCCTCCTCTTCTGCTTTACCGGCTTCACTCCCTCTACCACATTGAGTTTGTGGCACATGATTTCAGGGTCTATCCCTGGCATATCTACATGACTCCACGCGAAGACGCTTCGCCTTCTCCTCAAAAGTTTGATGAGGTCTTCCTTGATACTGGGCTTCAGAGACTTGCCAACTTGGACGGTTTTTCCCGGGTCATCCTCATCGAGGATGATGGGTTCTACCTCCTCAGCGGCCTCCCCTTTTTTGAGCTTCGTCTCGTCCCTGGGGTCTAGGGTATCAATGTTGTAAGTGGCTGTAGCCCTCTTGTGTGCCTCCTTTTCTTCAGCGGAGTTGTAGTAGCATTCTCTCGCTGTCGTCTGGTCTCCCTGGACTTCCCCCACCCCATAAGGGGTAGGGAACTTAACCATCTGGTGGACTGTGAACGGCACAGCTTCAAACCCCTTGAGGGCCACACGTCCCAGTATGATGTTGTATGCCGAAAACACATGCTCATCCAGCACAAAGAAACTGACCCTCTTGGTGAGCCACCTCGGCCATTCGTCCCCCATCCTGACATCAGCCTCATATATTCCCAGGGGGTGAACCTTCTCCCCACTGAACCCAATCAATGGATGATGGTATGGGACAAGTCTGGCACGACTGAGGCCCAAGGCCTTGAAGCATGGCCAAAACATCACATCTGCGGATGAGCCCCCATCTACCAGGATCCTCGGCACTTCGCACCCGTGCACCCTGGTAGTGATGACAAGAGGGTCATCATGCGGGGCCAAGAGGCCTTTGAAGTCCATCCTTGAAAATCCCACTATCAAAGTGTCCATGTCAACCTTCTTCCTTTTTTCTGACTTGACCTCTAGGAAGGTTGAGTGCACCATCTTCGTTACTGCCTTAGCCTCCGCGACATGGGCCTTCCTGTCAGCGACCTCAGACCCTCCTCCTGCTAAACCCCCGGAGATCATTCCTACACCGAGCGAGATCATATTGAGCCTCTTGATAGGACCGTGGTCGTCTCTCGGCGGGAGGTCAGGGTCGTCCTCCTCATCAGAAGGGTCGTCCCCTCTTTTTTGAGGACCTTCTCTACAGGCATCGACTCGCTTCTTTCTGGGGTCGTCCCCTCGGCCCCTCTTGAAGCCGGCTTTGTCGACGTACTTTCTGAGCTTCCCTTCCTTTAGCATCTTCTCAATCTCATCTTTCAGAGCAAAGCATTTATCCGTCACGTGGCCGTGGTCTTGGTGAAATTCGCACCACAGGTTCTTATTCCTCTTGCCGGGGGCTGCCCTCAGCTTCTCAGGACACTTCAGCGTCCGGTCACTCTTTATCTCATTGAGGATCTGTTCACAGCTGACCGTCAGAGGGGTGTACCCCGCGAACTTATCATCCATGGTTCTCTTCTTCCCCTCTTTGTTCTTCTTGGGGTATTTACTCCCACTTGCACCTCCTCTTTCGTCCTCATATTTTGCAGCCATCGCCTCTTCGGCGTTCATCACCTTTCCTGCTGTAGACAACAGCTCGGCCATCGTCCTCGGAGGGTCTTCGGCAAGCTTCCATAGTAGCTTCCCCTTTTGGAGCCCTCCAATCAGGGCTGTCATAGCTATGCTCTCCTCATAGTCTTCCACCTCCAGCTTCTCTTTATTGAATCTGGCTATGTAGTCCCTTAGAGTCTCATTCTTTCCCTGCTTAACATAGAGCAGGTGTGTGGTCTTCTTCTGTGGCCTCACCCCAAAGCAGAAATTATGGATGAACAGGTCTGCCAACTGCTTAAAGTTTCTAATAGAATTTTTTGGAAGAGACGTGTACCACACATGCGCAGCCCCTGTCAGGGTACTAGAGAAGGCACGACATCTCATCTCATCTGAGATAGAGTATATGTCTGCCGCGGATTGATACATCTCCACGTGGTGGACAGGGTTGGTGCTCCCATCGTATCTTGGGGTGACCACAGGAGGCTTGAACTTCGATGGCGTGGGGAAGTTGACTATCTTTGCCACAAAGGGTGAGCCTATGGTGTATCCCCTCTGAAGAGGGTCCCGGCTCTTCAGTATGTCGCCAATCTTATCCTCTAACCGCTGGATTGAGTCATTCCAGGGCCTCACAGGGTCGGCTCGGCCGATGTTATCCCCTGCCGCCTCTCCGAGGTGGACGGAGGGTTCTGCTGCAGCAGGCCTGTGTCGACTGTTCACTTCCCTCTGGCCGTCATCTCGTCCTCGGGGTCGGCCATCTGCTGCCTCCCCCCTGGATCTCACCGCGCTTCTCGACCTGGAAAACTTATCCCGCAGGTCATTTACTGGACCTAGCCTCTCAAAGGCCGACCCCCTGCTCAGACGATCAAAAGCAGAGCCTCTCGGGCGATCATCAGGGTTTGGTCTCACGCACTTTCCTCTGCTATCCTGGAGGGGTCTCACAGTGTTGTTGGAGACCTCATACGGTTCCCATCATTCTATTGGGGCCTCCTCCCCCTCCAGATCGTCATACCTGTCTTCAGGGCAAGGGTTTCCTTGCCTCCCCAGGCGTAAACGCCTGGGGTCAGCAACATCCCTGCGCCGCTGAGGGGGAGGCAGGTCTTTGCGTGGTGCCTGGGGTGGTCCCCTGGCCTCATGTTGTCCTGGGGCTGCTGCTGGAGTAATCATCTCAGGTGAGACCCCTGGTGGTCTCAGTATGTTCTGGCTCAGAGCCGTGAATTGCTCCTGCATCATCCGTTGGCTTGCTGCCAGGGACTTTAGGGCTGCCGCCACATCAGCTATCTCAGACTGAGGCGGCGGCTGACTGGAACTGGGTCTTCCCCCCTCATCCGGCGGGGGAAGTGGTGGCGGTGGCATCTCAGGTGCCATGTGCTTGAGCTATGAAAAGCTGAACTGAAGAAAATACTGGTTAGCTTGGGAACCTTAGTGGGTCTCTTTCAATGGTGAAATACCTCCTCTCAGGGGGAGTGTTGGTTCACCACCAGAGTGCCCAGTGAGGTCAAGCTGTACAAAGGAAGAGATGTCTTCTCGTTCCCACAGACGGCGCCAAACTGATGATGCTAAGATTTAGCACCACCGGATAAGTGATAGTGAGCTCAAACAGTAACAGCCATGGCAGCCATAGAGATGTATAAGTGTATAAGTATGTAGAAGGGGATGAGTATAAGAGGAAATAAGACAATGATGTATAGTGGTTCAGCCAAATTGGCCTACATCCACTGTGAGTGTGTGATCCACTAAGTATGGGCACTAATGGCCTTGGATACAATGCACATAACCCTCTCTCTCTCTCCACTGTGTGTGTACCAGCAGAGTTTTAGCTAGGGCTACTGTTCATGGATCGATCCCCTGTAGGGTTGCAGGTGACAAGTATATATAGGTCTTGGGGGGTGTAGTGTACCCCCCAAGTATGCATGGTGCATGTGAATGATGATCCAGCCAACCCCCTGTTGACACCTGTAGATGCCCAATGATGACATAATATTCCCTCACGTGAGGGTGTGATTTGGTTATAACGGTCTGCCACGTGCCATGTGAGCCTCACGCGCACTGTTCCACGCGTCCCCCAAACCACGCGCTGCGATGATGTCACCCTCGGCCTATGAGACGAGGCCGAGGGCAAAGTTCCTTCCGGTAGTGAGTCTGGTTTGATTCTGACCTCGTACTGTCGTACCCTCGTAGGGTCGTCCGGAGCCTGGTGGAAGGGTCGTACCCTCGTAGTATCGTCTGGAGCCTGGTGGAGGGTCGGCCCCTCGTAGGGTCGTCTGGTCATGGTGGAAGGGTCGTACCCTCGTAGTGTCGTCTGGAGCTTGGTGGAGGGTCGTCCCCTCGTAGGGTCGTCTGGGCCTGATGGAGGCCAGCTGGAGCTTGGGGGAGGGTCGGCCCCTCGTATGGTCGTCCGTTTTGGAGATAATCCTCATCCAGGCTGAGGGTATAAACGGGTATATCACTTACATAGCCACCGGGGTTCACCACCCTAGAAGAACGATGAAGTGACAGCTCGCGTAGGAGGGTCCGCTCATTCGCAACAGGCTCAAATGAGTCAAAAGAATTTTTACAGCCCAGTGCAAGAGGAACCCTATCCTCATTCCAAGTTTGCTAAATCGTCACATTGAACCACGTCATATGTGTCGCGCTACTTGAGAAATCATCCATCTTTTGGTTTGGGAATGCTAAAATGATTTGCATAAGGTAATTGCAGAAGAAGGCAATTCAGAAAACTGTGAAAAATGAAGAAAACTCGCACCCTTTTTATATGAGGATAAAGGGCATGCCGATCAGCATCTCCCTGCCACCCACCAATCGACACAGTCCCTCCACTTTCTAGAGGTACCCCAAAATATCATGCCACTTCCGTTTGTCACCCTTTAAACCATGCCGATCGTCACCTTTCCAAAAATTTTGTACAAAAAATGCTAGAAAATCCTGTAAAATTCCTAAAATTACCAAATGAATCTTAGAACCTTTTTCACCAAGAAAAGCATTTTTACCACACACATTTCCCCAGCGAAACTCTTGCCTCCCCAATGGTATTCCCGAAATCAATTGCACATCTCCCCAGCAATGTCTCTAAAGGACATCGCAAAAATCGAAAATTCCCCAGCTAAAAAGCATCCAACCCTAGGATTATTTTTTTCTCCCCCGGTGGGATTTAAAACTAAAAAAAAAATGCTCCCCCAAAATCCCCAGCAGAATCGCAAGATAAATATACCGAGTAAAGTCTCTACTTAAACCCTCACAATTGGCTTTGACCCTCAGTATTGGTCACCTCCTTTAAATCATAATTGACTTCGGCCCCCGGTCATCACCTTTTTTAGGTTAAAATTGATCTCGGCCACCGATCGTCACCTCGTTTAGGTTAGAATTGATCTCGTCCCCAGGTCATCATCTCTTTTAGGTCATATTTGACCTCAGCCCTCGGTTATCACGTCTTCTAGGTCATAATTGACCTCGACCTCGGATCGTCACCTCTTTCAAGTCAGAATTGACCTCGACCCCGGGTCGTCACCTCTTTTAGGTCAGAATAGACCTCGGCCCTCAGTCATCACCTCTTCTAGGTTAGATTTGACCTCGGCCCTGAGTCGTAACCTCTTTTAGGTTAGATTTGACCTTGACCCTTGGTCATCACCACTTTTAGGTCAGAATTGACCTCGGCCCTCGATCGTTACCGCTTTTAGGTCATAATTGACCTCGACCTCAAGTCGTCACCTCTTTCAGGTCAAAATTGACCTTCGCCCTCGATAGTCACCTCTTTTAGGTCAGAATTGACCTCGACCTCGGTTGTCACCTCTTTTAGGTCAAAATTGACCTCAACCCTCGGTCGTCACCTATTTTAGGTCATAATTGACCTCAGCCTTGATCATCACCTCTTTTTAGGTCAGAATTAACCTCGACCTTGATTGTCACCTCTTTTAGGTCAAAATTGACCTCAATCCTTGGTCGTCGCCTCTTTTAGGTCATAATTAACGTCGATCTTAATCAACACCTCTTTTTATGTCAGAATTAACCTCAACCCTTGATCATCACCTTTTTTAGGTCAGAATTGATCTCGGCCCTCGGTCGTCACCTCTTTTAGGTTAGAATTGACCTCGACCCCCGGTCGTCACCTCTTTTAGGTCAGAATTGACCTCAGCCTCTAGACATCACCTCTTTCAAATCAAAATTGGCCTCAACCCATCAAATTAGCCCACCCCAGCATTTCCCTTAGGCCCTCAGAATCGGCCTTGACCCTCTGAATTGGTCATCCTCGTCTCTTAGGTCCTAAGCATCGACCTCCTATACATTTATGTGGTGTCTATATGATGGCTTCCAATTGTTCAAAGCTCATCCGTCAACGGTCTCTCTAGACACCGCATTATAGGACCCCCTAAGTCTCTCCTTAGGTCCCTAGCACCTCCCCATTACACTATAAACCCTAGGTCATACTCCGAGTACCGATCTAGAGTCCACCGGGAGCTTTCGAGCCCCGTTTGACTTCGGTTATCCCTATCATCAGAGTGAAATCTCATTGGATATTTGAAGGTAAATAAAACCCATTTCCAACATTCTAGCCCTGCGCATATCGGCATAACGGTTCAGACGAACGGATCATTTTACTATCGAAAATCGATCTGGAGGCCACTAGGCGCTTCCGGGCCCCAATTTGACCCCAATCAACTTCATAGTCACGGAAAAATCTCTTTAAATTATCGAAGGTCACTAAAACCCCTTTCTAAAAGTCCATCCCGTATGCAAAATGGCATAACCGTTCGAATGAATGATCCGTTTTCTCCCAAAAATTGGTCCGGTGGCCACCGGGCACTCCCGGACTCTATTTGACCAAAGTCAACTCTTCAGCTCGAATGAGATTGAATGAATCTCTGAAGGTCACGGAATACCCTTTCCAACGGTCCACACCATCGGCGATTTTGACTTACGGTGCAGACGAACGATCAGTTTTACTCTGAGAGGTCAACGGACGCTTTCGGACCACAATTGACCAAGGTCAACTTTATGAACCGATGTAAGCTCTTTGGAATGTCTGATTACATCTCCTAACCTTTTCGACATTCTGCCCATGCGCAATTCTGATTTACCATGCTGACAAATGATCTATTTTTGTCCAACGATTTCCTGTCCAAATGACCGACATGCGCTTTCGAGCCGCATTTTACCCAAGTCAACTCTCGTACACGGGAGAGGTCCAAAGGAATCTTGAAGGTATCCTAATTAAATTTCTAATGGTATTCCCCATACGTGATTCGAATCAATGGATTACGTTCTACAACCGTTTTTCCAAGAAAATCTACACGAGACTGCCAATTGGCAAGTCCATTTCCCTGCCTATCGGCAGTGTGCCTAAGGTCACCTACCGATTATAAGGGTTGGGTATATGTTGATCGGCACCACACCTTAATCTATAAATAGAGGGCATGACCTCACTTCAAGGGCACACCTCAGATCCATTAGTATCAGTGATCTCAGCAACATTCTCTCGAAATCAGAGACGTTTCTTCATGTGAAAATCCATTCGAGCTTACATTCCCATATTTTTCCTACCCAATTTGGAAAATCTCATTCTCTCTCATCCAACCTTCATCTCACATTCAAGGGATTTCATCCAAGATCAAAGATCAAGCTTCAAATAAAGTCCAAATCCTTCCCTTTTTCTTTAAATTTCTTATTTTTGCATTAAATACATTAGATTCATAATCTAGTCCTTACTTTAGTTCATACACATTAACATCTTATATTTTTATTAGTATATTGCACAAACTTTATTTTCTATAAAAAAAACAAAAAGAGGGTTACACCCAAAAATTTCGAACGGGATTATCTATCACACTTTTTCAAAACTAAAACACATTTTTCTACTCCCACACCTATAATAAAATCACATTTGAATCTATAGGATAAACCCCACCCCCGTAACACATGTGAACTACGTGGAATTTGATGACTTTATAGGCTACATAGGCATTTCGGATTAAAATTCGAGACTCGAGTCCAATATTCCAATTTTCCAATTATCCAACTTCTCAATTTTTAACTTTTTCTAAATCTTCCAATTTTTCTAATTTCCCCATTTCCATATTCTTGCATTAGTATACATATTATGTTTGTAATTCTTATTAGCGTTTCATCCAACACATACTATCGTTTCATTATAATGATCAATATCGCGATAAACGCATAAATCATATTTTCTTATATTACTTTGGGAACATTCCAATGGATGACTTCACTTTATCTTTTCCATGGTATGAGTTGAATGATTTCGATCTCCGTTAAATATACACGGGCACACACACTTCATGGAGAAATAAACGAAAATAATAACACAATCTCGTGAGTGACCGAAAAGGAGGGATGGGTTCCTAACACCTTACCATAGTGTAACTTAGCCCCCAAACCCTTCGAACTATTGGTTTCGTATGCATCTTTTTGTCTTCGATGCCGCTCTCTCGTGGTGGTAACATGTTCTTTTGCCTGTTTTGTGCAAAATAGGTTGGCGAATCCATCCCTTTACATTTACCCCACACCAACGATGGCCTAAGCGTTTCAAAAAAAGGGCGTGAGACCTTTCAATCCCCCTTCCTTCCCCATCCCCCTTTGAGAGGAAGAACAGAGGAAGTTATGCGCATCTTTATCGAGATGGCCACACCGTTCATCAAAGATACAATCCAATACAACAAAATATTAAAGTTTGAAAGAAAATATAAAAATACAAAAAGGGAATAACTAAGTTGTGCACTCTCGTGAGGGTGTTCAAGACACTTCTCACGTCCATAAAATAAAGAAACGATTTTGAAGCCCTATTATCCGTCGTCAACATCCTCATCCTCTACCACGTACCCACCTCCAGGTCCTTCAGACATATCAAACAGGCGTTTAGCCTAATGACCTCATAAATCCATACCTAAAAACACAAAAACATTCCCCAAAAAAACTTTAAAAATAATGCAAGAAAGATAAAATCACAAAAAAATATAATACCTCCAAGAAATTAGGCACACCCGTGAAAGTGTTCCAAAAACACCGACTGAATGCATCCAGTGAGGAGTAGAGAGACACCAATTCCAAGATCCCAATCATAATGGATATTAGTGAAGCCCCATAATAAGGTCATGAACCATAAATGACTCTCATCCTCACTATACGCCACCGGATTGGTCCTCAAAAAGAACAAAATGTAAAGTCTTGTCATTTTCCACACTCATCGAGCATCAGTCACATTAACATGTTGCATCAACCAAATCTCCTTCAAGTCCACTACTCTGGACAACTCTCTAGATCTAACTCGCGTCTTCTGCCTTATCGTCGGGCATAGAAAACGATATATCTACACTTTATCACCTTCGTATAGAAAACCCAAGATCTGATACACATTTGTTGGCATCACTGTCATCTATTCCATTTTAAATTGAAGTGTATGGGTAGCATCCCACCACATCTCTCGGCGCATAGAATCATCATGGACTGAGGTGTCTCATACAAATAATCCACCAGGTCACCAAAGCACACACCTCGCATTAGAATCTTTACTTGTATGGGGAGATGATACCAAACACTCTTTACGATCACAGACCCCCGAGCACAAAAATTGAAGAAGACATCCCAACCTATAAGGTACACCCCAAATAAGTCAAAGAAATTTTCAATATCCAAAATAATAAATACTCATCTCAAAATAAAAATAAAAATCAAAATAACAAAAAAAAAACAAGGTCACTTACGTAACCCCTAGGTTTTTCTACAAAATCTGAATGATAACTCATAGGCTCCCTTATAAGGATTTGACTATCTCGCAGCATGATACATGTTCTCAACTCCCCCATCAGACTTGCACCAAGGGTAATCCCCTCAATGTTGGCCCAATCATCATTATAGGGTTGATTAACATGGGCCATTTCTTCTAGGGGTACTTCAAAATCTTTAAGGTGTAGAAAACTTTCTTCCCACGCCCTTATTTATAGAGGGATAATGGTCCTACCGATCGACAAGGATAAGGGTATGCCTATGTTGGGGTTTTATTTTTAAAACCATACATGAAATTTACTTTTCAGTAAATGTGTGTCTGTTCATTTTGAAATAAGATTCATGATTATGATAACGCCTTATATTTATAATTAAATATATTATATAAAATATTAGTCAATTATACTTAATAGGAATTCTGATGAGTTGGGTTCATCTTGATCATAGGATATTGGAATTTATGTTCTCATACAATTGAACAGCTCACAACCTAGATGGGGAATTGACATCTTATCGATATGGTTGTATGTACATTCCTAGTAGTTTATCTCAAACTACGAGAACATGTTTGATGGTTTTAGAACTTGTATGATAGTTCCAAAGAGGATTGTGGTCGATATATATAGGAATGTGTTGAACATGACCAACCATGAGATTTAAGTCTAAGGGTTGCCTAGATTAGGATTAGATAATCCCACACTATTTGCAAAGGTTCATGGATTCTTAATCCTAAGGGTTATGAGGATTAGAATGCTTGAATAATTGTCGCTTTGACTATTATAAGAAATATTCAAATTTAAGGGAATATTAATCTCCACAAACTAGCAAACGTTGAGTCAATAGGTTTGAGATCATAATTCGGAGGAATCTGCATCTAGAAGATATCATGGATTGTGATACACCCTTGATAGAATTATATATGCTGTTTACACTAGTAAAACTTGACCGATGGGTTATTTTATAATCTGGTGGAGTAGCAAATAAATTTAGGTCTAATAATTAAGGAATTAATCAAATGTTGGTTAAAATAGCTTAACGATTAATTAATTTGACCAAGTAATTATCAGACACTTAACATGGGGAATCATATTACGTAACATAAATTACTTTGGAAATAAGATCTCTTAATTCCGATTGATTTAGACATAATTAAATTGGAGTGCATTCGTGATTGTTTTTAGTGAAGTTAATCGCGATTAAATAAAGAAAGGATATAATTACGATAATTATAATTCAAATTTTTGAGTATTTATTTGGAAGTAAATTTAATTATTAGTCTTGGGTCCCTAATATAGTCCAATACCCAAGTAGTAGACCCAAAACTTTGTGGAAAAATTAAGGCTAAGCACATGACTTGTATCTATTTGTATTGGTGTAACCTAGGGTTTTAGTTTAATAATCCATTATGGAGGGTTAGAGAGGGAGAGGAAATATACTATTTATGTTTTTATGAATGGGTAAGTGGAGATAAGGTGATTTGTAGTGACCCAACCCCAAAATAATAGAATATTGTTAAATTATTTTCATTTAAGATATTAGTGATGTGACACATTTAGTAAAACATTGAATTTAATCACATGTTAAAATAATAACACTAATTATAAAATTAAAAATAAACACATATAATTAATGGTGGAAGATTTTGAATAAGTTTAAATTTGAATGTTAAAAAAATTAAAAGAGAGATAGGTGAGTGTCTAGCCAATATGACAAGTGTTTAGCTTATAATACAAGTGTCCAACACTTGTTTATCCCATGTTAAAACCACTCATGCAAAACAACTTCAAAGGCTCATGGTTTTGGCTAAGTGTTTATCCTCTTTTATGAGCCAAAGTAATAAAATTCCTAATTTACTCTAACAAAACAAAAGAAAAAGGGGAGTGAGTGAGAAGAAGAGAAGGGGAACAAAAGAAGAAGAAGAAGAAGAAGAAGAAGAAGAAGAAGAAGAAGAAGAAGAAGAAGAAGAAGAAGAAGAAGAAGAAATTAAGTGCAAAGAAGAAAGCATAAAGAGGATTCTAAACTCATTTTAGGTGAGAATTATCTTCTCCTTTAAACTCATTTTTTTAAGTATAGTTTTAGTAATGAGTAACCATGTAAGCTCTATTAAAGCTTCAATGGCTACTTAAAGAGAGAAAATTTAAACTCCATCCATATTATACTTAAAAAAATCTTAAATAATTAATTTAGTGCCCTGTGATATTGAGAAACAACATACTAAAATTTCAGCCCCATTTAAGTTGGGTATTTTCTTAAAAATTTGGACTATGATGAATTGTATTTTCAATTTCGACCTAAGTAAATTGTTTTCTTGAATTTATTTAAATTTTTACTAGATAGAACATAAAATTATCTTTCTTTGGACACCAAAATCGTAATTTTTGGATAAAAAATGAGTGAGATATGAATTTTTAAAGTTTAGTATATGAAGCTGAAAATTATGTGTTAAAAATTCTAACAGCATGTTATATCCGAATTTATTTAAAACATTTGGCTTATTATTTATGTCTGAGATTTTTTGTGTCATATATTAACTCATATGAGAACATTATATAATTTATTGGGAGTAATTTAAGTAGATATAATCATTTTAATAAAATGTTAAAGTTAGTATTAAATTGATGTCTCGAATTTGTTAATGGTAATAGTTAATTATATAGATTAAGTTGCATGAAAAAACCATCCCGAAATAAGTGGAATAATTGTGTGTGATATTATAGATAAATTTTATGTTAGATATATTATTTTTGGTGAGTATTTAAGTGAATTTTTAAATAAATCTTTGATATGAAATTATTATGTCATGACAACACCAAAATTCTATCGGAGTAAGCCCGTGAGTTACAACACGTCAAAATAATTAAGAAGAATATGAGTTGATTTCTTGTGTCGAGTAAATTAATGTCATATGTATTTAATCTTATTAAAGTTGTTAAATGAGTATATGAAAGTTGTCTATATCGAGGGCCGAGACCATTAATTAAGTTGTGGCACATTATAACATAATATTGTTATTATTGAACTTGAGGTTCCTCATAAATTGATGGGGATTGAGATAATCCTATAGTTAGTGCACTAATATAGTCTATACCATCGGAAGTTGTCTAGTGGGTATAGGTATACGCACAGGTAAGTTGGCTTGTGTGTTGTGGCCTAAGGGTAACGTACATTAGAAGTTGCTAGTGTACATGTCGTAATATTTCGTTAATTCTTACGAATAAACTTTAGAATCAATAATTTAAAAATGATGAACTAAATCGTTAGACGTGTGATTCCTGCTTATGTTTATTGAAGCAAAGTTTAGTAATTAACATATAAAACATAAATCATTACTATTAGTATACTTGGGAGATGAATTTTGAGCAGAAGTGTATTCTCATTGGGTTGCATTACTCATGATGCTACGCACTTTTCCTTTTAGGTTTTGTGCAGGATTGAGTCACTAAGTTCGTTTTGCCATAGTTTGACGTATTTTGGGGCGAACTTCTTGTTTAATTAAATTTTTATTTCCTTTGTAAATTTAAAGTACTTCTTTAGACATATTATGTTCCCTAGTAGCTGGATGAAAATATGTAATGTAAAAACCTTTTATGTATTAAGACCTCGTGTGTAATATTAAAATGTTATTATATTTATGATGGTATTAATTTATTTTTGACAACTTTCTGAGTGCATCGTCACATATCCAAATTATAGTATTTATTTTAAATTATTACCATTTTCTATAATTTGGGGTGTGACATGATTTATTTCATATTTTACCATGTGATCATATCCAAGAGTGCCCACACACAAGGCTTACTATTGGTGGAACGTATATTAGAATATTCGAGACGTTTGGAGCATTATACTAAGGTTATTGGAAACTTTAGGAGGGCAACAATATCTTCATCTTCTTCAACCTTTTTCTCTACATACGGATCACAACAACATGTGTTACGGTATAGTTCTTAATACAGTAGGTTTATTCTTTGAACCTAATTCTTCTTTTATTTCCAATGCATGATTAATTAAAGCCCTTATAGTAGAATTTTTTCCACTTTTCAAGTGTCAATTCGATTTCCCAATAATTGGTATCAAGGCCATCAATTATAAATTAATAATGTTTTGAAAAGGTCCATGTTGTCCAACGATCAAAATCTCAGATTGCATGTTAAAAATATGTTCATATATGAGTACATTTTTGTACTAACATAATTTTATAAGATGTAAATGATTTTTATCCCATCCTCTATGGTTAGATATATTTTTTGTAATTAGATCCTATGATGGTTTATCCATAGTTATTTTTGTTTCTCCTACATTCTATTTGGTTGTAATAATTAGGTTTTTTTTAATTATTTCATTTTACCGTTGTTTTTGGAGGAAAAAGTGGGGGGATGTAATATTTATTTCTGAATCTGTATTTGGGTGTGATCTTGGAGGAATTACACAGGTACTGTATAAGCTTAGATGTCCTTCATGGCGTTTCAAGAATTTGCAGAAGATACAGAAAAAAAGGGAAAAGAAATGAAAAAAGGCATCAATCACCTGCCTACATGAGCCAGTCGATATAGCGGCTATGTGTATTATAGCAGCCCTCCCCACTTTCCATTGCATGAATGAGTTATTTTGGGGTTTTGATAGATTTTAAAGATTTGAAACTCTGATTTTTCCACGATTTTATTTCCAATAGTATTCTTCAGAAGGATTCTTGTGATTAGCATCTTTTTGTACAAAGATTGTTTTGGACTTTCTTTTTCAACAAGTTGGATACATAATGGACTCTTCACGAAGTTTTTTACTTAAACAAACTCAACTCAAGGAAGACTTATGACCATGATAGATAAGGGAATTATTGCCCATATTTTTTAATTTATTTTTGTAATATTTTTTTATTTTATTATGTCTCTTTATTATTATGTTGCATAATTTCGTGTGTTAATTAGTTGATTAATTAGGGCCACCCAATTTTATGGACAAAATGAATTTTATTTTTGAGATCGTCTAAATCACGATTTTTTTTGGAAAATTGGTTTTATTTACTCTTTTCTAAAATGGATTTAATCAACTGGTGTAAATTAAATTATGATCTCGTCGTTTTATTTTAATTAAAAAATGGTTTTATCTTTGGAAAAATTAAAACTATGAGATCGGAAAATTTAATTTGTAAATGTAAATTAAGAAAATACCAAAGATTTAATTGAGAAGGATCTTGACAAATAAGTCATATTTACATAATACCTTTCCTAATAGGTCCTATAAGAACATTTTTTTCTCAATAGGTCCTATTTATAAATGTGGTTAATATTCATTACATTGTCCACAAATAGAACCTATTTGAGCGAAAATCTTTTTCGTTGGACCTCTTGAAGCAAAAAAAATCATAGGAGATGTTGAGCTACATACTTCGTAAACAAGACTAATTGGTAAAAAAAACTTTTCAAAATACTCTCAAGTTTAAAATATTAAGTGGGAGAGGGGTTTCCATATAAATGTTGTGGTCTCTATTAGCATCTCTAAGAATGTGATGTGATTAGTTCCTCGCATCAGCTTCAATCGAGCCCCCAATGAAAGGATCTAATCACGTCACTCGGTATTCTTAAGGCTCTTAAGTGAGTTTCAAGAATTGAATGCAAGTGCGTTCGGTTCCCTCAATGGAGAAGTTCTTCAAGAGCAAATTCATATTTGAGGAATGAACCGATGGTATACACTTATATACAATTAATATTATCCTCCCAAGAGGCATCATTGTCAATAACTGTGGAACAAAAGACGCCGGTTATTCATTATGTTTGATATAAATTTCTAGGACTATTCATATAACATAACGAAATATAAAAATCGGTCTGGTTCAAGGTGATGTGATTTAATCTTCCAACAAGAAATATCACGTCATAAAGTAACTAGTATGTCTGACGGGATTAGTTTTTATTTGGCGGTAGAGGGATGTCACTTAAAAATTTAATCGGATGAAAATATTTCAATAATGATTTTAAGATTTTAAAAATGAGTTCAACCTTTTCTCACTATTTTTGTCTTAAAGGCTTAAGTGGAATAAGTTTTAAGAACTAAAAATGTAATTGGACATAGTTCTAACTTAAAAAGGTAATAAACTTATCTAGCCTATAATTCCTACCATTGTTTTAAAGTTATTAACTACTCACGTCAGTTTGTCTCTCCCCCCCCCCCCCCCCCCCCAACACCAATGGATAGTATTAATCATGGAATCACGATATTTTAGAATTTATTTAATTCTTTTAAATTAAGTGTTACATGTTATATTTCAAAGAATTGAACGATGGGAATTTATTAACACGAATGTTAGTTGATGATGTTCAAGTAAGAATCATGTTCTTAAAATGATTTCCACTAATTTTAGTGAAATGTGAAACGAACTCTAAGTTATGTGAATCCAGAGTTTGAAATGAAAAATAAAGTTTCAGATAAAATAAGGTGCATTGGAGATGAAAAATTTATAGATCTAAGAATATGTTGGAAATGTCAACAAATACACGAAGGAAATGAAGTATAACATGATAGTAGTACTAATATATAATTCCATTGTGTAGGTCATCATGAGAATCTAGTTAGCACACGCCTTATAATTTCTTCCAATCAAGTTCTTATCTTCTTCCCTTTTGTCCCATGAATGTAAGTTAACATTAGACGAACCATGTATATTTATTGTCATTTACTTTTACATTATTCCTTATTTACATATAAATTCAATCAAATAATAAAAATAACCATTACCAACAGAATCCCTGTAATGCTCGTGGACTTTCACCATCAGTACGAGGGTTTAATTATCTTGATCTCACGTGATAACTGATAAAGAAAATCTTTAAGTAAGATAATCATACAAAGTCATGACCGTTAAAGGCCCAAGGCCTTGCAATTATAACTATTGTCACTTCTCATTCATAATAGATGACAATACGTACAATAATATACTAAATCTAAAATTAAATAACCACAATCCTTAATACATGCTTTGGGAAAAATACTCAGTTCGCTATATTAAGCTTTACAATTCAGCAAGTCTGAACATGGTGATATCCACAACTAGATATAGTATTCCTTAACAAAAGTTTGTTTTAATTGAAAATCCACATTAGCTCTCAGATCCATTCTCTTCTATGAACACTAATCCTCTTTTTAGCCTCTAATCCTCTCTATAACCTTTCATCCTGGGGATGTCAATGAATGAAGGGATGAGCTCAAATATCCCATTAATGGTTAAATCAAATATCCTCGACCAACTTGTAAATGCTAGTAATTACAGGACTATGTGTATACTGGCATAACTACGATTTACACAAATAAACATGATATTGCAATATAATGCTTAATCATGAAGAATAAGAGAAAAATAATTCCCAATACCATAATTTCACCCTCAAAAGTAACGACAATGTGTGTTCAAGGACTCAACTCTTCATGAGCAGATAAATATAATGTTCCAAGGTTCAATCCCCCCTCGTCCACTATTCCCCAAATTCCCCTAATGCTCAATCTCCCCTTGTTCACCCAATCGTCCGCGACCCTTAGTTTTAACCTTAGAATTCACCATTCTACGGACTTATATTGGGCTCGTACTCACCAATCTACTCTGAACCCAGCTCTAGGGATCTGAATTCCCTAATCATCCGTATTTAAACTCATTCCCAAACTAATAAAATATCATTGAAACCTCATAGGGATTTGAATTACCTTTTCTAACAATCTATATTGTGCGCGAATCGGCCTCGCAGTTCGTTTGTACTCAGCCTAATGCTTCAATACCTAATCAAGAGGCCATTGGGTTCTTCTGAGCCCCGTTTGACCTTAACCAACCCTCCAAACTGAGATAAGCTCCTTAAAATCTCAGAGGGATCTGAACACCTTTTCCATTGGTCCATAGCGTACGCGAATCGGCCTCACGGTTCGCTTGTACTTGACTTTTTACTAAACCCATTTGACTTTGGTTGACTCTCAAACTTTGGAGTGTCTTAATGGATTCTTATAGGGATCTGAATACCCTTTTAACGATCCCGTCCATGCACAATTTGGACTTACGGTTTGTGTTTAATGCCTATTTCTTCAAAAACCGTCCATTTCGGACTGCCCATAGGCACCCAGAGTCCCTGCCTATCGATAAAGTGCACTTTTCTTCACTAGTAAGGCAAGGGTATGCCGATCGGAAGGTCAGGGGAGATTCAAATCTGAACACCCCCTGAAACCCTAAGTTTTTACTATTTAAGGAGGCCATGACCTCATTCCTAGGGGTCCTTTTTCTGAAGTCAGAACATTCTCCTCAGAATTGGTGCGCCGAAATTCCATTTTTCCAAACATTCTCTCCCTTTTCTTACATCATTCCCATCCATCTTTCACCACACTTTTTACTCTTACCTCACGCCGGAGGAATCTGACTTGGATGTCCACACCTAGATTTATGAAGATTCGAATGATCAAAAACTTATTTAAGAAAACATGAACAGTCCCCATATATTTTGATTATAACCTCTAATCACCCAAAAACTCAGTTTACTCAAGAGGATTCATAAATTCACATTATAAACAGTAAAATTGCATGTCCATTTACCCATAAACTCATATTAACCCAATAGACCTCATATAATCCATCAAAATTATGAAAACTAGGGTTTATAAGAAGGAAAAATTAGGTGAGGATGGAATCCATTACCAAAGGACTTAGTCTGATGATGAATAGTAATACCCCCGCCCTTGACAACCCACCTTCATCTGTGAACAGTACTAAGAGTGTGCCTCTCGATGATAGCTACCAAAATAAATTAATTCCCCCAATTCAAGAAAGGTTTGTTAATGTACTATTATAAAATGGATTAACAATCCAAAAGTATACTTGATAAATGTTTATTAAATTTTTGAATTTTAAGTTTTATCTTCTTATTTAAGACAATGATTCTAAATGATGTAAAAAGAGTAAAATAAGCATAAAATTAGATTTATAAGGGAAAACCCACTAGCAAGAAACCTCGGGCCGATAAGAATGACAAATGTATTACACTAGAGTTTTACAACTAGAAATAAATAGACTTACAACCTTACGACGCTATAAATAACTAGACACTCATTCCCACCATATTGTCCATAGATAACTCTAACAGTTGGAGTACGGTACACAACCGAAACGGATTTTGGTCCGCAACTAATTCCTTTAAATCCTCTCACCAAAACTTTCGTCTTTGGAGTAGAAGAAACCTTTTATTTCAGGACGACACCTTCAACAAACCAAAAATCTGAACTTATGATCTTTGAGAGAGTCCTATAGATATGTATGTTGGGGTGTTTACACATGTGGTGTTATAAATCTCAAAACAAGTTTTCCAAGCCAAGAAAGATAAAATATTTACTCACTAATGAACATTATATTTTGAACACATGATGAGTAATGATGTGCCCGAATATACCCTCATCCAGCCGACAGTATACACGGACTATGACGACACGATAATTAAGCTAGGTCTTACCTCACCCCTGGGTCCTACCTGAGGTCAATGTCGGCCTCGGCCTTAATGATAAGCTAAACACCAGCTACCATGTAATTGATAAGTGTGGGCCCCTCAGCCTGGTTTGTAGCCTTGGCCTCGTCCAAAAGTGAATGCAAGACTACGGTCGACCCGACCTATCTCTATAGCATCAATGATGCCGCCAACTCCTTGATCAACAGCCTCGGCCTCGACTCAAGGATATTGGCCGACGGTGACATCATCATAAAGCATGATTTAGGGGATGCGTGGATCAGTGCGCGTGAGACATAGGCCACACGTGAGTGAAACCGTTACTACTATATCATTCCCTCATGTGAGGGAATATTTAGTCATCATGACCTACATGTGATAGGGCCAGATGTCCGCACTGGATTGGTTAGGATCAATACATTCATGCATACAACATGCTTGGGGGGCAAACTATACCCCTAAGCGCTATATATAACTTTAGTCATCTTCATTATAAGAGATCGCTAATTTGAAAATCCTAGCTAAAACTCTGCTCATTTGTATACAGAAGAGAGAGAGAGAGAGAGAGAGAGAGAAAGCTTGTGTTGTAATCAGGCCATTAGAGCCATATTTATCAATGGATTTCACTCACACACACACAATGGACGCAGGCTCAGGCAGAACCACTTAAATCCAGGTGTTCATATTCTTCACCTCATCTCCTTCTTTATTGATTTGCTATGTGATTATTACCCTTGTTGTATAATTATTTGAGATTCATACTTCAGTGACCTGGTGATACCATTTTTGGTAGCATCAGTATGGCGCCATCTATGGGAATGAGTAGCATCATCTCTTCCTTTTTCTAGCTTGTTCTCACCCGAGTCTCTGGTGGTGAACCAGTCCTCCCCTCATGTGGAGTTGTTTCACCATTGAAAGAGTTCCTGTTGAGCTACAAAGATTTTACTCTTTAACTATAGCTCATCTATAATGTTTAACAAATGGCATCAGAATTTCCACCATCTGGTAGTCCTAGTTCCACCAACGCACCGCCTCAGTCAGAAATGGCTGAGGTAGCGACGACATTGAAGTCCTTCGTGTCTAACCAACAAGCAATGCAAGAGCAGCAGGTTTCTTTCAGCCAAAATGTGATAATTAGGCCAGCTAGGGTACAATCAAAGATGATTACTCCGGCAGCTGTGGAGCACCCTCAGGATGCCAGGGGACTACCCTAAGCACCACGCAAAGACTTTCCACCTCTTCAGCGGCAGAGGGAAGTTGCTGACCCTAGGCGTTTACGCCTGGGGAGGCAAGCCAACCCTATCCGGAGGACCGTTATGATGATTATAAGGCTGAAGATGCTCAAGATAATTGTTGGGAGCCATACAAAGATCTGAGAACACGGTACACCCCATACAAGGAAGCCGAGATCAAGATAGGAGGTCGATCCATGATGCGCAGCCAAGGGGCTATGCCTTTGATAAATTAAGTAGAGGGTCAGCCTTTGAAAGGCTCCACTCAGTTGGTGATTTGAGAGAAAGGTTGTCTAGGTCAAGGAGTAATGCTGGCTCAAGGAGGGTGCGGGATAGCGGTCGACCATCATATGATCGAGATAAGGGCCAGTGAGAAGTAAATAGACGATGCAGGTCAGCAGCAGGGGAACCCTTAGTTCGACTGATTTATGTAGCAGGGGATAACATTGGTCAGGTCGACGTTATTGAAGCGGTCGAGGGGCCTTGGAATGACTCAATTCAAAGGCTAGAAAATAAGATTGGAGACATCCTTAAAAGTCGTGACCCCTTGCAGAGGGGATACTTAGAAGGTTCTCCTTTTATGGCAAAAATAGTCAACTTCCCAACCCCTGCCAAATTCAAGCCGCTAGTGGTTACTCCAAAGAATAATGGGAGTACTCACCCTATGCACCATGTAGAAATGTACCATTTGACTGCAAACATCTACTACATCTCAGATGAGATGAAATATCGTGCATTCTCAAGAACTTTGACTGGGGCTGCCCATATATAGTTCACTTCACTCCCGAAGAACTCCATTGAAAATTTCATGCAACTCGCATAACGATTCATCCACAACTTATGCTTTGGGGTAAACCTATTGTACGTTAAGCAGGGGAAGAATGAAAGTCTCGGGGAGTACATCACTAGATTTAATAAGGAGAAGTTGGAAGTGGAGGATAATGAGGAAAGTATTGCGATGGCAGCCTTAATAAGAGGCTTTCAGAAAGGAAAATTTCTTTGGAAGCTTGTTGAAGACCCACCAAAGTCTATGGTCGAGCTATTGGCAATGACCGGTGAGGTTAGGAATGCTGAGAAAGCTATGGTAGCTAAGTATGAGGATGAGAAGGGGACTAGCAGTGGGAGAAAGTTTCAGAAGAAGAATAAAGATGGAAAGAAGAGATTAGCTGATGATAATTTTGCCAGGCATACTCCTTTCACGGTCAGCTACGAGCACATTTTGAATGAGATCAAGAATGATCGATCCCTAAGATGGCCCGAGAAGCTGAAATCTCCCCCTCACAAGGAATAAAGATTATCGTGTGAATTTCATCAAGATCACGGGCACTTAACCGACAAGTGTTTCGCCCTGAAAGATGAGATTGAGAAGATGCTTAAGGCTGGGAAGCTAAGAAAGTATGTGAGCAGTGGTAGCCAAAAGAGGGGACGTGACAACCCCAGAAAAAAAAGGGCCGATAAGTGCAGGGAAGATGTCCCGGGGAAAAAGGATGATACCTCAGATAATGATGATGGTGACGACCCAGACCTTCCACCAAAGGACGACAATCCAAAAGGTCGACTCCACATGATCTCGTTCGATGTAAAGATAATCTGTGGAGGCCTAGCAGAGGGTGGTGCAGAAGTGGTTGACTGTAAGGTGTATGTGGCCGAGGCTAATTTCCTTCCCAAGGTTGAAATTATTAACTCAACCAACGTAAGTACAAAGTCAGATAAGAGAAAGAAGGTAGATATGGATACATTAATTGTGGGTTTTTCAAGACTTGACCTCAAGGAAATTTAGCTCCTTGGGATGACCCTTTGGTAATTACAACTAGAGTGCATGTGTTCGATGTGCCAAGGATATTGGTCGACGAAGGAAGTTTGGCCTATGTTATGTTCTGGACGTGTTTTAAAGGTTTGGGGCTCAGCAATAAGAGGCTCGTACCTTATCATCATCCTCCAATAGGATTCAGCGGTGAGAAGGTGCATCAATTGGGAATTTATGAAATGGACATCAGAATGGGAGATATTTGTCCTAAAAGGCTAATAAAGAAGGTCAATTTCTTTGTAATGGATAAAAGTGTATACTCGGATTATAACATCATCATGGGAAGATTGAGGTTGTGCCATCCACCGTACACCAAATGGTAAAATTCCCGACCCCTTATGAAGTAGAAAAAGTCCAAGGTGATGTTGGCATGTGAATTATAATTCAACTCAGTCGAGGAGAGGGAAGATCACAAGAAAGAAACTACAAGCTATAGTATTGATACCCTGGATCCTAGGGATGAGACCAAACTAAAGAAAGGGGAGGTCGCGAAAGAGGTACAATCCATCGTCCTCGATGAGGACGAGCCGAAAAAAATGTCTAGGTCAGTAAAGCCCTGAGAGGAGATATTAAGGAAGAGCTGGTCAAACTCTTGAGATAGAGGCAAAGTATCTTCGCATGGAGTCACGAGGATATACCGGGCATAGATCCTGAACATTTTTTTCATAAACTGAATAAGGTTTTCCCCAAGGATAGCTTCCTTTTGTCCAGAATTGACCAGATGGTTGATGCCACAGCAGGCCATGAGCTGATGAGTTTCATGGATGCCTACTCGGGCTACAACTAGATATCCATGCACCCAGTCGATGAGGAGAAGACTACCTTCATAATCAATAAGAGGACCTACTGCTATAAGGCCATACCGTTCGGTTTGAAGAATGTTGGAGCTACCTATCATGGGCTTGTCAATAAGATGTTTGAGGTTCAAATTGGGAAGATGATGGAAGTCTATGTTGATGATATGCTTACTAAAAGTCTTAGGGCCGACACCCTTGTGGTCGACCTCAGGTAAACTTTTGACGCGATGGATAGATACAAGATGAAGCTTAACCTTGCAAAGTATGTGTTTAGCATAGAAGGGGGAAATTCTTGGGCTTCATCATAAATCAGAGGGGGATATAGGCAAATCCAGTAAAGATCAAGGCCTTGATGGAGATGAAGACTCCAACCTTGATCAAGGATGTGCAGAGGCTAACGGGGAGAGTGGCGGCACTTAACAGGTTTGTTTTCAGAGCCATCGATAAATTTCTTCCATTTTTTAAAGTTCTTAAAAAATCTTTCGAATGGAATGAGGAATATGACAAGCCCTTCCAAGAGTTAAAGTCCTACCTCGTATTTCCCTTATTATTGTCATGACCAATCCAAGGGGAAAATCATCATACGTATTTAGCAGTCTCAGAGTCGGCTATTAGCGCTGCCATCGTAAGAGCGGAGGACGGACTACGGAAGTCGTTATATTTCAATAGCAAGGCTCTCCAGGGGTTGGACAGAGGTACCCCGGGATGGAAAAATTTACCTATGCTCTGATTCATGCTTCAAGAAAGATGAAGTCGTACTTTTAGTCCCACACAATGGTCGTCTTAACGGACTCTCCACTTCGGCAGGTCATGCATAAGCCTGAGAAGTCAGGGAGACTAATGGCTTGGGCAATAGAGATTGGAGAATTTAATATCATCTATCAGTATAGAGTGGCCATCAAAGGGTAGGCATTAGCAAACTTCGTGGCCGAGTTCACCTGGGATAAGACAGATAGTGAAAATTTTAAGAATGTTGGTTGTAAGCAAGGGATAAGAAGGTGTTTTCCCCCGGATAAGGCCGAAGCAAGTTCAGCGAGGGGGAAGTATCTGATAATGAATAGGAACGGTATCTCTTCAGAAGTGGAGCCCTAGTAGAAGGTAATTTCTCTGAGAATGGTATAGTGTGGAGCCTCTTCATCGATGGGTCCTCTTGCGAGAGTGGAAGTGGTGCAGGCCTAATAGTGTCGGCACTAGACAGAATAGATTTTGAATATGAATTAAGGTTCAACTTTAAAGCCTCCAATAATGAGTATGAATATAAAGTTCTCATAGAAGGACTCTCCTTGGCTTGAGCCCTGAACATCGACCAGTTCTTAGTTCACAGTGACTCTAGATTGGTCGTAAATCGAGTCTTGGGAGCATATGAGGCAAAAGGTGACAGGGTGGCTAAATAATGGGAGAGAGTGAAGTCAATGCTGAATAATTTCAAAGAGGTAAAGTTGAAGAGGATACCTTGGCTGGACAACAACCTTGTCGTCTCCCTTGCAAGGCTGGCCTCAACTACAAAATGGAAATAAGGAGGATGGTGCTCGTAAAAATCTTGTACTGGCCAACCATTGAGAAGGAGAATAAAACTCTAGAGTCTTGTCTAAATTTTAACATGGGAGTCTCCTTCATGGATCCCCTCATCGGGTATATAAAGAGTGGAGAATTACCAAAATCAAATATCGATAAAAGGAAGTTGAGATATAAAACTTATAAGTTCTCCATCATAGGAGACACTTTATACAATAAAGGGTTTTTGCTCCCTCTGCTCAGATGTGTCCATCCATATGAGATAGCATACATCCTGAAGGACGTGCATGAAGTCTCCTGCTCCAGTCACATTGGCGGAAGATCTTTGGCTAAGAGGATTATTACCCAGGGGTATTAGTGGTTGACCTTGGCCAAGGATGCTGTAGCATACGTCAAGAAGTCAGACAAGTTCCAGAGGTTTGCTACGATTCCCCACCAGCCTTATCAACCTCTAACCTCCATCACATCTCCCTAGCCATTTGAGGTATGGGGAATTGATCTGGTAGAACCCTTACCCAGGGCCATGAATAATTATCGTTATTTGATCGTGGCGATAGATTACTTTTCGAAGTGGGTGGAGGTTGAGCCGATGATTACTATTATGGAGCAGAAGACCTTTCAGTTCATTTGAAAAAACATCATCTATAGGTATGGCCTACCCAACACCCTGATTTCTGATAATGGAACATAATTTAAGAACGTCTCCCTAGAAAAGTACTGTGAAAGGGTCGGCATCAAGCAATTCTTCTCCACCCCTGGTCAACCCCAAGATAATGGGCAGAAGAAAGTAGCAAAATGAATGATTCTTGATGGAATCAAGAAGAAGTTAGAGGATGCAAGGGGGAGGTGGATTGAAGAAGTGTATGCTGTCTTATAGGCTTACAGAACAACAGAGAGGACTCCTACCGGGGAGACACCATTTATACTTGTTTATAGCTCAGAGTCGGCATTAGGACTGCCTAGTCATAGGGTTCAATCCTATGACCCTCAGAAGAACATTGATGAGCGGAGACTTGATTTAGATATTATAAAAGAAATAAGTGAAGAGGTTGAGATTAGGCAAGTTGCCTACCAGTAAAGAACAACGAGATTATACAACAAGCGAGTAAAAGCACGCTCACTGAAGGCAAGGGACTTGATACTAAAAAAGACATGGCAGAAACCCAATAAGCTTCACCCAAATTGGCATAGCCCATATAAGGTAGTCGAAGAAGTGGTGCCGGGAATGTACAGATTAGAAAACCTAGAAGGAGAGACACTATCCAACCCATTGAATGTCTACCACCTCAATGAATATTACCAATGAGATCGCAGTCCTGCTGTCTTTTTTTAATTCTATTGTAATACACGTGTATGAGACTCAGATGAATGAAATTCAAATGAAATCCAAGTGTTCCCTCATATGATTATTTATTCATATATTTGTTTGTATGTATTAACTCGTCTTAAGATACAAAACTTCATTCTTGGTGAAGTTATCATAAGTTTCCTTGGTGATACGGCAATCTAGATGAGGTCAACCTCGTCCATGGACTGCCAACAACATCAAAGGGCATTTATTATTAAACACTATAATTTGGTGGGTGAAAATTTTAAATCACTTAGTTGTGGTTGTTGTTAAACATCATTAATTTGGTGAACTTACTCCCTCGATCGAGACGACAGTACATGGACGGGACGACCCTCCACTCACTCTCAAAACGATGAGGGAGGACTTATGCCTAAACACCATAATTCGGTGGATGCAAATTTTAAATCACTTAGTTGTGGTTAATATTCAAACATCATTAATTTAGTGAATTTACACCCTCGGTCGAGACGATAGTGTATGGACAGGACGACCCTCCACGCACTCTCAAAACGACGAGGGATGACTTATGCGTAAACATCGTAATTAGATGGTTGCAAATTTTAAATCACTTAGTTGTGGTTAATATTCAAACATCATTAATTTGGTGAACTTACCCCCTCGGCTAAGACGACGGTGCATGGATGGGACGACCCTCCACGCACTCGCAAAACGACAAGGGAGGACTTGTGCCTAAACACCATAATTTGGTGGATGCAAATTTTAAATCACTTAGTTGTGGTTAATATTCAAACATTATTAACTTGGCGAACTTACTCCCTCGGACTTGATTGTGATTGATTTATGGTTGATTGGCAATATTATTAAATGCATGGACGAGCCGAGGGAGGACTTGATTATGTTCATGGTTGATTAGAAATATTATTAAATGCATAGATGAGCCGAGGGGGGACTTGATTATGATTGATTCATGTTTGAGTATGATATAACAGCATAGTTATGGTATATAAGTAAATCAAGAGGAAATGCAAATAAGAGAGCAACAAGAGATTCCATTTCGCAAAATACAAAGTACAGAGACGATGAAAAACTTTAAAGAATAAAAAGTGTTCAAAATAAACAAAATAGAAGTACAATCAAAAGAGGGTATCGATCGCAGACGACCACCCTAAGAAGTTGACTCAAGGTTGATGGTGGGAGTTTCCTCGGTGTTAGGCTCAGATCCACCCTCGACCTGTATTACTTAGGTTGGGACATTGGCCTGAATGTTAGCCATGGCCTCGGTTACTGCCATCATCTCCACAAACTCCAGAGTGGCATCAAAGAGGGGATCAGACATGTCTGGAGCATCCACGGCAAGCCGAATAGAATAGACGGCCTCAGTGAACTTGGTAAAAATCCACTAGTAAGCCGTCTTTACGCCTCTCTTTGAGTAAATGATGCCAAAGCTGTCGAACTCGTCTGAAGCCTTGAAATCTTCAATAGCCTCGGCAAAAATCCTCTTAAGGGCCTCAGGAGATGAGGCCTCGTCTTTCCCCCTTTACACGGCCTCAGCAAGATCTTTGGTATAAGTGACTGAAAATACAACCAAAGCCTCATCCTTCTCCTTAAGTAGGTCATCCTTCGTCTTTAGCAAGTCGTTCTTGATCGTCAGATCGTTCTGAGATTGTAAAAGGTCGGTCTGGAAAGACTCCAAGCATTTCTTCAGCCTCTCTTCGGATTTGAGAGCTCGATCGGCCTCCTGCACTTTGGATAATTCTCGACCATCGACTTGTTGGAAGAGGTAAAGGTGCATACAGACTATAAAAAAGGGAAATTATATTAGTACATACGAGGTAAGAGTACGATAAAATACTAGTGCATAAGAAGAAAATAATTACTTGGGCCATCAGATGCAGGCCCAAATCAAAGACCTGAGGAGGAGACATCTTCTCCAAGAACTCATAATCGTCCTTGGTGAGAAATCCAAGTATCACCCTCTTGGATCTTGTAGCTGATGGGAAAAAGGATCCCGAACACTTCCTGAGGTTGGCAATGTTGTTCTGCCGGTATTCCTGAAAAGAATCCCCAGAGTAAGAGCTAGCTCTGGAACTGCTCCGCACAGACGAGCTTAGGGGGACGACTCTCAGCCATTGAGTGTCCCATCAGAGGATTTCTACCATATTATGACATTTAAGACGTCGAAAGAGGCTTAGGATGCACTCTAGTTAACAATGAAGGAACTAGTGTTGTGAAAGCTTCTAAACTCCAAAACCTCACCACACAGTTTGAAATGATTAAGATGTTAAAGAGTGTGACCTTTGATGAGTTTTACGCAAGACTGTCATATATTGTAAACTCATTTTTAACTTCGAATATAAAATATCCAAAAATTGTGTTATCAAGAAATTCTTAAGGTCGTTACCTGAAAGATTTAACCCTAAAATGACAATTTTGAATTCTTTGGGTACTTTAGACTTTATGAAACTTGAAGAGCATGTAGGTGACTTACGAACTTATGAGCTTGATGTTTACCTCAAATATTGTGAAGAATAAAGAAAAGGGCATTGCTTTTAAAGCCCAAAAGGAGGAAACACCTGTTTTGGATGATGAGTTTGACATCCAGTCCGAGGATATGCCCATGATTGCAAAGAAATTAAAAAAATTTACCAAATTCCAAAAACAATTGAAATATTCTAAAAGGTTTGAGAAAAACATGCATAGCAAGGCCGATCACTTCCCTAAAAATCGTGATAACCTTAAGAGGGATGAGTCAAAGAGATGTTACGGTTGTGAATGTTATGGCTATAGGGTAGCCGAGTGCCCCACCAAACTAAGGAAGGAGGGCAAGAAACAGAAGGTGTACAATGCCACCCTTAGTGATAGAGATCCAGAAGAGGGACTTGATTCTTCCATTGAGTGCAACTACATCGCGTTCATAACTAGCCATATGAGCTTTGATGAGAAATATTCCCATGAAGATATTTCTATATATGACACTTCTGAGACCATAGTTTGTAGATACCAATTGAGTGATCGTCGAGACAGTGGAGGTAAAAGTGAGGATGAATAAGAGGAGGGGGAGAATGAAGCCCAAGTTGCCTTCCGTGAGTTATATATGGAAATACTGAAAGTAAATAAGGCTAACTTAAAATTGGTAGTTAGGTTTCAAGAATGTGCCACAAAAAATAATGATAGTATTTTGATTGAGGAACTTAGGGAACATGAGAGGACTCTTCGGGAGAAAATAGAGTATGTTGATGGTGAGAGAAATACTCTTTGTGATTTGAGGGAGGATATGAAGAAAGAGCTTCTAGAGTTTGAGCAGTTTAGGCATTTATTAGAGTCAAGGATAGTTGAGTTATAATACCCATGCCAAATATTTCATTATTTTTCTTAAACAAGTCAAAATAATATGAAAATCTTGGAATTTAGATCATTATTATTAGGTTTACATATGTATTTTTCTGACTTTAGAGTCCATATGGTAATTATTGGAAAAATGAGGATGAAAATTGAAAAGATTGAAGAAATTCAGTGAGCGTCGTTCGAACGAGTTCAGATTGTTCGAAAGATAATCCCAAGTCATTCGAAGTGAAGATCAAACAAGGAACGAATGAGACCTTTCTGCATAACAGGTCGACTCTCATTCGAAGGTCGTTCGAAGCACAGTTCGAACGATAAGCCATTCTCGTTTGAATGAGAGGCCATTCTCATTCGAACGAGGTTGTCAAGAAATTTTAAATCGAGTTGCCCTTGTGCGCTATCATGATTTGGGTTGTTAGATTGATGAGATGTTGAGCTATGGTGAGCCCATATTGGGAAAACATGGTGTTTTAAGGGTTGGGAGTGTTTTATAAAGGTGTGTTTGGTTACTTGTAGGTTAATTTGAAGAAGAAGAAGAAGAAGAAGAGAGAGAGAGAGATAGGGAGGTGGGTCTCCCCTCCAATTGTTCAGCATTTTCTCCTCTCCCACCACCACAAACCACCATACCATCACCATATATCCACCTAATGCCACCATATTCTACTAGTATCTCACCATGTTTAAGCTTAATACACCCATTTCCACCATTATTGGGAAAAGCTATGAATTTTGGACATTTATAGAGTTTTGAATGGGGTTTTGCTTGGAGCCTGCTTTGTGGAGCTAGGAAACCTCCTTGAGGCCACCTTAGGAGGTGGGTAGTTTCCATCATCTTCTTCCTCATCCAACCATTTTTGGAGATCCATTGAGGTGGGGAAAACTCTACTCTTAGCTTAGAACTCATATTTTCCATGCGTTAGACTTGTGGCTGAGTTTGTAAGAGAGGGTTGCATGTTTGGCTATAAAGGATAATTCTTGTGATGACATAATAATTGGATTAAAAGGGAATTTCAAGAATGTTGAAAAAGATATGTTTCAATAAGTTCAACGTTAAACATTTTATGGGATAAAATGTTTGGAAATGGTAATTATCTTGCTAAAGATATTTTGGGTGAAAAACGTTTTAAGATTTCTTACAAAAATGAATATTTCAAAAAATTGCACATTGTTGAAGTTTTGAAGAATAAAAATATGCTCTAGTCTTAAAAAGTGTATTTTTTGCAAGTATTATAAATTTCTAGAGTAAATCACATGTTAGACCAAATTGATAGAATTTTTGGACTTGAATCCATCTTCTCATGCATATAAACTTGCAGTATTTTGATGATGAGCATATAAACAAGTTTGATGGGGGTTTATTTGGGATTGAACATGAAATGAAGAAATTAGAAAATTTAGCCCTTAGGGTGTGTGAAATGGGTGTGGAATGTGATAAAAATGTAAGATTTCAAGACTACAAGTATTAACAAAGAAAATGGTATTTTTTATAAGGTAGTATTAGATGTTAATGACTTCTTATAAACGAAAAAAATGAAATAAATATGTTTCCAACTTGAGAAGAATATTACTCCAAATGTTAAAAAATGTTAAGGTGTTAAAAGCACTTACGAAGTTAGTGTGGATAACTTAATGAGGTTTTGGAAAATTACATTTGTGGAAATTGAGTAAATAACGAGTCTGAAAACAAATGGGTAAAATGATAATTTTGCGTAAAGTGGAATATTTTTATGAAATAAAAATATCGAAAAGGGTGTTACACAAAAGTTCTTAAATGAACATGATTTGGGGATAAAATCAATGTCGGAGTGAAAAGGAAAAGAAATGATAACTTTTTAAAAGTGTAACACGAATTAGGTGAAACCTCCAGTTTTGGCTTCGGTAAAAAAAGGAAAAAATGGAATAATTCGGACATTTGTAAAATGTTAAAACACATTAATAAGAACTCGGATGACACAGGGATAATTAAGTAATGCCTTTAGACCTAGAGTAAAAGACCCAAAATCACTGGCTAGAGCATAAAGTAGCATAACCGAAGATGTCGAGCCCGTTAAAGTATGCAGATATTGAAAGATTTCGAAAAAAAAGATTATAAAGATGGAACATGTCAAGAAATGGGTTGTGTAGTGAATATATGATAATACAACCTAACTTGAATGAATTAATAAATGTTCCGGTAAAGGGTAAAATGGACAGGTAATGTAAAAATTGATTAATGTCCATAAAGTAAATGAACGGTAAAATGGAGTGATTAAATGGGTGGTTAAGCAACCTAAAGAGGTTATGAAATGTATTTAAAGGAAAATAAGTGTGGGTACCCAAAATTAAGATCATGGGCCTGGACAAGTAGCCCAATTCTGGCGGCCCAAAGTCCAGGCCCCCATCTCTTATTTGATTATCCGATCTCTTCCCACGTTCCCATTAAGGGAGGTTATAGGGAGAGATGGAAGACGTGGGGGAATCCAACACCCCCACTCACCTAAACATACATGTATATATTGAACCCTAGGTCCGGGGCAAAAGGACAAGTTGTATTCTCTGTAACCACTCTCCAGAGTATATAGAAATAATACCGACTGCTCCACCGTGGACGTAGGCACATCTTTGCTGAACCACGTATATCCTTTGTTGTGTGATTGTCATTTTACATTCCTTGTTCTTCCTTGGTAATTGCCTCTCTTGTATTTATTTGTGTTGCATAATAATTGTCACCACAATTGGCGCCGTCGGTGGGAAGCGTTCATCTTTCCCTGAGAAGAGACCACACCAAGAAAGAAGTTTAAAATGTCTGGTCACAGCAGCAATGCCCCCCAGGCAGGGGATATTCAAGAACCACCTGCTCCTCGCAGGATTAGGTCTGAAGTTCGACGTTCAGATTAGAGGGCTCACTTGGAAAGGATAGCCTCAGAAGAAATCCAAGGACCAGCGAGGTCCACACAAATATCCAGACTGATTGATGCATACGAGATAAGGCTCCACGAGCAGAGGGAGTCTTCTCGCAGATACGAGGCTGAGAATGCTCGCTTGAAAAGAAGACTGGAGAGGGAGCTTCATCCTGATAACAGGAGACGTCCATACCGTACTCCTAGCCCTCAGGCGAGCAAGTCTCGCAGCCGAGGAAGGAGCCCTAGGAGGGGATCTCAAAAGGTTAAAGAAGGAGAATCAGACGACGACCTTCGCGAGTAGCTGCGAAGATCTCGCCGTTACCAGATCCCTACTCGCAGCGACAAAAATATACGAAATCTGGTCCGCAGGGAGATAGACCAATATCCTGCCCACCACGGTACCAGATCGACCCGAGAACTCGCTAGACGAGCTCTCAAAACCCAGATGAAGTCACCTTTTACGAGGGAAATAGAAGAAGAAGAAGAAGAAGAAGAAGAAGAAGCCCCCAAGAAATTTGCCATTTCAAGGTTCAAGATTTATGACGGTAAGACTGATCCCATTGATCACGTCAGGCAGTACCGACAGGCCATGACCCTCTGGAACCACCGGGACGCGCTAATGTGTCAAATTTTTCCCTCGAGCTTGCATGACGTTGCGCAGAAATGATTTGAAAGGCTCCCCCACTGATCCATCAGAAGTTTCAAATCCATGGCCGAACTCTTTACGGCTCGCTTCATTACTAGTATCTCCCATCCCAAAAGGATGGATACTTTACTAACAATGAAGAAAACGCCTCAAAAGACACTCCGAGACTACGCGAAAAGGTACTGGGAGTTATTCAATGAGATCGAGGATTGCTCGGAGAGGGTGGCAGTGGCCTCTTTCAAAATTGGGCTACCCAGCTCTTCCCTTCTCTACCAGTCCCTGAAGAAGAAGGAGGCTATGACTATTGATGACCTGATGGCCCGCATTGAGAAGTACGCTAAGGTGGAAGATGTCACCCGCCTCAGTACAGGAGAAAACGGTCGAGCTAAACTCACTACCAAGGGCAGCGATAAAGATGAGAACCAGAAGAAAGGAAGAAAGAACGGGGGCAAAAATGGCTCCAAGAACGGAGGGAACAATGATGCATCGAAAGCATTCCAGGCGATCAAAACAGTCTTCAAAGAACCAATTTACAAAATTCTCGCGAAGATCAAAGATGAGCCATTCATCAAGTGGCCCAGGAAGATGGGAGGAGATCCCTCAAAGAGGAACAATGCGTTAAGATGCGCTTTTCACAAAGAGGGAGGACATAAGACTGAGCATTGCAAAGCTATTAAGTCTCACCTCAAGGAACTAGCCCAGTCTAGGCATTTGAACGAGTTTGTGGAGAAAAAGACAGAGAAAGTGGCTGCCAATAGAGAAGCGAGACCTGACAACGTGCTCGAAGACGACGCTGGACATGAGTTCGCGGTAATTCACGGGGCATCTGATGCCAAGCAGATCCAAGGAAATTCAGCTCGAATGGAGATGAAGAAACTTACAGCGGTAATGCAGGCTTTTCAGATCGATCCAGCAAAGTCACAGTCAGGAAAGCGTCGACGAGCGGATGACGTCGACTATAACAAACATATTGTTTTCACAGATGAAGATCTGGTGGGAGTGAGAACCCCACATCACGATGCTCTGATCATTACCCTCAGGATAGCTAACTTTGACGTCGACAAGTTGCTCGTCGACCAAGGAAGCTCGTCCGAGGTAATGTATCTCGACCTATTCAAAAAATTGAAGTTAAGCGTCGTCGACCTAAAGGAAGCTACTATCCCTTTAGTTAGCTTCGCTGGAAAAATAACTATGCCCTTGGGAAAGATAGTATTACCGGTGCGTATGGGAAATGTCTCCAAGATGATCGAGTTTTTAGTAGTTGACATCGACTCGCCATACCAGGCCATCCTCGGCAGGGGATGGCTTCATACGATGAAGGCAGTATCCTCGACCTACCATCAGAAACTCAAATATGTAACCGAGCGAGGAGTAATGGAGATCCACAGCGACCAAGCAATGGCAAGAAGGTGCTTCATAGCAGCCATCCGACCAAGTCCAAAAAGGAAGGCCGATCAGCCCAGCGAGAAAATAGAAGAAGGTCTGACACCTTCTAAATAACAATTAAAGTACGGAAGACCTGGAGTGGAGGAAACCAGGCTCCTCCCCTCCGAGAGGGTCGTCGAGGACCTGGTAAAAGTTGTGGCTGGAGATGGCGATAGTAGTAGAGTCTTCTTTATTGGAGCATCTCTCACCGACCAGGAACAAAAGGACTTGATAACTCTACTGAGACGCAACATAGATGTTTTCGCATGGGAGCCATCCGAGATACTTGGAATCGATCCTAATTTGGTCTGCCATCAGCTGCACGTCCATCTTGCCTTCAAACCCATCACGCAGAAGGCACGGTGAACTGCACCCGAGAAGGCTAAAGCGGTAGAGAAGGAGGTCGAAAAACTACTGGATGCAGGATCCATACGGGAAGTATAATTCCCCAAGTGGTTATCCAACCAAGTAGTAGTTCCAAAAAGCAATGGGAAGTGGAGAGTCCGCATCGACTTCACTGACCTCAACAAAGCGTGCCCTAAAGATAGTTTCCCCTCCTAAAAATAGACCAACTAGTGGACGCCACTGCAGCTCATGAACGAATGAGTTTTCTGGACGCATACTCAGGGTATCATCAGATCCCCTTGTATGCCCCTGACCAGGACAAAACAGCGTTCATCACGACAGTTGGATTATACTGCTACAAGGTAATGCCTTTTGGGCTCAAAAATGCAGGGGCAACCTATCAGCGGCTGGTCACCAAGATGTTCAAGGACCAGATGGGAAGCACCATGGAGGTCTACATCGATGACATGCTCGTTAAAAGTAAGAGGAAAGAAAATCACCTCTCAGACCTGTCAAACACCTTTGAAATCCTCAAGAAGTACCGAATGAAACTTAATGCAAGCAAGTGTTCTTTCGGTGTCTAGTCAGGAAAATTTCTTGGGTACTTGGTCAGTAAGAGAGGCATAGAGGCTAACCCAGACCAAATCGATGCAATTAACAGGGTACAACCACCTCGAACAATCCGAGACGTACAGAAGCTCACTGGTATGCTCGCTGCCCTAAATCGCTTCATCTCTAAATCCTCCGAGAAATGCAAGCCTTTCTTCCAGCTTCTGAAGGGGAATAAAATGGTAGAATGGAGCCCAGATTGCTCGAAAGCACTGGTCGAGCTCAAAGCATACTTAAGCTCTCCACCACTGCTCGTCATACCACGGTAAACAGATTATTTGTACCTGTACCTGTACCTCTCCGTTTCCAACCACACTATCAGCTTTGTGCTAATATGCGAGGTTGCAGGAATCCAGTACCCTGTTTATTAAGCGAGCAAGAACCTACTCGACGCCGAGCAAAGGTACCTACCAATGGAGAAGCTCGCCTACGCACTAGTAGTGGCCTCGAGGAAGCTGAAGCACTATTTCGAAGCCCACACAATCATCGTCCTTACATGGCACCCCCTTAAGGCAGTCCTGAGGAAAGCGGATTTGTCGGGCAGGCTGTCTAAATGGTCAGTCGAGCTCGAGCGATTTGACATCCAATTTCAACTAAGAACCGCCGTCAAGAGACAGATCCTTACTGATTTCATAGCCGAATTCACGGGCGGGGTACCTTCCAACCAACCTCAACTACCAAGGCCAAAGGAGGACCAAGCGACAATGGGAACCTGGAAACTGTTTCTTGATGGAGCCTCCAATTCAAAGGGGGCAGGAGTAGGCATTGTCCTCGTTACCCCAGAAAATACAATCCTTGAATAAGGAATCTGGCTTGGATTTGCAGCCTCCAACAACGAAGCAGAATACGAAGCCATAATAGCCTGCCTCCAGAAGGCACACACTTTGGGAACAAAGAATTTACAGGTGTTTGGCGATTCGCAATTAGTCTCCAATCAGATAAATGGAGATTACAATGCAAAAGATGAAAGAATGGCAGCTTACCTCGTCTTAGTTAAAAAATTAATGGCGAGCTTCGAAGAGATCAATGTCCAGCAGGTTCCCAGAGGGCAAAACAGCCATGCTGATGCCCTAGCAGCCCTGAGTTCGACAGTCGACTCCGACCTAAAAAGAACCATCCCCGTCGATTTCCTCACTCACCCGAGCATCCACGAGAGTAGGCCACCAGGCGGGAATCAGGTACTCCAGGTGGGATCATCTCCCAACTGGATGGACCCCTTAAGGGACTATTTGAAGGATGGCACACTCCCGAATGACAAGAAGACTGCCCACCAGATAAGAGTCAAAGCTGCTCGCTTTCACTTATCCCCAGAGGGCAACCTGTATAAGAGATCCTTCTCCGGTCCCTACCTCCAATGCGTTCACCCAGGGAATGTCGAGCAAGTGCTACATGAGCTTTACGAAGGAATCTGTGGAAGCCATATCGGAGGAAGGTCTCTAGATTTTTGAGCAATGAGGGAGGGCTATTGGTGGTCATACATGCAAAGGGACTCTGCGATGTATGTCCGCAAGTGCCTTAAATGCCAACTTCACGCTCCTATGGTCCACCAACCTGCTAGCGACCTAAAATCACTGTCCAGCCCATGTCCATTCGCTCAATGGGGAATGGACATCGTGGGACCACTGCCTACCACCACCGGCAATCACAAATATCTGTTGGTCTCAACTGACTACTTCACCAAGTGGATTGAGGCGGAACCCCTGGCAAACATTCGAGATGCTGATATGATAAGGTTCATATGGAGGAATATAATCACTCGCTTTGGCATCCCCAGAACCATCATCACCGACAATGGAACACAGTTCAAAATCGGCTCTTTTCAAAACTTCTGTAACGAACACGGTATCAGACACCACTTCAGTTCGGTGGCCTACCCTCAGAGCAATGGCCAAGCTGAGGCTTCCAACAAAAATATGATCGATGGATTAAAGAAGCGATTGGAGCGAGCCAAAGGCGCATGGGTAAATGAACTACCCCATATCTTATGGGCGTACCGAACCACTCCTCGGCGAGCAACACGAGAAACCCCATTTTCGCTGACATATGGCATGGAAGCAGTCATCCCACTAGAAGCAGATTTGCCAACAATGAGGTCCAACCTTGTTGACCAGGGCCATAATGATGTAGCATTACTCGTTGAGCTTGACCTAGCCGATGAGCGCCGAGAGCTAGCCCTAGTAAAACTAGCGAGCTATCAGCAACATCTCGCGAGACTTTACAATAAAAGGGTTAACCCAAGGGCATTTCGGGTTGGGGACTACGTTTTAAGAAAGTCCTGGGCAGCGCAGTAAAACCATCAGACGGCAAGCTAGGCCCAAACTGGGAAGGGCCCTTCCAGATAACCAGAGACGATCTGCAGGGCGCCTATCACTTGGAAACGATGGAAGGCAGAGAAATACCATGAGCATGGAATGCAGCCAATCTCAAGAGATTCTATTTTTAGATCTTTTCTACCGTTTATTCTTTTGTTATGTAACTAGAAGTTCATTTCCCTTGTCATTAATAAAAGTTATTTAAACAGTTGCATTCTAATAAGTAATGGCTATATGGGCTTTATCGCACATCTTTTCCAAATGACAGGCAGATTGATCACCACGCCTTAGCAGGGAAGTGTCCCTCCTCAGGTCATCGTTATGAAACACGAAGGACCTCTTAGTATTGCCCCTGGCAATATATGAAGCCCTACAGGGGATCCTTAGGCAATATGGCCAAATTTTATACCGGTCATCAAACCTTTTTTGATTGAATAAAATCCTGATCGGATAGAGCATCCAACACCAGGTGTGTCCTCGCCAATTGCCACACTTAGGCCTAAGGGAGTGTGACGACACGACCTAAAGGGTAAAGTGATGCACAAATGGTATCTCGATATTATACTGGACTGGGAGGACACTTGCATGACAACACAAATTTAGAAGATCATAAAGCAGCAAGAATATGAAGAATATGATGCACTTGTTTAGTCGGCAAATTTGCCCAAAACACAAACTTTTCATTAATTCATCATACTTACAATAATGGTGATACATGTTTAGTCGGCGAACTCGCCCAAAGCATTTACACTATCAAAATTATAAAAAGAAACAACTGGCAAAATCTCAATGGTGGTGAGGCCTCTGAGCGAGATAGTCAGCCACTTTAGCTCTTCATCCATCATCGGGAGCAGGAGCTAATTCTTCCTCAACCTCATTCGCATCCAACTCCAATAATTACCGAGGAATGGCATCGATGGGGATCCATCGATTATCCCTCCGAAAGGGGTTAGGCATCAGGGTAGAGGGAGAAATCTCATGGCGATACCAGAGCATCGAATTCCTCGGGACTTGCAGCTCCTTCAAGGCACTCAGCGACCCCCTGATAAAAGAAATCTCTTCGAACTCTAACAATCTTGTTGGAGCATCTGACCAGCCCTGGTCGTAGCCATCGGCCCACACTTACCGAGGACCTTTCTTGAATAAGTGCCACAACCGAGTGACATCCCTCTAGAGCCCAGCAGCGATCACATATGCTCGATGGACGTCACCACGAAGCTCTTCCATTTCCCTATCTCAGCTCCTGTTGCTCCTGCCAGCTCGCGCCGATGAAGAACCTCACAGCACAGGATGAATATCGCTCGATCCAGCCCTAGCTCGCGTTGATGAAGATCCTCGCAACACTGAAGGGGCGGTGCTCGGCGCATGTTCCCTAAGTCGAGAGACCTCCTGCCTTAAAGCTTCATTTTCTTACTGAAGCAACTCACCAACCTGGTTAATCTCGGAAGCATCGAGAAGCTTTGCTCTTAACGCATTCACTTCTTCTTGCACTGAAGCACCAACCTCTTCCATCTCCTGGAGTTTGTCCTTCAACTTGGCCACAAGTTCAGATTGCTCCTTATACTTCTGATTCTTAGACCTAAGGGATTTGCAAAGCTTAACGAAGACCTGGCGAACCTCAGGACTCGTATTAGGACCAAGGGTCCTGCCCAATTGAGATGTGGTAAGAATATATTCTTCTACATCAACCAACTACAAAGACATAAGGAAGCATCGAAAAGATAGACAGAATCAGTGCACTGGAAAAAGAAGCCTTTTCATTAATAAAGGTTGAAATTACATCGAACATCAAAAAGAAAGCTTACAGACAGAAAAAGAAAAAATACAAAGAAATCCTAGAAAATAGCTAGTTAACAAACTCAGGTTGCCCAGAGGTCGATGGTTGTTTCCCTTTGTCAGCATCAGCAGGGGCACTGCCCTCGGCAGGAGTAATCTCTGTCGCCACAACAAGGGAAGCATTAGTAGGGGTCATCTGGGGGACAGGGTCATCACCTCCAACAGCTGGGGCAGGGACTTCATCCACGGTTGGCTTCGAACCCGGGTCATGCTCGTCAAACAGGGGAGAGTCGATATCGATGCCAGCAGCCAAAAGGGCCTTGTTCCAGCCCTTCTTGAAGTTCAGACGACTAATATAGCCTATCTAAACTTCAGTATCTTCGTATGCTGCGGCCCAACCAGAATTGTATGAGTCCTTCTTGGCAATGAAAGCCTCAAACTCCTTCTTCTTCAGTTCTTTAGAGAGCACCCTGTTCTCCTCCACAATGATCAACTTGCTCAAGCAAACCAAGTCATAGGCTTATCGCAGCTCCTTCGGATCTTTAGCTGCTACGTCCTTCTCCCGGTTAGCTGTAGCAAGAGCCAGGTTGGATGATATTCGAGCAGCATCAATGGCTTTAAAACTAGCCTCGAGCTCTGTACCCCTTAGCTTCAAGGTAGCGCTCTCTGTCTCCAGCTCGCTATTTTTCTTCACCAGCTCATCGCGTGAACGATACAGCACGGAGAAGTCAGTCACAAACTGCAGAAAAAAGAAGACATTAGGAGAGGGAAATGATGAAATTCATAAAAACATGGGAGAGAAGGGAAAAATCTTACCAAAGCTAGCCTTTGACTAGCCTGGAGGGCCAATTGCTCGGACCCTACCGCCCTTTGACGATCAGCTGGGAGGACAGCTCTCTCAAGCAAAGCGGGGGCTAACTGAGGGGAAATTGCAACAGAAGCCCCCTCGGGCAGCGCGGACACTGGGACTAAGGCCTGCCCAGCCTTCGTCCTCACTTTCACCCTCCTCTTATCCTCCTCTCTCTCATTCTCTTTCTTCTTCCTCTCCTCTACCCTCCTCTTCTCCTCCATCTTCTTCTTCTCTTATTCCTTTTTTCTCTCTCTCTCCCTTACCTGCTCTTCTTCCTTCCTCTTTCTCTCCTGCTCCTGAGCAGAGGACCGGGAACCAATAGCCACATCCCCAGAGCTAGATTTTTGCTTCTTCGACCTCTGTGAGAGAAGTATGTGGTCTTCATCATCATCATCCCAGATTAAATTCTTCCTTGGAGGAGCCATTTCCTCGCTCGAACTACTAGATGTGCTCGACGACTCTCGAGCTTCATAAACCTCCCCACGATCAGAAGAACTGCTACTACTGGAACTCTCTCCCCCCAAATTTCTTACAGCACCTACAATGTCACTTTGAGAGCTTCTCTCCTCCTCGTCCAATGGATAGGATCCGCTGCAGTCTCTTTGGAGAAATCAAACTCTAGGATACTGTCCACAGGCCTTGCTATGAAGCTAGAGCCAACGTTTTTATACTCGAGCAGAAAGGCAGCAGACCTGGGATGCTCGCCGTCACCCAAAGGCTCCCTGATATTCCAAGCCTTGACCAATTCCGAGAGACGAGCCTCGCTGAGAGCAGGTTCCAAGTTCTTTGACCTTGCTGTAAAAGAAGAACAAAGAAGAATCAAAAAAATCACTAACCAGCAAAAATTGAATCAACAGAGCAAAGTCTACCTATGTATTCTTCCCCATAAAAGGGAACAGAGAACCTCTCGGGCCTCAACCCTTCAAATTGGGGAGAGAACTGCCAGTTTCTAACAAGGAAACCCTCTTGCCAGTAGTCCTTATGGGAATCAGGTAGATTTACTACCAATACCCTGTCAGGGCTCCTAGCTTTGAGATAGAGGATACCAGAGCTAGTTCAAGAAAAGGAATAACAAAAATAGACCTCGGCGAGCCCTAACCTAGTACCATGCAACTGATTTATCCTATGTACGCCATTAACTATTTTTCACACATTGGGCGAGCATTGTGAAGGAACAATATTAAAATATCTAAAGAAATGCAAGAACAAATCGTTGGGAGGAAAGGTGAGTCCCCCCTGGGAAAGCAACAAAACATGGATCCAGTGGGAATGTTTGTAGGAGGGGAAGCGCGGCACTCAATATCTACCCAATCAGGGACGTTATAAAACTTCCTAAATTCATAGATCGACCTATTCCCAATCTTCGCCATTGGAAAACCCTAGAAAAGCTACAAACTCAAAGAGAAAGTACAAATAAAAGGTACAGGAAACTTACAAAATAGAAGATCGATTCGAACGATGAAGAAGCACGAGCCCAAACAACTAGGAAGCTATGAGAATGGAGATTGAGAGAAGAAGATACGAAGTGCTAGAGCTCACAGAGAATGGAAGAGTGCTGGAAAGATTGAAACAAAGGTAGAAAAGTGGCTATTCCAGAAAACCTTCAAATTTTGCTAATCATAGTGCACAAGATACGAAGCGGGTGCCGCCAAAATCAGCTCCACAACTTTCAAAGAATTGCACAATGTACAAAAAAAAAGCCATTATGACCAATCATTTAAATTTATTGAGCCCAAAACATGGCCCAACAAACTTAGGGGCAATTGTGGCTACCCAAAATTAGGATCATGGGCCTGGACGAGTAGCCCAATTCTGGCGGCCCAAAGTCCAGGCCCCCCATCTCTTATTTGATTATCCGATCTCTTCCCACATTCCCATTAAGGGAGATTATAGGGAGAGATGGAAGACGTGGGGGAATCCAACACCCCCACTCACCTAAACATACATGTATATATTGAACCCTAGGTCCGGGGTAAAAGGACAAGTTGTATTCTCTGTAACCACTCTTCGGAGTATATAGAAATAATACCGACTGCACCACCGTGGACGTAGGCACATCTTTGCTGAACTACGTACATCCTTTGTTGTGTGATTGTCATTTTACATTCCTTGTTCTTCCTTGGTAATTGCCTCTCTTGTATTTATTTGTGTTGCATAATAATTGTCACCAAAATAAGTATTTTCTTACACAATGTTTGGGTGTGTTAAAAGGGTGATTTGTAAAGAAAATACAAATGTGGATTGCTACAAATAAAGTGGGAACTTTTAGTGAAAGAAATGATTTTCCTTAAACAAGTGTATTTGTATTAAGTATTTGATTTTGGGTGTGTTAAATGAAGGAATAAATGTCAAGTTAAGTAAAAGTGAATTATTTTACAAGATTAAGGTGAATTAATCAGGACAAGTAACGTTTTTGGAATAAAGCGGTTTCATGCATATATATATAAATATATATACATATGTTTTTTTTAAAAAGAGGGACAGTACCCCCATAAGTTTTATTAGAAATCATAGAGAAAAAGCCTCTCTAGGGCGCTTACAATCTTTGGGGAAAAGAAGTAAATTTGGGGCATCATAATTAGCCCCATTACAAAAATATATCCTAAAAACATAGGAATGTACTAATTTGGGAACAAAGGTCCCAGTACGAAAAGACTAATATAGCTATAGTTTACGGATTAGTTAGTCTCTGCAACCTAGGGTGGATATGTAACGCGGTTAACCTAATATTGAAAATTTTGCACCAGTGAGAGTCAAAATCATGAATGTTTGAGGTAAAGGATAAGGATGAGTTAATGAGACCAATCTGGTGGCAACAATTTTTAATAAGGGTTGTAGCCGGGGCCTTACCCCCATCAAAAATCACCTTATTTCGCAATGTCCAGATGCTCCAAATGGCCACTATAGGCACCATTTTACAACAAAAGACCATGTAGTCTTTACCCCTACCGTGTAACCACCAAGCCATTAGCATAAACGCACAAGAATGAGAAATAATCTTTAGACCCATTAAATCAAAAAAAAAAACATAAGCTTGAGGATATGGGGCATGGGAGGAATAAATGGTTAGTAGTTTCAATATCATTGTGACATAGGGCATATCTCGAGGCCCATTTTATGTTTCACTTTTGGATATTTTCATCTATCGCTATATTTCTTTTTAACACTCTCCAGGCTAGAATGGTCCATTTTGGGGGGATATTTTTGTCCCAAATTTGAGTAAATACCGCACTTGACGGGGGGAGACACTCAAAATCGCTACTGCAGAAGCTTGGGAAAATACCCCATTTTTGGATAACGACCAAGACCATTTGTCATCCTTTAGGATCATATTCTCACTGGCTATGTGAGCTACTGATCTCATTATTTTCATTGATATGGAGCCCGATTGGCCAAAATTGTTGTTTTGTAATATATACCTAGAGTTCATGAACTTGCTCCATAAGGAATTTGAAGTTTTGAGTTTCCATAGGGATTTCAGGCTTGAGGCATTTGACAGGATTTCTAGACTACAAAACCCTAGACCACCACATTCTCTTGGGGAACACAAGGTCTCCCAACTGTGCCATTGGTTCTTCCAACAGATCTGTTCGTTCCCTCCCCCCCCAAAAAAAGAATTTATTGAGAATAGAGTGTATCTTGTTTATTATGTCCTTGGGTGGACGAAGCACTGAGATCAAATAGCATGGTATTGAGCAGAGTACGTGTTTGATAAGAGTCCATTTTGCCCCATAAGATAGATACTTAGATTTCCACCCTTGAAGTTTATGTCAAATTTTTTCCACTAAGGTGTAGAAAAATCTTATTTTCCTTCTGCCATTGAAGAGGGGACACCTTAGATAGGTTATGGGGAGATACTTTAGATTCAACCCTGTGAGTTGTGCTATTGACAATGTCTTTTTGTGTGGAGTTGACTTGTCAATAGTGAGACTTCTTTTAGAGATGTTTATAAGCTGACCGGAAGTTGTTTCATAATCATGAAGAAACTTCATAATTTGTCTAAGACTCTTTTTGTCAGCCCTGGAGAATATAATTATGTCATCAGCAAATGCGAGGTGGGTGATAAGTGTGCATCTTGGTGAATGGTAATATGGACGGCAAAGGCCCTTAGCCATCAGGGAGTTTAATCCTCTACTTAATACTTCTGATGCCAATATAAACAAGATGGGGGATAGAGGCTCTCCTTGTCTGAGACCTCTACTGGATTTAAAGAATCCTTTTAATTGTCCGTTAATTAAAATAAAGAACCAAACATTTGAGATGGATCTCCATATGAGGTCAATCCAGGTTTCCCCGAAGCCAAATTTCCTTAAGATGTTAATGAGGAACATCCAGTTTAGCCTGTCATATGCTTTAGACATGTCCAACTTTAGTATAATGTTACCCCCCCCCCCCCCCACACACACACACACACACAGTTTTTTTGGGGAGGTTGTGGACCATTTCTTGAGCAATTAAAATTTTATCTTGTGTACTTCTAGTTGTTACAAAGTCACTTTGATTGTCAGATATTATTTTGGGTAGTATGATGGATAAGCTTGTGGATAGTATTTTAGCCACGATTTTATAAGAGAAATTACACAAGCTGATAGGTCTGAAGTCTTCGCATGATATTGGCCATTTTATTTTAGGGATCAGGGCAATACAAGTGCTAGACCAGCCTCTAGACATTACCTCCCCTAAGAAAAAACTTTTAATAGCCATGCATATGTCATTCTTTATTATATGCCTGCATTTCTTGTAGAAGAATCCCCCAAAACCATCAGGGCCCGGGGCAGATAGGTGGCTTAAAGATTTGATGGCTTCCCTAATTTCCTCTTCTTCTGGTATAGCTTGGAGTTTATTATTTTGTTCTTCAGATATAAGCTCTAGGATAAGTTGTAGAATTGTATCATTTGGGTTGTGTACGTCTGAAGTTATAAGACTATTGAAATGGTTAACTATGTGTTGTTGGATATCCTCATTATTCTCTAACCACCTTTCATCCGTTTTTAGTCTACTAATGTGTGGCTTTTGTGCTTTATCTTAACTAAGTTATGGAAGAATTTATTGTTTGTGTCCCCTAATTTGAGCCATCTAATGGAAGATTTTTATTGCCAATATTCCTCTTCGACCCTTAAGGCAAGAATGAGCTCAACTTGGGCTTTTTTTAAAATCTCCCGATTAGTTGGGTTAGGATCCCTTTAAAACTCTATTTCCTTTTGTTTAGCTTGATCTTCTTTATCAATCATTGTTTGAAAAATGTTTGGGAAGGTAGTCTTGCTCCATTGTTTTAATGATTTTTTAAGCTTTTGGAGTTTAACAAAGACCCTCACCATGGGAGACCCATTGCTATCTGATTGCCATGATTGAGAAATTGTTATGAGGAAATCAGGGTGGTTGGACCATTATTGTTGGAATTTAAAGGGTTTAGGACCTATGTCAGTAGTGTTTTTTATGGTTAACAATAGAGGAACGTGGTCTGAGCATGTTCTACTGATATGTTTTATAGATGACCGTGGAAAATAAGTACTCCAATGGTCATTGTACAACCATCTATCAAGTCTATCCATCACGAGATCCTCTTCTTTTCTATTATTACACCATGTGAATCTAGAGCCTTCGTACCCAAGGTCAATGAGTCCATAGGAATCAATTGCTTGATTTAAGTCCTCAATGGATGCATCAATGTTGGATTACCACTAATTTTCTCCTCATTACTTGAAACTACGTTGAAATAGCCCGCAAAGATTATAGGCAAATCCTTGAATTCGTTATTAATTAGAAACATTTCATTCCTAAGTTCCTCCCGTTCTAGTCGGTTGCATTTTGCGTACACTGGTGAAAATATTATTGGAGTATGGAAAATGTTGTGGGATATATGTAATGTTAGGCATTGTTCCATGTCTTTTCTGATATCTATATTAATACCAAACCTCCATAAAACCCATATTTTTCCGTTGGAGTTGCATATCCCATAGTCAATACCCCATTTGAATTTACATTTCTCAAGTTTGTTTTTCAGATATCATTGGTTCTAAAATGACTAATATAGGTAGTTTGCGTGTGTTTTTAAGTTTTTTAATTCTGTTGGAGGTGGATTTGTTGCCCACCCCCTAGCGTTCCAAACCATTAAATTAATCATTGATAAAATGTAGGTGTAGAAGTTTGGGAAGATGATTTGTACCTGGCAGATGCTCTAGTAATTCTTGTGTACCTTGGATCTGCAATCTTGAGAGTGTAGGTCTTGTTCTTCACCTTTCTTCCTTTCTTCGATCCAATGATGCCCATTGAACCCTTACTTTTCTGTATTTTTTTCTTTAGCGTGAAAACATAGCCTCTTAATTTTTGTAGTGATGCCTCATCGCCTTTGGGCTCCTCCCCCTCTGAAGTATGAGATTTTGGGATTCTGATGGGAGAGAATGGGATTTCAAGTGCAGATTGAGGGGACACTCATTTGCCCTTTGGCTTTTGTGGGTCGACGATGTGTGTAGGGTAGCCCCCCTCAAAAATCTCCACGTCCACTAATAAATCTACCGTCATCAGCGGGCCCACCCCCCATATCACTGTCAGGACATTCTAATATTAACTCGCCCCTGAAGGGATAGCGTCCTCCTGAGCAATGCCACTAGGTTCCCCAAATTTGAAGGATTGGTCCATCTTGTCCATGTGGGCCAGCATTACGTCTAAAAGTAAGTCTTCGTCGTCACTCTCTGTTTGAGAGACATCCTCCACTAGAATATTTTTTGTTTTATCTGCCTTTCCCGTGATTTTACCTTTGCGATTCTTCTCTTGTATAGAGTCAACTTTAGCTATTACTATACCTTTGTTCCTCCGACCCACCCTAGTAGATTGTGGGTTGATCCGATCCCCTATGATGGGAAGCCCTTTCGGTTATTTGTCGCTTGGTAATTTAGCTTCAAGAATTTTGAAATCAATATTTTTTACTATCCCCCGTGAGGCCACAAGCATATCCCTCAAGTCATAGAATCCTGTTCCATCTAAAGCATCAACCATTACATTTTTTCCTGGTGTCCCGACTCCCACCACATCATTCAATAAGCAAGAAAACTCGTTGTGGCCCTTTCTGCAACATTCGGAACAATATGAAGGGATATTTTTGTATTGAATAGGTTTCCAGAATCCTTATTACCCGTTGGCTATCCACACTCTGGCAGGAGGTTTCTGTATCAAATCCATCTCAACATAGACCCGGGCGACACTGGGTCTTGTTAGCTCCGTTGTAGCCTGATCTATCTTGATGGGATTACCTACCACTTGGTCAATGGAGAAGAGGAGGTTTCTTACGAAGAGATGGATAGGGAGATGGAGAAAATTGATCCAAACAGGGGCAAAATAGCTTTCGCAATCAGTGCTGAAATTGTATCGCCATTTGAATGTTCGAATTGGTGACCTTGCGATCATCCGCGTATCTCTGAGCCACAATCGATTAAAATCATCCTCATGATTCAACACAATTCATTTATGTTTATTGTCAATCAAGCTAACAGAATATAAAGATTTGAGTTTAATATGAGATATGGCTTTTCTGATTTTTTCCAAGTTTGGGCGCCCATGGGTAAACTTACCTACAATTGATTGTTTGAGTGGATTTACTAGATCATTAATCTCATTTTGAGAAAAAAATACAGCAGGCTCCTCTCCTTTCTTGGTTGGTAGCTTTAATGGAAATTGTCCCGTATTTTCCATTAGCAGGTTTGATTTAAGGACATCAGCAAAGGAACGCCTCCAGCTGGTTTCTCGTTGACTCTATGACTCATTTGGATTCTGTCCTGGGATTATTGGTGTCATGACCAAGCCCTCTCTCAACCAGAATAACTTAATAATTCAATCCACTGAACAAAGTCAGTAATCCCACCTTCATTTATTTCTAGAAAATAAAATTCAATCCAGCCATAGCAAAGAAATTGTTCCAGTTTACTCACATCGATTGTGGGATTAATTTATACTCACTGAACTGAGTCATAAATCCTACCTTCGATGAATAGATCAAACTTTGGGTATCAATTACAAATCAGACGAAAATGGATGATCCGGAGTGGATCCAATTTTGAGTGATCTTTACCTGTGTTTCTTTTGAATTTCGTTTACAAATCAGCACTGAGAACGTTGGGTATTCGTTGTTGTCTTTTTATGGTTACTGAGCTATTGGAGATTTAATTTTCACACTGATCAGAGATGGTCCAGCGTGAGGTTCTAATTTATGGAAACGACTACTAGAAGAAAACCGGCGCGAAACCCCAGTGGTCTTAACCGTCGGCCGGTGCTGAGAGTAAGTTCCGATTGAAAGAGACCGACGCGTATGTTACGAAACCACCCCCAAAAATCTTAACCATCGGTCGATGCTGAGAGAAAGGTCCAGTTGAAAGAGACCAGCGCATATGTTATGAAACCACCCCCAGAATCTTAATCCGTCGGCCGGTGCTGAGAGCAAGGTCCAGTTAAAAGTAGTATATGGTAGTTAAATGTCACGTAGAAATAACGTGTCAGAGTCTTTTTTCTGCCGTTCAATTTTATATTGCACTCTTATAATTTCCCAATAGGCATTCAGCTCATTCCCTTGTCTTTGTTATGGCAGGTTAGGTGAGGCTCCGTATTTTGAAAGCATTGTACATGTGAGTATTCTTTTTATTTTAAGCTAAAAGCTCTGTATGCTTAGATTTCGGGATGCTTCCCACGGATCCCTCACATAGCTTGATTTAAATGGAAATCGCATGTTAAACAAGTGAAATGTTAGTTAAATAAAACTGGATTAGCAAGTTGTTTCATTGCATTTCACACCAAATGCTCGGGTCGGACCAGGTTAATCATGAGTAACCTATAAATCCAGGTTAGGACGTTACAAATGGTATCAAAGCTCTAGGTTCAATGTCCCTTTTGAGAGTGACCTGGTGAGGTCAGTATTAGATCTTTCAACGTTGGTGTTAGTTTTGGGTCGATCATGCTAGATTGGTTACAGTTTTAGTGTGTGTTCTCGACGGTGGGGTCAAGGAGACTAGCACTACAGGTAATTTATCGCCAAGTGGCATACGATAAATTTAGTTGTCATTAATTATTGTCGCACTTCTGATTAGACATTTTATTGATTTGCAAGTGTGAATGCGAGCCAATAGTTACGACACCATAGTTTTTAGTGTGGGGTCTTGTGTGTAAACCCTTGATGATGTGAGAGGACTATTGAGGTATTGATAGATCTTAATGATGTAATTAGGCAAGTTCGATCCTTGGGGTAGTATCAAGTCGTGATATAATTGGTGATTTAGTAGACATGAGGATCATGTTGGTCAACACTTGGGGATGTGTATTCAGTCTGAGCCGAAAAAATATTATTGTTGTGGGTAAGTATCTTTATGGTTATTGGTTAAAAGTTGCACCTAGCAATGTATGATGATGAGAGTTATGGGCAAATTACGGTAAGTATGTTATATATGCAACAATGATAGTTGAGAAGACTTAGGAGTGAACTCTAGATGGTTTTCCATATCGAGGTTTTAGAAAATATTATGCATTTTTTTAGGAATATGACATTTAGTGATGTCAATGATGTAGATCTGGGGGTTTATAAGTTGTAGGTGACGTCTTGTATCCTGCCAGAATCCTTAGTGGTGTTAACATGTGATTTAGTACGTGGCCTGGGGTCACAGCCGTTGGAAGAAAGATAAGATTGTTATCTAAGCCTTAAGGTCAATTTAGTGGCTCAATTAATGGTTGGATGCGATGTGATCCTTGTGTGAATGTGGTTTAAAGGCATCTTGGAGTGTTCGTGGGATAGATTGTGTATGGCATCATTAGGAATAGAAATCGACTTGTTGTGATGACTTAAGGTGTTCAATGGTTAAGGTGATCTATGTATAGAGGCTCATAGACTAGTGTCTTTGAGAACACCTAATAATCACAATGTGGGAAATGAGGAATTTGTAGAGCGCACCTATAATGAGAAAGTCATGGATGATGAGATCTTGTCGGGTTTAGAGGACTTTGTGTGGAGTATGTTTGGTGTCCTTAGGAAACCAGTTAAGTCCGGAATGCTGAAGTGCTAGAGTTCTAAAAATGATTGTGTTTAGGGTTAGGTGATAATCTCAAGTTGTTGGTCAAGGTTCAAGTGAGTCAAATAGTTTACATGCAAGGTGTTTTCATCCAAGTTGGCACAGATGGGTGATGTAACCTTCTAAGAGAAATTGGAGGCTTATGTTGTGAGTGGGCATGACACTCAGGTGTCATGGAATTACTAATATAGGTGGTGTGACACTCAATTTTGAAAGTGTACTAGGAAATGTATTTGAGACTTTGATTAATGATGTCATATGGAGACTTTAAATGGGAACCCCAAAAAGTGGGAATATAGAAGCATGATTAGAGTGTTGGCATGTGTCAAGAGTATAAGTTAGGATAGCCCTATCAAGGTAATAACTAGTTCTTGACACGTCTTGCCAAGTCGGTACGGATTAGAAGATGTGGCCCTGTGTGGTACCTGCTTCCCTTAGTATGCCTATGGCAACCGTTGGGGTCGTCACGTAAGTTTAGTTCGGGTAGATATCATAGATGAGCTCAGTGATAACCTCGTGTGGTTTAAGGGTTAAGTATAAGGTGAATAATTCCCTTAACGAGGTTCTTCCTAAGGAGACGTTAGTATGCAATCACGGTATGACAATGACCTAGGTGTATTAGGTTGGTTATAATATCACTAAAAATGTGAACAAGGTAGGCTTCGACAAAAGCCAATAGATATTTTCCATCCATAGTGGAATGTTCGTGTCAATGATGTGAGGGGGATAGCCTTACTCCTACTAAGGGAAGCCAGACGGTTGGCTTCCAGAGAATAACAGGTCCGTACATTGCTTTCGTCTTGTGAGGATGAATGATTGTGATTCAATTCATCGTGGTTGATGACTCAAGCCTAGGTGTATGGTTAGGTCGGTACCAGTGAGAGCGTCTGGCAGGAGTCGTAAACTCTGAAGCAGGCAGTGTAGGTTCGTTTTTCATAGACCATAGTCTAACACGTACGGAGGGGATTCTCTCTAAATAATTGATTTTTCCTTTTATTTTGGTGTGTCTCCCCTTTCGATTATGGTAATCGAGGATTGGTACTTCCGCGAATATGGTAGCTCGAATTGGTACCATGTCATGGTACGGTGCGGTTAGGCCTAGTAGAGTGCGGGTGGAACTGACATGGTTAGAACAACTCAGTAATTGGGGGCTCCCCTATCTGAGGAATTCTTGTTATTGCACAAATTTCATAGTATGAGTGGTTAGGCTTTTGGTCACATGGTTTTCTCGTAGTAATTACTTTCTATAGGATTAATGACCTTATGACTGGCCAGTACGGCAGTCAGTGGCTCTGGTATTAAAGAGAAGGATGGTGACTTGAGGTCACTATATAGTGTAAAAACTCGAGAAAACTTAGCACACAGTGTTACTATGCCACGGTGAGTGGATTAGTGTGATACTCAAGTGATTTCTCCAAGTGAGAAACCTAGAGTAATACCAGGGTCATCAAAGTGACGCAACGAAAGGTGTTGACCGAGTGGGTGTAGATGATTTGGTCGGTGCGTTATTCCACGGAGTGAGTGACATACGATATGAGGTTATGTGGTATCGATGACTCGAAAATTTAGGAAACTTGGAATGTGTAGTTATTAAATGCAAGATGGTTCTTGATGATGAGTTATGGATGGGTTATATTATGGCCCGCTCTTGGGTGAGTGTCGATCACTAGAGAGGGTTGCCCGGTTGGGGCATCGGTATGATTTGCGTATTAATAAAGTTAGTCCCAGGACTTGTTGGCGTGCGATCATCAAGTGAGTGAAGACTCAAGATGGTTGTGTAATGTTAATGATTAGCGTATCGATGAGCGTTAGAGAATGCCGCATGTTAAGCTTTTGGTGACAACCCCGTGTAAGGGTATGTGATGTGATCCTAGCTATCGGAGACTTTGATTATTTGTCTTGGAGGATTTCTATGACTTAGGATAAGAGTTGATAAATCCCATGAACTTGAGGAATAAACGAATCGATAATTTCAGGGACAAAATTTCCTAAGGAGGGAAGAATGTAATACCCGTGCCTAATATTTCATTATTTTCTTGCATAAGACGTGATAATATAAACTCCTTGGAATTTGGATTATTATGATTGGGTGTGCATCTGTATCTTTATGATTTTGGAGTCCTTATGGTAATTATTGGAAGAATGAGGATGAAAATTGAAATGATTGAAGAAATTCGGGAAGGGTCATTCGAACGAGTTCAAGTCGTTCGAATGAGAATCCCAAGTCGTTCGAAGTGAGGATCCAACGAGGATCGATCGAGACCCTTTTTTCATAACAGGTTAAGTCTTGTTCAAAGGTCGTTCAAAGCACAGTTAGAGCGAGAAGCCATTCTCATTCGAATGAGAGGCCCATTGGATTGATGAGGTGCCGAGCTCTGGTAAGCCCAGATTGGGCAAAAACGGGATTTGAAGGTTTGGGGGTGTTTTTATAAGGGTGTGTTTGGTTATTTTTAGGTTAATTTGAAGAGGAGAGAGAGAGAGAAAGAGAGAGAGAGAGAGAGAGGGAGGTGGGTCTCCCCACCAATTTTTCGGCATTTTCTCAATTACCACCAACACAAACCACCGTACCACCACCATGTATCCACCTAATACCACCATATTCTACTAGTGCCCCCACTATATTTAAGCCTAATATAACCATTTCCACCATTGTTGGGCAAAGCTATGGATTTTGGAGGTGTTATTGGGCGATTTTGGAGAAGAAGAAAAGTAAACATTTATGGTGTTTTGAAGGGGGTTTTGCTTGGAGCATACTTTTAGAATCTATATAACCTCCTTGAGGCCACTATAGGAGGTGGGTGGGTGACATCATTTTCTTCCTGATCCAACCATTTTTGGAGCTCCATTGAGGTGGTAAAAACTCAAATCTTAACTTAGAACTCATATTTTCCATGTGTTAGTCTTATGGTTGAGTTTGTAAGAGTATGTTGCATGTTTGGCTAGAAAGGATAATTTTTGTGATGATATAATAGAAGGATTGGATTTCAAGAATGTTGAAAAAGATATGTTTCAAGAAGTTTAATGTTAAACATTTTAGGGGATAAATTTTTTAGAAATGATAATTATCTTGCTAAAGATATTTAAGGTAAAAAATCTTTTAAGGTTTCATAAAAAAAAGAAGATTTCATAAAATTGGACATTGTTGAAGTTTTGAAGAATAAAAATGTCCTCTTGTCTTGAAAAATATATATATTTTACAAGTATTATGAAATTTATAGAGTAAATCACATGTTAGACCCATTAAATAGGATTCTTGGACTTAAAATCCATCTTCTCATGCATGAAAAATAGTTAATGGTGTTTTGGGAAAAGACACTTGTGGAATGGGGGAAAAACAAGTTTGGAAATCTATTATATACTCTAAAATGCTATACATGTGTTAAATACTCATCTTCATGTAGAGTGTCCACGTGGCACTCTAATTTTAAAAGAATTTTCTCTCTCCTCTATCCGCTAATTTCCTCGGCAGCAGTAATACACACAAAACCTTTCATTTTTCCCATATTTTAGGCTTCCCAATGGGACGTAATCCTCTTCGTCTTCGTCTTCCAATCATTTTTCCCCACCCTTTTTTATATATATTAGCCTTGAAATCGGATGAGATAAAAAGGTCTCTATATATATGGATTTATAGAGGTTGTTCATGTGAATGGAATCCAAAATAGAAGAGAAAAAAAATAACAAATAAAAGATACCCATATTCTCAATGGATTCATCTGTCATGTTAGGCATGTCATGGACCTGCTACTATGGGAGGTGAGAGAAAGAGAAAGAGTAACACATATATGGTTAAAGGGTTGATCCAAATCTTAAACTGGAGGTTAAGATCCCTATTTGGGTATTATTTGGATGCTTTGGTTCAGATCAAAGGGTTTAAATGAGTTCTTAGTATGAATTTTCATTCAGTTTCATGGGTAAAAGGTTAATATTTATCACGGCTTCACATGGGACTAGGTCCCACTTTCAACAGATGCCCATCATATGAGCACCAAATACCCATTAATCATATTACATAATGGATGGGAGTGATTTCATCAAGTGAGGGATTATTCTGGTTCATATTCTTTTGGATCGCAGTTTTATCAAATGGAATTTTTCTATTTGACTAACGTACCCGGATAAGATCGAACACTGGGTTGTTTGGCTTCATTACTTTAGCTTCAATTTTAATCTGGTCTCGTTGAATTTAATATCAGATAGTTTAGATGAAATCTACATATGGGGTCAGTTTGTATTGATTCCACTAATCAACATCTAGCATCATCTGGAGATCTGACCGGGTTTTTGGAAAATTCCTTCTATTTTATCATTTGATTGTTATTTGAGTTGAAGATTTAAGAGATGCAGATGGGAGATCGTCAATTTTATGGGTGCGAATGTATTCAAATGGTTCATTTTCATTTGGGTTGATCAAATCCACATGAATCTGTTTAAGTTGGTTGGTAGCGCAATTGCCACGTGATTGTTGGTGAGTTTTATTTGAATAAAAGTTAGTGATTCTGGGTATACCTTTAAATTGTATGCAAAATAAAAATTCGGTGATGTGTCAAACATGTATTGGTTAATATCGTTTTCGCACACCCACAAACACAAAAACACCAATCAATACCTGTGTGACACATCAAATAATTCGGGTGGGGCTCTTTTAATTTTCTTTAATTCTTTGGCTTCCACCAGAGTTTTTTATTTTATTTGAGGCACTGTTGGCATCTATGCAATGTAAAGATTCCGCAAATATAATATTGAATTTCTCACCAATAGCTTGCATAGTACAAATACAAAGGAAATTAATAATCTCAGTAATAAAATGGAAAACATATTTTAGCAAAGTGAGCCAACAATAAAACAAATTTATTTTACAAAAATGATAGTTGTTATTCTTATTATTTATTATTAAAAAGTCAACAATATAAATGACACAAATTAAATACTTTATGTGCAAAGTGTCAATCACAATCATTTAAACCGCGCATCGTGCGGGTTTACACCTAGTAAATAGTTTAAATGATAATTTTACGTGAAGTGAAACATTTTTATGAAATAAGAATGTCGAAAAGAGTGTTATAAAAAAGGTCCTAAATAAACATGATTTGGGGATAAAATCAATGTCAGAGTAAAAAGGAGAATAAATGATAATTTTTAAAAATGTAACACGAATTGGCGTGAAACTCTGGGTTTTGGCTTCGGGCGGGAATAAGGAAAAAGTTTAGTAATGTGGACATTTGCAAGCTATTAAAACACATTAATAAGAACTCGGATGACACTGGGATAATTAATGAGGGCCCGGAGCCCTGGGATGAAAGATCCAAAATCACTGGCCAAAGCATATGGTTGCATAACCGATGATGTGGAGCCCGTTAAAGTATGCGAATATTGGAAGATTCTGAGAAAAATATAAAGAAAATGGAACATGTCAAGAAATGGGTTGTGTGGTGAATATATGAGAATACAACCTAACTATAATGAATTAATAATGTTTCGATAAAGGATAAAATGGAAATGTAATGTGAAAATTGGTCAATGTCCATAAATAAAGGAATGGTAAATTATAGTGATTAAATGGGAGGTTAAGCAGCCTAAAGAGGTTTAACCTATAATTAAAACAAGGGTGTGTTTATGAAAGGTTTTTAAGGAAAATAAGTATTTTCTAACACAGTGTTTACGTTTGTTGAAAGGGCGATTTTCAAAGAAAATACTAATGTGGATTGGTACAAATAAAGTGGGCAACTTTGGTGAAGGAAATTATTTTCCTTAAATAAGTGCATTTGTTTAAATATTTGATTGGGTGTGTTAACTCAAGAAATAAATGTTAAGTTGAGTAAAAGGTAATTATTTTACAAGATTAAGGTGAATTAATCGGGACAAGTAATGTTTTTTGAATAAAAACCGTTCCATGCATATATATATAATAAGATAGGGAAGTTTTTGAAAATATACACATTTTCAACGGTGCGGATGAGTTGCACCTCAAAAAACATTTTTCAAAATTAAGGGTTGAGGTTGATTCATACAACTTTAATTCAAATCCCATCTATACCCACTTTCAGATCCCCAAATTTCATATCCCGCTCAAATACGAATCTCTCTCTCTCAAAATAATTTAACACGACCTGCACCAACCCTCCCGATATCTCATACCACATTGTTGTCGATGCCTCATCCCTCTTTTCTACCTGAAATGAGGTAATATTTCTCTCTCTCTCTCCCTTACACACATGCACGCACACTTTTAGGGTGTTGCATTTGTACACTTTAGATCAAACTTTCAGCCCCTGTTTTTAATGGGTTTTTCTATGGTGGTTGATTTGTGAGATTTGTTAGGTTATTTTTATCACAATAGATTAATTTGTGAGATTTGTGTGAGGGTTTCAAGTTGTGAGGGATTTTTATTGCAGTATATTGATTTGTGAGGGTTTCAAGTGTGCGAGGTAATCTCTCTCTCTCTATCTATCTATCTATCTATCTCTCTTATACACTCACTAATTATTTTGAAGATTATGTGAATTTTGTTTTAGAGATCTTTTAGGTTCTTAAAGAATTGAAGTGCATGGTTTAAGTATTTTTTATGCTACTTTTTGTAGCAGTTTTAAGTTGTTACTTGGGTTGTCAAGGTTCGAAATAAGGGTTTGTTTGGTCAAATTCCATTTTTTTGGTTCGGTGATGGAGGGTAAAATATAAGTTTTATTTTTTGCTTATAACTACAGTGGTTCATGGTTCTAAGTTTCGATTTTTGGGGTTTGAAACTTAGGGTTTACATTTGTGTTTGTTTTGGGTTTATAGGTGTTACGAATGTGACTCGGAATTTTTTTGGGTTTGGATTTTTGGTGTTGGACATAACCCAAGTATACTCCATCTTTATATCTATTTATATGTTTTATTGGGGTTAAAATCAATTTTCCATTTGTTAAAGCTAACCAGTCTGTTAATGTTTGATGTTTATTATATTTTGATCATAATGAGAAAATAAAAATTCATTTAAGTTTTTTACTTTATATTTTATCTAACAAGACAATTTCATTTTTTGTTATATTTCAGGTATCAAGAAAATGTAGTTTTTAACCGAATTCGCAAAAAGCTTCGACTGGTGTTATTAGGTAATAAAACTGCATTTCGTGCTAGATTGTGAGAATATTATGTCAAATTTTGTTGGTTCTCTTTACAGGAATAATGGTTGATTATGGGAAGCCCTTTTAATTGATTGTATTATCCTTTCTATTTTAGGTAGTATTGGTGCCACTTTTGAGATAAAGTTGAAATCATTTGTCAACCACCGCTCCCTCTATTGGTAAATTTTTTTATGCATTCATGTTGTTTGTTTCTTATTATGAAAATTCCCCTACAACTTATTTTTATGCTTACGTTATTATCATAGATGCAACTCGACACTAAGATAGCTGGATGTTTTTCTAGATCTACTGATTTCGGAATTACAGGTATATTAGTAATTTCTCTTGTAGATAAATTTTTTAAGCTTAATTAAAAATTTGCAACTTTACCTAATGCAGATCTTTCATCATTGGGTGCCTTATTTGTCAGATTTTGGGAGCAATAAGTTATGTTATCTTATGTTTCTGATTTGGGAATTACCGGTATGATATGTTGATTGTAATTAATTGTATAAGATAATGCCCCCAGCTAAAAGTTATGTTTACATGCTGAAATTTGTGTTAGTCTTTGTTGAAATTTAGCTTAGTTTGAAAGCAACTTTGTAAAGGAAGAAACTTATCTATCCGTTTACTGAAATATTTGTTGGCATTAATATTTGTTATGTTTTTATTGAGAAATTTGATGAAATTTTTTGGGTGTTCACAGAATTTTGTTGGGTGTTTGCTGAAATTTATGTTAATCATGCTATAAACTATGTGTGTCTTGGGTTGAATAGTTTCAGCTTGAGGTTCTGAAATTCTCACACTTGGATTGACCATATTGCATGCCAAATCAGGTGTACTATTTGTTTTTTTTCTTTTCTTTAATTTACGATCTGGAAAAAACTACTTAATAAGTCTCCAAAAACATATGGTATTCATTCGTTTCAATTATTTTTTAGTAAATGTAGAACTCATATTTTAACGATTCTACTTATATGTTTCAGGTGGACTATAGTTATAGTTCTAAGCTTGATGCCTCCGTGTTTGTATGGAGGGGGAGGGACTTTTAATAAAGAAGAAAGGATTTGGGTATCAATATGAAATTAGAAATGGGGTAAAAAAGAGTAGAATAATACAAATAACTCAGTTTACTCTCACTTCTACTTCATCTGCTATGTTTTAAGGTTAGAAGTTTGTGTTCATTTCTGTCCATTTCAGCTTTATTGACAACTGTTATCTATATCATCTGCTCATTTCTTTGTTAATGTATAATAACATATGTATGCTCATAATTATCCAGCGTTAACATTTAATAACTCATAACCGATTCCATTCGATTAAAGGCATGTTTTCAATTATGGTTTGTTTTGGATTTTATGCAATAAAATTTTTGTAGTGTTAGCTTCTTCTTTTCATATTTTTTGTGACTTAACATTGATTTTTAACAGTAGTGGTGGATTTCACACCAAAAACACTCGGAAAAATAAATCAAATGAGCCATGCTCCTCTGAGAAACATACATACATACTTTATGACAATGCTTACCGGAAAAAGGAAACTAGAGAAGATATCATCAGTGATGATGCTGAAATCTAGCACCACCAGATAAGTGATGATGAGCTCAAACAGTAGTAACCATGGCAGCCATAGAGATGTATATGTATAAGTGTGTAAGTGTATAGAAGGAGATGAGTGATAGTACAAATATAGAACCCTGCCGCGGATGTATTCTCTCATACAGGGCGCGGCCTAACCTCACTCAGGGCGCGGCCAGAACTCACTTAGGGTGCGGCCCTCTCCATCATAGGCCGCGGCATCCCACCTTAGGGTTCGCGGCCCTCCAGTTTGTAACACTGCTTGCCTTGCAGGCCGCACCCCCCTTTATCCACAACTACCGCAAACTCGGTATACTCCACGTGCTCAGGGCATCTGACTCAACACATTTCCTCATAAATAGAGGACCCTCACCTAGAAGGGGGGATCGGTTCCACACACACCTGAGGCACTACAACACAGATCCTCTCTACATCACCCCAACATAGGCTTTGGAGGCCAAGGATCTGCATCACAACCACCTCACGGGCTCACCGGAATCTCCAATACTGTCATGTACTCTCCCTTATTCTCATACTTGTACGCCTCTATAGGCATGATTATATTGTACAATGCAACGCACATAATGGGAATGGAGCAACACAGTGGACGTAGGCCTATTTTAGAGGCTGAACCACTCTATATCTTGTCTTCTCTTTGTTAGCTTGCTTTACTGGTTTAACACACACATTACTCTTGACCTGCTGGTATGAGAAGGTCTTATGGCCGATTTCTCTTATCATCAGTTTAGCGCCGTCTGTGGGAACCCAGGTATTTCAATCTTGTTTCTCCACACATATGAGTTCTTAAACACCTTATTCGACCCCTGAGGGTCCTATGGATCATCTTCTCACGGGTCGGTTACTAGTTATTGGGCTCCGCTTTACATTCGCCCCCTTCAACGGGTATTTCATATTTCTGGATCTGTCTTTGGATCTTCATTTGAAGACTTTGGATCTATTTTACATACCCCTGTGATATCACTCCATCTAGATAATGCTAAAAGGCATGGTGGGCATTTAGTCCCAAAAAGGTGGATGATTAGGGAAGGGCTATATTTACTCCCATTTTTGTTGCCATCTACCTATGATCTAGGGGTTATCATTGAAGTTGTGCCATATTGCGCACCGCAAGGGAATTCTCTCATCAATGGACCCTAGTAGGTTTCCCTCGCGTAATTGAGGGAGAAAATGTCAGTTCCTGTCTTGGACATCAGTTTGGATTTTTCCCCTTCCTAGACAGGGGAGCGGCCTGTAAGTTCAACAATATCTCAGGCCGCGACCCCCACTGGTGCGGATCTATTACGATAGTTCAAAATCATCGTGGGAAGGACTTAAGTTGCCTTCCGCTCGATCTTGGTGAATAACATTAAAGGGCTGCGGCAGTACACTTGTGTGCCATACTTGTCGCGGCCTCCTCAGAATATCATGGAGCAGTTCAAGTTCCCCTTCCTAATATTCTTGTGATCACTCACTTCTGTTAGTTTCGTCTCAGATTCTATATACTTTATAAAGGCTAATAAGAGCAGAAATGGAAGGAGAATCCAACCAGAGTGCAGAAGTCAAGGATGAGATTGTGCAACTGTAAAATCACCTTAATCACCTCTATGACAGTCATGCCTCACTTCAGACCCAGGTCAATTACCTAACACAGAAGGTGCTATTGTTAGAGGCCGCGGCCTCTCAAAATATAGGCACGGTTTTGGAGGAAAAAGCTTTGTCTGCCGCGGCAGTTAAAGAAGCCGCGGAATCAACCAGTAGGAGTCAGAAAAGGAGGGCAGAGAAATCAGAAAAGAAATCGGGTATCTATACTCCGTTGATTTTCCCGGTTGAAGGGATCTTTGAGTTCATCAAAGAGGACAAGCTTTTGAGGTGGCCAAAAAAGTTGAGAGCTCCACCCCACAAGAGGAACAAAGCTACCTGGTGCAAATTCCATCAGGACCATGGCCATGACACAGAGCAATGCTATGCTCTGAAAGATGAAGTTGAAAGGCTAATTGGGCAAGGGATGCTGCAGCGATTCCTAAAGAATTCATAAAGGACCCAGTCGGACCTGACAGAGGCTGCATGCCGCACCTCATCCTTAGTCTTTCCAATTTCAACTATTTATGTTTATGTTTTATGAAGCTCATTGTAGCCTTAATACTTAAGACCTTATGTTTTATTAACAAAGTCATTAGCTGAAGCATACATATATAAATACATGAATTAGCAAATTTTGCCATATCTGATATTTCTTTTGGTTTCATAACCTGCTATCTCACAAAAAGACTTTGTGTCTTAAACAGATTCCAGAGGAAGGATAACAAATTATCTCGAAAGATTATTATTATTTCGGGATGCGCATATGGAGGAATTACGACCTTTATATATGTGCAACTACATCTTATCATATGATGATAATATTCACGAAAGCATCTGAAGATTAAAGGAGTTTTCATTAGCCACTGGGCCTTACAATGCCCGTGCTCAGCTTTGGGATGCGTCATCGGTCCGGGAGGCTTATACTATCTAGCCAAGGATGACTTTCTATATATCAGCAGCTGTGGGCAGCTTAATAACATAACCCAGCCTGGAGAGGCTTGATAGTGTCTCGCATATTAGCTGTGGGTGGCTTAATAATATAACCCAGCCTGGAGAGGCTTGATAGTGTCTCGCATATTAGCTGTGGGTGGCTTAATAGCATAACCCAGCCTGGAGAGGTTTGATAGTGTCTCGCATATTAGCTGTGGGTGGCTTAATAACATAACCCAGACTGGAGAGGCTTGATAGTGTCTCGCATGTTAGGGCTTGGTGACATGACCCAGCCCAAGAAGACTTGGAAACTCCAACATATGTCTACAGAGGCGCATTGTTCAGATAAACCAGAAATGTGTCACATCCCACCAGTACGGTTGCAGAGCTCTAGGAGCCACTCATTCATGAAAATGGTAAGGCACTAACATCTTGAAGCACGAGAAAGCTATAATATCGAATGCGACGGTAGAAGAGAATCAGTTGTACCAGGTCTAAGGAAAGAGTTCTCCACATATTCCATGTTGGTTATGGGATAACAAAAGATAAACGATTCAGACAACCGGGTGCAATGAAAGCAGCTGGAGATCCATGCAATCAGCAAGTCCCAGCCTTAAAATCCTGTCCGCGGTAATCAGGCAAAGATGTTTACATGACGCGACATAATAACGAGCCGCGGCTTGTACGCATCTGACGTGACGCAGCAGTCGATGCCAGGGATTTAACACCATTTGTATGGACGCAGACATTGATAAAAAATCAAACTACGAAGAAATTGACCTCTGACCGCGGACTTGAAATGTTACATCTGTCGGGACGCGGATGCATTTTCATAGATGAGGCAGTAACGGACAACCATTCATTATAGCAAGCAATGTAAGTCATGCAATATAAAAGACCAAGGAATACATTAAGCAGTCAATTGTAATGGTAAAAATATGGCCGCAGCCTTGGTATTAATAAGCCATAAAATACATAATGAAGGCCGCAGCCACAAAAGAAGTTTAAAGATTACAAAAGGGAGGGACGCGGCCCTATATTAATGATGCAATAGAAATTAAGAGTTCAAGAGGCTGCGTCATCATCATCATCACCATCTTCTCCGCCCGCGGCAGTCTCGGTCTCTCCGTCCGCGGCTTCTGCCTCTGCCTCGGCCCTGAGCCTTGCTCTCTCTTCTGCCGCGGCCTTAAGTTCAGCGATGCACTCTTGATGTTCGGCATCGCTTAACTTCCAGGCAAGGACATCCTCCTTGGCCTCAGGAAACCTCCTGATAAATCTCTGCCGCAGCTCCTGGTAGCCGCGGAGGTATGCCCTGTTATTGATAAGGAAGAAATCCTTGGAGCCTTTGAATGACTCCACGGCATGATCTATGGCTAGCTGGAGGGCGTCACCACGATCTTCTTCCAACTTTTTCACTGCCGTGGCATGATCTTCATCTTTCCGGGCGGACTTGGCTTCTAGCTCCTCATATTTCTGCTGGAGAAGGGCAAGCTTGGCATTTGAAATTTCCGCAACACGGGCGGCCTCCGTAGTCTGGGCCTACGAGGATTTCAGGGATTCCGCGGCCTGTTTAAAATTCTCCTCCGCTTCCTCCCTCGCCTTGACGACTTTTTCAAAGTCTACATGGGCTGCTTGAAGGCCGCGACAGCAGACTTTTTCCCCGCCTCAAAAGCAGAAGTCCGTGCAGCTTGCAAGTCCGCGGTATGTGCACTCTTCTCGGCCTCTTTCAACCTATACAAGGCCTCGTACTTCCTCTTCTGGACCACAATAACATCTGCGGCCTGAAAGAAAAAACGTTAGAAAATATGGAAAAATATGAGATGCAAAGTCAAATGACAATCGGTACGTACCCTCAGAAGGCTATGGAGGCCACAGTCCTCCAGATCTTCATGATCTTCTCTAACTAGCCTTTCAAGGTCCGCGGCATCCAAGGCTCGCTTCATTCTCCGCACAGCCTTTGCGGTAGTGTCCCAGGAAGAATTTGGGTCAGGCTGCCTTAATTGAGGCCTTGGTCTACCATCTGGCCCAAACTCTCCGCGGAATTGAGGAGGTGGCAAGTTCGTATTAACCGCCACTACAGTTGGCGGTGGATGAAAGGATGATTGAAGGGGCACTTCAGTTGACATCAGGCCAGCCGCGGCCAAGTTTTCCCCTATGTCGTCATCAAAATGGTCTGGTGCAGGGTTTTCATCATTGACCACCTGATCCGCGGCAGGATCAGTAGCCTTATCAGCAGCGACCACGGCTGGGGCAGCATTATTTTCTCCGAAGGGGGCCGCGACAGGTCCCTTGGCCTTGGACCTCTTCCTCTTCCTGCTACGCGCAGTATTATTTAGGACGACTGCGTCCTCATCCATCTCCGCTAGTTGCGTCGCTAGCAACTCCCTGTCAACTTCTTCGCCTGAAAAGGAATGGCATGAGTTCGAGTTTAAGAGAATAAATGACCGCGGAGTAAAAATTATGGTGCAGTTAGTTACCTTCCGCACCCATTTGTTGAGGAATGGATTTGTTTGGGAAAAATCTTTCTTCAAAAATGGTTGCTAACGTTACGAGTGTGCTGAACTTCTTGTGTTTAGCAGGAACTTTCGCGGCCTCAGCAACCCTTTGTTCCTGCCGCTTGTTCAAATGCAGATTGTCAAGGGCTGCAGAAAGAAAAGACGATTCAGGTTAGTGGAAGTTACATGTGAAATAAAAAGGATGCGGCTATAATCTTATACCTAATTTTGAGGGTGACCCCCACTGCCGCGGCATTTTATATGTTCTCTCTCTTTCATTCTCCTCGGGATGCATCTCCCAGCCTTCACCGGAGATGTAGAAATATTTCCCCTTCCAATTCTTCACACTGGTCGGTCTCCCAGTGTAAAGGGCCTCATCCCTGCCGCGGCTAGAGAGGTAATAATACCCCGCGAATTTCACTGTGTTCTCTTTTGGACGGTAGAAGTGAAATAACTCCGCAGGAGTGATGTACTTTTTGAACAAATTATCCCAAAGGACAATTGCAGCGAGAACGGCTCTCCATCCATTAGGGTCCAGCTGTGCCGGGGCCAGGTTCATTGCCTGAAAAAGGCGACGGATAGGAACTGGGACTGGTAGCCGCAGCCCGTAAATGAAAGCGTGCAGCGGGAAGAAAATTCCATCATCAGATAGAACTGTACACGATCTTTGGTTCGTGGCAGGGGCCGAGCACGTCAAACTTTTTGGAATTTCGAAGGCCTCAGCAACCTGCTCGACCCAATCTTGGGTCATCGAGCCGCGGATATCAAGCGCGTCCAGGGGTCTCTCAGCCCTCCCAGATGTTCCTCCTGGGTTATTTCTAACAGCCGCGGCATTGTCTCCTACACCCATTGGATGTGTACTTGAGTTGGCTTCCTCTTCCATCGGCGGAGATTGGGAATCCTTCCCAGATGCAGAGTCCACGGAGTCTGAGTCGATTATCACGCAGTTCGGGCAATCTTTTAGTTTGCAGGGGCCAACTGATCTTAGAGGGGGCACAGAAGTAAGCTCGGGGGGAGAGGTCCCAAAATGCTTTGCCCAAAAGCCTCTCAGGAACTCGTCTGGGTCAAAGCTCATATGGATGCAGCAGTACCTGAAAAGCAGAGTTCGCAGTTAGGCACCGCAGCCAGTATGATTTGTAAGACTTCAAGAAGCCACAGAAGGGTATTTTTGAATCAAAAATGTCTAATGGGATCGTACTGTCCCAATAAGCCACGACCACATCCATATCAGAGGAACATAGAATGCCGCGGTAATAAGATAGAATTGCTTTTAGGGCGTTCCTGGCCACGGCCTTTCCTAAACATTTAGTCCACTCTTTGTGCTCTAGCAGCAGCTATAGTTATTTAACATGAACGTCTTGGGTTCATGAAAGTTTTGAGGCTATTCCGAGACTACTAAGGGTGGTGATTTGATGCCGCGAATGATAGTTTGAGGGACCGCGGCCATTTGGCACGGTATGACGCAGAAGTATTGTACCAGTTCACGAATATGATTATTGAAATCCTACCATGCCGCGGCCTCTATCCTAAACAAGTTGATTACCTAAATCTAATCACTTTTAGAATCAAACCCACAGAATACGGAGTGTTTGATCATGAACATCAAGAACAGTTATACGTATTTCATATGCAACATATGTGGAAAAAGCAAAACGAATAAATAAAACCCTAGATTTCTAGCAAATGAACCAGGCAAAGTATCATAAGGGAAGAAAACTGTAAATAGTGGTTGAAAAATCACCTGGAAATGAAGAATGTCGCAAAGATCAGCTACAGACCACTTTGAACTGCCACACGCCGCCTCGGAAAGTCGTCGGAATGTGCAAGAAAGAAAGTGGAGAGTTTCACTCTCGATGTGCTCTCAAAAGTTTTGGAAACGTAATGAAGTCGCCAGAAATAATTTATATAAGGGAGCGCGAAAGACGAATCGTCGCTTTGGTAGTGCCGCGGCACCTAGACTACTTAGCCGCAGTCCCAATTGATCTCCCTTGGCACTACGGCTTGGGGGCTTATTGATAGCACAAATATAGCACCCTACCGCGGATGTATTCTCTCATACAGGGCGTGGCCTAACCTCACTCAAGGCGCGGCCAGAACTCACTTAGGGTGCGACCCGCTCCATCATAGGCCGCGGCATCCCACCTTAGGGTGCGCGGCCCTCCAGTTTGCAACACTGCTTGCCTTGCAGGCCGCACCCCCCTTTATCCACAACTGCCGCAAACTCGGTATACGCCACGTGCTCAGGGCATCTGATTCAACACATTTCTCATAAATAGAGGACCCTCACCTAGAAGGGGGGATCGGTTCCACACACACCTGAGGCACTACAACATAGATCCTCTCTACATCACCCCAACATAGGCTTTGGAGGCCAAGGATCTGCATCACAACCACCTCACGGGCTCACCGGAATCTCCAATACTGTCATGTACTCTCCTTTATTCTCATACTTGTACGCCTCTATAGACATGATTATATTGTACAATGCAACGCACATAATGGGAACGGAGCAACACAGTGGACGTAGGCCTATTTTAGAGGCTGAACCACTCTATATCTTGTCTTCTCTCTGTTAGCTTGCTTTACTGGTTTAACATGCACATTACTCTTGACCTGCTAGTATGAGAAGGTCTTATGGCCGATTTCTCGTATCATCAATGAGTATAAGAGGAACAAGATAATGATGTATAGTGGTTCAGCCATTTAGGCCTACATCCACTGTGAGTGTGTGATCCACTAAGTATGGGCACTAATGGCCTTGGATACAATGCACATAAGCTCACTTTCTCTCTCTACTGTGTGTATAAGCAGAGTTTTTGCTAGGGTTACAGTTATTGACCCATCCCCCAGTAGGGTTGTAGGTGACAAGTATATATAGGTCCTGGGGGGTGTAGTGTACCCCCCAAGTACGCATGGTGCATGTAAATGAAGATCTAGCCAATCTCCTGTTGACAACTGTAGATGCCAAATGATGACATAATATTCCCTCACGGTGATATTGTTATAACGGTCTTCCACGTGTCATATGAGCCTCACGCGCACTGTTCCACGCGTCTCCCAAACCATGCGCTGTGATGATGTCACCCTCGGCCTATGATATGAGGCCGAGGTAAAAGTTCCTTCTGTTAGTGAGTCTGGCCTAATCTGGGTCTCGTACTGTCGTACCCTCGGAGGGTCGTCCGAGCCTGATGAGGGGTCGGACCCTTGAAGGGTCGTCTGGGCCTGATGAAGGGTTGGCCCCTTAAAGGGTCGTCCGGGCCTGATAAAGGTCGGCCCCTTGAAGGGTCATTTGGGCCATGATGAGGGGTCGACCCCTTGAAGGGTCGTCTGGGCCATGATGAGGGGTCGACCCCTTGAAGGGTCATCTAAGCCTGATGAGGGGTCGGCCCCTTGAAGGGTCGTTTGGGCCATGATGAAGGGTCGGCCCCTTGAAGGGTCATCTGAGCCTGATGAGGGGTCGGCCCCTTGAAGGGTCGTCTGGGCCATGATGAGGGGTCGGCCCCTTGAAGGTTCATCTGGGCCATGATGAGGGGTCGGCCCCTTGAAGGGTCGTCTGAGCCTGATGAGGAGTCGGCCCCTTGAAGGTTCGTCTAGGCTTGATGAAGGGTCGACCCCTTGAAGGGTCGCGAGACCATCTTGTGCTCGTCTTGGTGGAAGGCACCCTCGGCCTGACCGAGGGTATATATGGGTATATCAATCACCCCCCAGCCTTTAGCCATCGATGTTGTTGAGACGGCTGAGGGATAGTGTTGATTTTGAGATGAGTGTATGGACAGTTAGATGAATGACACCTATCGAGCTGATGTGACACTTAGGCAGGTATCCATTGTTGTTTTAGTTTCCTAAGCGTGGCGGCTGCACACTGTTTGGGACTTTGTGCCCTAATGATGCCCACCTCGTGGGATGTGCTCTGCCTTGGTTAATAGGACCACTCAATAACTAGGTATTTAAGCAAATTTTTTAAAGTTATTTCCTTCTTCTTCGCGCCCAATCTCTCTCTCTCTCAAAATTTTCCACAGCTCCATAGCTATAGCCATTTCTGCGACTTCTGCATCAAGCCTCGCCGTCCTCGTCGTCCTTTCTCAGGTAATCCTTCTGAGCCAGTGCCCTCTTTACATTCCATTGTTTTTTAACACTTCGACTGCTTTAGGTCTGCAGGACTAGATTTTTCTTTGTTTATTTCATACTTTTCGGCGTTCTTCTCCGGTGGCTTATTCTTGAGTGTTCTTGGTTAAAACTTTTACTTTCCTTAGTTTCAATCCAAAGGTCCAACTTAGTCAATTGCCAACTTGTTTGTAGTTAGGTTATCCAAATTCTTCTAAGTGTAGGGTCTCCCCCTTAATGCTTAGGAGGCTTTACAATTTAGCTGAAGAGTTCCCATCCCTGAGAGAGAAGTTCTTTGTAGAGATCAGAAAAGTAAGAGGAGGAGAAAAGACGAGGGGCCGACCCTAATTGGGTACGACCCATTTTTCCCATTCCTCTAGCCACAATAAAACCATTTGAGTCTTGTGGGTCGTCCTGTCATCCAGCCGAGAGTCGTTCAGGGGAGATGAATGAGAGAGCGTCGTCACCAACTGGCGTTGGGCCTTCTGGGAGGAGAGAGACGTCTGATCTAAGCCCAGGCCGACAGGCCGAGGGAGTGGTCTCTTCCGAAGCTATCCCTGTGACAACTTTATCCCCTCGTTCCTTCCAAATGTCCTTTCCTCATGGACCTCTGACAGGTGATGAGGCCGAGGAAGAGGGGACTGAGGATGATGGCGAGGACTCAGATATTGACCAAGTTGACACCTCCATTCCTCGGCCAATGTTTCCTCAGTCAGGGATCGTGACCTCCAGTTGTGGAGGCATATATTTGGTGTGCCTCCCAATATAAGTATGAAGGTTCCCTCTGAGTCTGAGAAAGTCTTTGAGGGTGACGAGGGAGAGATCGTTGTATATGAACAGATGTTAAAGGTCGGCATTAGGTTCCCTCTACACCCTGCCATAGTCAATATATTATCAGCCCTCGGTGTTGCCCCTTCTCAGCTTCCTCCCAACTCCTGAAGAACGATCCTCGGCTACGTCTCCTTATGGAAGAATGCCTTTACTGACGAGCCTTCAGCCGACGTGTTTTTGGCTTGTTATAATAGCACTTCCTCGTCCAAACAGCCTGGGTACTATCACTTGGGGGCGAGGAGGTCTGATAAAAAACTTCTCTACGTGGCACAAACCTCCAACCACGACTGGAAAAAGAGATTTTTCTTCATCTCTGGAGAATGGGAATTTGTTGTCGAGGCTCAGCCTTTGGACGATGGTCTGAGGGTTCCAAGGAGATGGTCTAACCCCTCGATGAAGGCTAAGTCAGACCCTGGACTTAGTCTGGATGAAAAGGACATAGTCGAGTATCTGAGAGAATGAGGGAAAGAGGGTGGACTTGCAAAGTTTGAAGATCTGATGACCCATCGGTTCCTCAAAGAAGCTGGTCTGAGGGTCGGCCCCTTGACAGAGCTATGTGAGTTATTATTATTTTTTTCTCAATCTTTTTTTTTCAAGTGTTTCATCTTTGCCTCTGTATTTTTTTGATGTGTCGTCTCCTTTTCAGGTCGTCATGCAGGTATCTCTGACCATCTTTAGGAAATGACTGCCCGAAGTTTATTGTCTGGTCTTGGCAAGAAGAAAGGCAAAGAGCCTCAGCAGGCTCCGAGGAAGTCGAAGGCCATGGGGCCGACACTTGTTGAGCCGACTGCTGACAGTCATAAAAGAAAAGAGCCCGAAGTCCCTGCTGACCCTCGGCCGGACTCTAGGACGAGGGCAAGGATGGAGGCATCTGAGGGGACTGGTTCCTCTTCTAGCATGGGGGGCTTTTGGTCCCAAAACTTGGCATTTTTAAAGGTTGAGTCGTCTTCCCTGGTAGCCAATCTGAGGGTGGCCAAAGCTTCTATGTTCTCTGCCCCCTCGGCTGCCGACTATAATTTCCTGTCGAAGATGCCCCCGGCCAAGGTGTGTGACTATAGTTTGCACACTCTTGCCCAGGTATTTGTTCTTACTTCGTTTCACTGAGTGTTAATTTTTCACTAACTGTTTCCTCGGCCTCTTAATGAGTTTCTTTTTCTATGCAGTCTATTTCTGCCTTCACTTCTGCTACCAAGTGGATGGCTGAGAACCAACAGAAGTTCCATGAAGCTGAGAGGGCCATTCAGCATGAGGCTGACCTGCAGACCGAGCTTGAGACTGCAAGGGCCGAGTTGGAGAGTGCTAGGACCGAACATGCCAGGGTCTTGGACGAGCTGACGAAGCAGCACGATGCTGACCTCAAGGCTAGGGATGATCTGTTCAAGACGAAGGAAGAGGTTCTGACTGCTCAATTCAAAAGTGATCTAGCTGAGGCCGTGAAGAAGGCAGAGGCCAATGCTGTTGAGGCCTACAAACTTTCGGATGAGTTTCAAGTCTTCGGTCTTGAATACTTAGAGAGGGGGATTAGGACAGCCTGTCGGTGGGTCGTCTTTAAGTTTGCTGACGCAGTATATCTGTCCGCCCCTCTATTGAAGCAGTTCAACTGGATGATCCCCTGATTGCTGAAGCCTTAGCTCAAGTGGAATCTCAGCATGTAGAAGGCACAGGCACGTCTGAGGCTCGACCTGCCTTAGTCATAGAGGAATCTCCCATAGATATTGAGGCCTTGCCCTCTGACATTGCTCAATAGGGTGGCTGTCTGTAGCCCATACCCTCTTCATGTAACCAATATTTTTGTACCTTACTTTTGTTGAACAAACATTAACATTTTGTAATATAATGCATCTTGCTGTCTTCTATACTTGTCTCTTGTATGACTTTCATTATGATGTTTTTAACAATATCACTAACCCCTCCCTCGTCTTTCTTGAGGGTGAATGAGGGGTCGTCCCCACCATTGACCCTCATCATAGCCGAGGGTGGTTTTCACCAACCTTAATTGATGTTTTTTAATTGTGAAGTCCCCCTCTCGTCTTTCTTGAGGGTAAATGAGGGGTCGTTCCCACCATTTGCCCTCATTATAGCCGAGGGTGGTTTTTACAAACTTAATGGTTTTTCAAGTCCCCCCTCGTCTTTCTTGAGGTCAAAGGAGGGGCCGTCCCCGCCATTGACCCTCATTATAGCCGAGGGTTGTTTTTACCAACTTAATGATTTTTAAGTCCTCCCTCGTCTTTCTTGAGGGCAAAGGAGGTGTCGTCCCCACCATTGACCCTCATTATAGCCGAGGGTGGTTTTTACCAACTTAATGGTTTTTAAGTCCTTCCTCGTCTTTCTTGAGGCCAAAGGAGGGGTCGTCCCCACCATTGACCCTCATTATAGCCGAGGGTGGTTTTTACCAACTTAATGGTTTTTAAGTCCTCCCTCGTCTTTCTTGAGGTCAAAGGAGGGGTCTTCCCCACCATTAACCCTCATTATAGCCGAGGGTGGTTTCCCACCAATTTTAATTGATGTTTAAAATTTTGAAGTCCCCTCTCGTCTTTCTTGAGGGTGAATGAGGGGTCGTCCCCACCATTGACCCTCATCATAGCCAAGGGTGGTTTTTCACCAACTGAATGGTTTTTAAGTCCTCCCTCGTCTTTCTTGAGGGCAAAGGAGGGGTCGTCCCCACCATTGACCCTCATTATAGCCGAGGGTGCAAGTCCTCCCTCGTCTTTCTTGAGGTCAAAGGAGGGGTCGTCCCCGCCCTTGACCCTCATTATAGCCGAGTGTTATTTTTACCAACTTAATGGTTTTTAAGTCCCCCCTCATCTTTCTTGAGGTCAAAGGAGGGGTCGTCCCCACCATTGACCCTTATTATAGCCGAGGGTGGTTTCCCACCAATTTTAATTGATGTTTAAAATTTTGAAGTCCCCCCTCGTCTTTCTTGAGGGTGAATGAGGGGTTGTCCCCACCATTGACCCTCATCATAGCCGAGGGTGGTTTTTCACCAACTTAATGGTTTTTCAATTCCTCCCTCGTCTTTCTTGAGGGCAAAGGAGGGGTCGTCCCCACCATTGACCCTCATTATAGCCGAGGGTTGTTTTTACCAACTTAATGGTTTTTAAAATCCTCCATCGTCTTTCTTGAGGGCAAAGGAGGGGTCGTCCCCGCCATTGATCCTCATTATAGCCGAGGGTGGTTTTTACCAACTTAATGGTTTTTAAGTCCTCCCTCGTCTTTCTTGAGGTCAAAGGAGGGGTTGTCCCCTCCCTTGAACCTTATTATAGCCAAGGGTGGTTTTTACCAACTTAATGATGTTTTAAATTAAGCCCTCCGTCGTCTTTCTTGAGGGTGAATGAGGGGTCATCCCCAGTATTGACCCTCATCATAGTCGAGGGTGGTTCCCCAAAGACGATCCCAGTCATACTAGAACTGACAAACGCAAGATGAGGGAAAACACAATATGATATTTCTCATTAACATTCCAAGTGTTCTGTTGGAGCAACACCCCTTACAATTGTGGTCCGATAGGACATTACAACACTACTGATAGTATTTCTTCAAATGATCTGCATTTCAGGGGTTGAAAAAGGGTTCCCCCTCTAGGTTTTCTAGTCTATAGGTTCCAGGGACAACTTCATCGATGACCCTATATGGGCCATGCCAATTTGGATGGAGCTTGTTGGGCTTCTGCCAAGTCTTTTTGAGGACTAAGTCCCCCACTGCAATTGGCCTCTGCTTCACCCTCTGGTTGTAAAACCTTGCAGTCCTCTGCTGGTAGGCGGCTTGCCTTATCTTGGCATCTTCCCTCCTTTCCTCAATAAGGTCAAAGTCAAGTCTCCTCTCTTCCATATTTCTCTGGGGGTCATACATTTGGACCCTGTGAGTAGGAAACCCAATCTCGGTGGGGATGACGGCTTCTGAGCCATAAGACAGCATGAACGGGGTTTCTCCGGTAGAGGTCTTCGATGTTGTCGTGTAGGCCCACAGTATAGCATATAACTCCTCAATCCATCTTCCTTTTGCCTCCTCAAGTCTCTTCTTGATCCCATCTAGGATTGTCCTATTTGTAACTTCTGTTTTCCCATCGGCCTGGGGAAGAGAAGAATTGTTTGATACTCACCCTTTCACAGTACCTCTCTAGAGATGTATTCTTGAATTGAGTCCCGTTATCCGAGATGAGGGTGTTGGGGAGACCATATCTGCATATAATATTTTTCCAGATGAACTGGAAGGTCTTCTGCTCTGTGATCGTTACCATCGGCTCCGCCTCCACCCATTTTGAAAAATAGTCAATGGCTATGATGAGGAACCGATAGTTATTGATGGCCCTAGGCAAGGGTCCTACTAGGTCAGTCCCCCACGCTGCAAATGGCCATGGGGATGTAATGGAAGTAAGAGGTTGTGGGGTAGGTGAGGGATGGTGGCAAATCTTTGACATTTGTCACACTTTTTTACATATAACGTGGCATCTTTCCCCAAGGTCGGCCACCAGTACCCTTGTGTTACTATCCTCTTCGCCAAAGACCTACCCCCAATGTGGCTTGAACACGACCCCTCATGCACGTCTTGCAAAATGCGTGGGACTTCAGATGGGTGCACACACCTAAGTAAGTGATAACTTGACTTTTGCGTATGTCGTTGTTGAAAGCCAAGTTAGTCAAAATACCTACAAAATATAACAACTCAAGTGTAGAGGTAAGTAAGGGTATCAATCCACTTTCAAGGTTTTAAAGCAAATGGAGCAAAATTGTAATTCACTTTTTATTTTCTTTTTGTGCTTTTTCACTTTTCTAATTTTTTTTAGCTTTTTCAATATTAAAACAATAGGGTGAGGTGATGATTTAAACTAAACTAAACTAAAATGAAAATAACTAACTAGAAAATTACTAAAATGGAAAATAAAGTCTAAAATAAAATAAAAGATAAAGTGAGGCAAATAATTGTGAGAACAATCAAGGAGTGGGATTACACCACAAATTTTAGTTATTCTAATTAATTAATTTAATTATTTGAATTCTCCCAAATTAATATCAAAATTACAAACCAACTCTCGTTGCAAGTGTAATTATAATAGTAATCTTTTAGAATATTAAGTTTAACACCCCACAACTCTAGAAAAATAGATCAACACTCCTTTTAATTAATCACCCGCTAGGATCGATCAATTAAAATTTATATCAATCTTAGAAAATAAATTTAGAGTTGAAATTCAAGTTATAATACCCCACTTAAGAAACCCCTATCTCTAGTTCGAATCTAAAATGGGTATTATAACTAGAATTTCGATTTTCTCTCGAAAATCATTTACCCTCTCTCGAGGCGTAAATCTAAGGGTGAGGGATCAAAATTAACATTCAAAGGGACTTTTCAAGTAATTAAACTAATTAAAATAAAATAACATCAAATAAGGGTTTTACCCCACCCCTTGAAAGGGGTTTTAGCCTAACATGGTATAAAATATGACAAATTAATAATCAAAGGCATATATAATAAAAGAGTAGAGAAAGAGAACAAATCTTCAAACAAGTCTAGTTGAAATTGACAATTTGAACTCTATCATCTTCCATTCAATTCAATTACTCACAATTAATTCTCAGCAAATATCTAAGAAAAATAAAAGGAAAAACTATTTACAAATTGGTGTTTATCTCTCTACAATTCTCTCTCTAAAATTCATATCTAAAAGCTCTCTTTAAATGGGGTCTTCTTCTTCAATTTATAATAGGCATGGAGCTATTGGTATATAGGGTAATTGGTATAAGTGTGCATGTGATTTGGGGTGTGTCATGTAGGTAGTGAGGTGAGGGAATAAATGGTAGTAGAGGGAATAAAATTTGATATTGTTATAAGGGTATTTTTGAAAAGTGGGTTTATTAAGCATGTGGAATAAATGAGTTGACTTGGTCTTATTTGGCTTTGGCTTTTGGTTTATCCAGATCATGTTGGCTTAAAGGGATGAAGTTAGTTTTGGTTTGGTTTAGAAAAATGGGTAAGGGGTTGATATGGGTTTGTTTTGTTTGTTGCCAAAGGTGAGATGGTTTTTGGAAGGTGTCGCCGGAAATGGGGATGGAGGTGGTGAGCTGGCCGGAGTCGCAGGGGTAAGCAGGCGAAGAGAGAGAGAGGGGGGTCGGTTAGTGGGCGCCGGCGGTAAAGGCGGTTTGGGACGCCGCCACAAGGGGGTCGCGATCCTGGGTCAGGCTGGGTTCCGGCGAGTTCAGGGAATGGGTTAGGCTGGCCGATGATGGTCGCCGACGGATCGGAGTTGGGTTTGTGTGGGGTGAGAAAGAGAGAAGATGGGTTGTGGGGTTTGATTTGTTGATGGAGTTTAGTTGGTGAGGAGAGAGGAGAGAGAAGGGTGGAAGGTTGAAGAAGGAGTGGTGTGGGTTATGGTGGGTGTGGGTGTAGGTTAGTATGGGGTGTGTGTTAATGTGTGTGTGTGTTTAATTTGAACCCCTAAAAAAAATTAATAAAGACTTAATTAAAATTAATAAAACTAAAACGTCTATTTGGGGTATAAGTTGTATAGTTTTGGGTGCTTATCACACCACCGCCAAACAGAGCGTTGTTAGTCCTCGAGCAATAAGATAGAGAGAAAGAGAAAGATAAGTAACCAAAAGTGTACCACTTTCGCGGGCACTTGCGATTGTACTTAGCATGTGCAACAAGCGTTTGAACCTATAGGGTTCCCTACAGGACGAGTTGTGTCTCGTGAGGGTTTGTAGGGAATATACCCACAAAATTCTTTATTTGAAAAGATTTATTGAAAGGCAGTCAATCTCTTATTAGACGTAGAATAATCGCACAATCCATCACAAGAAAAATATTTCAGAAATACAAGCTAGAATGTGTAAAAAGTTTAGCTCAGTAAATACTCAAGGCACATTCTTCCTAAAACTCAACGTGTGTAGTGTGAATCAGTCAAAACGGGTCGAGTATCACAAGAGTAATTCCTAGATTGACTTTTCGGAATCAACGCTTCAACTTCAAATCTCACGGATATATCTCTCTCAAACTAACTCTCAAGATTAGGGTCAGTGTATCGCTCTTGTGTGTGAGGATGTGAGTAAATGTAAGCAAGTTCAAACGTCTCAGACACATGTAAGAAAGAAAGAACAATTAGAAAGAAAAATGATCTCATGAAAGAATGCTAATTACTATAGTGAGAACGTCGAGTTATTCACCACGTTGACTATCATTTTCCCGAACACCTAGGGGAATATGAATGATAATGGTTGAGGGGAAATGAGATGGGAAGGATATGATAATGTGGGATGGTTGGGATGAGATAGGTAGGATAGGATGGGATGATGATATGATGGATGGATGGATGGATGGATGGATGGATGGATGGATGGATGGTGGATATTTGAGAAGAGTGTATCACTCATGAAGAACAAAATGTCTTTATTACTAACTACAAACTCTCTTTCTTTTTTTTCTCTCTTTTTTTTTCTCTCTTTTTTTTCGATTTTTCTTTTCTTTTTCTCTATATTTTTTTTTATGTTTTTCTCTTTTTTTCTTTTTTCTTTTCTTTTTCTCTCACTTTTTAAACCAACAATAAAGACATTTACATTTGGAATCAACACTCTTTTATTTGAAAATGAAATATGATATGAAGATGATAGGTGATGGTGTGAGGAAATATGTGGGAATATGGGAAAGTAATGGGTGAAATGAATGGGAATATGATATGGGGAAAAATGGTAACTGTATGGATGAAAACTTAGTATTCGGGACAAATTTTAAGACACGTGTTTCTTACAACTCGAAAGTGATGTCGTTCTCAGTGATCAAGCCAAATTTTAATGAAGGATAATGAGATCATGCAACAATTAAAGTGCGGACCCAAAAGACGTTGAATCAACTTGTGACTCGGAGATTGCGTAAAACACTCTGAAAGGGTGAAAGGCACAAATCTCACAAGCTAAAGTCTCCACTAGTGATCCTTAAGGTTATCTTTAGAATTATAGTACTCTTCAACTCTAAACCGTAGTGACATGATAAGTGCGCAAATTTTGTTGAGTCTAGAAATTCATGGTGCAGCATGCCTTGATACGTATTACATAAGCTATTTAGAAAAATATAAATCCTCTAGCTTGATTCCTAGACTTAAAAAGATGGATGATTGAAAATTCACATCAATGAGTGAGATGAAAGAAACTGCACGAAATTTTAAAAATCAGGTTTAAAAATCAAAATTTTTCAAAAGAGGTACGATTTTGATAAAATTCCCCACCCCCAAACAAAAAGGAACATCGTCCTCGATGTTAAGTAAAATGATTTTTAAAATTGAGAGCATAAGGTAGGAAAGAGATTACCAGAATGAACCGCTAATGAATTGGACATAAGAAGCAAAGAATAAACCTGAATAAATGATAAGAGAAAAAAATGTGTACAATTCTATAAGCATGGTAAAACATAGGGTGATGTGAAACACCACCCTCAAACAGGATAAGACTAGTACAAGAAATGAGGGCTGCCTCTCGGTAGCGCTAAGTTTAATGTCTTCAGCCAGACCGAACCATTCTCACCCTAAAGATAAGATCTATGATAGCACGGGGTGGCAGAAAAATGGGGTGATGTGAATCACCCCCAAACAAGACTGAAGCGTCAGTCTTGATGGATCAGGATTGCCTCACTGCATCGCCTCGCTTCTTTCTGGGGTCGTCCCCTCGGCCCCTCTTGAAGGCACCTTTGTCCACGTACTTCCTAAGCTTCCCTTCTTTCAGCATCTTTTCAATCACATCTTTCAGAGCAAAGCATTTGTCTGTCACGTGGCCATGGTCTTGGTGAAATTCACACCACAGGTTTTTATTCCTCTTGTTGGGGGCTGCCCTCAACTTCTCAGGCCACTTCAGGGACCGGTCACTCTTTATCTCATTGAGAATATGTTCATAGCTGACCGTTAGAGGGGTGTAACCAGCGAACTTGTCGTTCGTAGACCTCTTCTTCCCCTCTATATTCTTCTTATGGTACTTACCCCCACTAGTGCCTCCTTTTTCATCTTCATATTTTGCAGCCATCGTCTCTTCGACGTTCATCACCCTTCCTGCTGTCGACAGCAATTCAGCCATCATCCTCGGAGGGTCTTCAGCAAGCTTTCATAGCAATTTCCCCTTTTGAAGTCCTCCAATCAGGGCTGTCATAGCTATGCTCTCCTCATAGTCTTCCACCTCTAACTTTTCTTTGTTGAATCTGGCTATGTAGTCTCTTAGACTCTCGTTCTTCCCCTGTTTAACATAGAGCAGGTGCGTGGTCTTCTTCTGTGGCCTCACCCCAAAGAAAAAGTTGTGAATGAACCGGTCTGCCAGCTGCTTAAATCTTTTAATGGAGTTTTTTAGAATAGACATGTACCAGACATGTGCAGCCCCAGTCAGAGTGCCAGAAAAGGCACGACACCTCATCTCATCTGAGATAGAGTATATGTCTGTCACCGATTGATACATCTCAATATTATGGACAGGGTTTGTACTCCCGTCATATCTTGGGGTGACCACAGGTGGCTTAAACTTTGATGGCGTAGGGAAGTTGACTATCTTCGCCATAAAGGGTGAGCCTACGGAGTATCCTCTCTGAAGAGGGTCCCGTCTCTTCAGTATATCACCAATCTTATCCTTTAGTCATTGGATCGAGTCATTCCAGGTCCTCGTAGGGTCGGCCTGACCGATGTTATCCCCTGTCGCCTCTTTGAGGTGGACGGAGGGTTCTGCTGCAGCGGGCCTGTGTCGACTGTTTACTTCCCCCTGACCGTCGTCACGTCCTTGGGGTCGGCCCCCGTGGGGTCGATCATCTGCTGCCTCCCTCCTGGACCTTGCAGCACTCCTTGATCTGCATAATTTTTCCCATAGGTCATTTACTGGTCCCACCCTCTCAAAGGCCAACCCTTGCTCAAGCGATCAAAAGCAGAGCCTCTCGGGCGATCATCAAGATTTTGCCTTCCACACTTCCCTCTGCTCTCCTGGAGAGGTCGCACAGTATTATTGGAGACCTCATATGGCTCCCAGTACTCTATGGGGGCCTCCTCTCCCTCCATATCATCATACCTGTCCTTAGGGCAAGGGTTTCCTTGCCTCCCCAAGCGTAGACGCCGGGGGTCAGCAACATCCCTCCACCATTGTGGGGGTGGCAAGTCTTTGCATGGTGCCTAGGGTGGTCCCCTGGCCTCATGCTGCCCTGGAGCCACGGCCGGAGTAATCATCTCAGGTGAGACCCTTGGTGGTCTTAGTATGTTCTGGCTTAGAGCTGTGAACTGCTCCTGCATGATCCGCTGGCTTGCTGTCAGAGAATTCAAGGCTGCCGCCACATCAGCCATCTCAGACTGAGGTGGTGGCTGACTGAAACTGGGTCCTACTCCACTATTCGATGGAGGAAGTGGTGGTGGTGGCATCTCTGGTGCCATGTGTTTGAGCTATGAAGAGCTGAATTGAAGAAGATTGGTAAGCTTGAGAACCTTAATAGGTCTCTTTTAATGGTGAAATATCTCCTCACATGGGGAAAACTGGTTCACCACCAGAGTGCCCAGTGAGGTCAAGCTGTACAAAGGAAGAGATGTCTTCTCGTTCCCACAGACGGCGCCAAACTGATGATGCTGAAATCTAGCACCACCAGATAAGTGATGATGAGCTCAAACAGTAGTAACCATGGCAGCCATAGAGATGTATATGTATAAGTGTGTAAGTGTGTAGAAGGAGATGAGTATAAGAGGAACAAGATAATGATGTATAGTGGTTCAACCAATTAGGCCTACATCTACTGTGAGTGTGTGATCCACTAAGTATGGGCACTAATGTCCGTGGATACAATGCACATAAGCTCACTTTCTCTCTCTACTGTGTGTATAAGCAGAGTTTTTGCTAGGGTTACAATTATTGATCCATCCCTCAGTAGGGTTGTAGGTGATAAGTATATATAGGTCCTGGGGGTGTAGTGTACCCCCCAAGTATGCTTGGTGCATGTAAATGAAGATCTAGCCAATCTCCTGTTGACACCTGTAGATGCCAAATGATGACATAATATTCCCTCACGGTGATATTGTTATAATGGTCTTCCACGTGCCATATGAGCCTCACGCGCACTGTTCCATGCATCTCCCAAACCACACGCTGTGATGATGTCACCCTCGACCTATGATATGAGGTCGAGGGCAAAGTTCCTTCTGTTAGTGAGTCTGGCCTAATTTGGGCCTCGTACTGTCGTACCCTCGGAGGGTCGTCCGAACCTGATGAGGGGTCGGCCCCTTGAAGGGTCGTTTGGGCCAGATGAAGGGTCGGTCGACCCTGATGAAGAGTCGGCCCCTTGAAGGGTCGTCTGGGCCATGATGAGGGGTCGGCCCCATGAAAGGTCATCTGGGCCATGATGAGGGGTCGACGCCTTGAAGGGTCGTCTGAGCCTGATGAGGGGTCGGCCCCTTGAAGGGTCGTCTGGGCCACGATGAGGGATCGTCCCCTTGAAGGGTTGTCTGGGCCATGATGAGGGGTCGGCCCCTTGAAGGGTCGTTTGAGCCTGATGAGGGGTCGGCCCCTTGAAGGGTCATCTGGGCCTGATGAAGGGTCGTCCCCTTGAAGGGTCGCGATACCATCTTGGGTCATCTTGGTGGAGGGCACCATCGGCCTGGCCGAGGGTATATATGGGTATATCAATCAGCAACATAGAAAATAACAGTTTGATCCATTACCTGCGAATGTTATTGATGTCGCTACAGATATTGTAAGGACACAAATTTCTAATTGAGTCCTTTGTACTTTATGCTCAGTTCCGAACAAAAATGTTTGAGTCATAGGATAGAGTTATTGACCATCCTTCAAGCCTATGACATACTAAAGTTGAAGACGTAACTGCCAAGTTTAAAGCTTCGTCAAAATGTCGAGTTTAATGTGCCTCATTTCTACGTCATCAACATGGTTCCATTGCTCCGAAGGTATGAATGCATTTTAATATATATAGGAGCATGGAAAAATTTATATTGGGTGAATTTTATTTTAAACTGCTGTTTATTTTCAAAAATATTTTATTAAAACTTTAAAATAAAGTATATAAAGTTTTCAGGCTAAAACTATATTTTTTAACTTTCTGGAAGTTCGTTCGAATTGTCGTTCGAACAAGTTTGTCGTTTGAACAATAATGTCGTTCGAACGAGTTTGCCAACGAGTTCCCACGTTGGCCACTGGAATACCGTTCTAAGTACCGTTCGAACGAGAATGATGTTCGAACGATATTTTCAACGAGATTTCTAACGAGTTCACACTGGAACTTCGTTAGAAGTCTCATTCAAATGATGTTCGAACGATTTCTAACTTTTTCACATCTTTCCATCTCCAAGATAGAGTTTGAGAGAAAATTTCCAAAAGGAAAAATTTCATGTTTTGAGTGTCTAATTTTTCAAGAAAAAATCATTTAACACTCTTGTTTTCACCCATAGTTTGTTTATCCAAGTTCATATATATATATATATTCATTGCTTGGAGTTTTGGCACTGGTTTACTCTACCTATTGAAGAGTCGTTTGGGTTTGCTTCTAAATTCCACAAAGAAGAAGAAGTTTGCATTGACTTACCCACTTGGAGAAAGGCTCCTTGTTTGGGTGACGGTGACCAGAAAAAGTTCTATCGGTGGATTCCGAGACCGCGATAGAGCTCCGTGGTTATTCGCTAGGAAGAGGTGTATACAAGAAGAAGCGTCGGGGATTGGACGGAGTCAAGTCGAGTGTTCTAAGTCTTACTGTCTTGTAATTGTAAAACCGTACTTAGTGGATTTGAGGCTAGGGTCGTCCGAGGTTTTTTCCCGTTGTGGTTTTTTCTCGTACATCGCGGCGTAGTGGATTAATTATTTATTTTAACTTTTTCAAAACTCACCTATAACGCATGCTTAGGTAAAAAGATAAAATTGGTTTAAAATCACTACTTGTTTAATTTGGTGCTAAAATTAATATTGGGTAATGTGTAGTTAATTCAAGTCATTAATTTAATGTGTTAAAATTGGTTTGGCCCAATTTGTTAAACTTTGAAAATATAACTTAGGCAAATTTCTAGGACTTGGGTTAATTAATTGTGTTTAAGTCAAATTAAAATTGTGTGTGTGTTTCAATCTTATTTCACTTGGTTTAATTTTAATTTGATAACAAATTAAAATTTGTTGTTTAATTGAACCATCATCTTCGCTTCTGCATCTCTATAACATGGAAATTGAAATTACTTTTTGTGAAATAAAGATCTTGATTTTAAAATTGGCGGGCCTCGTGTTCCAACAAGTGGTATCAGATCCGGAGCGCTAATTTATCGCGTCAAAGATCCGTTTTTCAGCTTTTATAATTTTTGTCCTCCTTGTATTTTTTGGTCGTTCAATATTTACTCACTCTAAATTTTTTGTATCTCTCGATGGGACGCCTTAATGATAATTTGTCAATTTCTAATGATAATGAAGTTTTTGCTATTCGAGAGGAATTTAATGAGCTTAATAAGTGTAATGAAAAATTAAGAGAAATAAATTTGAGATTTGCAAAAAGAATTAAATTTCTTGAAAATAAAAATTCCTGTTTTAAAACTAAAGTTGAGTTTTTGCAAATCTCCCTAACTCAAAAAGATATTTTTCGTGGAAAGCTCATGGACATAAATCACAATTTTAATATTTTAGAAAAGTCCAAGAAAGAGAGTGATTGTTGAGAAAAGACTCTTAGGGACAAGTTTGCTCACATTGAGGGGGAGCATGATAACCTTCTAGGCGTTATAGAAAATTTAAAGAAGGAATCCCGTAATATTGAGGAGTCTAATTTATTACTTGAGTCCAAAATTTAAAAAATGCAAAATGATTTACAAGACTCGAGTAGTTGTGATAATGGTTCTAGCTCATCTAGTTCAAATACTTCCGTTGCTAAAGCTAAAACCATTGTTTGTTTTAGAGGGTCTACTTTATCCAAAGACTTTAGAAAAGGTCATACCTTAGGTATCATTCCTCGTGTTTTCACATGCTTGCATTGTGGTAGGAAAGGTCACCTTAGGTCATTTTGTTTTTATCTTAAAAGAAGTCCTAGGAAGTCTATGTCTATCATTTCATTAATTTCCAAATCCCATCATTTTAAATATACATCTATATGGGTTCGAAAATCATTTTTAGACGCGCTAGATATTAGATTTGTTGATTCTCATTTGCTTTCACATGAAACATCACTTGCTAAATTAAAAGGTTGAATGTGTTAGTTTTGTTTGCATACTATAGCCTTTTGTGCTTCATAATATATATCAATGCTAGGTGTATGCATGCTTAATCATTTTGGAGTCTATGCTCCATGTTTAATCACATGCTATAATTATGATTTTTGTTTATTTTTTGTATTATATTTCTTTCGTTTTTTATTGCATTAAATGAAAAATACAAAAAGATTTTTGTTTATCATTTGGGTTTTTATCTCTTGGTAATTTAAGCTTAATTAAAAATTCAAATGATTTATGTTTATCTTTTGAGTATATATTTTTTATTTTTTGGTTAAAAATTTCAAAAATTCAAAAAGATTTTTTGTGTGTATTTTAGTTTAACACACTTTATGTGGCATATACTTGTGTTAGAATCCCATCTTTTTCTCTCCCATGTGGTTAGAACTTTTGGTTTAGATTGTCAATCCTTATTATGTTCTTTACCATGCTTACATGGAGTAGTTGGATTTTGTGTTACTTAAATGAATTCTATTTTTATATGCATCTTTTCACACATGCGCGAACTCTTTTGAAATTTTAACTTCCTATGTATATTTGAGCTTTGTGAGGTGTTCTCCTACCAATCTTGTCATCCACATATTTGTGGCCTAGGAGGACTAGTGCATGTCAAAATTCGTTGCATGGGAGATTTGTGAGAAATAAAAATTAATAAATATAAATGTTCACGGGGAAGGGCTCCGAAAGGATTTTTTATCCTTTGCGTATAGTAAGCCACCGTTTGTTTGGACCTAAAATAAATAAGTGGTCCAAAGGCATAAAAATAGAATTATGGCATTAAAAAGAATAATAATTGCCAAGGCCTATTTTTGTTTAATATATTCATTCAAAAATATATATGCTTATTGAGGGAGATTGGATGGTATATCAACGGTTTGCACAATGTACGTTTATCCTAATTGTACTTTCAATGTCATGACTCTATTGGTTTGTAGAATCATCAACATTCTACGCTTGTATGCATTGTGTATGTTTGTTCATTGAGTTCAATTTATATTGTCAAATGAGGTTATATTCAAATGTGATGAAGTTTGCAATCAATTGAGAACTCCGTGAACATGTTTTAAGTGATTGGGTCTAAATTTAATTGTTGTTAGTTCACACCTCAACACTTTCGTTTCCATATAACACATTTTTGTCATACGAATGTGAAAAGCTTATCTTTGTATGTGTCATTTTGGTGTTTATATCTATATATGTGTACTCGTGTCTATTTGTTATATATTATATATACATATATTTTATATTTTTATTTGGTTTTTGCCTTGCTTTCTAGTCCATCTATGCTTTAATTCATAATTGGTATCTACCTTGTTGCATTCTATGTTATTATCACATGCTTAACAGTTATGTATCATATTGGTATCATTTTCTTGCATCTTAATTAGTATCCATTATTATTTTCATGGATTAGTTATGATTTTGTTGCCTATGTGCTTTAATGTTCTCATCACTTTATGCACTAATGCATGTTTAGCTTGTTATCCCATTCTCTTTATCCCTTGTTTAGTTTGAGGGGTGTATTTACTTTAATTTGGGGAAGATAAGTTAATGTTTTGATTCTTTAGCCTTTGTCTATTCCTGAACAAAAAGTGGGATAATGATAGAGGGAGAAATGGTATCTAATCCTATTATAATCGTATCTTAGTTTGGGGAGATTTATCTTAGGGAGATACGTCTTTCTAAGTAGGTCATTTGTTTAATAAAGGGGAGAATTAATTTAGGGAGAGTACTTATTTTAATTGCATTTAATATTTTGATATTCCCTATGCGTTTGATAGTTTGCTTAAGTGTGCAGGAATTCATCTTAAAGGCAACGTTCATCATCGGGCAAAGATATTGATCCTTGGGTTGTTTGAGTCAAGCATTGTATTTTTATTTTGGGTGGTACTTCTTTATGAGTCTAGTAGAGCTTGACGACCCTTTAGGATTTTTATTGGTTTTTATCCCGGAATATCCAAAGGGGGAGATTTGTAAGGACACAAATTTCAAATTGAGTCCTTTGTAGTTTTGGCTCAATTCTGGACAAAAACGTTTGAGTCGTAGGATAGAGTTATTGACCATCCTTCAAGCATATGACATACTAAAGTTGAAGACGTAGCTGCCAAGTTTAAAGATTCATTAAAATGTCGAGTTTAATGTGCCTCGTTTCCACGTCATCAACATGGTTCCATTGCTCCTAAGGTATGAATATATTTTAATATATATAGGAGCTTGGAACAATTTATATTGGGTGAATTTTATTTTAAACTGTTGTTTATTTTCAAAAAGATTTTATTAAAACTTTAAAATAAAGTATATAAAATTTCTGGGCTAAAACTAAATTTTTCAACTTTCTAGAAGTTCGTTCGAATTGACGTTCGAACGAGTTTGTCGTTCGAAGAATAATGTCGTTCGAACGAGTTTGCCAACGAGTTCCCACGTTGGCCACTGGAATGTCGTTCGAAGTATCGTTTAAACGAGAATGATGTTCGAACGAGATTTCTAACGAGTTCACACTGGAACTTCGTTAGAAAGCTCGTTCGAACGAGACTTCGTTTGAACGAAAAATGTCGTTCGAACGAGTTTTGGCGAGAATAGTTAATTGGCAGTTTTGAACAGTTTTTTCCCACTTTCCCACTTCTTTTCCCACTAACTTTTTACCTGAATATGTAAGTGCGGGAACCAAGTTTTTTAACTTAACTTTTTCACATCTTTCCATCTCCAAGAGAGAGCTTGAGAGAAAAATTCCTAAGGAAAAAATTCATCTTTGAGTGTCTAATTTTTCAAGAAAAAATCATTTAACAATCTTGTTTTCACCCATAGTTTGTTTATCCAAGTTCATATATATATTCATCGGTTGGAGTTTTGGCACTGGTTTACTCTACCTATTGAAGAGTTGTTTGGGTTTGCTTCTAAATTCCACAAAGAAGAAGAAGTTTGCATTGACTTACCCACTTGGAGAAAGGCTCCTTGTTTGGGTGACGGTGACCAGAAAAAGTTCGATCGGTGGACTCCGAGACCGCGATAGAGCTCCGTGGTTATTCGCTAGGAAGAGGTGTACACAAGAAGAAGCGTCGGGGCTTGGACGGAGTCAAGTCGAGTGTTCTAAGTCTTACTGTCTTGTAATTGTAAAACCGTACTTAGTGGATTTGAGGCTAGGGTCGTCCGAGGTTTTTTCCCGTTGTGGGTTTTTTCTCGTACATCGCGGCGTAGTGGATTAATTATTTATTTTAACTTTTGCAAAACTCACCTATAACGCATGCTTAGGTAAAAAGATAAAATTGGTTTAAAATCACTACTTATTTAATTTGACGCTAAAATTAATATTGGGTAATGTATAGTTAATTCAAGTCATTAATTTAATGTGTTAAAATTGGTTTGGCCTAATTTGTTAAACTTTAAAAATATGACTTAGGCAAATTTCTAGGACTTGGATTAATTAATTGTGTTTAAGTCAAATTAAAATTGTGTATGTGTTTCAATCTTATTTCACTTGGTTTAATTTTAATTTGATAACAAATTAAAATTTGTTGTTTCATTGAACCATCATCTTCGCTTCCGCATCTCTATCACAAGGAAATTGAAATCACTTTTTGTGAAGTAAAGATTTTGATTTTAAAATTGGGGGGCCTCGTGTTCCAACAAGTGGTATCAGAGCTGGAGAGCTAATTAATCGCGTCAAAGAACCATTTTTCGGCTTTTATAATTTTTGTCCTCCTTGTATTTTTGGTGGTTTAATTTTTACTCACTCTCAATTTTTTGTATCTCTCGATGGGACGCCTTAATGATAATTTGTCCATTTCTAATAATAATGAAGTTTTTGCTATTCGAGAGGAATTTAATGAGATTAATAAGTGTAATGAAAAATTAAGAGAAATAAATTTGAGATTTGCAAAAAGAATTAAATTTCTCAAAAACGAAAATTCTTGTTTTAAAACTAAAGTTGAGTTTTTGGAAATCTCCCTAACTCAAAAAGATATTTTTCGTGAAAAGCTCATGGACATAAATCACAATTTTAATGTTTTAGAAAAGTCCAAGAAAGAGAGTGATTGTCGAGAAAAGACTCTTAGGGACAAGTTTGCTCACATTGAGGGGGAGCGTGATAACCTTCTAGGCGTTATAGAAAATTTAAAGAAGGAGTCCCGTAATATTGAGGCGTCTAATTTATTACTTGAGTCCAAAATTTAAAAAATGCAAAATGATTTACAAGACTCGAATATTTGTGATAATGGTTCTAGCTCATATAGTTCAAATACTTCCGTTGCTAAAGATAAAACCATTGTTTGTTTTAGAGGGTCTACTTTATCCAAAGACTTTAGAAAAGGTCATACCTTAGGTATCATTCTTCGTGTTTTCACATGCTTGAATTGTGGTAGGAAAGGTCACCTTAGGTCATTTTGTTTTTATCTTAAAAGAAGTCCTAGGAAGTCTATGTCTATCATTTCATTAATTTCCAAATCCCATCATTTTAAATATACATCTATATGGGTTCGGAAATCATTTTTAGACGCGCTAGATATTAGATTTGTTGATTCTCATTTGCTTTCACATGAAACATCCCTTGCTAAATTCAAAGGTTGAATGTGTTAGTTTTGTTTGCATACTATAGCCTTTTGTGCTTCATAATATATATCAATGCTAGGTGTATGCATGTTTAATCATTTTGTAGTCTATGCTCCATGTTTAATCACATGCTAGAATTATGATTTTTGTTTATCTTTTGTATTATATTTCTTTTATTTTTTATTGCATTAAATGAAAAATACAAAAAGATTTTTGTTTATCATTTGGATTTTTATCTCTTGGTAATTTAAGCTTAATGAAAAATTAAAATGATATTTTTTTTATCTTTTGAGTATATTTTTGTGTGTATTTTAGTTTAACACACTTTATGTGGCATATAATTGTGTTAGAATCCCATCTTTTTCGCTCCCATGTGGCTAGAACTTTTGGTTTAGATTGTCAATCCTTATTATGTTCTTTACCATGCTTACATGGAGTAGTTGGATTTTGTGTTACTTAAATGGATTCTATTTTTATATGCCTCTTTTCACACATGCACGAGCTCTTTTGAAATTGTAACTTCATATGTATATTTGAACTTTGTGAGGTGTTCTCCTACCAATCTTGCCATCTACATATTTGTGACCTAGGAGGACTAGTGCATGTCAAAATCCGTTGCACGTGAGATTTGTGAGAAATAAAAATTAATAAATATAAATGTGCACGGGGAAGGGCTCCGAAAGGATTTTTTATCCTTTGCGGATAGTATGCCACCGTTTGTTTGGACCTAAAAGAAATATGTGGTTCAAAGGCCTAAAATAGAATTATGGCGTTAAAAAGAATAATAATTTCCAAGGCCTATTTTTGTTTGATATATTCATTCAAATATATGTGCTTATTGAGGGAGATTGGATGGTATATCAACGGTTTGCACAATGTCCGTTTATCCTAGTTGTACTTTCAATGTCATGACTCTATTGATTTATAGAATTATCAACATGCTAGGCTTGTATGTATTGTGTATGTTTGTTCATTGAGTTCAATTTATATTATTACATGAGGTTATATTCAAATGTGATGAAGTTTGCGATCAATTGAGAACTCCGTGAACATGTTTTAACTTATTGGGTCTAAATTTAATTGTTGCTAGTTCACACCCCAACACTTCCGTTTCCATATAACACATTTTTGCCATACGAGTGTGAAAACATTATCTTTATATGTGTCATTTTGGTGTTTATATCTATATATGTGTACTCGTGTCTATTTGTTATATATTATGTATACATATATTTGATATTTTTATTTGGTCTTCGCCTTGCTTTCTAGTCCATCTATGCTTTAATTCATAATTGGTATCTACCTTGTTGCATTCTTTGTTGTTATCATATGCTTAACAGTTATGTATCATATTGGCATCATTTTCTTGCATCTTAGTTACTATCCGTTATTATTTGCATGGATTAGTTATGATTTTGTTGCCTATGTACTTAATGTTCTCATCACTTTATGCGTTAATGCATGTTTAGCTTGTTATCCCATTCTATTTATCCCTTGTTTAGTTTAAGGGGTGTATTTTGCTTTAATTTGGGGAAGATAAGTTAATGTTTTGATTATTTAGCCTTTGTCTATTCCTGAACAAAAAGGGGGAGAATGATAGGGGGAGAAATGGTATCTAATTCTATTATAATCGTATCTTAGTTTGGGGATATTTATCTTAAGGGGAGACGTCTTTCTAAGTTGTTCATTTGTTTAATAAATGGGAGAATTAATTTAGGGGGAGTACTTATTTTAATTGCATTTAATATTTTTATATTCCCTATGCGTTTGATAGTTTACTTAGGTGTGCAGGAATTCTTCTTAAAGGCAACGTTCATCATCGGGCAAAGATATTGATCCTTGGGTTGTTTAAGCCAAGCATTGTATTTTTATTTTGTGTGGGACTTCTTTATGAGTCTAGTAGAGCTTAACGGCCCTTTAGGTTTTTTATTGGTTTTTTTCCCGGAATAGCCAAAGGGGGAGATTTATAAGGACACAAATTTCCAATTGAGTCCTTTGTAGTTTTGGCTCAATTTCGAACAAAAATGTTTGAGTCATAGGATAGAGTTATTGACCATCCTTCAAGCATATGACATACTAAAGTTGAAGACGTAGCGGCCAAGTTTAAAGCTTCATCAAAATGCCGAGTTTAATGTGTCTCGTTTCTACGTCGTCAACATGGTTCCATTGCTCCTAAGGTATGAATTCATTTTAATATATATAGGAGCTCGGAACAATTTATATTGGGTGAATTTTATTTTAAACTGTTGTTTATTTTCAGAAAGATTTTATTAAAACTTTAAAATAAGGTATATAAAGTTTCTGGGCCAAAACTAAATTTTTCAACTTTCTGGAAGTTCGTTCGAATTGTTGTTCGAACGAGTTTGCCAACGAGTTCCCACGTTGGCCACTGGAATGTCGTTTGAAGTATCGTTGGAACGAGAATGATGTTCGAACGAGATTTTCAAAGAGATTTCTAACGAGTTCACACTGGAACTTCGTTACAAGGCTTGTTCGAACGAGACTTCGTTCGAATGAAAATGTCGTTCGAACGAGACTTCGTTCGAACGAAAATGTCGATCGAACGAGTTTCGGCGGGAACAGTTAATTGGCAGCTTTTTCCACTTTCCCACTTATTTTCCCACTAACTTCTTACCTGAATATGTAAGTGCGGGAACCAAGTTTTTTAACTTAACTTTTTCACATCTTTCCATCTCCAAGAGAGAGTTTGAGAGCGAAATTCCAAAAGGAAAAAGTTCATGTTTGGGTGTCTAATTTTTCAAGAAAAAATCATTTAACACTCTTATTTTCAACCATAGTTTGTTTATCCAAATTCATATACATATATTCATTGCTTGGAGTTTTGGCACCGATTTATTCTATCTATTGAAGAGTCGTTTGGGTTTGCTTCTAAATTCCACAAAGAAGAAGAAGTTTGCGTTGACTTACCCACTTGGAGAAAGGCTCCTTGTTTGGGTGACGGTGACCAGAAAAAGTTCGTTGGTGAATTCCGAGACTGCGGTGGAGCTCCGTAGTTATTCGCTAGGAAGAGGTGTATACAAGAAGAAGCGTCGGGGCTTGGACGGAGTCAAGTCGAGTGTTCTAAGTCTTAATGTCTTGTAATTGTAAAATCGTACTTAGTGGATTTGAGGCTAGGGTGGTCCGAGGTTTTTTTCCGTTGTGGGTTTTTCCTCGTACATCACGGCGTAGTGGATTAATTGTTTATTTTATCTTTTGCAAAACTCACCTAGAACGCATGCTCAGGTAAAAAGATAAAATTGATTTAAAATCACTACTTGTTTAATTTGTTGCTAAAATTAATATTGGGTAATGTGTAGTTAATTCAAGTCATTAATTTAATGTGTTAAAATTGGTTTGGCCTAATTTGTTAAACTTTGAAAATATGACTTAGGCAAATTTCTAGGACTTGGGTTAATTAATTGTATTTAAGTCAAATTAAAATTGTGTGTGTGTTTCAATCTTATTTCACTTGGTTTAATTTTAATTTGATAAGAAATAAAAATCTGTTGTTTAATTCAACCATCATCTTCGCTTCCGCATCTCTATAACAAGGAAATTGAAATTACTTTTTGTGAATTATAAAGATTTTAAAACTGGGGGCCTCCGCATTTTCAGATATATCTTGAAGCTAGAAGCAGTAGAATAGCATGAAGCCAACCAAAATGAAAGTGACTCCATACGTTAGAGCAGGTGAGGCATGGAGCCAACCAAAACGAAGTTAGAAGTAGGAATAGCATAAAATTAAATCTACATAATGCAGTGGCAGGTATGTTTATGCTGCCAAAAGATCTAAGCTGTGACTTAAAATTAAATCTGCAGAATGTCTAATCCTACCAAAGCTATGTGGATGCTTAATGTTGTGATCTGTTGAGGTAATGTGTACAGTTTTGATTTATTGAGATCAATTTTGATTTGTTGGGAGGTAATTTGTACAACTTTGATTTGTTGAGATTTGTTTATGTATGCTTCAAGTTCTTTGGAGGTAATATGTTATAAATCGGATATGGTTATCAACTGATATGTTTATGGTGATTTGATTTTTAAAAAATCTATATGAAAACTCATGGTGGAATGATTTTAATGATTGAACGACTATGGTGAATGGGTTTTATACTCGGTTAAAATTTAAGTGTGGCTGCCCAGTGGTTAATCGAATTTCCAAACGTCAAAGTATATCGATTGATATGATTGTTAATTTGCTATTGTATTTTGTTGTCTCTATATTTCATAGATTGTTAATTTGATATTGTATTAACTATGATCGAACATGTAGACAGAACAGGTATTATGTATTAACTATAACTATAACAGAACAAAACATGTATTATGGAAGGTTATATAGTTGGATATTTTCATAAATTAAAATGTTGTAATGATATGTTGTTTGTTCATGGTTCTTTAGGGGTGATAATATATTTCACTGTATTGTTTAATTTATGAATACAAACTATATTTTGTGTTCCCACAATACTTGATTTCTTTTGTTGGCAAAGAATGTATACGAGGGTTCATTTGGATTTTTATGTTTTTTTCTTCGTATTATGTTTAAAGTTTGTGTTCACGTTAATATTATTACTGGATTTATATTGGATTTGCTAAAATAGTATGTTTTGGGAGAAATTCCATAACTTTTTAATCGTAAATCGGAATGAGGCGATTTTGGTACCATTGGATTCGTATCGCCCGTGCTTAGATATTTACGTTTCATGCAATTTTTGGCAATGTCCAAGGGCTGAAAATCGACTTTAAAGTTGGCAGTTCCTTTTTTCATTGTCGAATTTTGTTCATGTAAGGTTTTTTGTCAATTTTTTTATACCTATTTGATTGCATCCTATGGTAGTTAATTTAACCCTGTGTATAAGTCGTTGGACTATTTATTATTTGTTAAACAGGGTGGATAGTCCTGTAATTGAAGGATATTATAACCAATTTTTTTTTAAATTACACTTTTTGTCGTGGAACGAAATTTTTGCAGTTTTGCAGTTACATACTTTGGAAAATTTTATCATTTTACGATTACGTAATTTGGATATCTTTGTACCTTCAGGCACAGGCATACGCTAGTATATATATATATATGTGTGTGTGTGTGTGTGTGTGTGTGTGGTAATTGCATGTGCACGTAGAAATAACGTGATAGAGTCTTATTTTTACCATTTGATTCAATACTTCATCGTAATAATTTCCCACTGAACATTCGGCTCATTCCCTCATCTTTATTACGGCAGGTTGGGTGCGGCTCCGTATTTTGAGGGCATTGCACATATAAGTATTTTTTTTATTTTACGTTAGTAGCTCTTTATGCTTGGATTCCGGGGACGTTTCCCACGGGTCCTTCACGTAAATGGAAATTGCATACTAAACAAGTGGAATGTTAATTGAATAAAACTGGATTAATAACATTATTTAGGTTGTTTCGTTTCACTTCACACCTAACGCTCGGGCTGGACCATGATTAACCCATAAATTCGAGTTGGGGCATCATACAGCTAGACGAGAGATTGAGAGATTTGATTCGGGTCAAATTTAATTTGGAGTCTACGTAAGAGAATTTAGATGAAAATTTATGCATTGTCCAAATCAATTATGATAAATGTGGAATTGTCTTCGATGATCAAAAGACTTCCGCTACCCAAGCTAAGACTATGCATTTGACATAATCGACTACGAACATTAGGAAAGGTCAACCCTTAGGTAACACCCATCGTCATGTTTACTCTTACACTCGTTGCATTAGGAAAGGTAACCTTAGGTGGTTTTGCTATGATCATAAAAACAGTCCTAAAAAGTCTAAGAATAGAGTCACTAAGGTTCCTAAAACCCGAGAGCGTCATGTAATACCTATGTGGGTTAGGAAATCGGATTTGGAGGCTTTGCATATTAGACTTGTTGATTCTCATTTCCTTGCATATGATACTTACCTTGCTATATCTGATGGTTGATTGTGTTTTCATGTTTGTTATACACTAGTTTGTGCTTCATGATATATGTTTTACAGTGTTATGACTTGTGTGTCTTTTGTATTTTTATTTTTCTTTTATTAAGTCATATTAAGAAAATACAAAAAGATTTTTTTGTCTTCCGAGTTAGTTTGTTTTCAAATTAGTATTTTATTTTGAAAAAATTTAGAAAAACTCAAAAAGATTTTTGGTTTTTATATATTTTAGTTTTACACATTTTGCATGGCATATTGGTGTGTTTAAATCCTATTCACTCCGTACTTCCATGTGACTAGAACATTTAGTTATGATTGCTAACACTTAGATTGTTCTTAATCATTGAGAGTGCACTGTTAGGATCTTAATGGAATCTTTGTATAATTAAGTGTCCAGCACACACAAGTCCAAATTTTTTTTTATTACCCTAAGATAAGAATCTATGTGATAAAACATATAAAGCAAAACAACATTTAATTAAATGCAAAGTTTCAGGAAAAATCTCTTTCACGCCAAACCTTTTATTCAGCACTTTAGAAATCTACATGACTATTAACATACAGACTACTTGATATCAGCCACCAGTATAAAGCGCAGTATCCTCGTAAATCTCCAAAGAAAACTACTCAGTCCATAGCAGGCAACAGGCGTCCTTCCACTCTCGGTATCTCCTGATCAGACTTTGTCTTCAGTAATGAGTTCCCTCGAGAATCACAATGGCTAACTATGGAGATTCCTTCTCCTCAAAGGTGTATGCAAGATACTAAAACTTTATAGGGTTTAAACGAATTCATAAGAACATATTTCAGGATGTATGTTATGAATTAAAAACTGTTTTTGAACACTAAACAAGGAATAACATATGCAAAATATCTGCAAAAACGGATCTGGCAAAAAACTTAACTAGAAAAACACAAAATATGTATTTATAAGGCAAACATAAATTTCAAGGCGGTGGCTCGTTCGAACGAATTTTGGCACTCATTTGAACGAGAATAGAAACTCATTAGAATGAAATAAATCTCGTTAAATCGAAAAAGTCATCTCTTTCGAACAAAGTTCAAACGACCTAAAACAGTACGCCCTCATTCGATGTTCGATCGAAGTAAACTTCTAATGAGACTTCGAACGAAAAGGAGATCTCGTTAAAACGAGATTCCCACCTCGTTAAAATGAGATGTGCGAACTTTTAAAAACAATCAAGAAAAATGCCTCGATTTTAAATAAAATAACTTGTTCTGGTTTTAATAAAAATTCAAAGATCTCAAAATAATATTATACCGTCATAGTGTGGAGATGCTTGAAATTTTAAGATGTTGGATATTCGGACTTCATGTCGGCTCGAATCATGCTTTGGTGGGATATGCCAAAAACTATGTAAGCCTAAGTTATTTGAGCAATGAAAAAAATATCGTCTTACAAATATTCCCCTTTTTACTATTCCGGTACAAACATAATACCGAAATCCAAATTACATGAAAATCCCCTTAGACATAAAACAATATCCTAATACCCTCCCAAACCCTAAAATGGATATGTATAAGAATAATGATGTCTTCAAAAATAAAGTCTTTGAATCTCCACTTCTTCTTTATCTTCTCTTGGTCACTTTATCTTCATCGAGTGTAATGAAAATATGATCTTCTAAACGTATCTACACACATGAAGAAAAGAAAAATACCCCATGATGCATCAAGTTTGACATATCAAATAAAATATATAAAAATAAAATCTCCCCCATAAATCAAACTCCTTCGTAATATGTTATCCCCATTTTATTTAGTTTGATATAAACAAGGAGTTGAAACTAATCATGAAAATAGCGGACATCACCAATAATAAAAAGATATCATCACAAAAAAATATAAATGAATAAACATGCAATGATAATCTCAAAGGCTCCACAAACTATTTTTGAAAATTTTCAATTTTTTCAAGTAAAATATTTTTTTACAAATACAACACACCATGGAGAAACACAAATATAACCAAATCATGGAAACCGAACGTAGGGGTATGAACATATCCTATAGGTTAATCAACGTAGACAAACATAATATACGTGTAAAAAAAATGTTGCACCACTAACGCAAGAGCTCAAAGTCTACTTTAGGTGTAAAATGGTGAACTCGAGTGAACTTGACTTAACCTAATCAACTAATCAAGATAATAAGTGTTTTTCACACCAATAATGCTAAAAACTAGGCAGTGCTCTACGAGATTTATAAGGACGTGCAAACCCATTGATCTTCGAATTAACTCGTCCAAATCTCACATATTGAATTTTTCTCTACCAATTATTTTTGAAGAAATGAATTCTCATATGTAGCGAAGCATCAATGTTCTTATAAATTGGCTTGACACTTCTGTTTTTATGTGCATTTAACTTTTTGGCTCTTTTTCATTTTACAAATGGTGTCTATTCATGCAAAGTCAACCTGTCTTTCGCAACTCGATTCCATTGCTTAAAATATACCAAATTTACCGAATAAATTTTTTTTCTACTTTTTTCAATTCGGGCAATGGTTCTTATGTGCAGTACTTTCATTATCTCATTTTTCACATTTGGTTTGTTTTGAAAGTAGGATTGAGATAAAAACGTTACAATCGACACGTGAAAGATAAGAGCAATACTCAAATAAGTTCGTGCTCGTGTGCATTAAAGGTGATAAGGAGTCAAACATGTAGTAAGATGTCATCAAATTACATCTTAATGACTCTATGCAATATAAAGCACATAAATGGAACGATGTCACATCTCAAAACGCTACAAAATAGTCACATGGATATGGAATGAATGGACATCTTTAACGTTCATCCACATATGGTGTTAAAAAAATATAAAACTCTTTTTGAATTTTTTAAAATTTTTATCAAACAAAATAAAATCATTCTGTCTTTTTTAATTTTTCTTAAAAAACGAAAATCATTTTGTATTTTTTAAAATTTTCAAGAAAAATAAAAATCTTTTTGGATTTTTGAAAAATATATCAAAATGAAAAATATAAGTACAATGATAGTACAATCTAGCAATATGTATGTAAAATATGAACATGAAAAGCATAATATGCTAGAAACAAGTCGCAACTTTGATCATTAGTCCCGGAGGAGTTCTCCAAAGGAGATGACATCCTATGAAAAATGCCCATCAAATCTTGTGAAGTTTTGACTAAATACTCTACTTGCTCTCAAAATCTCTCACGTGATGTGCAGGAGCATACGGAGTAACATGTATGGGAGTGTGTGCGGGAACTCGTGTAGTAGCATATCATGGAAGATATATATGAGACACTCTCCCCGACTTAAAGAAAAATTCCCTAAGATGACCCCTTTGCTTCCAACGGGAACAAACATACACGGGATTAGGTACAGCTCTCTTAAAACATCTAGGAAGAGATCTCTTAGGTGGGTTTGATCGAGGACCATATGGATCTAACACAAACTAGGGAACAAGCTGGGTGCAACATGGGAAGTGGACGCACTGTCATAGCCTATTCCAAGCCTTTTAACGTTACCTAAAGCGGTACCGAAGAGCATCTTTTCTACCTTCTTAAATGTGTCCTTTAAAGTAATATTGACCTCACGATCACGTTCGATATCTCTCTCAAGTTGGGATACACAGGTTTCAAGTTACTCATTAGTCTCTAATGAAGATTGAAGATATCCCATATTACTAGCTACGGTGTTAGTTAAATCACTCTTCTCCCTACCTAAGACAATCAACTGCGCATACAAAAAAGCCTTCACCTTCTCGAGTTGACGCGATAATACCTCACATACCCTCAAAAATTTCACCCCCTCTCTCCAATTCTAATACCATAAGAGACAAATCCTCATTCAACCTTTTAATTTTCAACGTTTCGATGTATAAATTACATAACGCTTTTTTGAGATCACCTTCTCCCTCACTCAAAATCTCATCCTCACACTCACTTTCTCTCGAATGACTCAAAACATCATCGAGGCTCTCACGTTTAGACATGTCCTTATCGGCGTGGAACAAACTAGAAGTACTTACATAACTAGCCATGAACGCAATATATGGTTCATGTGGTGATTATCCTCCTGAATCAACTTACTCGATGTCACTATTGCTAAGAGTGGCTTTCTTTGCAATCTCTTTAGCCTAGTGGGACACTCATGTGCCTTGTGCCCTTTACCCTCGCACTCATAACACCTTATATCTTCCTCTTTCTCACCGGTACTCTTGACCTCATCTTTCTTTTTATTTTTCTCAAAAAAAAAATTATTGGAAGAATTATTTTTGGAAAATTTGAGAAACTTTTTTAAAAAATTCACAAACAAGGCCAAGTCATCGAAATCACGCTCATCCTCAGATATGGACTCACAAACTTTTTCTTTCTTCTTTTTCCTAGATTGAGTCTTTAAAGTTGCCCCTATATCCATAGGTTTAATGGTTTTAGAGAACATATCAATCTCATACGTCTGGAGGTCTCCAAGGAGATTAAGCACGGTGACCTTAGGAATAAAACGGGGGAGAATTGACCTCAAAATCTTTTTCACCACTCTCGTTTCTGGAATTTTCTCACCCCTATTAAAATTTGAATTCACGATGTTTGATAAACGAGCAAAAAACTCATCAAATGACTCGGACTCTAACATAGTGATGGTTTCAAATTTGGTGGTCAAATTTTGAAGCTTAGACGTTGTTACAGCGTTGTTACCCTCGTGAATGAGCTTGATGGTATCCCATGCTTCCTTAGACTACTGCACATCATGATGCGATGAAGCTTGTTAGGGGTGACGACTCTAGAAATAGCAGTAAGTCCACGAGAATTGAAATTGCTCCACTTAAGTTCCACATCAGTCCAAGAAGAAATAGATTTTTGATTTGTGACATTACCAACACTGATCATGGGAGGAGTCCACCCTCTTTCACAAACTAACCAGACTATTTCATCTATGGATTTCAAAACATATCTCATCCTAGCTTTTCAGCATGCAGAATTGGTACCATTGAAGATGGGCACTCGATTATACAAATTCTCCAATAAAATAAAAAATTTCAAAGATCAACAATTTTAAAAAATTGATATCATGAGAAAAAAATCAGAAAAAGGATCATACAGTATTTTTGTGTAACCAACTATGATACCAATTTGAGAGAATTGGTATCAGTAAAAAACTCTTTGAAAAATTAGGATCACATGATAATTTGGTGCAACCTGCTCCGATACCACTTCGAGAGTGCGCTATATGGATTGTACTAGAATATTTATATAATTTAGTGTCGAACACACTCATGTCAAAATTTTATCTTACTACCCTAAGATAAGAATCTATGTGATAAAACAGATAAAGCAAACTAAACATTTAATCGAAGGCAAAGTTTTAGGAAAAATCCCTTTCGGGCAAAACCTTTTATTCATCACTTTAGAAATCTATAAGACTATTGACTTACAAACTAAGTGTAATGCGTAGTGTCTTCGTAAATCTCCAAAGAAAACAACTCAGTCCAAAGCAGGCCATACGCGGCCTTCCACACTCAGTATCCACTGATCAACCTCTATTTTCAGCCGTGAGTTCCCTTAGGATCACAATGGTCAGTGTGGTGACAATTATATTCAACACAAATAAATGAGAAAAGCGTAATCACCAAGGAAAATAAAGAACATAAAATGCCAATCACACAACACAGTATGTATGTGGTTCAGGAAGAATGCCTACGTTCACGGTGGTGTAGTCAGTATTATTTCTATATACTCCGGGGAGCGTTTACAGAGAATACAGTGCGTGCCTCTTGCCCCAGGCTTAGGGTTTATTATATACATGTTTATCTTCGGGGAGTGTGGGTGGACTCCCCCACGCCCAACTTTTTCTCTTGGAATATCTCTGAACGATATCCTAGGAGAAGACTAAGTCATAGCAGAATTTAGTTAAGGTGCGAGGGGTCCGGACTTTGGGCCGTTTTTATTAGGCTACTCGTCCGGGTCCATGATGGCAAATTCAGGTACCCACAATTGCCCCTAAAGTTGTTGGGCCACAATTTGGGCTCAATAAATTTAAATGATTTGTCATTATGGCTCTTTTATAAATCGTGTAACTCTTCCCAAAGTTGAGAACTGATTTAGGCGGTAGTTGCTTCGTGTCTTGTGCGCGATGATTGGGAGCATTTAAAATTTATTTGGAGCAGCGTTACATAGTTGTCATTTCAAACTTCTCAGTGTTCCCTCATCTTCTGCGAGTTTTAGCTGTTGTGCCTTCTTCCACAGGTCTCCATTTTCTTTGCTTTCCATCTCTCTCGTCATCAGGGCTTGTGATCTTGCATCGTCCAAGTCAAACTTTCATCTCGTAAGTCCCCTTTGCTCTCTCTCTATTGAGTTTTCTTTGAATTTGCAATTTAGGGTTTACAAATGACAAAGATAGGTAATAGATCAGTGTCAGAGTTTAGGAAGTTTTATAATATCCCAGAGTGGGTAGAGATTGAGTGCGCCTCTCTCCCTAAGAATGTTAGAGAGATAGAGGGGGCTCATTGGATTCATGTCATGTTGCTTTTTCCAAGGGGGGCTTACTTTTCCTCCAAATAATTTGTTCCTGCATTTCTTTGGTTATTTCAATATTGTCCCTGCACAGTGTTCGCCCAATGTCTGGAAGATAGTCAATGGTGTCCATAGAATAAATTAACTTTATGGCACTAAATTAGGGCTCACTGAAGTTTGTTTTTGTTATTCCTTCTCTCGAACGAGTTCTGGTCTTCTCTACCTCAGGGCCAGGAGTCCTGACAAGGTATTGATAGTAAATTTACCTGATTCCCATAAGGACTACTGGCAAGATGGCTTTCTTGCTAAGAATTGGCAGTTCTCTCCCCAGACTGAGGGGGCGAGGTCTGATAGGTTTATTGTTCCCTTTTATGGGGAAGAGTACATAGGTAGTTTTTACTCTGCTCTTTCGATCTTCTTGTTGATGTGTGATTTTTCTGATATTTTCCTGTTTTCTCTTCAGCGAGGACAAAGAACTCGGAACCTGCCCTTAGGGACGTCCGTACTGCCGAGCTGATTAAAGCTTGGAATATTTGGGAATCTCTAGTTGACGGTGAACATCCCCGGTCTGCTGCTTTCCTGCTCGAGTATAAGAACATAGGGTCCAGTTTCATTGTGAGGCCTGTGGACAGCATTCCTCACTTAGATACCTCTGAAGAAGCTGGTGTTGATCCCATTCAGCTGGACGAGGAAGAGAACAGTTTTGAGAGTGATATCAGAGGAGGTGTTGAAGGTGGTTCTGGTGAAGAGATCTCCAGCAGTGACAGTTCCTCCAGCTCAGAAGAGGTTTCTAAGGCCCAAGAGTCTTCAAGTACATCCAGCGGTTCTAGCGAGGAAATGGTTCCCCTAGGAGAAACTTGATCCGTGATGAGGATGATGAGGATGATGTGTTGCTCGGTCAGAAGTCGAAGAAGCATAAATCCAGCAGTGGGGTTGTTGCCACTGGTTCTCAGTCTGCTGCTCAGGAGCAGGAGAAGAAGAGAAAAGAAGAAGAGTAGTTGAGAGAGAGAGAGAGAGAGAGAGAAAGAGGGAAGAGGAGAGGAAGAAGACTGAAGAGAGAAAGAAGGTTAAGGAGAGGAAGAGAGTAGAGAAGGAGAAGGAGAGGGAGGAGGAGATGAGGATAATGGAAGCGAGGATGAAGGCTTGGCAGGCTTTAGTGCTTGTGTATGCGTTGCTAGAGGGGGCCTCGATTGCCATTTCTCCTCAACTGGCCCCGGCGCTACTAGAGAGAGCAGTCCTTCCTGCTGATCGCCAAAGGGCAATGGGGACTGACCAGTTAGCCTTGCAAGTGAGTCAGAGGCTAGCCTTGGTAAGTCTGTTTCTCTTTTCTTCTAATATCTTCTTTTACTTACAGTTCGTGACTGACTTTGTCGTGCTCTATCACTCTCGCGATGAGTTGGTGAATAAGAATGACGAGCTGAAAAAGCAGAACGCTTCTTTGAAAGTGAAGAGTATTGAGCTCGAGGCCAGCTTGTAGGATGCTGATGCTGCTCGGACGTCTTCTGATTTGGCCCTTATTAAATCCAATCAAGCGAGGGAGGCAACGGTCAAAGAACTGAGCGAACTGTGGCAGGCCTATGATTTGGTCTGCTCGAGCAAGCTAGCGGTGGTAGAGGAGAATAAGGTGCTAGTGGAGAAGCTGAAGGAGAAGGAGTTCGAGGCAGCCACCATTAAAGAAGATTCGTATAATTCCAGGTGGGCTGTCGTATATAAAGATGCTGAGGTTCAGATAGGCTACATCAGCCGTCTGAATTTCAAGAAGGGATGGAACAAGGACCTCTTAGCTACCGGGGTGGATGTTGCCTCCCCCCTGTTCGATGAGCACGATCCAGTCCCAAAGCCTATCGTAGATGAAGCTCCTTCCCCAACCATTTAAGGTGTTGACCCTGCTTCCAAGTCAATTCTTATTGATGCCCTTCATGCTCGGGCGATAGAAGTTGTCCCTACTGAGGGAGATGTTCCTACTGCTGCTGACAAGGGGAAGCAGCCAGCTTCTTCTGAATAACCCGAGGTTGCCAGATAATCTATTATTAGTATTGCTTTTGTATTTTTATTTGTAATGTTCCTTTCTGATTCTCAATGTACTCTGATCCTTTATGTATGAATGAAATGAAAAGAATTTTTCACTCAGTGTACTGATTTATTTTATCCTTTACTGCTCTTTTATGGCCTGTTGTTGATTGATGTATATGAATATATACCAGCCACTTCTCAACTAGGAATAATTCTTGGTCCTGATGTGAGTCCTCAAGTTCGTCATACCTTCGTAAGAATTTGCAAATCGTTGCGATTGAGGAATAAGCATTTCATAGAGCAGACGGAGCTCGTTGCTAAACTGAAAGACAAGCTTCAGGAGATGGAAGAAGTTGGAGCTTCTGTTCAAGAGGAAGTGAATACTCTGAGAGCAAGACTCCTCGATGCTACTGAGATTAACCAAGTCGGAGAAGTTCTGCAATAGGAAAATGAGTCCTTGAGGAGGGAAGTGTTGCGCCTCAGGGAGTAGGCGTCGAGCACTGCACCTCGCATTTTAAGGGGTTCCTCCTCATTACAAGATAGAACATGACCAAGCGATGTTCCTCCGGTGCTGCGAGGTTCTACCCCATCAACTATTCCATGAGCTGGTACAAACATAAGAAGCCCAGCTAGGGAAATAGATGAGCTCCGTGAAGATGTTCGTCTAGCATATGTGATTTCTATTGGGCTTCAAAGGGATGTCACACGGCTAAGGCATCTATTTAAGAGAGGACATCGGTGAGTATGGGCTGATGGTTACGACCAAGGTTGGGTAGATACTTCGACGAGGCTGATAGAGTTTTAAGAGCTCGCCTTTATCTGGGGATGGTTGAGTGCCCTAAGGGAGCTGCAAGTTCTAAGGAACTCAATACTCTGGTATCGTTACGAGGTCTCTCCTTCCACTTTAAGACCTAACCCCTTCAAGAGGGATGATCAGTGGATCCCTATCGATGACATCCCTCGGCAGCTATTGGATTCATATGGCAATGAGGTCGAGGAGGAATTAGTTCCTCATCCAGATGATGGTCGAAGAGCACAAGTGGCTGATTATCTTGTTCAGAGGCCTCAGCCTCATTACGATTTTACCAATTGTAACTCTGCATACATATGTAATGAAGTAATGTAATATTGATGTTTTGGGTGATCTTGCCGATTAAACATGGGTTGTACGTTCTTGTCGTAAATGTGATGAAGTAATATAAAATTTATGTTTTGGGCGAGCTCGCCCACTAAATAAGTGTTCTATATTTTTTACATCATTTATTCTTTGCTTAATAATCTTGGTCCTCTCTTAGCCGACTAGATTGGTAAGTTTGCATTGTCGAGTAAGTGTCCCTCCAGTCCAGTATGCTTATGAGATACCATTCTGCCTTACTTTACCTTTTAGGTCGTGTCGTCACACTCCCTTAGGCCTAAGTGTGGCAATTGGCGAGGACACACCTGGTGTTGGATGCTCTATCCGATCAGAGTTTTGTTAACCAAACATTATTTCGCGACCAATTTGACTTGGACGGATTGCCTAAGGATCTCCTGTAGGGCTTCATATATTGTCAGGGGCAATGCTAAGAGGTTGTTCGTGCTTCATAATGAAAACCTGAGGAGGGTGTTTTCTCTGCTATCGCGTACTGAGTAGTGTGCCTGTCACTTGGAAAGGGTGTGCAAGTTATAAAGTTCATATATTAGTTAACTGACACCTCATAGAATGCAACTGCTAAATAACTTTTATTAATCACAAGTAAATGAGCTGCCATTTTCATAAATCTGGTAAAAAGTGAAAGAAAAAACTAGAAATAGAATTTCTTAAGATTGGTCGCATTCCATGCTCGGGGTATCTCTCTGCCCTCCAGCATTTTTAAGTGATAGGCTCCTTGCAGATCATCTCTTGTTATCTTGAATGGTCCCTCCCAGTTTGGCCCTAACTTGCCATCTGATGGTTTTACTGCGCTGCCAAGGACTTTCCTTTAGACATAGTCACCAACTTGGAATGTCCTTGGATTGACCTTCTTGTTATAGTGTTTTGCGAGTTGTTGCGGATAGCTCGCTAATCTCACTAAGGCAAGTTCTCTGCATTCGTCGATTAGGTCGAGTTCAGCGAGCAATGCTGCATCATTCTGGCCCTGGTCGACAAGGGTGGACCTCATAGTTGGTAGGCCTGCTTCTAATGGTATGACCGCTTCCATTATGTATGTTAGTAAAAATGGGGTTTCCCCCGTTGCCCGATATGGGGTTGTGCGGTAAGCCCACAGAATATGCGGTAGTTCATTCACCCATACGCCTTTGGCTCGCTCTAATCTTTTCTTTAACCCATCGATCACTATTTTATTGGAAGCTTCGTCTTGACCGTTGCTCTAAGGATACGCCACCGGGCTGAAATAGTGCCTGATCCCATGTTCATTGCAGAAGTTCTAGAAGGGCCACTCCCGAACTGTGTTCCGTTGTCAGTGATGATGGTTCTGAGAATTCTAAAATAAGTAATTATATTTTTCCATATGAATCTCATCATATCTGCATCTCGGATATTTGTCAGTGGTTTTGCCTTGATCCATTTGTTGAAGTAATTCGTTGCGACCAACATATACTTTCGGTTGCCGACGGCGGTAGAAAGTGGTCCTACGATGTCCATTCCCCATTGGGAGAAAGGCCAGGGGCTAGTGAGTGATCTTAGGTCGCTGGCAGGTTGGTGAACCATAGGAGCATGTAGTTGACATTTTTCGCATTTGTGAGCGTACACTACCGAATCTTTTTGCATATATGCCCACCAGTAGCCTTCCTTCATAGCTCGAAAGGCTAGTGATCTTCCTCTAATATGGCTTCCATAGATTCCTTCGTGAAGCTCATGTAGAATTTTCTCGACATCCCTCGGGTGAACACATTGTAGGTAAGGTCCGGAGAACGATCTCTTATACAGCTTACCCTTATAAGATAAGTGAAAGCGAGCAGCTTTTACTCTTATCTGATGAGCGGTTTTCCTATTGCTTGGAAGTGCGCCATCCTTCAAATATTCCCTTAAAGGGTCCATCCAACTAGGTGTTGACTCAATCCGGATCACATGCTCCAGGCCTGGCAGCTCATCGCTCTGGTTGATGCTCGGATGAGCGAGGAAGTCGATGGGGATCGTTCTTTTAAGTCGTAATTGATTGTCAAACTCAGGGCTGCCAAAGCGTCAGCATGGCTGTTCTGTCCTCTGGGAAATTTCTGGATACTGACTTCCTTGAAGTTGGTCATTAGCCTCTTTGCCAAGGCGAGGTAGGCTGCCATTCTCTCATCATTTGCGTTGTAGTCCCCACTTATCTGATTGGAGACTAATTGTGAGTCACCGAACACCTGTAACTGCTTCGCCCCTAAGGTGTGTGCCTTCTGGAGGCCGTCTATCAAAGCCTCATACTCTGCCTCATTGTGGAGGCTTCAAATCCAAGCCCGATTCCTTGTTCGAGGATGTAATACCCCGTAATTTTTATGACTTTTAAAATGGGTTATATTTTAAATTAATGGATTAATTGGATTTTATTATTAATTAATTCATTTGGGTTTTATCCGAATTGTGGATATTAAAATGGATGATTCTGAATAGACTTAAAGATATTTAGGTAATATATGAATATGATGTCATTATTATGACGGTGTGATATAATTTCGGTAATTTGGATTTTTTAGTCAGACGCGGTATGGGACGTGTCGGGACTAATTTATTAAATTAAAAAGGAAATTTATTTTCTATCGACCTTATAGTCATTTCGGCTGTGTCGTTGCGTCCGAAAGGTTCGAAATAGTCAGAAAAGTCTATTTGGATGTTAATTTTGAGTCTCGGGTCATTTGGAAATGAAAAGACAACCCAAAAGGGCATTTTGGTTATTTTTACAAGGGGGATGAATAGTGATTTCGGGTTTTGTCTTATTATAAGTATTTGGAGATCAGTGTATGTAGGTTCATTTCATCTCTTCTACACAAAATTGAAAAGTCATCTTCTTAGAGAGAGTGGAAGGTTGCTTGGAAAGAAAAAGAAGTTTGTTTGGGAAGGAGGAGAACCAAAAGTCAAAGGTCACCACCACCATCACCACATGTGTTATTCAACTCCAAAGGATCAGATCTTCATTAGAGGAAAGTGTTTGATATTTGCAATTTAAGTTCGTATATTGTCCATGTTAGGATAGTTATAAAAAGAGATGATTTTCATGCTTGGAAGATGAAAGGATATAGTTGCTAATGGATTTTTAGAATCTAAAAATATATAGGAATTAAACTCATGTTGTAGGTAGTTAGTAATCCATGAAATAATCATATATCTATGGAAGAAATTCTAAAAATCATTTTGTGTTCTTGAAGATAATATGTTGATAATTTTCTGGAAAAAGAGGCAAAAACGAGTGGAATGAGAAGAGCCAATTTGGAATGTTTAGATCTTCTTTTTGAGTGCATTTGGATGAGATTTAAGAAAAACTCAAAACACATACCTGACTCAATTTTTCGTGTAGAATCCAAATCTGAAGTCGGATTGATGATTCAAATAATTTTTGGATCTGATTTTTCTGAGTATTTAAAATATGAGAATTCATGATGTTGTTTCTTTTTAATGTTGGTTCTTATCCCAAAACTTTTGTGGATCTTTGGTCATTATTAATTGGATATTGTGGGACTTAAAAAATATCAGTAAACCCTTGATAAGATTTGAATTAATTTGATTTGGATTCAAGTGATTAAAATGATGAAAATTATATTAAATGGAATTTCGGTTGCTATATTCATTTGTTAAATTCCAAATGGGGATGTATGAGGATTAAAGATAGGACCAGTAGGGGTGATTGAATATAACACCTGGGTATCCTTAAGTTTACAAGAGGGTTTAATCCTAAGTGAAAGAATATGTGTTTATAAGAGATTTAAAACTATCGGTTTTAACCTTAATTAAAAGGAGAGCTAAACTCGTAGTAATTAGGGAGAAACGATGTTATGAACCAGTAGGATATTAGTGACTTCTTACTGAAAATATGTTGAGGAAAAACCTATTTTAATCTTGTGTATTGAGTGAAGGTAGCCTTAGGGTTACAATTTGAACATCAAGGACTGAGTTTAAGCTCATTATTGATTTCGCAAGGACGGAGTGTAATATAAGAGCGTAGTGGTATGGCTCCTGGATAGAGATGGGAGTTTGGAACACATTTGGTTGAAAGAGGGTATGAGGTTATCCCGAACGCGTATTTGAAGTTGACTTACCTCCTCGATCGATAAAGTTAAGTAGTAGTGTATTGGAGGGGTTCCTTGTTTGGATTTCGCTTTGCGAGACGCTCCGCGCATGAACCTTAACGACGTCAGGAGTGGAGAGATGTTATAGGATGCGAGGATAATTAAATTATGAAGTAAAGATATGACATTTTAATACGTGGGATTTAAAGAGATATAATGCTACGTAAGGGAATAATCTAAGGTTAATGTGAGTACCTTGTTGTTAGTATACTATAGGTATGATAATACCTATTTGATTGATTAATAATTATGTGTATGACATACCTAGCTTACTTGCTATCGGTGGGAGGTTTGCGCGTGAGGGCAGTCATATCCTGATGAATCCATGGGATCTTTGATTTGTCGCTCGAGAACATAGGTCTATGAAAGACTTATCGGGGAGTTGATAAGTCCGCTGACTATGGGTACGTAGGTATGTGCGTGACCCATGGGTATGATAACTATGTTCGCCTCCAATGATTGTGTTGTTGTTTGTGGTTCGAGGACTCTTAACGAACCTTTAGTCCCTTATTCGGCGACAAGCGATATTGGAACATGATAGCAGAGTAATGCATTGCACCGCAGCTGTGACTCGGGGTGCCGTATTATATATGAATATATATATATATATAATGGATTAAATGAATGAATGGATATTTATTATGGTTAAATCTATCTACGGTGATAATTGTAGATAACGGTGAATAGAGAAAGATAATTGAATTAAGTTAATGAATGTTTATTGAAAAACTTAATTCATATTAATGAGAAATGATTCATGTTACTGAGAAATGATGAGAAATGTAAATGAATAATAATGAGACGTATGGTATGGGACATACGGGGATTATGATATTGGGATGGAATTATAATATGGAGACTAGAAAAGAGGAACCATTAACTAGGAGGTTAATAGAATACGTTAAGTGTGCACTCTAGTTGAGAGGTGAGAATGGCAAGTGAGAGTTGGGTCTAACATGTACATAATAAAAGATTTATTGCACTTGTTAAATACTTGCTGTTTTAAAAATCATTTTCACAATCGGGCTCTGACCCGTTTCCTTGCATATTTTCTTTTCTATTGTATCTTCTATATCAGGTGTCCAGCAACAGGGACGCCAACCTTAGCGGATTATGACAGACTATGGATTTATGGAGTTTTGCTTAGACGCCTATCTTCATTTGATTCTCAGTATTCTCTTAGTAGGGCATGTCAGCCAAAGGATTCAGTTATCTTCTTCTATCGGGGTCAAATACTATGGTATTCGTGTCATTTTAATACATTTGATATTGTTGGGATTACTGTAATGGATTAATATTATTTGGGAATGTTTATTCCAATTGCATTCAAATTATTTTGTGTTATCTAATTGGTTATCAGTGTTGTAGAATAAAATGTGTTGTGTTATTCTTAAACTGGAAATGGATTTTGTTAAATTAAAATTTGAAAAGTTTTTAACACCAGCTTAATTGAGTATTGGGTGAGTTGTATATGTTTTCGACAGTGATGCTAAGAATGAGCCAACTGTATATTCTGTTTTAATTTGGTATGGGACTGGCCACCCGGTATTTAATTAGGCGGGGTGTTACAGGTGGTATCAGAGCATCAGGTTCTAGTGTCCTTTAGGATCTGTACGTCTTACTGTGTTTTTAGCTTAGCGTTCTTTGATATAGAGCCCTATGTTTAGGATTGTTGATCGCTTTGGTAAGATTCCGTATATATCAGTGAATCTTATTTACGTTTGGGAGTGATCGAACAAAGAAGTATGGCAGATGAGGGCCATTGAATGGATAGCGGAGATCGTACTTAGGAGGTTATGAAGTATGTTCGAGTATGATGACCGTAGTCGAGTTCACCCCTATTATGGAAAATTGAGGAGAGACATCAGTAGAAGTTCTTGAAATGCGGGAATTGTGTGTGTTACCTAACGAAGGCAATATATTCAAAGGCTTGGGCATATAGTGGAGTGTGGTTAACTAGAACTGGAAATTTGGGGTAAAATTTTTCTTGACTCATCGGAGCAAAGTTATAATAGTGGGATTCAACAACCACCACCCGCGAATGAGGGTATGTTTTCTATTTAAGGAGTCATGAGGCGCATTTTGATTTTAGTAGCGATTATTATTGTGGGGGCTAAAAGGGTTGCTAAACTTAGCCTATAGCATCATTATTTACGTAGACTCACTGAGGGGAGTGGGACACCTATATATTACATGTTATCACGTGAGTTTGATTTTTATCATGGGATTACTCACTTTGGGCATGTCCGAGCATGATGTGACTATCGGCATGCATTGACTTGTGGTATACGAGAGCGTATGTACTACTATTAACCAACATCTTGTCTTCTAGAGAAGAGTAGATGAGTAGACTCAATTTGAAATCAATAAAACCTAATTTTTTTTTTTAAATCGATAAATCAGATATTATTTTTTTCGATAAACCAAATTTTTATATACTATTGACTAAGGACCTTAGGAGTTTCGATGACCGACTACTTTAGGAAGTAGTGTATCGGGGTGGTTCCTTGTTTGGATTTCGCTTGCGAGACACCCCACGCATGAAACTAATAACCGTTGGGAGTCGAAATAAGTTAGGTCTTTAGGATATGAGTTTATAACCTTTGTGATAAATATTATTATGAAAGTTATACGATAGGGTGTATGGGCACCCTGGATGATTGGATTGTAGTAGTTTTCAAAATTGTGAAACAGTAAGTAGTTGTGACTTCAGGATTTATTTGTTTAATAAGTGAGGATCATTTTTTTTCCAAACTTTGTCACGAGGACGGTATAGGGAAGATTGGGTATAATTTAAATTTGATTCAGTTGGAACTATATGGTGAGACTTAGTGTAACATCGATGGGGATTTTCGTTAATGTACTGTATGGGCGGTACTACTTAGATTACTTGCAATGTGAGATTTATACTCGGAGTTGACCTTACCGGTATGACTTATATTCCTGAATTTCGGGACGAAATTCTGTTATGAGGGGGGAAGTATGTAATACCCCGTAATTTTTATGACTTTTAAAATGGGTTATATTTTAAATTAATGGATTAATTGGATTTTATTATTAATTAATTCATTTGGGTTTTATCCGAATTGTGGATATTAAAATGGATGATTCTAAATATTACTTAAAGATATTTAGGTAATATATGAATATGATGTCATTATTATGACGGTGTGATATAATTTCGGTAATTTGGATTTTTTAGTCAGATGCGGTATGGGACGTGTCGGGACTAATTTATTAAATTAAAAAGGAAATTTATTTTCTATCGACCTTATAGTCATTTCGACTGCGTCGTTGCGTCCGCAAGATTCGAAATAGTCAGAAAAGTCTATTTGGATGTTAATTTTGAGTCTCGGGTCATTTGGAAATGAAAAGACAACCCAAAAGGGCATTTTGGTTATTTTTACAAGGGGGATGAATAGTGATTTCGGGTTTTGTCTTATTATAAGTATTTGGAGATTAGTGTATGTAGGTTCATTTCATCTCTTCTACACAAAATTGAAAAGTCATCTTCTTAGAGAGAGTGGAAGGTTGCTTGGAAAGAAAAAGAAGTTTGCTTGGGAAGGAGGAGAACCAAAGGTCAAAGGTCACCACCACCATCACCACATGTGTTATTCAACTCCAAAGGATCAGATCTTCATTAGAGGCAAGTGTTTGATATTTGCAATTTAAGTTCGTATATTGTCCATGTTAGGATAGTTATAAAAAGAGATGATTTTCATGCTTGAAAGATGAAAGGATATAGTTGCTAATGGATTTTTGGAATCTAAAAATATATAGGAACTAAACTCATGTTGTAGGTAGTTAGTAATCCATGAAATAATCATATATCTATGGAAGAAATTCTAAAAATCATTTTGTGTTCTTGAAGATAATATGTTGATAATTTTCTGGAAAAAGAGGCAAAAACGAGTGGAATGAGAAGAGCCAATTTGGAATGTTTAGATCTTCTTTTTGAGTGCATTTGGATGAGATTTAAGAAAAACTCAAAACACATACCAGACTCAATTTTTCGTGTAGAATCCAAATCTGAAGTCGGATTGATGATTCGAATAATTTTTGGATCTGATTTTTCTGAGTATTTAAAATATGAGAATTCATGATGTTGTTTCTTTTTAATGTTGGTTCTTATCCCAAAACTTTTGTGGATCTTTGGTGATTATTAATTGGATATTATGGGACTTAGAAAATATCAGTAAAACCTTGATAAGATTTGAATTAATTTAATTTGGATTCAAGTGATTAAAATGATGAAAATTATATTAAATGGAATTTCGGTTGCTATATTCATTTGTTAAATTCCAAATGGGGATGTACGAGGATTAAAGATAGGACCAGTAGGGGTGATTGAATATAACACCTGGGTATCCTTAAGTTTACAAGAGGGTTTAATCCTAAGTGAAAGAAGATGTGTTTATAAGAGATTTAAAACTATCGGTTTTAACCTTAATTAAAAGGAGAGCTAAACTCGTAGTAATTCGGGAGAAACGATGTCATGAACCAGTAGGATATTAGTGACTTCTTACTGAAAATATGTTGAGGAAAAACCTATTTGAATCTTGTGTATTGAGTGAAGGTAGCCTTAGGGTTACAATTTGAACATCAAGGACTGAGTTTAAGCTCATTATTGATTTCGCAAGGACGGAGTGTAATACAAGAGCGTAGTGGTATGGCTCCTGGATAAAGATGGGAGTTTGAAACACATTTGGTTGAAAGAGGGTATGAGGTTATCCCGATCGCGTATTTGAAGTTGACTTACCTCCTCGATCGACAAAGTTAAGTAGTAGTGTATTGGAGGGGTTCCTTGTTTGGATTTCGCTTTGCGAGACGCTCCGCGCATGAACCTTAACGACGTCGGGAGTGGAGAGATGTTATAGGATGCGAGGATAATTAAATTATGAAGTAAAGATATGACATTTTAATACGTGGGATTTAAAGAGATATAATGCTACGTAAGGGAATAATCTAAGGTTAATGTGAGTACCTTGTTGTTAGTATACTATAGGTATGATAATATCTATTTGATTGATTGATGATTATGTGTATGACATACCTAGCTTACTTGTTATCGGTGGGAGGTTTGCGCGTGAGGGCAGTCATATCCTGATGAATCCATGGAATCTTTGATTTGTCGCTCGAGACCATATGTCTATGAAAGACTTATCGGGGAGTTGATAAGTCCGTTGACTATGGGTACGTAGGTATGTGCGTGACCCATGGGTGTGAGAACTATGTTCGCCTCCAATGATTGTGTTGTTGTTTGTGGTTCGAGGACTCTTAATGAACCTTTAGTCCCTTATTCGGCGACAAGCGATATTGGGACATGATAGCAGAGTAATGCATTGCGCAGCAGCTGTGACTCGGGGTGCCGTATTATATATGAATATATATAATAATGGATTAAATGAATGAATGGATATTTATTATGGTTAAATCTATCTACGGTGATAATTGTAGATAACGGTGAATAGAGAAAGATAATTGAATTAAGTTAATGAATGTTTATTGAAAAACTTAATTCATATTAATGAGAAATGATTCATGTTACTGAGAAACGATGAGAAATGTAAATGAATAATAATGAGACGTATGGTATGGGACATACGGGGATTATGATATTGGGATGGAATTATAATATGGAGACTAGAAAAGAGGAACCATTAACTAGGAGGTTAATAGAATACGTTAAGTGTGCACTCTAGTTGAGAGGTGAGAATGGCAAGTGAGAGTTGGGTCTAACATGTACATAATAAAAGATTTATTGCACTTGTTAAATACTTGTTGTTTTAAAAATCATTTTCACAATCGGGCTCTGACCCGTTTCCTTGCATATTTTCTTTTCTATTGTATCTTCTATATCAGGTGTCCAGCAACAGGGACGCCAACCTTAGCGGATTATGACAGGCTATGGATTTATAGAGTTTTGCTTAGACGCCTATCTTCATTTGATTCTCAGTATTCTCTAAGTAGGGCATGTCGCCCAAAGGATTCAGTTATCTTCTTCTATCGGGGTCAAATACTATGGTATTCGTGTCATTTTAATACATTTGATATTGTTGGGATTACTGTAATGGATTAATATTATTTGGGAATGTTTATTCCAATTGCATTCAAATTATTTTGTGTTATCTAATTGGTTATCAGTGTTGTAGAATAAAATGTGTTGTGTTATTCTTAAACTGGAAATGGATTTTGTTAAATTAAAATTTGAAAAGTTTTTAACACTAGCTTAATTGAGTATTGGGTGAGTTGTATATGTTTTCGACAGTGATGCTAAGAATGAGCCAACTGTATATTCTGTTTTAATTTGGTATGGGACTGGCCACCCGGTATTTAATTAGGCGGGGTGTTACAGAGGATTATATCTTCTGGAGTAATAAGGACAATGCCCACTCCTGCCCCCTATGTGTTGGAGACTCCATTAACAAATAATTGCCAAACTACCTCTATTGCATGGTTCTCTCTTTGTGTCATGGGTTGAAATTCGTCTAGAGGATGCTCGCCTATGAATTAAGCTATGAAATCAGCAAGGACTTGTCCCTTGATTGCATTCCTTGGTTAAAATTGGATGTCAAATCGTTCGAACTCGACCGACCATTTAGTCAGTCTGCCTGATAAATTCGTTTTCCTCAGGATTGCTTTAAGGGGGTGCGATGTAAGGACGATGATAGTGTGAGCTTCAAACCAGTGCTTCAACTTCCTTGAAGCTACTACAAGTGCAAAGGCGAGCTTCTCTTGTGGTAGGTAGCGTTGCTCAGCCTCTAATAAGGTCTTGCTCGCGTAATAAACGGGGTGCTGGATTCCTGCTTTCTCGCACACCAGCACAGAACTGACGGCGTGTTTGGAAATGGCGAGGTATAAGTACAAGGAATCTTTTTCTTGAGGTATGACGAGCATGGGTGGTGAGCTAAAGTAATCCTTAAGCTCGTCCAATGCTTGCGAGCAATCTTGATTCCATTCTACCGTCTTGTTTCCCTTCGAGAGCTGGAAAAATGGTTTGCATTTCTCAGAGGATTTCGAGATGAAACGATTTAAGGCAGCGAGCATGCCGATGAGCTTCTGTACGTCCCGTATCGTACGAGGGGGTTGTACCCCTTTGATTGCATCGATATGGTCCGGATTAGCCTCGATGCCTCTCTTACTAACCAAGTACCCAAGAAATTTTCCTGACTGGACACCGAAAGAATACTTGCTCGCATTGAGTTTCATTCGGTATTTCCTGAGGATTTTGAAGGTTCTCCATAGGTTTGAGAGGTGGTCTTCCTTGTTCCTGCTCTTGACGAGCATATCATCGATGTAGACCTCCATAGTATCTCCTATTTGGCCTTTGAACATCTTGGTGACCAGCCGCTGTTAGGTTGCCCCTGCATTTTTTAGCCCAAAGGGCTTGACTTTGTAACAGTATAATCCGACGGTGGTGATGAATGCGGTCTTGTCCTGGTCTGATGCATACAGAGGGATCTGGTGATACCCCGAATATGTATCCAAAAAACTCATTCTTTTGTGAGTTATTGTGGCGTCCACCAATTGGTCGATTTTGGGGAGAGGGAAATTATCCTTAGGGCAAGCCCTGTTAAGGTCAGCGAAGTCGATGCAGACTCTCCATTTTCTGTTATTCTTTGGAACTACTACTGGGTTGGATAACCATTTCAGAAATTGAACCTCCCGTATGGATCCTGCATCCAGCAATTTCTTAACTTCTTTTTCTACGGCTTTTGCCTTCTCGGGCGCAGTTCGTCGTGCCTTTTGTGTGATAGGTTTAAAAGTGGGGTCGACATGCAATCGATGACAAACCACACTGGAATCAATTTCAGGCAGCTCGTATGGTTCCCACACTAAAACGTCTACGTTGCTTCTCAATAGAGTCGCTAATTCCTTCTTTTCTTGATCTGTGAGAGAAGCTCCAATCAGGAATATCCTGTCCTTCTCACTGCCTCCAGTTGTAACTTCCTCCAGTTTTTCCACGACCCGCTCAGAGGGGAGGAGCCTGGTCTCCTCCACTCCGGGTCTTCCGTACTTTAACTGCTATTTTGAAGGTATCAGACCTTCTTGTTCCTCGACCTTCTCATTGGGATTCTCGGCCTTCTTCTCTAGTCTAGGGATGATGACCGCTATGAAGCACCTTCTTGCCATCGCTTGATCACCATGGATCTCCATTACTCCTCGTTCGGTCACATATTTGAGTTTCTGATGGTATGTCGAGGGGACTGCCTTCATCGTATATAGCCATCCTTTTTCGAGGATAGCTTGGTATGGCGAGTCAATGTCGACTACCAGAAACTCAATCATCTTGGAGATACTTCCTGCCCTTACTGGTAACACAATATTTCCCAATAGAATAGTCACTTTTCCAGCGAAGCCAACTAGAGGGACAGTGGCTTTCTTCAGGTCGGCGACGCTCAACTTCAATTTTCTGAACAGGTCAAGATACATTACCTCGGATGAGCTTCCTTGGTCGACGAACAACTTATCGACGTCATAGTTAGTTATCCTGAGCGTAATGATCAAGGCGTCATGATATGGGGTTCTCACTCCCACCAGATCCTCATCTGTGAACACGATATGTTTGCTATAGTCGACGTCACCTGCTCACCGACGTTTTCCTGATTGGGTCTTTGCTGGATTGATCTGAAAAGCTTGCATTACTGCTGTAAGCTTTTTTACCTCCATCCGAGCTGAATTCCCATGAATCTGCTTTATATCAGATGCCCCATGAATTATCGCGAATTCATGGCCAGCATCGTCTTCGAGTACGTTGTCAGGTCTTGCTTCTCCATTGGCAGTAACTTTCTCTGCCTTCTTCTCCACAAACTCGTTTAGGTGCCCAGACTGGGCCAGTTCTTCGAGGTGAGACTTAAGAGCATTGCATTGCTCAGTCTTATGTCCTCTCTCTTTACGAAAAGCGCATCTCAGCGCGTTGTTTCTCTTTGAGGGATCTCCTCCCATCTTTCTGGGCCACTTAATAAATGGCTCGTCTTTGATCTTCGCCAGAATCTTGTAAATTGGTTCTCTGAAGACAGTGTTGACTGCCTGAAATGATTTTGACACATCGTTCTTGCCTCCGTTCTTGGATCCATTCTTGCCCCTATTCTTGTCTCTTTTCTTCTGGTTCTCAGTTCTCCACAAAGGTGTATGCATGATACTAAAACTTTATAGGGTTTAAAAGAATTCACAAGAACAATCTTCAGGATGTATGTTGTGAATTAAAAAGTGTTTTTGAACACTAAATAAGGAATAACTTTTGCAAAATATATGCAGAAATGAACGTGGCAAAAGTCTCAATGAAATGAAACACCAAACAGGTATTTATAAGACGAACACAAATTTCGAGGTGGCGGCTCGTTCGAACGAATTTTAAAGCTCATTCGAACGAGAATATCAACTCGTTAGAATGAAATAAATCTCGTTAGAACGCAACAGCCATCTCGTTTGAACGAAGTTCAAACGACCTAAAATAGTACACCCTCATTCGATATCCGATCGAAGTAAAATTCTAACGATACTTTGAACGAAAGGAGATCTCGTTAAAATGAGATGTGCGAACTTTGAAAAAAAAATCCATAAAAATGCCTCGAAAATAAGTCGTTCCAGTTTTAATAAAGAGTTAAACATCCCAAAATAAATTTAAGGAATAATTTTAAACTTTAAATAGTATTATAGCTTCATAGTGTGGAGCTTCTTGAAATCTGGAGATGTTAGATCTTCGGCTTAGTGTCGGCTCAAATCACACGGTAGCAGGATACTAAGCTATTTGAGTAATGATAGAAAAATATGCTCTTGCAATCATGCTTGCACAGAGTTGTTTTGACTTTGATTTGTTTTATGGATTCAACTTTGAATATGCCTCTGCACACACGCACAATCTCTTTGAATTTTAACTTCGCATGTATATTTGAGCTATGTGAGATATTCTCCCATAAATTTTATCATTTATATATTTTGTGACTATAGGGGATTTGTGAACGCAAGAATCGTTGCCCATGAAATTGTTTGATTTGTATTGAAAAATATATGAGTGTGCATATGAAAGGGCTAAAAAATGCGCAATTTGTGAGAAAGCCACCGTTAGCAAGAGCCTGATGACAATATTAAAAGCAATAAAAACTAAAAAGATTTCCATGTCCAACATGTTTAGTTTGCTTAATTTTAAAAAATGATAGCTTCAAAAGATTTTAGAGAAAAAAATATTCTATTTGTTTATCTTTTGAGGATGTTATAGTTGAAGATCAGTGGGTTTGCACAATGAATCCTAGTTGTGCTTATTTATCAAGACGCTATTGATTTATAAAATCATCAACATTCTAGTCTTATGTTCATTATGTTGGTTTGTTCATAGAGTTCACTTTATCTCATCACTTGAGGATAAATCTTAGTTTAATAAAGTTTTGAGATCAAATAGAACTCTTTGATATATTTTAGTGTTTGGGTCATAATTCATTTGTATCTAGTTCACGCCCATTCATTCAATTCCACATATTTAGACACATCAATACTATTGTAATGTGTAAATATTATGTATTTGTCTAATTATACATACATACACACACACACACGAACACACACACACACATTGTGTGTGTGTGTATGCCGGTATTTTATTGATATATGTTACATATGTGCATAGTTGTTATCGTCGTGTTTTGAGTCTTTGTGGTTTGCATTTAGCCCATGTTTGTCATATGCTTTATATTTGGATTTTTTGGCAAGCTATATGATCATATTAGTACCTCTCGTTGGATGTATTAAAATTCCTTATCTCATATTGGTGATTTCAAATCGGTATTATACTGCATTGTTTATTCATGTTGGTACGTTTTTGCATCGATGTTGATATTGTTTGATAATAGTTAGAATTATTTGGGCTTGAATTTCAATGTTATGTTGTTGTCGTACTTTACACCATTGCATGATTTTATTCCCTCCTCCCTATTTTAAAATTAGTATCTGACGTTCACACATTTAGGGAGATTTGATCTTTGGGGGAATAATTGTTTTATACTTTCTTGTTTTGTTTACTCGAAACAAAAAGGGGGAGAAATGGTATCTTTCCTTTCATGCTGAGGATATCTTTATCTTAGGGGGAGATGTCTTACCTAGGTGGAGATAATTCCAGACATTACTAGAATTTATTCATATGCGAATTTATACTTTTATATTCTTTTTTCATTCGAAAGTGTGTTCAAGAGTGCAAATTTACAACATGCGGTAGAATATTCAAGCGAGCAAAGCTACTATGTGTATGTGTCTGTCGAGCCTCTGTACTTTTTTCTTTTGGGGTTAGGATTGAGTCTTTTTAGACAGCTTGACGACTCATAGGATTTTCATTTTGCTTTTATCCCGGAATAGCCAAAAGGGGAGATTTGTAAGGATAAGTTTCCAATCAAGTCAATTTATTTTTAATTTGCTTAATTCCGGACATAGCATTTTGAGTTATAGGTTAGGGTTGGGGTTTTCTCTTCAATCCTTTGACGTGTTTAGATGAAGGTATATCTGCAAATCTTTAGAGATTATATCATTGTGTTGTATTTTGTGCTCGTTTCCATCTTTACGTTCTAAGGATCTTTCATGTATGAATGCATATTGATTTTGAGCCTTGGAGTTTTTATTATAGGGTGTTAGAATTTTATAAAATGTTTAAAAAATATTAAATAATTTTTTGAAAATTTTGCTAGTTCATTAGAATAACTTGAAATGTCATTCTATAGAGTTTCCATTGGTTGTTAGAATGAGGTGCCTTCGTTCGAACGAGATCTAGAATAATGCCTTTGGGTTTGCTTTGAAATGTCATTCGAAGTTTCATTGGAAGCTTTTTGAACGAGAATGGGTACTTCGTTCGAACGAGGTGTCATTTTATTCGAACGAGTATGCGTGTTTTTATTTTTTAAAAACATATATTTTCAAATCTTTAATCCTTATCTTTTTACAAAAACTTTTCCTATAAATAGAGATGTGGGAATAGAATTTGAGGATAGCCTTTTGAGAGTTCTTTTTGTGGTAAATTCTTCCAAAAACTCTCCTAAACCCCTAGTTTTCACCAAATAAGTTTAGGATCCAAAATTCACCTTATATATGCTTTGAAGATCCTATTTTGAGCACCAAGTTTATCCTACATATCTTTGTGGGAACTGTTTCGTTGCGGTGCACTGCGTATTTGTTGTGTTACGGTGAAGAAGCGTTGGATTTCGTGTTCCAATCTGAAGACAGTTACTGAGCCCGAAATGATGAATACCGAGGCCTATGTGGACTCACGTGTTGTGGCATTTATATGGGTGGATTCCTGCGTTGTCGTTGTGAAGGAGAGGTTGAATATTGAAGACGCGTCATGGTTTGTGGGGATCGAGTCATTGAGTAAGTCATCAATCATCTTGTGTAATTCTGTATCATAATGAATTGTGTAGCTGGGTCGTTCGAAATTTTTCCCGTTTTGGGTTTTCCTCATACATCGGGGTGTTGTGCGATTGGGTTGCTTATTTTATCTACTTATCACCTAGATGCATATTTTAGGTTAAAAATATAAAATTTGGTAAATTTCTTTATCGCTGCGACTCGATTTAAAATTGGTGAACAAGTGTTTATTGGGTTAATTTGTTTAACGGTTTGATCTTTAAATTTGAAAAATTATAAAAATTGACTTTGTTTGCAATACCATCCTTGCTTAAGCAGCACACCGTATAAGGGCGTTCTCATCCAACACATCGCGAGTTGAGCTTACCCTTCTTTCCAAACCTCATCACTCCCTTCCATGGAAAAACATTAAGAAATTAATGGTCCCCGACTTCTAACACAACGTATACTAGCATGCAACCCGCGCGATGCCCGAGCGTCTTAAATAATAACTATTTGAAAATGAATCGTGACAAAATGAAATGCGAACATATGAATTTTTTAATTGGGTGGAGTAAAGCAAAAATTAAACGTTCATAGCGAATTATTGAGAACCCATGTGATAAACATGCGAACTGATATTGCCCATCTTCATATGTCAAATATATGCTCCAGCCCTCTATTTCATTTAATTTCTTAGTTGTTATTATTTACAATCTTCTCAATTCAAATATATCCTCGAGTTTCTCTTCTTTTACATTTATATAATAACACCGATCATCTTATCCATCCACACCTCCATGTTTGGATTACCATGACATGGGAAGAAAGTGAGAAAAATCAAAGCACTTTGAGATTAAATAAATACAAAACCATAACAGTTTAGATAATACACCCACAGAATTCCATAAAATAAAATACAAAATCAAACCAACTAAATATTAAACCTTAAAATTACACCATTTACAAATTTTGCCCAACAAAAAGAAATTGAAAAACAAGAGACATATGTGATGCTTTATACATTTTAAGCTTATAAAATGACATGAAGAGGGCTACATAGGATGTAAAAAAAATTAAAAATGAGATAGTTTCATAAAAGACACTTGTAGGAGTTTTTATTTATTTTTTACATTTTCATTGAATTAATTGGTGCATCATATGCTATTGAAAAATCTTAGTTGACTTTATTCGCGTAAGCTTTCCATGTCAAAGAAATGTCTCCTACCAAAATAACAAAAGTTACAAATCAGTTACCATTTACTTTGTGAAACCAGTGATAAAAAATTAAGGATATATATATATATATATATATATATATATATATATATATATATATATATATATATATATACATACATATATATATACATACATATATATATATATACATATATATTCAAACATCAAAAAACGAAATGCATATTTACATCATTTCATTCTTCTATCGCTTCTTATAAAATAATGAAATAAATTAGAAATCTCAAATAAACCCAAAACTTACTGTGACATAGTGAAAAGTAGTAGCCCATGCCTAACTTGTGCACATGCAGATATTTTTTTTTTTTGCTTACTTTGAATCCCCATTTGGTTCATATTGAAAAACATAGGTAGAGAAAATATATTTTTCTTCTACATAAATAACACAAAATTCATAATCAATACTTATTTGATGTGAATGAAAAATAAATCTTCTAAAGTATGTAGATAGTAACATGATCTTTATGGCCTAAAAATCTAAGGGAACAACCAGGATGGCTAACAGGAATCGAGTCTACTAAAGTCCGAGAGAAGGACAATCCTATCCTGGTTAGTAGGACAGGTGATAAGTGGATTATGTGTTGCGGTATTTTGGTGCGGAGTGAAATTGCTCGCGATAATATGTTCCAAAGTGAGAAAAAGGGACAAGAATACGGTGCCTAGTAAAGGTCGACGATTAAAAATAATTTTATTTTGGTTTGGGCAGACGTGTTACGTCCGAAAACCATTTGTGCAGTCAAGACGATTGCCAGGATGGATGTAAGTTATATCCTTAGAGGATGCGGCGTGTTTATGTGACACGAGCGAGTCACCATATTTTGTTCATTGCTAAATTAGCATGTGAGACGAGTTTAATGCATATCATTATAAATATTACCATTATGTGAATATTTTTCCTTAGTATAGCGGGATTTTTCTTTGGTGCTATCCGCGGGGGATGAATGAGTATATTAACAGTGTTTTATACTTTATTGAGGTTACTCGTTGTAGTGATGCGATACACGAGTATGATATTATCTTTGTTAAAATGTTATAGAAATGGGTAGTATGATAGTGGGCATTTATTGCAAGGCTATCGGAGTAGTTATATTAGTGCAACACGTTTTGTTTTGGCGAGGCTTTACCTGTAAGAAGGTTGGACTCGCACTTATATTATCTATCCTAGAGACTTCGGAGGAGATAGTGGGCTCGAGATATTCGATACCAATGTATGTATAGACTTTGTCAGTATGATTCAGTATGTACCGGAATTTACCGTTGAGCGAAAAGACTTGACTCAGTATTATGTTTAGCACTCCGGACTTAGTGATAGGAAGAGTGTAGTGTTATATTTATCCTTAAGAGATGTGGGAGTTAAGAGTTATACCCCTAATGTTAGAAAAAAGAAATTTAGAGAATCTCGATCGTATGTATCCGAGGTTTATAGAATGTAATTACCATCAACCAATACGGGACGATAGTGAAATTGGTGAAACGTTCTTTGTTAAGCATAATTACGGGAGAAATTATAACTTTTCTGTCAAGGGACGGAATAAAGGGGTATATACTATGGACGGAGGACCTAACGGATTTCGATAACCGACAATTCTAGGTAGTAGTGTATCGGGGGGGTTCCTTGTTTGGATTTCGCTTTGCGAGACATCCCACGCATGAAACTTAGCTTAAGGTTGGAAATAGGGAGACGTTTGGTCACTATTCCATGAGTTCGGTACCCTGGTCGAAATGGGATCAAGTAATTATGTATGTAAGTTGGAAGTTGAATTTTATTTTAAGGTCATTGGAGCCGGATTTTTGTGGTAGGAAAGCATTGAAAGTTATCCCCACGAGTTGAGGGGTGGAACGATGATAAGGAGAATTTAAGAATTTTGATTTCTAGGGTGATTGAGAGTACCCAAATGTCATAACTGCATACAGAACACAAGGTGAATAAAGAGTTGGAATGATTTTTAGCATGAATTATCTGGAAAGAACTTTATATTATACAAAAGAGATGACCTGTAATTATTTTGATGAATAGAGCGTTAGTGATTTATTTTGGTTGTTGTACCTATTTGGGAAAATTATTGTACTTATCTGAGGAAGGTTGAGAATTATTATTCCTCTTTTATTGTCATGGAATTTGAATGCCCTATTCCTTCTATTCCGTTGAATTTAGTTAGTCCTACAGATGAGTAGCACGCCGTTCGCTCTCCCAGGGCGGTCGGAGTGTTGCAAAAATGTGGGCATCTTGGTTAACAACAGTTAAAATAGTCCGAGTCGAAGGGACGTGGTAATAGACGTGTGAAATATATGTTTGTGGGACTAGTATAACGAAGTGGAAGTGATAGAGTGGATTAAACGTCACATGAGGGGCGATAATCCATACATAAGTGTGCAATTAGAATAGCACGCCCAAACTTGATTGGAAGCTTGTAGGAAGCCATTCAAGAATTGGTATTCCTTAAATAGAGTATAATTTAATTGTTATGAAGCACACCCGGAGCGGAGTTGTTATTAGTCAAGTGTGAGAGTGACTTGCGCATACAAAGAGTAATGATGTTAGTATAGTATAAGAGATCCAGAAGTGCGCTTCGTGGAGAGAAGAGCACGGGTCAGAACTTTCGGCATACTCCAAGTAAGGAAGGGGAGTATTACGTGTCACTTAATGTGAAACATTTCAAAGGAAGAATCGATGTTTAGCGAGACGTAGTGAGTAGTCTCTACATGCACTGCCCATAGGTAAGGTTTGGTTGAAAGAGGAGAATCAACCAAAGAATTTTGTGTTTATCGAAAATTCCCGAAATTGGAAAAGGTTGGTAAAGTCGGTAAAGTTCTTGGATGGGTTGCCATCCTCAAAACAAGATCAAGGGTTTATCCCGAACATGTGAATTAAGTCGCCGAGAAGGAAGTGATTGATATTCCTTTGGGCTGGCTTACAATATTAACTAGTATGCCCCAGACTTCCTTTGAAAGGAAGGATCGCGCCAGTGCATGGTCCAGCGCAGTATAAATTTCTGAATCAGGATGAGATTGGTGAATCCCACCTTTGATTTGGGATTTCAGGAACCAGCAGAGATAAGATTTCGTTTCGAGTAGGATGTATCACCCTTAGCCAGGGAATAAGCGCATGGTGATTAAATATTAGTGGAGCCACGTGAAGGAGATTTTGGAATCTTGGTACGATGATTTCAAGAATGCTCTGTAGAAGCTCTCGTACCAGTTTGTCGCGTACGAGGTACTTATTAAGGTTTTGTTATGGAAGAACCTCGACTATTCTCCTCCCGTATGTTTAGAGGAGAGTAGATAATCAGAATTTTTGGATCAATCGAGAAAATATCCGATAATTATGGTGGAATTCCACGACTATTTTAGGCAGTCAAGAGTGGTCAAATGTTCGTATGATCTTCTCAGAATGGGAATTTTGTGTATGAATAAATCCGAGTAGCTGCCATGTAGTGAGGTGCGGCCTCCTAATGATAGTGAGATAATAGAATTTAAAACGTATAGACGTAACCTATTCAAATGTTGTCAGTTGTGAGTGCAATGTGAAGTGTCTCCAATGAGAATGCAAAACAATGTTGCTGTGAGGAAAAAGCTATAGTGATTGAGCGCCGTACTATGTAGATAGTTTGCGTACTGACAAGGATATCCAGAGTTGTGCTACCTGATAGGCCTTATTTTCCGAATTTCGGGACGAAATTTCGTTATTAGGGGGGGAGTATGTAATACCCCGTATTTTCATGGCTTTTAAATTTAAGGATTTATTAAATTTAATTGAGATAAATTAATTTAATTTTAATCCAAAATGTTGTTTTAAATATTTACTGTCGTGACAAGAGTTAGTAATTATTGGGAATATATTATTTGTTGCATATTACTGGATGAGTATAGTAATATGTGAGATTTATTTTTATAATATTGTCACGTGTGAATAAAATGACAATTGTGGAAATTTAAATCGGGACGCGCCTGTGTCGTGTCGGGACTAAATGTGGATTAATAAAAGTGAATATTTTATAGGTTGTTCGTATGGTCGTTTTGAGTGCGCCAACGCGTCCGGAAGGGTCGAGATAGTCAGAAAAGTATACCCGGGGGTTTGATTTGGGCCTCGGGGAGTTTTTAGGCCTAATTAGTACCCCTGGAGGGCATTTTACTCATTTTGTATTTTTGGGTAATTAAACCCACAAAAATTAAAGGGGTTATATCAGATGTTTAGGTTATCTCCTAGGTTTAGATAACTCAAAACACCAGAACGGCTACTGGAGAGGAGAGGAGAGAGCTCTCAAGGCATTCCAAGGCTCAAAACTCATCCGTTTACACCGCCGCCACCGCGTAGATCGCGAGACGGGGAACGCAACCACACCAAATTCAACACCAAACCAGATTTCTGAAAATCCCAGGCAAGTGTTTATCTTGCTTATTTCGTTGATGCATCTTTCATATTGGTTTAGGAATGATTAGGATGAATTGTATGAAAGAAAAACCCAATTTGAGATAGGAAATTGCATGTAGTGATGACTTAAATGATATTCTGGAAACCTTTTGTGATGTAGACGATTAAACCACGAAATTTTGATGTTGTATAGGAAGGAAGCCTTAGAGCCAATCAGAATAAAGGAGGCAAATTCGCGCATCAGGACCCTCGCACCGGTTCGTATGTACCCCGAACCGGTTTGCCCCCCAAACCGGTTCGCCCCTGGGTTCGCGAATGTTTGCTGGTCTGGGGTGCTTTTTCTTCCATTCAACACTTCGAATTTTTTTCTTGTTTTCTTTCCTTTCTTCCTTGAACTTTTCTTCAACTTCAACGGGTCATAACTCATCAACCGTAGCTCGAATTTGGGTGCCGTTTCTTCCGGTGTTCTCGTTGTTTCAAGCTCTTCAACTTTCCAGTTGACTCCTACTTCAGGATCTGGCTGTAGAATTACCAAAATACCCTTGAACTTGCCTTCTTAGCTTTTCTTTCATTGTCTCGCTTTCTCTTTTGCGCTGCTTGCATAATTAACCTGTAAAACCAATAAGAGAAGCACGATACACGAAATACTTGCCAACGAAGATTAGTAGCATAAATGTGCGTCAAATCCATATAGGTTACATCACTCGGGTTCACAAATGCACGGAAATTAGGGGAATAAATATACAATATTTATGTCCAATTACGTAGTGAGTTGGAAAAACCCTTCGAATTAAAGTGAGAAACGAACCATTATACGTGATAAATAATAATGGGAAAATAAGGATAAATGTTGTGATTATGGGTTATGGGATAAACCTAAATTGATATAATAAAAGTGGTATATTTATATGATTGTGTATGCATATATTATATACTTGTGAAAATCATGCCCGCGCTACTTGCTATCCCTGAGGTTTCCGCGCTGGGACGATCTTATCTCGTGTGCCTTATGGGGGGATATTTACTCGTACCCTAGAAGATAGAAATCCTAGGTACAGGCTATCGAATCGGTAGTCACGGTCCTAAGAGACGTCAGGGTATGTACTGACCTCTTGGACTTGGAATCTATGCTTCGCCTCAATATTGTTTGTGTATGTATTGATGCAGTTCGAGAGTGATTCCGAACTTGTATTCCCTTTACTGCGATTGATACGGGGATTGGATAGCAGAGTATGCCTGCACCATAGTTTTTATGTGGGGTGCTGTTATGATATATATATTATACGAGTAGTTAATATATATATGAAATTCTGAAATCTGGAACTGCCTACTGTGATTTGATATGTAGGACATGGTTGATGACTCAAATTATAAATAATTATTTTGAGAAAGTATAATATGACACTGGAAAACTTTATTGATTAATAAAGTTAAAAGGAGAACCTTGGTTACAAATTGAAATCTTACGTTTTAAATACTCATGTTGTTCAGTTGTAAATCCTGCGAATAACCTAAGATAATTTAAATCATTGGGGAAAGATAGTGTGGTATACGACGAGATAGACCATTGGGAAGGTTAGTGCGATAGGAGTGCACATTAGAAGAGAGGCGAGAATTTCTCAAGAGAGTGTCGCACTAATATGTTGTTGCATTGGCCTGTATCAATTTAAATACTTGCTAAACGAATTTTTAAATCACATACACTATCGGGCTCTGACCCGTTTCTATTTCCTTTTCTCTCCTGTATATATATGTATGTATTACAGGTGCCCAGCCACAGGGGCGTCTTACTTAGGATCCTTTGGAAGGAACGTGCTGTAGCTTAGGTGGGAGTTGCAGGCCTGTTGTTTAGACGACTTCATCCATTTGATTCTACTCCTAGTTCAGTTTTATCCAGCAGGGGCATGTGTCGCCCTCTTTCTATTATTTAGTTGGTATTATCAGATATTGAAATTTTTACTTTAAGTACCTTTATTTCGGAATTTATTACTGTCAGGATGTTTTCCTTTAGTGTTGTAAATGTTGGGATTTATTATTGATGATTAAATTCGTGTATGTTCAATTCTATTTTTATTCTTAATGTGTTACTCTTTAGATGTTAATGGTTTAAGGTTTTATAACCGGATTTAATAAAATGAGAATAAGGTTTTAAATGGTTTTGACACTTAGCTTAATTAATTAGGGTGTTTAAATTGGAACGACAGTGATGCTAAGAATGATCCAACTGTTCACCTTGATTTTAATTGAATAAAGGAGTGATCGCCCGGTATTTAATTAGGCGGGGTGTCACAGGTGGTATCAGAGCATCAAGTTCTAGTGTCCTTAGGATCTGTACGGCTTATTATGCTTTCAGCGTTGCTTTGTTTGTTATAGAGCCCTATGTTTAGGATTGTCGATTCCTTTGACGAGATTTCGTTCTCCTGCTATAATGTGTATACACTAGTGAATTCTAATTTCGTTCGGATGTGTGCGTGTGCCGAGCGATGACGGATGTCAGAAGAGGACCGTTAAGCGTACATCAGGAGGCAGGGCTCAGTTGAGATTATGAAATATATCCGAGGATGATGACCGTAGTCGAGGTCACCTCCATTATGGCACGAGAAGTCACGACTAGAAAGGTGACTAAGGTGAAACAATGATTTTCAAATGTTGTTATAGTCAAATGAGGTGCGAGGGTAAACTTACCCAACGTATTACAAAAATGTGTAGAGACTGTCAGTGGGAAATTTTAGAAACGCGAAAATTGTATGTGTTTACCAAAGGAGGTAAAGTATCCAAAGGCTTAAATATAGGACGGAGTGTGGCAAACTGAAAGTGAAAATTTAGAGAAAATTTTCTTGGCTTTCGGGACGAAATTATAATGGTTGGAGTTAACCACCAATTTTAGAAGTGGAATGTTATGCCTATAGAAGAACCTTAGGTACAGTGTTGACCGTATGTTCCTTCCTCAACTGTTCAGGATGAGAAGCAAACGTGGTTCTGAACTCATCGCAGGAGGGCATGACAGAAGTCCAATTGTGGATATAAATCCTAATCGTTAACAAATTTTGTATCGAAAGAGGTAGATACTAGTGGAGGAAACGACTCCAAGTGGGAGACCAACTTGTAATAATAGTTAATAATACTCGAGGAGGAAATTCTGATGGACGACCGATTCAGAGGTTGACAATGTCATATTTTGTCAATATAGATTATAACGCTTCTTTGTGGGGGAAGTTAAAGGAATCGAAGAACTTAGTCGAGAATAAGACTGAATGCAATGGTGGTGGTATAGCACCACAAAAGGATGTGGATACACATCAGGAAAACCATTTAAATGCTTCAGATAGTTAAATTCTTACCAAGTGATGGTAAATTCAGTAAGTACTATTATAGATAGTAACATGATCTTTATGGCCTAAAAAGCTAAGGGAACAACCGGGATGGCTAACAGGAATCGAGTCTACTAAAGTCCGAGAGAAGGACAATCCTAACCTGGTTAGTAGGACAGGTGATAAGTGGATTATGTGTTGAGGTATTTTGGTGCAGAGTGAAATTGCTCGCGATAATATGTTCCAAAGTGAGAAAAAGGGACAAGAATACGGTGCCTAGTAAAGGACGACGATTAAAAATAATTTTATTTTGGTTTGGGCAGACGTGTTACGTCCGAAAACCATTTGTGCAGTCAATACGATTGTCAGGATGGATGTATAAGTTATATCCTTAGAGGATGCGGCGTGTTTATGTGACACGAGCGAGTCGCCATATTTTGTTCATTGCTAAATTAGCATGTGAGACGAGTTTAATGCATATCATTATAAATGTTACCATTATGTGAATATTTTTCCTTAGTATAGCGGGATTTTTCTTTGGTGCTATCCGCGGGGGATGAATGAGTATATTAACAGTGTTTTATACTTTATTGAGGTTACTCATTGTAGTGATGCGATACACGAGTATGATATTATCTTTGTTAAAATGTTATAGAAATGGGTAGTATGATAGTGGGCATTTATTGCAAGGCTATCGGAGTAGTTACATTAGTGCAACACGTTTTATTTTGGCGAGGCTTTACCTGTAAGAAGGTTGGACTTGCACTTATATTATCTATCCTAGAGACTTCGGAGGAGATAGTGGGCTCGAGATATTCGATACCAATGTATGTATAGACTTTGTCAGTATGATTCAGTATGTACCGGGATTTATCGTTGAGCGAAAAGACTTGACTCGGTATTATGTTTAGCACTCCGAACTTAGTGATAGGAAGAGTGCAGTGTTATATTTATCCTTAAGAGATGTAAGAGTTAAGAGTTATACCCCTAAAGTTAGAAAAAGTAAATTTAGAGAATCTCGATCGTATGTATCCGAGGTCTATAGAATGTAATTACCATCAACCAATACGGGACGATAGTGAAATTGGTGAAACGTTCTTTGTTAAGCATAATTACGGGAGAAATTGTAACTTTTCTGTCAAGGGACGGAATAAAGGGGTATATACTATTAACGGAGGACCTAACGGATTTCGATAACCGACAATGCTAGGTAGTAGTGTATCGGGGGGGTTCCTTGTTTGGATTTCGCATTGCGAGACATCCCACGCATGAAACTTAGCGTAAGGTTGGAAATAGGGAGATGTTTGGTCACTATTCCATGAGTTCGGTACCCTGGTCGAAATGGGATCAAGTAATTATGTATGTAAGTTGGAAGTTGAATTTTGTTTTAAGGTCATTGGAGCCGGATTTTTGTGGTAGGAAAGCATTGAAAGTTATCCCCACGAGTTGAGGGGTGGAACGATGATAAGGAGAATTTAAGAATTTTGATTTCTAGGGTGATTGAGAGTACCCAAATGTCATAACCGCGTACAGAACACAAGGTGAATAAAGAGTTGGAATGATTTTTAGCATGGATTATCTGGAAAGAACTTTATATTATACAAAAGAGATGACCTGTAATTATTTTGATGAATAGAGCGTTAGTGATTTATTTTGGTTGTTGTACCTATTTGGGAAAATTGTTGTACTTATCTGAGGAAGGTTGAGAATTATTATTCCTCTTTTATTATCATGGAATTTGAATGCCCTATTCCTTCTATTCCGTTGAATTTAGTTAGTCCTACAGATGAGTAGCACACCGTTCACTCTCCCAGGGCGGTCGGAGTGTTGCAAAAGTGTGGGCATCTTGGTTAACTACAGTTAAAATAGTCCGAGTCGAAGGGACGTGGTAATAGACGTGTGAAATATATGTTTGTGGGACTAGTATAACGAAGTGGAAGTGATAGAGTGGATTAAACGTCACATGAGGGGGGATAATCCATACATAAGTGTGCAATTAGAATAGCACGCCCTAACTTGATTGGAAGGCTGTAGGAAGCAATTCAAGAATTGGTATTCCTTGAATAGAGTATAATTTAATTGTTATGAAGCACACCCGGAGCGGAGTTGTTATTAGTCAAGTGTGAGAGCGACTTGCGTATACAAAGAGTAATGATGTTAGTATAGTATAAGAGATCCAGAAGTGCGCTTCGTGGAGAGAAGAGCACGGGTCGGAACTTTTGGCATACTCCAAGGAAGGAAGGGGAGTATTACGTGTCACTTAATGTGAGACATTTCAAGGGAAGAATCGATATTTAGCGATACGTAGTGAGTAGTCTCTATATGCACTGCCCATAGGTAAGGTTTGGTTGAAAGAGGAGAATCAACCATTGAATTTTGTGTTTATCGAAAATTCCTAAAATTGGAAGAGGTTGGTAAAGTCGGTAAAGTTCTTGGATGGGTTGGCATCCTCAAAACAAGATCAAGGGTTTATCTCGAACATGTGAATTAAGTCGCCGAGAAGGAAGTGATTGATATTCCTTTGGGCTGGCTTACAATATTAACTAGTATGCCCCAGACTTCCTTTGAAAGGAAGGATCGCGCCAGTGCATGGTCCGGCGCAGTATAAATTTCTGAATCAGGATGAGATTGGTGAATCCCACCGTTGATATGGGATTTCAGGAACCAGCAGAGATAAGATTTCGTTTTGAGTAGGATGTATCACCCTTAGCCAGGGAATAAGCGCATGGTGATTAAAGATTAGTGGAGCCACGTGAAGGAGATTTTCGAATCTTGGTACGATGATTTCAAGAATGCTCTGTAGAAGCACTCGTACCTGTTTGTCGCGTACGAGGTACTTATTAAGGTTTTGTTATGGAAGAACCTCGACTATTATCCTCCCGTATGTTTAGAGGAGAGTAGATAATCAGAATTTTTGGATCAGTCGAGAAAATATCCGATAACTATGGTGGAATTCCACGACTGTTTTAGGCAGTCAAGAGTGGTCAAATGTTCGTATGATCTTCTCAGAATGGGAATTTTGTGTATGAATAAATCCGAGTAGTTGTCATGTAGTGAGGTGCGGCCTCCTAATGATAGTGAGATAATGGAATTTATTACGTATAGACGTAACCTATTCAAATGTTGTCAGTTGGTAGTGCAATGTGAAGTGTCTCCAATGAGAATGTAAAACAATGTTGCTGTGAGGAAAAAGCTATAGTGATTGAGCGCCGTACTATGTAGATAGTTTGCGTACTGACAAGGATATCCAGAATTGTGCTACCTGGTAGGCCTTATTTTCCGAATTTCGGGACGAAATTCCGTTATTAGGGGGGGAGTATGTAATACCCCGTATTTTCATGGCTTTTAAATTTAAGGATTTATTAAATTTAATTGAGATAAATTAATTTAATTTTAATCCGAAATGTTGTTTTAAATATTTACTAGCGTGACAAGAGTTAGTAATTATTGGGAATATATTATTTGTTTCATATTACTGGATGAGTATAGTAATATGTGAGATTTATTTTTATAATACTGTCACGTGTGAATAAAATGACAATTGTGGAAATTTAAGTCGGGACGCGCCTGTGTCGTGTCGGGACTAAATGTGGATTAATAAAAGTGAATATTTTATAGGTTGTTCGTATGGTCGTTTTTAGTGCGCCAACGCGTCCGGAAGGGTCGAGATAGTTAGAAAAGTATAACCGGGGGTTTGATTTGGGCCTCGGGGAGTTTTTAGGCCTAATTAGTACCCCGGGAGGGCATTTTAGTCATTTTGTATTTTTGGGTAATTAAACCCACGAAAATTAAAGGGGTTATATCAGATGTTTAGGTTATCTCCTAGGGTTAGATAACTCAAAACACTAGAACGGCCATTAGAGAGGAGAGGAGAGAGCTCTAAAGGCATTCCAAGGCTCAAAACTCATCCGTTTACACCGCCGCCACCGCCAACGAGTAGATCGCGAGACGGGGAACGCAACCACACCAAATTCAACACCAAACCAGATTTCTGAAAATCCCAGGCAAGTGTTTATCTTGCTTATTTCGTTGATGCATCTTTCATATTGGTTTAGGAATGATTAGGATGAATTGTATGGAAGAAAAACCCAATTTGAGATAGGAAATTGCATGTAGTGATGACTTAAATGATATTCTGCAAACCTTTTGTGATGTAGAGGATTAAACCACGAAATTTTGATGATGTATAAGAAGGAAACCTTAGATCCAATCAGAATAAAGGAGGCAAATTCGCTCATCAGGACCCTCGAACCGGTTCGCATGTACCCCGAATCGGTTCGCCCCCCAAACCGGTTCACCCCTGGGTTCGCGAATGTTTGCTGGTCTGGGGTGCTTTTTCTTCCATTCAACACTTAGAATTTTTTTCTTGTTTTCTTTCCTTTCTTCCTTGAACTTTTCTTCAACTTCAACGGGTCATAACTCATCAACCGTAGCTCGGATTTGGGTGCCATTTCTTCTAGTGTTCTCGTTGTTCCAAGCTCTTCAACTTTCCAGTTGACTCCTCCTTAGGGATCTGTAATACCCCGTACTTTTGGCTATATTTATTTTTGGGATTAATAAATTAAATGCGTATTAATTGGAAATTAATCCGGGTTAAAAATACTAGCGAGATGTGAGTTGGTATTTGACTATATCGAGCATATATGAATATTTATTTTTATGATTAATAAATTAAATGCGTATTAATTGGAGATAGCAGGTCCTTTGACACATCTGACTCGTAAGGGTGTGCCATACATCTGGAGTGACGCCTGTCAGTTGGCATTCGATGAATTGAAGGACAAATTGACCTCAGCACCGGTGTTAGCATTGCCGAGACCGGGAGTTGAGTATTTGGTTTACACCGATGCGTCTTTGCAAGGGCTTGGAGGTGTATTGCAGCAGGAGAGACAGGCCATAGCTTATGCTTCCCGTAAGCTTAAGACTCATGAGAAGAATTACCCCACGCATGATTTGGAGTTGGCGGCAGTGGTATTTGCCCTACGAATTTGGAGACATTATCTTTTGGGGGAGAAGTTCCAACTGTTCACGGACCACAAGTCCCTACAGTACCTGTTCACGCAGAAGGAGTTGAATATGCGGCAGCGTATGTGACTTGAGTTTGTGAAAGACTACCAGTTCGACATCTAGTATCACCCGGGAAAGGCTAACGTGGTAGCAGACGCGTTGAGCCGTAGGCCAGCAGATGAGGTGGCAGAAGTGTGGAAGGCAAAGTGGAAGGAATTGGGACACCAGGATGCAGTGGCCCGATCTTTCATGTCTGTGATGACCGTTACACCGCAGATTGTCACGAAGGTAGTACGGGCACAGGCTGATGACTCGTTCTGTCAGGAGCAGATAGTTCGATTACTAGCAGAGGGAGCCGAATCCTATACCGTTAGCTCAGACGGGGGATTACGCTTCAATGGGAGATTGATGGTTTCGGAAGGAGAGGAATTGCGACACGACGTGATGGCAGAGTCGCACGGCTCACGGTTCGCGGTACATCCCGGAGGGGACAAAATGTACCAAGACATGAGAAGGCAGTATTGGTGGAGCGGTATGAAGAGAGATATCGCTGAGTTTGTTTCGAAATGCTCCACTTGTCAGCTTGTAAAAGTGGATCATCAGAGACCAGCAGGACTGCTACAGCTGTTGGAGGTCCCAGTGTGGATGTGGGAGAGCATATCCATGGACTTTATCACGGGGTTGCCTACGTCGCAGAGAGGTCACGACTCCGTTTGGGTAATTGTGGACAGGTTGTCCAAGGTCGCTCACTTTTTACCCGTAAGGACTGACTACACTACGGGACAGTATGCCCAGCTCTTCATTTCAGAGGTTGTGAGACTTCACGGTGTGCCCCTAAATATCGTGTCTGACAGAGACAAGATATTTGTTTCGAGGTTTTGGGAGAGTTTCCAGGAGGCCATGGGCACGGAATTGCGGTTGAGTACGGCTTATCATCCGCAGACCGATGGGCAGACAGAGCGCACAAATCAGATGTTGGAAGACATGCTACGCATGTGCATTATTGACTTCGGGGGTGGATGGGAGCAGTACCTTCCACTGGTGGAGTTTGCTTACAACAACTCCTATCAGTTCACTATTGGCATGGCTCCATCTGAGGCATTGTACGGTAGGCCTTGTCGTTCCCCAGCATGCTGGTTAGAAGTGGGGGACAACAAACTACTTGGGCCGGAAGTGATTCAGGACACTTCGGCAAGGATTGAGTTGATTCGGAGTCGCATTCGGGTAGCTCAAGACAGGCAGAAGAGTTATGCTGATGCGAAGAGATTTTTCAGAGAGTTCCAAGTGGGGGACCAAGTTTTGCTCAGAGTGTCTCCTATGAAGGGGATTATGCGTTTCGGAAAGAAGGGGAAGTTGGCACCGAGATATGTGGGGCCGTTTCCCATTATTGAGCGGATCGGACCGGTTGCGTATAGACTTGGGTTACCGGAGCATTTGCATCGGATTCACGATGTGTTCCATATTTCCTCACTGAGGAAATACCTTAGAGATAATTTGGCTCATTCTCACATTGCTGTGGAGGACATCGATCTCCAGCCGGATAGCTCCTACGAGGAGGGGCCGATTGCTATTTTGGACCGAAGCGAGAGGAAACTGCGGTCAAAGATAGTTCCGTTAGTGCGTGTTCAGTGGCGACATCACAATGTCGAGGAGTCCACATGGGAGCGCGAGGATGAGATGCGCGAACGTTATCCAGAGTTATTTTTAGCAGGTACTTTCTAGTTTCGAATTTCGGGACGAAATTCAGTTATTAGGGGGGAAGTATGTAATACCCCGTACTTTTGGCTATATTTATTTTTGGAAATAATAAATTAAATGCGTATTAATTGGAAATTAATCCGGGTTAAAAATCCTAGCGAGATGTGAGTTGGTATTTGACTATATTGAGCATATATGAATATTTATTTTTGGGATTAATAAATTAAATGCGTATTAATTGGAAATTAATCCGGGTTAAAAATACTAGCGAGATGTGAGTTGGTATTTGACTATATTGAGCATATATGATGTTATATGAATATTGAATTATGAAATTTGTCGTGAGATTTATGTACGGCAATTTGGGAATTTTGTTGAGACGCGTGTGACCGCCGCGTCATGGTGTATTATTTTAATTGTAAAAGTGAATTTAAATTCTATTAACCGTATGGTCGTTTTGAGTACGCCAACGCGTCCGGAAGGGTCGAGATAGTCAGAAAACACTAGCCGGGGGTGTAGTTTGAGTCCCGGGGTATTTTTAGGCCATACCGGCAACTTAAAGGGTATTTTGGTAATTTTGTATTTTGAGGAATTAAAAGTGACGAAAATTGGGAGTTTTAATCTGATGTGGATTTAACCCACTAAACCCACTAACCAACCCATATTAACCCATTAAGCTACGGAGGTTATCATTTAGGTTTCCAACTTTCCCAAAGAAAACCCTAGCCACCATAGCCACCTTTGGAGAAGAAGCTTGGAGAAAGAGAGAGAGAGGGAATTCTGCAGAAATCTTCACCAAGCCAACTCCAAAATCAGAAATCGAATCAAGTCAAGTGATTTAAATTACATTCTTTATGCAGTGAATGCTTCTTCCATGTTAGAAATCTTGATAATCTATCTTAATTAAGAGTTAAAGGGAAACCCATGAAATTGGAAGTTATTAGCTTAATTTTGGGTATAGGTTTGCATGTAGAAACGTTGCTTGAAGATTGAATTCAGAGATTTCATTTTTATGTAGTGTAAAAACGGATTAAATTCTGGGATTTGATGATGATAAAAATCTAGGGTTCATGTTCTTGAAAAATTGGAGAAAAGTATAGAATCTTGTGATTTAATGATGTTTGGGATGCATTAATGCCTTAGAAGATGTTAGTATATGACCTTAGCATGTTTTAGGATGATTAGAGAACTTAAAACATTGTTGGAACGAACTTTGGAGAAGATTTGAGGAGTAAGAATGGTGAAAAAACGAGATTAGACAAATCTGGGACAAAACTGGTAGGTCGTTAGAAGCCCCTGCCCAGGTCGTTCGAACGAACTCGTTCGAACGAGCTTCTAACGAATTGACCAGTCGCTTCTAACGAAAGGGAACCTCGTTCGATAACTTCGTTCGAACGAGATCTCGTTAGAAGGTACAGTTCGTTCGAACGAACTGGATCTCGTTCGAACAGTCTCGTTCGAACGAGACTTCTAACGAGCCGACAGTGGAATCTCGTTCGAACAGTCTCGTTCGAACGAGACTTCTAACGAGCTGGCAGTTTGGGCCTTTTTGGACTGTTTTGATTTTTGGAGTCCCGTAAACTTATTCGAGGATATAGATAACATTCCGATGATGATGTAATGATAGAATTGGGACTTTTGGGTACTTATGAGAAGGAAATTATATACGAGAGTTAAATTAAATGGACGGTTTGGGTTGAGACGTGAGTGTCTACTACGACGTGAGAATAAATTATGGCGCGTATGATTATAAACCGGAATAGTATAAACTGTGATGATTATAAGTTGGTACGAGAATGCGGTATGTACTATGATTAAACTACGGGATTACTAAAGACGTGTGTTTACTTAGTATTGGTATATAAATTGTGTGTATGACATACCTACCATACTTGCTATCACGGGAGGTTTGCGTTCGCTTAGGGCCCTCTAATCCTTGTGTTGCCCGGATTTAGACTGGTTACCTTGATGAACATAGGTCATAGAAAGACTTATTGGGATATTAATAAGTCCGCTGATCGTGGGAGCGTAGGTATGTGCGTGACCCATGTGATGTGACTGTGTTCGCCTCCATTATTTGTGATGTTGTTATCTTTGGACTATTCCTGAGAGATTCGGAATATGTGATCCTTATGTACGTGATGTACCGGGATGGATAGCAGAGTATGTGTGCACTACAGCTTAGTTCTCGGGGTGCTTGTATTGTATATTTATGTTGTGATTAATATACACTTAATTAATGGAAACCTTCATGTTAATGTTGTATAAATAATTACGGTATTGTTTCGAGAAACATAACGAGTTAGCTGATAGTGAAATATATTGCATATTGAGCATCTGAGTTTACGTTAATCCCTATTTAATTACGAGTGTTAATATGTTAATAGAACCGAGTAATATGGGTAGGACCCATGACAGTCTAGCTAGATAAGATGTCACTTAGCTAGTGGTTTGTGTTGTTGTAGATGGGTACTTACGTTAGGAGTGCACAGTTAGACGAGAGGTGAGAATATAATGTGAGTGCACGTCCTAACATGTACTTTGCATTTAATGTTTTAAATGTTTTTAAAGCACTTGCAGGTTTTTAAAATATAACTCCACATTCGGGCTCTGACCCGTTTGCTTTCAAATCTACTTTTCTTGTAAAACCATTTTAGGTGCCCAGCCACGAGGACACCATGCATAGGATACTCATTCAGGTGACGAGCTGTAGCTGTTTGTGGAAGCTACAGGGATTTGCTTGTAGACGCCTCTATCACTTGGATTCCAGATTCATTATCTATCAGTTGTAGGGCATGTTGCCCATTTCTATTAGAGTTACATTTCCATTACAGTTTTCAGACTTTGGCATGTATTGTTTTAGTATTCGGTTTATTTATTTCAGTTGTGGGATTTGTAGTGAGGAGTTTTCCTCCAGACTTTATTTACATTATGTGATGGTTATTCTTTTTACTTCAGTATGGTGAATGGTGTTAGTATTCTTTTTACACTTGCTGCATGTTAATCAGACTTTAAATAAAATATGGCACTTACTTTTTAAATACTAGGTGGTTAGTAATAATAAAAATGTTTTCGACAGTGATGCTATTAACTGAGCCAACTTGGCATTTTGAATTAATTTAATAAAGGAGTAGCTACCCGGTATTTAATTAGTAAGGGTGTCACAGGATCTAGCTGAAGAATTACCAAAATGCCCTTGAACTTGCCTTCTTAGCTTTTCTTTCATTGTCTCGCTTTCTCTTTTGCGCTGCTTGCATAATTAACCTGTAAAACCAATAAGAGAAGCACAATACACGAAATACTTGCCAACGAAGATTAGTAGCATAAATGTGCGTCAAATCCATATAGGTTACATCACTCGGGTTCACAAATGCACTGAAATTAGGGGAATAAATATACAATATTTATGTCCAATTACGTAGTGAGTTGGAAAAACCCTTCGAATTAAAGTGAGAAATGAACCATTATACGTGATAAATAATAATGGGAAAATAAGGATAAATGTTGTGATTATGGGTTATGGGATAAACCTAAATTGATATGATAAAAGTGGTATATTTATATGATTGTGTATGCATATATTATATACTTGTGAAAATCATGCCCGCGCTACTTGCTATCCCTGAGGTTTCCGCACTGGGACGATCTTATCTCGTGTGCCTTATGGGGGATATTGACTCGTACCCTAGAAGATAGAAATCCTAGGTACAGGCTATCGAATCGGTAATCACGGTTGATATACCCGTTTATACCCTCAGCCTGGATGAGGATTATCTCCAAAACGGACGACCCTACGAGGGGCCGACCCTTCCCCAAGCTCCAGCTGGCCTCCATCAGGCCCAGACGACCCTACGAGGGGCCGACCCTTCCACCAGGCCCGGACGATCCTACGAGGGGCCGACCCTCCACCAGGCTCCGGACGACACTACGAGGGTACGACCCTTCCACCTGGCTCCGGACGACCCTACGAGGGTACGACAGTACGAGGCCAGAATCAAACCAGACTCACTACCGGAAGGAACTTTGCCCTCGGCCTCGTCTCATAGGCCGAGGGTGACATCATCGCAGCGCGTGGTTTGGGATACGCGTGGAACAGTGCGCGTGAGGCTCACATGGCACGTGGCAGACCGTTATAACCAAATCACACCCTCACGTGAGGGAATATTATGTCATCATTTGGCATCTACAGGTGTCAACAGGGGATTGGCTAGATCACCATTCACATGCACCATGCTTACTTGGGGGGTACACTACACCCCCCAAGACCTATATATACTTGTCACCCCCAACCCTACAGGGGATCGATCCATGAACAGTAGCCCTAGCTAAAACTCTGCTTGTACACACACAGTGGAGAGAGAGAGAGAGGGTTATGTGCATTGTATCCAAGGCCATTAGTGCCCATACTTAGTGGATCACACACTCACAGTGGATGTAGGCCAATTTGGCTGAACCACTATACATCATTGTCTGTTTTCCTCTTATACTCATCCCCTTCTACATACTTATACACTTATACATCTCTATGGCCGCCATGGCTGTTACTGTTTGAGCTCACTATCACTTATTCGGTGGTGCTAAATCTTAGCATCATCAGTTTTGGCGCCGTCTGTGGGAACGAGAAGACATCTCTTCCTTTGTACAGCTTGACCTCACTGGGCACTCTGGTGGTGAACCAACACTCCCCCTGAGAGGAGGTGTTTCACCATTGAAAGAGACCCACTAAAGTTCCCAAGCTAACCAGTATTTTCTTCAGTTCAGATTTTCATAGCTCAAGCACATGGCACCTGAGATGCCACCGCCACCACTTCCCCCGCCGGATGGGGGGGAGACCCAGTTCCAGTCAGCCGCCACCTCAGTCTGAGATGGCTGATGTGGCGGCAGCCCTAAAGTCCCTGGCAGCAAGCCAACGGATGATGCAGGAGCAATTCACAGCTCTGAGCCAGAACATACTGAGACCCCTCCAGGATAGTAGAGGAAAGTGCGTGAGACCAAACCCTGATGATCGCCCGAGAGGCTCTGCTTTTGATCGTCTGAGCAGGGGGTCGGCCTTTGAGAGGCTAGGCCCAGTAAATGACCTGCGGGATAAGTTGTCCAGGTCGAGAAGCGCGGTGAGATCCGGGAAGGAGGCAGCAGGTGGCCGACCCCGAGGACGAGATGACGGCCAGAGGGAAGTGAACAGTCGACACAGGCCTGCAGCAGAACCCTCCGTCCACCTCGGAGAGGCGGCAGGGGATAACATCGGCCAGGCCGACCCTGTGAGGCCCTGGAATGACTCAATCCAGCGGTTAGAAGATAAGATTGGCGACATGCTAAAGAGCCGGGACCCTCTTCAGAGGGGATACACCATAGGCTCACCCTTTGTGGAAAAGATAGTCAACTTCCCCACGCCATCGAAGTTCAAGCCTCCTGTGGTCACCCCAAGATACGATGGGAGCACCAACCCTGTCCACCACGTGGAGATGTATCAATCCGCGGCAGACATATACTCTATCTCAGATGAGATGAGATGTCGCGCCTTCTCTGGTACCCTGACAGGGGCTGCGCATGTGTGGTACACGTCTCTTCCAAAAAATTCTATTGGAAACTTTAAGCAGTTGGCAGACCTGTTCATCCATAATTTCTGCTTTGGGGTGAGGCCACAGAAGAAGACCACACACCTGCTCTATGTTAAGCAGGGAAAGAATGAGACTCTGAGAGACTACATAGCCAGATTCAATAAAGAGAAGCTGGAGGTGGAAGATTATGAGGAGAGCATAGCTATGACAGCCCTGATTGGAGGGATCCAAAAGGGGAAGCTACTATAGAAGCTTGCCGAAGACCCTCCGAGGACGATGGCCGAGCTGTTGTCTACAGCAGGAAAGGTGATGAACGCCGAAGAGGCGATGGCTGCAAAATATGAGGACGAAAGAGGAGGTGCGAGTGGGAGTAAATACCCCAAGAAGAACAAAGAGGGGAAGAAGAGAACCATGGATGATAAGTTCGCGGGGTACACCCCTCTGACGGTCAGCCGTGAACAGATCCTCAATGAGATAAAGAGTGACAAGACGCTGAAGTGGCCTGAGAAGCTGAGGGCAGCTCCCGGCAAGAGGAATAAGAACCTGTGGTGCGAGTTTCACCAAGACCACGGCCACGTAACGGACAAATGCTTCGCTCTGAAAGATGAGATTGAGAAGATGCTAAAGGAAGGGAAGCTCAGAAAGTACGTCGACAAAGCCGACTTCAAGAGGGGCCGAGGGGACGACCCCAGAAAGAAGCGAGTCGATGCCTGCAGAGAAGGTCCTCAAAAAAGAGGGGATGACCCTTCTGATGAGGAGGACGACCCTGACCTCCCGCCGAGAGACGACCACGGTCCTGTCAAGAGGCTCAATATGATCTCGCTCGGTGTAGGAATGATCTCCGGGGGTTTAGCAGGAGGAGGGTCTGAGGTCGCTGACAGGAAGGCCCATGTCGCGGAGGCTAAGGCAGTAACGAAGATGGTGCACTCAACCTTCCTAGAGGTCAAGTCAGAAAAAAGGAAGAAGGTTGACATGGACACTTTGATAGTGGGATTTTCAAGGATGGACTTCAAAGGCCTCTTGGCCCCGCATGATGACCCTCTTGTCATCACTACCAGGGTGCACGGGTGCGAAGTGCCGAGGATCCTGGTAGATGGGGGCTCATCCGCAGATGTGATGTTTTGGCCATGCTTCAAGGCCTTGGGCCTCAGTCGTGCCAGACTTGTCCCATACCATCATCCATTGATTGGGTTCAGTGGGGAGAAGGTTCACCCCCTGGGAATATATGAGGCTGATGTCAGGATGGGGGACGAATGGCCGAGATGGCTCACCAAGAGGGTCAGTTTCTTTGTGCTGGATGAGCATGTGTTTTCGGCATACAACATCATACTGGGACGTGTGGCCCTCAAGGGGTTTGAAGCTGTGCCGTCCACAGTCCACCAGATGGTTAAGTTCCCTACCCCTTATGGGGTGGGGGAAGTCCAGAGTGACCAGACGACAGCGAGAGAATGCTACTACAACTCCGCTGAAGAAAAGGAGGCACACAAGAGGGCTACAGCCACTTACAACATTGATACCCTAGACCCCAGGGACGAGACGAAGCTCAAAAAAGGGGAGGCCGCTGAGGAGGTAGAACCCATCATCCTCGATGAGGATGACCCGAGAAAAATCGTCCAAGTTGGCAAGTCTCTGAAGCCCAGTATCAAGGAAGACCTCATCAAACTGTTGAGGAGAAGGCGAAGCGTCTTCGCGTGGAGTCATGTAGATATGCCAGGGATCGACCCTGAAATCATGTGCCACAAACTCAATGTGGTAGAGGGAGTGAAGCCGGTAAAGCAGAAGAGGAGGATTTACTCTAGAGGGAAGTATGAGGTCATCAGGGATGAGGTTAGAAAATTAGAAGACGCTGAATTTATCAGAGAGGTCATCTACCCTGAGTGGCTGTCCAATGCAGTCATCGTCGCAAAGGCCAACGGCAAGTGGAGAATGTGCGTGGACTTCACAGACCTCAACAAGCATTGTCCCAAAGACAGCTTCCCTCTCCTCCGCATCGACCAGATGGTAGACGCTACCGCAGGCCATGAGCTCATGAGTTTCATGGATGCCTACTCAGGGTATAACCAGATTTTCATGAACCCTGAGGACTCGGAGAGGACCGCCTTCATCACTGACAAGGGGACATACTGTTACAGGGTCATGCCCTTTGGCCTAAAAAATGCGGGGGCAACATACCAGCGCCTCATAAATAAAATGTTCGAAGACCAAATTGGGAAGTCTATGGAGGTTTACGTAGATGACATGCTGACTAAGAGTTTGAAGGCAGAGGACCATGTGGCAGACCTGGAAAGGACCTTTAATACAATGGACAAATACAAAATGAAGCTCAATCCGGCCAAGTGTGTCTTCGGGGTCGGAGCGGGGAAGTTCTTGGGGTTCATTGTCAATCAAAGAGGCATCGAGGCCAATCCTGAAAAGATAAAGGCCCTTATTGAGATGAAGACCCCCAAGTCCATTAAAGAAGTTCAGAGGCTCACAGGGAGAGTGGCTGCCTTGAACAGATTTGTGTCAAGGGCTACAGACAGGTGTCTACCATTCTTCAAGATCCTCAGGAAGGCCTTCGAATGGAGCGAAGAGTGTGATGAGGCTTTCAAGGAGCTAAAATCATACTTAGGGTCTCCCTTGCTGCTGTCACGACCCGTGCAGGGTGAACGACTTTACGTGTACCTTGCTGTCTCAGAGTCCGCTATCAGTGCAGCAATCGTAAGAGACGAAGACGGGATACAGAAGCCCGTATATTTCAACAGCAAGGCACTCCAGGGGGCAGAGCAGAGATACCCGAGGATGGAGAAGTTGGCATATGCCTTGATCCATGCCTCAAGGAAGATGAAACCGTACTTCCAGTCCCATACTATGGTCATCCTCACTGACTCTCCTCTTAGGCAGGTCCTACACAAACCTGAAAAATCAGGAAGGCTAATGACCTGGGCTATAGAGCTGGGGGAGTTTGACATTGTGTATCAGCCTAAGACAGCCATTAAGGGGCAGGCCTTGGCAGACTTCGTGGCTGAGTTCACCTGGGAAAATGATGAGGCCGAAGGTGAGACCCTCGGGAAGGCAGATACAGAAGACAGACCCGCAGACACACCCGCAGATATGGCTGAGACGAGCACCGCTAGAAGGAAAGTGACTGAAAACGAAGAGGGAAGATACATCTTTAGACAGGGGTCCCTCTATGAGGGAAATTTTTCTGAAGGAAAGACTCCGTGGAGCCTCTTCGTTGACGGGTCCTCCTGTGATAGCGGAAGTGGTGCTGGACTGATACTATCAACACCCGATGGCACAGACGTCGAGTATGCCCTGAGGTTCAATTTCAAAGCCTCCAACAATGAGGCTGAGTATGAGGCCTTGATAGCTGGCCTCTCCTTGGCCAAATCCCTTAGTGTCGGCCAAATTTTGGTTCACAGTGATTCAAGGCTGGTGGTGAATCAGATACTAGGAGCCTATGAGGCCAAAGACGAGAGGATGGCTAGGTATCTTGATAAGGTGAGGTCATTGCTGGAAAACTTCAAAGAAGTGAAATTCAAGAGGATACCTAGGCTCGATAATGGCCGTGCTGACGCCCTTGCAAGGTTGGCCTCAGCTACTAGGACAGACATAAGGAGGACAGTCCCGGTAGAAATCTTGCTTCAACCAACTATCGAAGACGTCGAGGGAACACTTGGTGTTTGCATGAATGTTTCTCGAGAACCTTCATGGATGGACCCCCTGATCAGATACATTAGAGAGGGAGAGATGCCAGAAGCGAGCCAAGAGAGGAAGAAGCTGAGATACAGGGCTGCAAAGTTCGCTGTCATCGGAGACACGCTGTACAAAAAGGGGTTTCTACTCCCCTTACTTAGGTGTGTGAACCCCTCAAAGGTCCCTTCCATTTTGCAAGACGTGCATGAAGTGTCGTGCTCAAGCCATATTGGGGGTAGATCCTTGGCAAAGAGGGTGATCACCCAAGGCTACTGGTGGCCGACCTTGGGGAAAGATGCTGCCGCATATGTTAAAAAGTGTGATAAATGCCAAAGATTTGCTACCAACCCTCACCAACCTCATCAGCCTCTCACCTCCATTACATCCCCATGGCCGTTCGCAGTATGGGGGATTGATCTGGTAGGACCCTTACCGAGAGCAGTCAATAACTATCGGTTCCTCATCGTAGCAATTGACTACTTTTCAAAGTGGGTAGAGGCCGAACCGATGGTCACGATCACGGAGCAGAAGACCTTCCAGTTCATCTGGAAGAATGTGATATGCAGATATGGTCTACCCAACACCCTCATCTCGGATAACGGGACCCAGTTCAAGAATGCCTCTTTACAGAAGTACTGTGAGAGGGTAAGTATCAAACAATTTTTCTCCACCCCAGGCCGACCTCAGGCCAATGGGCAAACCGAAGTTACGAACAGGACAATCCTAGATGGGATTAAGAAGAGGCTTGAGGAGGCAAAAGGAAGATGGGTCGAGGAGTTATATGCAGTGTTGTAGGCATACAGGACGACGGTAAGGACCTCTACTGGGGAGACCCCATTCATGTTAGCTTATGGATCAGAAGCAGTCATCCCCACCGAAGTCGAGTTTCCCACTCATAGGGTCCAAATGTACGACCCCCAGGGAAATACGGAAGAGAGGAGACTTGACCTGGACTTAATTGAGGAAAGAAGGGAGGATGCTGAGATAAGGCAGGCTTCCTACCAGCAGAGGACCGCAAGGTTTTACAACCAGAGGGTGAAACAGAGGCCAATCACAGTAGGAGACTTGGTTCTCAAAAAGACTTGGCAGAAGCCCAATAAGCTCCATCCTAATTGGCACGGCCCCTATAGGGTCACCGATGAAGTTGTCCCTGGGACCTATAGACTAGAAAACCTAGAAGGGGAACCTTTTTCCAACCCCTGGAATGCGGATCACTTGAAAAAATACTACCAGTAGTGTTGTAAGGTCTTGATAGGCCATAGTTGTAATAAGCATTGTTTCGACAGAACACATGGAAAATTAATGAGAAATATCAGTGTTTCCCTCATCCAGCGGTTATCAGTTCTAGTATTCACGGAAAGAAGTTGAACCCTCGGCTATAATGAGGATCAGTGGAGGGGACGACCCCACCACTGTCCTCAAGAAAGACGAGGGTAGACTTTGTTAAAAATCATTAATTTGATTAGTCGAACCCTCGGCTATAATGAGGATCAGTGGAGGGGACGACCCCACCACTGTCCTCAAGAAAGACGAGGGTAGACTTTGTTAAAAATCATTAATTTGATTAGTTGAACCCTCGGCTATAATGAGGATCAGTGGAGGGGACGACCCCACCACTGTCCTCAAGAAAGACGAGGGTAGACTTTGTTAAAAATCATTAATTTGATTAGTTGAACCCTCGGCTATAATGAGGATCAGTGGAGGGGACGACCCCACCACTGTCCTCAAGAAAGACGAGGGTAGACTTTGTTAAAAATCATTAATTTGATTAGTTGAACCCTCGGCTATAATGAGGATCAATGGAGGGGACGACCCCACCACTGTCCTCAAGAAAGACGAGGGTAGACTTTGTTAAAAATCATTAATTTGATTAGTTGAACCCTCGGCTATAATGAGGATCAGTGGGGGGGATGACCCCACCACTGTCCTCAAGAAAGACGAGGGTAGACTTTGTTAAAAATCATTAATTTGATTAGTTGAACCCTCGGCTATAATGAGGATCAGTGGAGGGGACGACCCCACCACTGTCCTCAAGAAAGACGAGGGTAGACTTTGTTAAAAATCATTAATTTGATTAGTTGAACCCTCGGCTATAATGAGGATCAGTGGAGGGGACGACCCCACCACTGTCCTCAAGAAAGACGAGGGTAGACTTTGTTAAAAATCATTAATTTGATTAGTTGAACCCTCGGCTATAATGAGGATCAGTGGAGGGGATGACCCCACCACTGTCCTCAAGAAAGACGAGGGTAAACTTTATTTAAAAAAACCATTAATTTGGTTAATTGAACCCTCGGCTATAATTAGGACCAGTGGAGGGGACGACCCCTCCACTGTTCTCAAAAAAGACGAGGGTAAGCTGGACCCTCGGCTATAATGAAGTCAGATGAGGGGACGACCCCTCATTGGTCCTCATTATAGACGAGGGAGGGGTTAGTAGCATCATCATCAACAAAGAAGCAAGCCATAATAGGACTAAAGACAACAAGTATGGAAAGGAAGAGACTGGTATTAATAAAACATAAGTGTTTTACAAGGCCATTAAACAAAAATACAAAAATGAGGGTATGGGCTACAGACAGCCACCCTAAGGGACGACATCAGAAGGAAGAGTCTCAACATCAACTAGGGGGTCTCTTCAACTATCACGACCGGCTGATCCTCACATGTGTCGACCCTCTCAATCTGAAACCTGGGACTCCACTTGCGACAGGGCCTCGGCAATCAAGGGGTCATCCAGCTGAACCACCTCAAGAGAAGGGCGGATGGATGACACTGTATTAGCAAACTTTAGGACGACCCACCGACAGGCCGTCCTAATTCCCCTCTCAAGATACTCAAGACCGAAGCCTTGGAATTCGTCTGAGGCCTTGTAAGCCTCAACAGCGTCAGCCCCGGCTTTCCGGACAGCTGCTTCAAGGTCGGTCTTGTGCTTTGCTTCCATAGTGGCCAGGGCCTCGTCCTTGCCCTTGATCAACAAGTCCCTGTCTTTGATCAACAAGTCCTTAGCCTGCATATCGGCATCATGCTGCCATGTCAGCTCATCAAGGACTCTAGCGTGCTCAGTTCTTGTGCTCTCCAGCTCGGCCCTCGCAGTGTGCAGCTCTGTCCGTAGGTCAGCCTCTTGTTGAATGGCCCTCTCAGCTTCGTGGAATTTTTGTTGGTTCTCAGCCATCCACTTGGTGGCTGAGGTGAGGGCACAGACGGACTGCAAGAAAAAATGAACAAATGTCAAGAGGGGCCGAGGGAACAGTTAATGAATAAATGAAATTAAAGGTCAGGGCCAATACCTGAGCAAGGGAGTGCAGACCATAGTCATACACTTTGGCTGGAGGCATCTTCGCCAAGAACTCGAAGTCGGAGGCCGACGGTGCAGAGAACATCGAGGCCTTTGCTGCCCTCAGGTTGGCAATAAGAGATGAGGGATCGACCCTTAGATGGGACAGATTTTGAGACCAGAAGGCCCCCATGCTTGATGAAGAGGTTGCCCCCTCAGAGGCCTCGGCCCTGACCCTCGTCTTAGGGTCAGGACGAGGCTCGACTGGAGCCTCAGGCTCCTTCCTTTTGTGGCTAACAGCTGTCGGCTCAACAACTGTTGGCCCTGAGGCCCTCGTCTTCTTGGTAGCTTGCTGAGGCTCCTTCCCCTTCTTTTTTGACAAACCAGCAAGTAGGCTTGGAGCAGTCATTTCCCAGAGGTAGTCTGATGTACCTGCAGGACGATCTGATAAGAGGACGACATGTCAGAAAAATTTCAGAGATAAAGAGAGAACACTTCAAAAATAAGTAGAGAAGGGAAAATGTTCAGTGTAACTCACATAGATCTGTCAGAGGGCCGACCCTCAGACCAGCTTCTTTAAGGAATAGAGGGGTCATCAAATCTTCGAATTTTGGGATCTCACCCTCTCTCCCTCGTCCCCTCAGATACTCAACAATATCACTTTCATCCAGGCTAAGTCCGGGGTCTGACCTAGCCTTCATGGAGGGATTAGACCATCTGTTAGGAACCCTCGGAGCATCGGCAGAAGGGGACGCCTCGGTGGAGCTCTCCCATGCCCCAGATATGAAGAAGAACCTTTTTTTCCAATCATGATTGGAAGTTTGAGCTACGTGGAGCAGCTTCTTCTCAGACCTTCTCGCCCCTAGATGATAGTATCCGGGCTGTTTAGATGAAGAGGTGATATTGTAGCAGGCCAAGAACACGTCGGACGAGGGTTCATCAATGAAAGCGTTTTTCCACAAAGAGATGTACCCCAGTATCGTCCTCCAAGAGTTGGGTGGAAGTTACGAGGGGGAGACGCCAAGAGCCGACAGAATATCTACAATAGCAGGATGGAAGGGAAGTCTAACACCTACTTTGAACATTTGCTCGTAGACTGCAACCTCTCCCTCTTCTCCCTCAAAAACCCTCTCAGTATCAGAGGGAGCCCTCATAGTTACCCCAGAGGGCACTCCGTAGATATGCCTCCACACCAGAAGATCCCTATCCCTAACGGAGGAGATGAAAGACGAGGCATGAGAGGTATCAACCTCGTCATCTGTATCGTCGTCTGTGTCCTCATCTCCTTCCCCCTCATCACCTGCAGGAAGACCCTGAGGAAAGGCCACTTGGAAGGCATTGGGGGATAGGGTTGTCACAGGAACGGCATCGGAGGGGACTGTACCGTCGGCCTCACGGTCTGGGCTAAGGTCGGATGTGTCCCTTCTACCAGAGGTTCCAGCACCAGTTGGAGAGGAGGCTCTCTCGTCCATTTCACTGGGTTTGGGAGTATCGTCCGGACGAGGAGACGACCCACAAAACTCAGAGGGTTCAGATGGTCTTATGGTGGCGAGAGGAACGGGAAAGATGGGTCCTACCCACTTATGGTCGGCCCCTCGTCTCCTCTCTTCCTCTTCCTCTATTCGTCTGATCTCGGTAAATAGTTTCTCTCTCAAGGATGGGAATTCAGACACTAAGCTGTAGAGCCTCCTAAGCATTAAGGGGAAGACCCTACACTTGGAGAAATTACACTAGACTTGGCTAATTCAACTACAAACACTTGGGGGATTGACCAGGTTTGACTTGTGGATCAAACCAAGGAACCAAAACGTTTTTCGTCAAGAACGCCCAAGAATTAAACCAGAAAAAGCTGTGGGGGAACTTTAAGAACCAGACGACCTACGACCCTAAAAAACAAACAGAAATGAAGACAAAAGAAGGCGAGAGGAGAAAAAAGGTTACCTGATGAGAAGAAGGACAAGAACACTGCCACGACCTGAAGGTTCAAAGGCTGGTAATGGCGGTAGCGACTGGTTCTAGAGAGAGAAAGAACTTAGGCGCGAAGAAGAAGAAGTGGTGGAGAGAGTTTAAAAATTGCTTATATACATTGGCAATAAATGGGCACATTTGCCAAGAAGGGAATAGTCAGGGCACAAAGCCCCAGGCAAGTGTGCAGCCGCCCTGCCTTGGGAACTTAAATAGCAATGAGTACCTGCCCATGTGTCACTCACCTAACTCATCACACGTGTCTCGAATTCAGCAAATATCCCTCAGCCATCTCAATGACACCTATGACTAAGGGCTGGGGGGTGATTGATATACCCGTTTATACCCTCAGCCTGGATGAGGATTATCTCCAAAACGGACGACCCTACGAGGGGCCGACCCTTCCCCAAGCTCCAGCTGGCCTCCATCAGGCCCAGACGACCCTACGAGGGGCCGACCCTTCCACCAGGCCCGGACGATCCTACGAGGGGCCGACCCTCCACCAGGCTCCGGACGACACTACGAGGGTACGACCCTTCCACCAGGCTCCGGACGACCCTACGAGGGTACGACAGTACGAGGCCAGAATCAAACCAGACTCACTACCGGAAGGAACTTTGCCCTCGGCCTCGTCTCATAGGCCGAGGGTGACATCATCACAGCGCGTGGTTTGGGATACGCGTGGAACAGTGCGCGTGAGGCTCACATGGCACGTGGAAGACCGTTATAACCAAATCACACCCTCACGTGAGGGAATATTATGTCATCATTTGGCATCTACAGGTGTCAACAGGGGATTGGCTAGATCACCATTCACATGCACCATGCTTACTTGGGGGGTACACTACACCCCCCAAGACCTATATATACTTGTCACCCCTAACCCTACAGGGGATCGATCCATGAACAGTAGCCCTAGCTAAAACTCTGCTTGTACACACACAGTGGAGAGAGAGAGAGAGGGTTATGTGCATTGTATCCAAGGCCATTAGTGCCCATACTTAGTGGATCACACACTCACAGTGGATGTAGGCCAATTTGGCTGAACCACTATACATCATTGTCTGTTTTCCTCTTATACTCATCCCCTTCTACATACTTATACACTTATACATCTCTATGGCCGCCATGGCTATTACTGTTTGAGCTCACTATCACTTATCCGGTGGTGCTAAATCTTAGCATCATCAACGGTCCTAAGAGACGTGAGGGTATGTACTGACCTCTTGGACTTGGAATCTATGCTTCGCCTCAATATTGTTTGTGTATGTATTGATACAGTTCGAGAGTGATTCCGAACTTGTATTCCCTTTAGTGCGATTGATACGGGGATTGGATAGCAGAGTATGCCCGCACCATAGTTTTTATGTGGGGTGCTGTTATGATATATATATTATACGAGTAGTTAATATATATATGAAATTATGAAATCTGGAACTGCCTACTGTGATTTGATATGTAGGACATGGTTGATGACTCAAATTATAAATAATTGTTTTGAGAAAGTATAATATGACACTGTAAAACTTTATTGATTAATAAAGTTAAAAGGAGAACCTTGGTTACAAATTGAAATCAAACGTTTTAAATACTTATGTTGTTGAGTTGTAAATCCTGCGAATAACCTAAGATAAGTTAAATCATTGGGGAAAGATAGTGTGGTATACGACGAGATAGACCATTGGGAAAGTTAGTGCGATAGGAGTGCACATTAGAAGAGAGGCGAGAATTTCTCAAGAGAGTGTCGCACTAATATGTTGTTGCATTGGCCTGTATCAATTTACATACTTGCTAAACGAATTTTTAAATCACATACACTATCGGGATCTGACCCGTTTCTATTTCCTTTTCTCTCTTGTATATATATGTATGTATTACAGGTGCCCAGCCACAGGGGCGTCTTACTTAGGATCCTTTGAAAGGAACGTGCTGCATCTTAGGTGGGAGTTGCAGGCCTGTTGTTTAGACGACTTCATCCATTTGATTCTACTCCTAGTTCAGTTTTATCCAGCAGGGGCATGTGTCGCCCTCTTTCTATTATTTAGTTGGTATTGTCAGAGATTGAAATTTTTACTTTCAGTACCTTTATTTCGGGATTTATTACTGTCAGGATGTTTTCCTTTAATGTTGTAAATGTTGGAATTTATTATTGATGACTAAATTCGTGTATGTTCAATTCTATTTTTATTCTTAATGTGTGACTCTTTAGATGTTAATGGTTTAAGGTTTTATAACCGGACTTAATAAAATGAGAATAAGGTTCTAAATGGTTTTGACACTTAGCTTAATTAATTAGGGTGTTTAAATTGGAACGACGGTGATGCTAAGAATGATCCAATTGTTCACCTTGATTTTAATTGAATAAAGGAGTGATCGCCCGGTATTTAATTAGGCGGGGTGTCACAATGAATAGGGGTAAATATCTTAAGTTGTGAAAGGCTTCAGATTTGACGATTGAGAAAGTGGGTTAATTGCATTAAAACTAAATATTTTGGTTTGTGAGAGGCCCAAAATTTGATGCTTTAGAGGGAGGGCTAATTGCAAAAGCCTCGTTAAACTTGTAATATTGTCGTATTAGAGTTATAATAAGGATTTTCTTAATATTGGCCTAACTCTTTTATCTACTTTGTGCACTTTGTAGCCTCTCCCGTATTACTTTTACCATGGTCGTGGTTCGTTTAACTAATTATGGTCCCCAAAGTTACCTTTCTCTAACTTCATCCCAATACAAAGGGCTGCGATATCTTTTCCCATATTATGCGGTATGAAGTTCCATCTTCATGCTAGCTGAATAAATGTTATTGTAAATGAACCCCACCAAGGGTAGATGGTCTCCCCAGGTTCTGTAAAAATCCAACACAAAAGCCATGAGCATATCTTCTAAAGTTTGCTTCGTTCTCTCTATTTTCCCATCTATCGATGGAAGGATGGCCGTACTAAAGTCTAGCCGGGACCCCATAGCTTTCTAGAAGCTTTTACAAAAACCTAAGGTTAATTTTGGTTCGCAATCTCACACTATAGTGACTAGTACTCTGTGGAGTCTAACAATCTCCTTTATAAAAATCTTGACCAGCTAATCCACACCGGTCATGGTTTTTATGGCTAAAAAGTGTGATGTCTTATTTATTCCATCCACAATAACCTAAATGAATTCCATTCCTATTTGTCTTCCTCCTTTATAGTAGGTCATACAAAATTTATCCCTCGAGTCTTGGAACATCTTAGTACTTCCATGGTGTACTGAAAAGGACAAAGAATTAGCTCCTTCTAACATAACAATATTTATCTCTTCTTTCCACGGAAAACACGATTTCGTCCCAAATCTTAGGGTTGCATGATCATCGATTCTGAATGCTAATTTCTCCCATCCTTTTAATCGTCCGTGAATCTTTTGGAGATCGAGATCCACCGACTAGGCGATTATTTTTTTTATTTTTGTTAAAATAAGTTCTACATAAATGGTGATTAACAATTTGCGGTCTTTGTGGCTTACAACCTCAATTCCTAACGATTCTAAAAATCTTATAATGTGCCTTTTCCTAATTATTCTTATGGTATTGAGGGAACTCTTCCTACTCAGGGCATCGACCATTACATTAGCCTTACCAGGGTGATATTTGATTCAACAATCTGTAATACCCAATAATTTTAAAGGATTTTTAATTAATTAAATAATTAGTTAACTTTGAAAATTGGAGATTTTGAAATAATCATTTTACGTGAAAACTGATTTTTTATATTTATTTAAATGGAGCATAAAGTTATACAAGAAACTTTGAAATTTATTTTGGGGTGAAGTGGAATTTATTTATTTTATTTGATAAAAGAATAAAATTTAAAATGTTCAATTACAATTTAATTTAAATAAGTATTCTAAAATTATTATTTGGGAACTAAGTAAAGTAATTAGTTAGATTTATGAGGCTAATAAAGTAATTGAAGCTTACTTGGAGAGAAACCTAGATTACTTAGAGAGAAAGCTAGGTTTAAGGAACTAGTATAAGAACCTGAGTCAAACACTAAAATCCTAATGAAACACTACCTCTTATTCAAAACTCACAACAATTTCCAAACCTCCACTAAACTTCACATGAAATTCATACTTTCAATCTACAAATCATCTTAACCCAAACATATTACAATTTTGAGGGTTTATGGGAAGCAATTTACCCAATTATAAGAATGAAAGGCTTTTGGGGACATCTTGGAAGGACAATTCAACTATTTTTCTACAAGGGGGACTCTTTTCTACATCTTTGGGATCTTCACCATACTAATTGGGATGTGTATTCGTAATATAGACAAGATAATTCTACTCTTTCCTCTCATGATATAAATAATTATTTCTACCTAAATATTATTTTCATGAATTTTAAAAATTATATAAAGATAATTAGGGTCAATCCCATGTTTTGGAAAATTGTATTTTTTGGTTAATGAACGAATAAATTCAATTATTGAAATTTTTTATTTAATTGAATTAAATTGAAGAATAATATGTTATATTATAAGTAATAAAACAAGTTGAATTGGACTGTATTGTAAAATTATATATCAAACTATTGAATTGAATTGGATGTACATATTGAAATTATCTTAGACTAATTGAATTATAGTAAGAGAATTATAGTTTTATATTATAATGGCCTATTTTCATGAAATTATATGATAGACACTCTTTTGGATGGTCTTGGATATCTCCCTTTTAAATTTTAATGTTGAAATTGAACATGAACTTATATGTTGCAATCTCTTAAATAATTATGAGAAAATGACAATTTTAAGTAAGGATGGACCCTTAAAATCATCCTAAGCCATAATTGGGAAATGGTGTGGATATGGACTTCGTTGTTAGAAGGGAAATGGTGATTTTGAGTTATGGTTTATAGCAGGTTGCAAACATAATCGACCTAGGGAAATTCAACTATATGCCCCATGCACACGACCGTGTTTTATACCCGTACGAACGACCCTATGCGCACGACTAATATTTGGTATCATCCGTACGGTACCAGTAAAGTTACATAAATTCTTATTAAATGTTAAGGGCATGCATGGTAATTCTAATTATGGACTTTTTATTTAATGAGCTCTTTTGATATGGGAAATGCTAGGGGTTCTAACATCTGGTTATTGGAAATATTTAACACGCAGTTTGTGACACTGTGAATACATACTTTATTGACCTTATGCTTAAGGGGTAAGGGTAATCATTAATGGATGAAAGGAACATTTATACACTTTTAGGCAAACACTGTGGGCCTAAAATAAATTCACAAGTGATGTGGTAGGGATCGAATCCGATCCATGGTTTGTTATACTCAATATGGACGAGTATAGATTTGTACCAGTACACGTTTAAGTATACGGACTCCTATAATTGTCTGTAATTAAATATGCACTTTGCTATAACAGTTAACCTAATAATTGTAGGCTTTATTATTTATACTAATGATTAATAGTTTTACTACTTAAGTGTGTAGTTATTATCTTGTTGCGGTAGGCCTGACCCATCGCATTGTTGCAGGTACTCCAGAATACCCTCAAGTACACTACCATCCATTTCGATCACCACTAACCTTTGAAAATGTAGGGGTTGCACCTACATTTAGATTTACTTCGTGTTGAGTGGTGTGAGGTTTACCTTGTTCATAATAATTCTACTCAGTTGCAGAGATAGTATGGATTTGAGAAAGTTAGTATGTTTTCAATGTTGTGAGGCAGGATGTGTTGTAATTGGTGATGCAATTAACTCTTATCCCCTATATATCAGCATTTAAGGTTTTCTCATATCGATTTTTATGGTTTTTTATCAATATTCATTGGTTCTTCATGCTAAGGATGATATTCATTTATTTTTATAACTCGTGTAATTTTATTATATAGAATTGAACAACCTAATTATTAAAAATATGCGAGGTGTCACAGTTGGTATTAGAGCATGATCCAAGGTCTCGAGGGTTATAGGTCCATGCTAAATTTCAACGTACCGTTCCTTGATGCACTTTGTGGATTTGTAATGTCTTTAGACTTTGAGTCTAATGCACATTTTGATGGTGAACACTAGGATGGGAGAAGCTATGAGAGGCACAATGACTAATACAATGAGGGGTTCGGTATAACAAACCAGACAAGATCAGTTTATTATGAGAACCGAAGATTTGTCAACAATCATGAGTGAGGAAACAACGATCGGGTTGAGGTAGGAATTCAGATAACTAGAGCCAGATGGTGCGACAATTAAAAATTCTCGTATCATCTTGGGATAAGTTAAGAGAAAGTTTTCACATGGGTAATTCACCCACATTCTCAGGAGGGTTTAACACAATGGTGGATCATCAATATAGGTGAGACTTTGAGAGACACCACATGATGGTGGGATGCATGGAGGTGCAGAAATGAAGGTTGGCTACCATTAGGCTAGTCGATAATTCTTTGTAATGGTGAGAGGTTATTACCATCTGAAGAGAGTACTAATTGACTTATGGAGAATTTATGTCGAGATTTGATGATAGTTATTTCCTATACGCTATTAGATTTGAGAAGAGGGTGTTGCTCATTCTAGAGCAAAGTTCACATGACGTGACTAAATATGAACAAGAGTCCATAAATCTATCTACACTTATCCTAGAAGAAGTGGAGACTGAGGAAAAAAATAAGGATTGTGTCATTCGAGGTTTTAATTGGTCGACGAAGAAGTTTATATTAGGAAACTCAACTTTCATCACCTATACTCAAGTAGTGAATGTCGGTTTAATGCTTTGGTAGGAACAGGAAAATTCTCATAATAATTTGTAAAGGCGGGATAAAGGAATGTTAGAAGTGTAAATTCACCGGAAAAAAAATTATCGAGGCATGAATACCTTAATATAGTAACTAAATGATTTAGATATTATTTAAATTTATATGAACTTACAGATTTAATTAGGGCAATATGAACCTAATTATCCTCATGACAGTAGTTGTTGAAAGTAATAATGCCTACGAAATGGGTATACAAAGTAAATTATTTCAAAGTTGTGATGAGGAGATAAGTAGTATGCTAGTTGGACAATAATTTAAATTATGTGTCATATAATTCTTTTGAGAATTTAAGTACAAAATATGGTTATAACTAGGTGAAATTATAATTAATTGTGATGGTCTTGGGACATGATTAGTTGTGGGAAATTCATATGAATCCCATTTTTCCTCAAACCTTGTTCTGATATATGAATGAATTAAGAACTCATTTGGTTATAGTATCATTAGATAGTTATGTTTTGACTAAATTAAGTAGTCGTTATATGAAAAAAGGAATCTAGGGTTATAATCACAAATCTAATGAAATAATGAAATGAAAATACCCATAGTCAACGAATGAGTGCGTTGGGTCCAAAATGAAAATTTTTGTTCAAAGGTTGAACCCTTTTGGTGTATTAGTTAAATGCGATTAGCATTAAGAGAGGTTGGGTGTCTCTTGGTATAACTGGTTGTTAGGCAATTTACATGAATCCCACTTGAATACGTATCAAACAACAGAGTATGAAACCTTACTTGGAACTTTGAAAACTTATCCAACACATATATGATTATAAGGAATAAGTTTGACAAATGAAAGAATACATTCGTCGAGATTATAAATTGTTATGTAGAAGTTTGATTCTATACTTATGTTATTGAAATTAAAAGGTGGATATTGAGTAATTGGTATCAATTAAAAGATCGTGTTGAGAATTATAAATTATTATTATATTGTTGGAGCAAAAATTATACCTTGGGTTATGGGGATATTTTGTTGAAGGATGTTGGTGGTGATCATATATAGTAAAATTATTGGGTATTTAGTGTGGGTGAATGCTATTGGATTAGGAATTGTTATAAGTACGGAAAGAATGATTGGATGAATAGTCACACAATTAATTGAGGGATTTTTCCTCGGTGTTTATCATCAATGGGGTTTAATTATTAAAAGATATTATAGGGATTGGAAGTTTGTGTATTAGCATCAAGGACATTGTGATGATAGCTAGATTTTGTTAATATCACTCAGTAGATAATAATGAGTGTAGGTATAGTTATGTTATTGAAATAAATTAGTGAAAGATGTTAACTTATAATATTTAGCCTAGGGAATTACTATGTGTGAGATTTTCTAATGGTGCATTTGGAGTTAGGAGTGATGGGATATGTAATTGCAAGGTCGACATGAAAGAAATTGTGCACTGAGAATAATGGTATTAAAATAAAGAGTAGAATTGAGATTTATCTTTAGTAATCTTTATCCAATAAGTTTGTTAAAACAATAGATAATGAAAGAAAAATGGTTGTAGTAATTAAGAATTTCTAGAGAGAATGGGAATACTTGGGATATATAACAAAATAGTTAAAAGAGGTTATAATATGATATGTTTTATTAAACATTGATTAAGCTATGGGTTCTGTGAGGGTGAAGTGTGCCGATATAAGTAGCATTAAAAATTAAGGATATATAAAAGGATTAATCTAGTTTTGGTTCGACAACCTTCTGACCTAGATCGAATGGTATCGAGGGGGTTCCTTATTTTAATTTCATTTTATGAGACGTCTCACGCACGGAGTCTATGAATGCTCAAAAGTTTAGAGTTTTAGGATCGTTAATTTATTGCATAAATTTATCTTTGCATCTCTAATAGTATGGGGGATAAGGTCGACAGGGTATGCAATAATCTTATGTGCAAGACCTAGACTGTTAATCAATAATGATGGTTTATTTTACCTTAATTACAAGGTGGTTTGGGTTGGGATATTGGTCATGGTCTATATTGTTTTAAACAAAAAGGTGATTATTTTGACTCATTCTTATTTAGGGATATTATTTTGACCCATTCTTGTATGAGGAGATTACTTTGACTCATTCTTGTATGAGGAGATTACTTTGACTCATTCTTATGTGATGTGATAGTTTTTGACTCATTTCATACGAAGAGATGATTTTGACCTATTTTATATGAGGAGATAGTTTTTTAATCATTTTATATGAGGAGATGGTTATGACTCATTTTATATGACGAGATAATTTTGACTCGTTTTATATGAGGAGATAGTTTTTACCCATTTTATATTAGGAGTTAGATTTTGACTCTCCAATCTCATTTATGAGGTGTTATTGCTTTTTACTTGTGGAAATGAAAGGTAAATAGTGAATTCCGAGGACATAATTCTTTTTGTTAGGGGGAAGATTGTAATACGTAATTTTAAAGGATTTTTAATTAATTAACTAATTAGTTGATTTTAAAAATTGACAAAATTTAAATAATTTTAAATAATAATTGTATGTGAAAATAAAATTTTATATGAAAAAAAGTTTTATAATAAACTTTAAAATTTATATTAAAGTTAATTGGAATTTGGGTTTTTATTTGACGAAGAAAGAAATTTAAAATGCTCAATTATGATTTAATTTCAATAAGTTTTTTGAAATTATTATTTGAAAATTAAGTAAAATAATTAGTTGGTTGGATGAGGTTAATAAGGTAATTAAAGCTTGCTTGGAGTGAAAGTTGGGTTACTTAGAAAGAGATATAGGTTTACGGAACTAGAATAAGAACCTAAGTTAAACCCTAAAACCCTAATGAAACCCTGCTTTCTATTCTAAAATCACAATAATTTCAAAATCTCCACCAAACTTCGCACAAAATTCATACTTCTAATCTAAAAATCATCTTAACCCAAACATCATACAATTATAAGATGGTTTTGGGAAGACATTTACCTAATCACAAGAACAAAAGGGTTTGGGTACATCTTGGGAGGACAATTTAACTATTTTTTCTAAAAGGGGGATCTTTTATACATCGTTGGAATCTTCTCTGCACCAATTGGGATTGGTATTCATTGTTCAAGACAAGATAATTCTATTCGCTCCTCTCATATTGTGATTAATGATTTCAACCTAAATATTATTTTCATGAATTATGAAAATTATGTAGAGATAATTAGGGTTTATCTCATGTTTTGGAAAATCGGGATTTTTGGTAAATGAATGAATAAATCCAATATTTAAAATTTTATATTTAATTGAATTGAATTGAATTGAAGAATCATATGTTCTATTAGAATTACGTTAAACTAATTGAATTGGATTGGATTATAAAATTATATTTCAAACTAGTGAATTGAATTGGATGTCTTTGTTGAAATTAGCTTAGGCTAATTGAATTATAGTAAAAGAATTATAATTTTATATTAAAATGCCCTATTTACATGAAATTATGTGGTAGACTACTCTTTTGAATGTTTTTGGATATTTCCCTTTTAAATTGTAATGTTGAAATTGAGCATGAACTTATATGTTGTAATCTCCCAAATAATTACGAGAACAATACAATTTTAAGTAAAGATAAACCCTTAAAATCATCTTAGGCCATAATTGGGTAATATTAGGGGTTATGAATTCATTTTCAAAAGGCAATCGTGATTTTGAGTTCTAGTTTGCTATAGGTTAAAGAAAGAATTGACATGGGGAAATTCAGTTACGTGACTCGTGCGCGCTGCCTTGTGTTGTACCCGTGTGAATGGCTCCGTGCACACAACTGGTATTTGGTACCCTTCGCATAGTTCGGTAAAGTTGTGTAATTTATTATTAACTCTTAAGTGCATGTATGGTAATTCTAGTTATGCACTTTTACTTAATGAACTCTTTTGATATGGGAAGTGGAGGGTCTAATATCTGGTTGTTGAAAATATATAACACGAAGATTTTGACATTAAGAGTTCATATTTTATTGACCTTATGCATGTTAACGGATGAAATGACAGTTTAGACACTTTAGGCTAAACACTATAAGCCTAAAATGAATTCACAAGTACTGTGGCAAGGCTCGACTCTGAGCCGTGGGTTTGTTATACTCAATATAGACGAGTAAAGAATTGCGTTGGTATATGTTTAAGTATATAGACTTTTATAATTGTTTATGATTAATTATGTACTAATGGTTAACCTAATAATAATAGGATTTATTATTTTCATTCATAATTGATAGTTTTACTACTCGAGTGCATAATTATTATCTTGTTGCAGTGGACCTGACCCATCGCGTTGTTATAGGTGCTCTAGGATACCTGACTTAGTTATTTCTCGAGTATACTTTTGTCCATTTCGGTCACCATTAACCTTTGAAGATGTAGGGGTTGTACCAACCTTTAGATTTACTTCACGTTGAGTGATGTGAGGTTTACCGTGTTCATAATAATTGTACTCAGTTGTGGAGATGGTATGGATTTGAGATAATTGGTATGTATTTGTTATTTTTAGGCAGTATATATTGTAATTGGTGATGTAATTAACTCTTATCCATTATATATTAGTATTTGAGATTTTCTCACATTTATCTTTATGGTGTTTTATCATTATTAATTGGTTTTATTACATGCTAAGGATGATATCCATTTGTTTATTCAACACGTGTAATTGTAATAAATATACTTGATTAACCTAATTATTAAAAATATATAAGGTGTCATATAATAGTAATCCTTAATCAATTTCAATCATCTCATTTGCCCTGTAATTAAATCTCCCCGAGTGAAAATATAATTCAGGCTTTTATGATCCGTGAAGACTTCACACATTTTCCCATATAAGTAACATCTCCAAGATTTTAAGAAAAATACCGTGACACCCTGCCTAATTAAATATCAGGTGATCAGTCCTTTATTAAATTTAAAACAGAATATCCTGCTCGATAAGTCTTAGCATCACTATTGAAAACTTTTTATTAATTACTAACCACCTAGTATTTAAAAGTCAGATGTCAAATTTTATCTTTTAATATAACATGCAAGCAATTTAAATGATTAACTAAACATTCACCAACCAATAACAATCTCGCATGAATTAAAACTACATAATGAAATAAACTGAGTCTGGAGTAAACACTTCCAGTCTAAATCCCAAATACAATAATCTGAAATGAAGTAAACCCCAACAACTGAAATATAAATGAATGTCTGAAACCACTATCTATAAATAAGAATGGGCAACATGCCCTGACTGAAGGAAATAACTCTGAATAAATCAAGGATAAATGTGGAGGCATCTAATACCGAGGTCATGTAACTTCCACAGCAGCTACAACACGTCAACTGAATAGAACTCCTATGCTTGGCGTCCCTGTGGCTGGGCACCTAAAAATTATTTGACAAAAAAATAGATTTGAAAGCAAACGGGTCAGAGCCCGAGTTGAAAACAGTTTTAAAATAGCGAGTATTTAAATGCATAAAGACCAGATAATTATATACATGTTAGTCACGTGCTCTCACTTGAGATTCTCACCCCTAAACTATTGTGCACACCTAACGTATAATTATTACCCTTCCTAGTTACGTTACTCCGCCTAACTAGATTTTAACAGTCTCCATCTATGCCAACTAACCTATTGTGACCACCCGTATAATAGAACTATACGTTATGTAGTTCCTCATATTTTGTTAATTGATTCCAAGTATCTCATTAATCTATTAAGTTCTTACACACTTAATATATATTGTCATTATCATTCTGCTCTACAAAACAACATAGTAGAATAAACACGGTGTGTGTGTGTATATATATATAAATCTCACTATTATAATATATACTAATACCTCACCCCACATAGGCGAAACTACCGGTGCGTACATACTCTGCTATCAAGTCCAGATACCTCACGTACATAATAAGGACTATCGATTCTGAATCTCTCAGGAATTGTAATAAAACAAATCACACACAAACTGGAGGCGAACATGAACCATGGTGTAATGGGTCACGCACATACCCTACGCACCCATATAACCCAAACTTATCCACTCACAGATAAGTCCTCCTTAGATCATATGCTCTGAGGTACTAATATATAATCCCCCCCCCCCCCCCCCCGAAGGGCTCCTCAAGACAAGACTGTCCCCTTCAAAGACCTCCCGGTGACAGCAAGTATGGTAGGTATGTCATAGACATAAAAATCCATATAATAGGTATTCACATAACCTAAGTATTTATACATTCGATATTGGTATACACACATCACATATTACAAGTCCCACACGTTGTATTTATAACCCATATATCATATGTAAATTTAATTAACGCCATAACTCTCGTCGTATAAATTCAAGTACCCTTCCCTATCCCAAAGGTTTATGAAGTCACCCAATTATTCCTTAGGTTAATTCAGTACTACAGTGTCCCCGTACTACTGGTATTAACACTAAGTCATCATTTATCCGAATTAAACCCCAAGCCATAAAATTTATAATCGTAACGCATTCAAAAAACACTCGTAAATCTCCCCATTCAATCCCATACATAATGATACTTTTCGGGCCTTAACTATAACCCTACTGACCTTCCCTAAGCCCCATTATGTTCAATTAACCAACATTAAGGGTTCTTAAAAGTTGGGGTTGAACCAAAACTAAAAAGCAAAATAACTCACAAATTTCGGGGGAGTCGTTCAATAAAATAAATGGGTCGATCTGCAAATTAGGGCTACGGGTTTCCTCAACCAAAAATCTCTAAAACCTTATTAATTCATTCCTAAACTCCAAACCGAAGGTGTTAAACATTAAATTAATACATATAGACAATTTCTAACATACAAGATTCATTTAAACATCAACATTCATTAACTTTTAAATTGAATTCTAATTTAACTCTCAACAACCCTAGTTTATGGATTTTCTTAAAGAACATGATCAAAACTCTGAATCCTCTACATAACGATTCTCAGAATGTATTAAATTTCATTTTTTCATCACAGTGCTTCAATCCTAATCATGAATTCTATCCAGAATATGATTTAATCCAAAATTATCCCCTACATGCATGAAATTTAATTCTTAATCATATTCTACTAACATGGATAATTTATCTAGTTGAATTTAAGTAAGAATAATACTTGCCTTATAACAGTAGGTTTGATCCTTTGATGATGAAGGGTATGGTGTAATACCTCGTATTTTTATGGCTTTTAAATTTGGGGATTTATTATATTTAATTGAGAATTAATTTAATATTAATTCGGAATTTGATTTTAAATATTTACTACCGTGACGAGAGTTAGTAATTTGGGGGGATTTGTTGAATATTACTAGATGAGTAAAGTAATATATAAGTTTGATTTAAAATTGTCACGAGTGAATAAAATGACAATTATGGAAATTTCAGTCGGGACGCACCTGTGTCGTGTCGGGACTAAATTATTATTATTAAAAGTGAATAAATTAAAAGTCGCACGTATGGCCGTTTCGAGTGCGGAAACATGTTCGGATGGGTCGAGATTGTATGAAAAGTGTACCTGGGGGGTAGTTTGGGTCTCGGGGCATTTTTAGGCCTAATTGGCATCCCGGGAGGGTATTATAGTTATTTTGTATTTTTGGGTATTTTCCTAAGATATATCAGTTATTAGAGGTTAGCTTTAGGGTTAAAAATCACAGAAACATAAAAAAGGCCATTAGAGAAGAATGTAGGAAGCTTTTCAAGAAATCCAAGGCCAAGAACCCATCTGATTGCACCACCGTAGCCGCTAAAACATAGATCGTAAGACAAGGAACGCAACCATATCCTCATTATCATCAAATCAAACATTAGAACCCAGGCAAGTATCTATGTTGCTATTCTTTTGAGTTAATGTTTCACCCATGTTAGAATAGGATTGTTACACATATGGTCATGGAAGAATTTGATGATTTAGGAAATTTAAATCTCATATTTTAGAGGAATTATATATATTCTGGAAATCTCAATATATGTAGAGGATTACCCACGAAATTATATTGGTTTAAAAGTGAGAAATCTGGAAAAAGAATTAGAAGAATGAAAGTTTAATATAAAATTAGGGTTCTTGATAATTATGATGAATTACCCCTTTAATTCAATACTTTTGATGAATTTGTACATGCTTCACGTAGGAAATCATGTATATAGGTATATGAGACCACTAGTAAATTTGTTTGGGAGTTTGGAAATCGTTAATAGAGTTTTGGTTGAGGTTGGAGAAGAAAACCCCAGTTAATAATGGCAGAACTCGGAATACCTACTTAATCGATCGATCGACCCAAGAGTGTCGATCGATCGATCGACCCCTTTTTCCTTTTTTGTTTAATCCGGTTAAAATACGTAGGACCCTTGAATATAATTTAAAGAGTATAATGGGTCATGAAGAGGACCAGTAGGGTCTAAGTAAACTCCGTTGAGTGAAATTTTATATGGGATGAAATTGTGGGTTAACAAGGGGGTTTTATCACACATTGGAAATTGTGCGTACGTTCCCTTAAAGAATTGAGAAACTCGTGAAAGACTTAGACCAGAAGGTTAGAGAGGGTGTACCTACTGAAATTATATTTAGTAAGAGAGAATACTTCGAGAGATGAGAAGTAAGTATGAAATGATTATAATTAAGAATAAAATAGATGAATCATGTATGCTAGATAATTGGGTAAAATTTTACTAAGTACGACTAATAATTATTATTGTTGGGTCATGGGCGAACCTAATCGGAAAAATGAGAATATTTATATATATATGACCGAGTTCATGTGTATATATTTATATTATGCTTGTGTATAATCATACTCGCGCTACTTGCTATCACGAAGGTTACCGCGCCGGGACAGTCTTATCTCGATAGGAGCTTTATGGGGGATATTGACTTGTACCATAGAACATAGGATTCCTTGGTACAGGCTATCTGAGAATGATTGTCAGACGGTCCTAAGAGACGTGAGGGGTATGTGTTGACCTCTTAGTGACTTGGAACTATGCTTCGCCTCCATTTTGTGTGTATTGTGTTAATATAGTTCGAGAGTGATTTCGAACTAGTATTTCCCTTAGTACGAGTGATACGGGGACTTGATAGCAGAGTATGCCGGCACCATAAATTTTATGTGGGGTGCCGATAGTATATATATTATATGAGTGACTAAAATATATATATATACTTATATATATGGAAACATTCTACTGTGTGTATAAGTAGTTAAGTAATGAATAAATGCTCCAGCTTTATTATAAGTGTTCGGGAACTTGTAACGGTACTGAGTTGTTCTAAGTAACGTAAGAAATATGGAAGAGATTGATTTTCTCAAACTAAATACCATAGCCTTAGTACTTCTCGTGATAAAAGTTGATGGAAAATAAGTTAGATAGGCTTGTGAGTTTAGTAGTACGGTAGGCGTGCACACTAGATGAGAGGAGAGAGTTTTCAAGAGAGTGTCGCATACTAACATGATTGTCACATTAGCCAATAAGCATTTTAAATACTTGCTAAACTATTTTAAAACTGTTTTACACTCGGGCTCTGACCCGTCTTCTATCATTTCTCTCTCTTGTATATATATATGTATGTATTATAGGTGACCAACCACAGGGGTGTCATGCATAGATTCTTTGGACTTGACGTACTGCAGCTTATGTGGGAGTTACAGCCCTTGCTTTAGATGACCTCTTCATTAATTCAATTCCTATTTTAGTTATTAATAGTTAGGGCATGTGTTGTCCCATTTCCTATTCCGTTTGGATTTGTCAGAGATTTATGTTTATTTATATTTCCGGTATTCAGTACTCATTGGGAGTTAACTCTTGTCAGGATGATTTCATTTATGGTTCTTTAACTTGGTTTGGTTAATTTAGATAGCTTAATTATCTTGTGTTGATTTTCATCCTTAGCAGTTTTGTGATTCTTAAATTGATGATTATTTAAAGAGGTTTTCATATTAGATTTTAATAAAATGAAAATAATACTTTAAATTGATTTGACACTTAGCTTAATTATTTAGGGCGTTTAAATTGGAAATATTTATTTTGTGACAGTGATGCTAAGAATGAACCAACCGTTTACCTTGATTTTTAATTTAATAAAGGACTGATCACCCGGTATTTAATTAGGCGGGGTGTCACAGGTGGTATGAGCGCATCAGGCTCTAGTGTCCTTTAGGATTTGTACGGTTTATTTCGCTCCCAGCTTAGCGTCTTTGATTTAAAGCCCTATTTTTAGGATTGTTGTATCCTTGTATTTACGCTTACGTCTTCAGCTATTTGAGATTTGATAATAACTGTAGACTAATAAACTTCCTTATCTTTTCAGATACCTTCGGGACGCGCACCCCGAGACAGGAATGCCCAGCCCGAGCAGCCAGCAGCTACGGCTCAGAGAATGATGAATGCAACTGAAGTAGCCACCATTGTTGCTCAGATGGTGAATGTTGCATTAGCGGTGGTGCAGTAGGCTCCACCCCAGGTTCGGGCAGTAGCACCAGTACCATCACAGCATTCCACTGCATGGGAGCGGGTCAGGGATGCCTTTCAGAAGGCGCATCCCCCGGAGTTCTCAGGTAGTTCGGACATCGTAGTTGCCAACCAATGGAAGAAGGATATCCAGAGGCATCTGCGCATATATGAATGCACCGATGTGCAGAGACAGTGGCTTCCTTCAAGCTAGTGGGGGCCACTTTGCAGTGGTGGGAGCCCACCACCACCTTGAAGGAGAGGGACAGCATACCGATTCAGTCATTTTTGGGCGCGGTTTGATCGCAAGTATTTCCCATACGCCGTGCAGACTGAGATGAGGTGGAGGTTACTGAATCTCAAGTAGGAGAGTATAAGCATTGCTGAGTACGAGGAGGAGTTCACTAGACTTCTGACTATAGTGTCTGTAAGAGAGTAGTCTAATTTGGGGAAATATCGTATTTTAGCACGTGTTTGACTTGAGCAACTTCGGTTGCGCCTACGTATCCGTTATGCTCAGAATAAAAGTCAGCGTAGTTCGTGGGTTCGTACTATTCACCGAAAAACTCATTGTGGTGGTTTTTCGGAGAGATGGGAGGTGTTGAAACTCTTCTCCAAAACTCTTTTCTAAAACTCTCTCTAAAAACTCATAAGACAAGAAAATCACTCTTCTCTCCCAAGAAGCTCCCTCTCAAATGTATGGGGATGAGGATTATTTATAGCAAAACCAGCCCAAGTGGGTCGCCACATGTCAAATAACCCGTGGTGACACGTGTCCTATTTTAAGTGGCATGTGTCCCATAACATATGTTAAAACTCTCAATACTAGAATATTGTCTAGTTAATACGTAAATAATACACAAATACGCGTGATATGTCCGACGCGCATAATAATACCTCAGTCGCATAAACACATGGACTTTTGTCAATATTAATCATCTCTAATCTCATTTAATAATTTAATGAGAGGCTTATCATTAAGCCCCTCCTACATTTGCCCCCTCATACATATAGTTGATATATTGATACATGTCTGAAATATATCGACTGTATGTACGAAATAACTTTAGTCAGTTTTCATATGTTCGATCAACCTGTGGATCGTGGGTAATAATCTCATATCTCATTTCATCTTGATGATGTACTTTTACCTCATATATCACATTTTATGATATAATTCAATCTCATATTTTATATCTCAGTTATATGATATACATCAATTTCATATCTCATATCTTAAATCTCATTTTGAGGCTTTGATCTCATAGGTTATTCCAAAGGACCTCGTTTATCATTCTTTTCATACGAATGATATACACTGAGTGTTGCCCCCATTCCTACTTAAATGAACATGCATCCACATTTTTATTGTGATTTTTTGTAACTCTGCTTTGGTAAAGAGTATTATCATGGACACATAATAACTACCTCAGCATTCTTTTTCATCATTCTCAACCAAGCTTGGTGTAAGTATTATTATGGTTTACATAATAACTACTTTATCGTTCTCAAGTTTGATGGAAGTATTATTATGGTTTACATAATAACTACTTCATCATTCTCTTTTATCATTCTCAACTACGCTTGGTGAAAGTATTATTACGATTTACATAATAACTACTTCATCGTCCTCGATTAATCTTTTAGTGCATGCACATGTTGTTTGACTTGTTTTAATCACGATGAGGTTTCTTGTGCATGCATGTATTATTGACTCGCTCAAATGACCCCTTTTTAATGTTTTTCGCAAACTCACACCTACGAGGTGACTTAATGATAAACACACACTTGTTAGGATTTTTCGTAAACTCGACCGTTAGAGGTAACTTAACAATGAAAATACACCTGTTAAGATTTTTGTCAACTCCTCCATTAGAGGTGACTTTAACAACGAAAACACACTTGTTAAGATTTTGACTTAACAACGAAAACACACTTATTAAGATTTTTGTAAACTCCACCTATAACGGTGACTTAACAACGAAAACACTTGTTAAGATTTTTCGTAAAACTTCACCAATAACGGCGACACCCATAACGGTGGCTTAACAATGAAAACACTTGTTAAGATTTTCCATAAACTCCACTTATAATGGTGACGTAACAATGAAAACACTTGTTAAGATTTTTGTAAAACTTCATCAATAACGGCGACACCCATAACGGTGACTTAACAACGAAAACACTTGTTAAGATTTTTCGTAAACTCCACCTATAACGGTGACTTAACAATGAAAACACTTGTTAAGATTTTTGTAAAACTTCACCAATAACGGCGACACCCATAACGGTGACTTAACAACGAAAACACTTGTTAAGATTTTTCGTAAACTCCACCTATAACGGTGACTTAACAATGAAAACACGTGTTAAGATTTTTCGTAAACTCCACCTATAACGGTGACACACGTAACGGTGACTTAACAACGAAAACACTTGTTAAGATTTTTCATAAACTCCACCTATAACGGTGACGTAACAATGAAAACACTTGTTAAGATTTTTGTAAAACTTCACCAATAACGGCGACACCCATAACGGTGACTTAACAACGAAAACACTTGTTAAGATTTTCCATAAACTCCACCTATAACGGTGACTTAACAATGAAAACACTTGTTAAGATTTTTGTAAAACTCCACCTATAACGGTGACTTAACAATGAAAACACTTGTTAAGATTTTTCGTAAACTCCACCTATAACGGTGACACCCATAACGGTGACTTAATAATGAAAACACTTGTTAAGATTTTTCGTAAACTCCACCTGTAACGGTGACACCCATAACGGTGGCTTAACAATGAAAACACTTGTTAAGATTTTTATAAACTCCACCTATAACGGTGACACCCATAATGGTGACTTAACAATGAAAACACTTGTTAAGATTTTTTTGTAAACTCATTCTTCTGTATCGCTTTTCAGGACGGGAGCCCATACCTGCCGAATGACAAACTGAGCGTGATCCTTCGTCTATTTGCTTCAATGATTGATTTCTTCGAACGAGTCAAGTCACAACGACTGTGGTTCAATTACTTACCAATTTCATCGGATTTTTTGGAATGTAATACACTTCTGAAGAAGACTTACCACAATACTCGCAAAGTTCTTGTAATATGATGTCATATCTCAAGGATGACTACGACTTTGTCAATCTCTGGGTGACAACTATTCAATCCGTCTGAACTCTTTGCGAAAGAAGTTGAAGAAGTTTTTGTAATGGTCTGATTGGACGTTACTATACTCTGAAGGTTCATTAATCTAACCTTGTCGTGGATGATGTCGAAGAAGCTTTAAACTACAAGCTACATTACATCATAATATCCATTTGCCCCATTTATTTTATTTTATCTCAAGATAAAATAAAATAAATTACATATACCATTCACAATGCCCACCCGAAAAAAATTAAAGCAACCTAATCATTACATGTCATGGGGTATATCTCAAACTACCAAATCTTTGAACAATTGCTTGATGTCTGCGTTACTTCATATTCGTTCATTCAAAAGCCTCTGCAAAATAATGTCTTTCTGACACAATAATATAATATTGCAAATGGTTAGTAAAACTCAGGAAATATCTAAATACAATTCTCACCATGCCCCCTTTATTTTATTTTATTTGATGTAAAAAAAATGAAATAAAGTCCGGGGATATTTGTGTAATTAATCATAACCACCCATACTTGTAGGTGTATCGTGCGCAATTTAATGTCGTTTAAGCACATTTCCTATCAAATTTGAGAGTGTGTAAAATATCAAGATGAATTCTAAACTGTGAAATCCACTCAAACTATTTCGTAATATTTTACTCATGTTTGACATGGTCTCAAACTACAAAATAACATTTACAAAATATTTTATCAAAACTCGGTATTTAAATGAAGGTTCATTATGCCCCTTTAACTTTATGTTATAATATAGCACATAGATATATCATGCGATAGATAAATCTAGCAAAACCCAATAATTGTATCTCGGGTGGCGTGGTTTATCGCGTACACAAGCTCCAGATGTATCGTAAATAAATTCAAGAATGATGCGCCATGTTCAATATATTCTAAACTCGTCGTAGAATAAATGATTGTGGGACTCCATAAAATGTTCCGATGTACCCTTCGTTATGCCTCTCTTATTTTAATGTTTGAACACATAGAACTCAAAATAGAAAGGTACCACAAATCATACGTTGATTTTCAACATGCATATTGTGTATACACACACCAAAAAAGATAGTGTCAATTAATCACTCAATATTTTTAATCACAAAACTTAAATAGTCTCATACCATAATTTATCATAATTCATTACAAAAACCTCAAAAATAAATACAAAATAAAACCATCTCTAAAGTCAAGTCTAAAATCAAGAGCCTTGATTTGGTTTGAAAACAATATACAAACAAAATCTATTTTTAATTTGAAACTTTGAGAACCCAAATGGTTTTTTATATTCCTAAAGTTTTGTCCCAACTCGAGATAGCTCAACCCAAAAAAAAAATCCGGCACCAAAATCCTAACTCGTACAGTATGGTACAACCAAGATCCCGTCAAAAACGGAACCCAACGATCCAACGCTGAACTGGGGGGGGGGACCCCGAGACCATCGGCGTTCCTATACTACCCTAGTTCCACCACCAGTTAAACGTTACAGAATTATAACAACAATAGTACCACCACCAACAAGCAGTAAACAACCAAAGAATGGTCAATCACGGAACCTCCGACATCCCAGACCCATACCGTTGCCGGCACAATTCAGTAAAGCCTACAGTTTAGTGGGTTTAGTTGTGAGTTTTATTTACCACGGTGAATCGTTTTTTTATTTTTGTACCCAAAAAAAAAAAAAAACTCTTGATGCATCGGTTTGGGAGTAAATTTGATAGCCATGGTTAGTCGGTTCTATACCTCAGTCATGGCGAATCGTTTTTCTTTTTTTTTTCCAGCTCTGGCACCGGCTAGGCGGTGTATTTATATATTAAAAAAATCAAAGGGGCCCTATTTTACTCCGTCCAAAACAGTTGTAACTTCGACCGAAAGTTACGCAGGAAAAAAAAACTTTTTGTTTCACAAGAGTTCTAATTTTGTTTGCCAGCGGACAACAAAATAAACATGGCATGGTGGGTTTCTTATTTTGTGTGCCACCTGCTATCTACTCAGGAAAGCTTATAAAAGATCTCTCATGTCTTGTCCCATCAATAGGCATAGGCATGCCTTTATACTATTTTCCAACCAATATAAAAGTTGTTATCAGAAATCTATTATCCTCTCAGAAATACTACCCGTTCAAATATTACTTTGTAAAGTTTATTAAATGCATAACTGACAGATGCATAGCGCGTATAGGGTGTCTGACCTTAAAACAAAAAATGTACAGTTTCGTAAGCCCGCTACTCAAACTTTTTTTACTGCGCCACACTTAATAGCCCCTGATAACGTGGGTTTTCTTCCCAACTCATTTATGCTTCAAAAGTCTTAAATTATATTAAAATACTTTTCAACTAGCGTGGTGTGTTGAAATACCTTAAATCAGTACAACTCATGCCTCATCAACTCACATGTTTTATTGCCTCCTAATTGGTCATGATGCATTTCTCATCTGATGAACTACTATAAGCATATTTATCTAATCAGATCAAGACATGCCATAATCACAACGAGTTGAAAAAATCAATTATGCCAGAGGTATATAATGCCAACGCGAATCAAAGAAACTTTTTGAGGAAGATATGAGTAAAAAATTCTTATCTGATATAACAGGCTCATGTTTTCCTTCATAAATACTAGAGAAGAAAGTTTCTTTGTCAACCTCTTTTCACCGTCTCCATCCATTTTTTCAAGTGTGAATGAGGCGTTACACAATAAAAACGTGAATACCTCCCCAGCAGAGTCGCCAAATGTAAGAGAGTTGTCTAATTTGGGGAAATATCGGATTTTAGCACGTGTTTGACTTGAGCAACTTCGGTTGCGCCTACGTATCCGTTATGCTCGAAATCAAAGTCAGCGTAGTTCGTGGGTTCGTACTATTCGTCGAAAAACTCATTGTGGTGGTTTTTCGGAAAGATGGGAGGTGTTGAAACTCTTTTCTAAAACTCTCTCTAAAAACTCATAAGACAAGAAAATCACTCTTCTCTCCCAAGAAGCTCCCTCTCAAATGTATGGGGATGAGGATTATTTATAGCAAAACCAACCCAAGTGGGTCGCCACATGTCAAATAACCCGTGGTGACACATGTCCTATTTTAAGTGGCATGTGTCCCATAACATATGTTAAAACTCTCAATACTAGAATATTGTCTAGTTAATACGTAAATAATACACAAATACGCGTGATATGTCCGATGCGCATAATAATACCTCAGTCGCATAAACACATGGACTTTTGTCAATATTAATCATCTCTAATCTCATTTAATAATTTAATGAGAGGCTTATCATTAAGTCCCTCCTACAGTGTCGGATGAGGCACCCACTGAGGAGAATAAGATATTATTATTTTTAGATGGATTAGCGTGGAGGATTCATCATCACCTCATAGGCAATCTATCATTGGGTACCTATAGTGACGTACTCAACACCGCTCTGTTGCATTGTCAGGATCATCGCTTCCATCAGTAGGGGAAAAAACGAGCAGGGGAGTCCAACCAGTAGGGCAGTACAGGGGGCAGTAGTACTGGTGGGGCACCAGCGGCCTAAGGGCAAACCCGTCACAGTGAGCAGAGTTCCCATTAGGGGAACCCTGCCAAGCCATTCCGATTAGGTGATTCCAGGCAGGGATTTGGGGGATTTAGACAAGGCCAAGTGGGCCAATCTAGTCAGCATGGCCAACAGGGCCAACACCGTCAGCAGCAGGGCCAGCAGCATTTTCAGCAGGGCCAGTGGCGGGGTGGTAACGGCCAACAGGGTCGTGGTCAGCAGGGGCATAGGGGAGGTAACTTTAGGGGCAGATGTTTTGGATGTGGTAAGAATGGCCATAAACGTCAGGATTGACCAGAGGGGGATAGGGCCCCATAGCAGCAGGGTGCCCATAATGAGCTAGAGATGCCACTCTTTCCAGCCACCCTCCCAGCGCCAGCCTAAATGCCAGTTCTACTAGCCATCCCAACAGCCTCAGTTCAGCAGGGGCAATTACAGTATGAACCTGTCTATAATGTCCACCAGGCAGCAGCACCTCAGGCACCACCGGCGATTGAGGGTACGTTTCCTATACATGGCACTATGGGTCGAGTTTTATTTAATACTAGGGCGTCACACTATTTTATATCTACTCATTTTGCACGGGCCTTAGGGTTATTAGACACGGTAGAGAGTACAGTGACATGCGTAGACTCGCCACTAAGGAATGGGTCTTTGGTTTTCTTTATATTCCGGGGTGTATGTATAGAGATTGGTAGCTTGATTTTACCTGCAGACATGCTAGTTTTAGATATGCATGAGCATGATGTCATTATTGGCATGGATTGGCTCGCCGCGTACAGAGCCATGATAGATCGTTTCAGTAGGAGTATTATCTTCGCCGTTCCGGGTCAGGAGATGTTTTTGGTGGCGATGCCTCGCCCAAAGGGAGGATCTTTCACCCATTTATATTACATAGAGGAGGATACCTTTAAGGAGATTGTGATTCCCCTAGATTCGATTCCAGTTATTCGTGAGTATTCAAATGTATTCCAGGAGATACCAGACCTAACCTCCAGTCGAGAGATAGATTTTGTCATAGACTTGATGTCGGGCACTCGACCGATAGCACATGCACCGTATCGTATGGCTCCAGTGAAGAATAGGGAGTTACGGGATCAGATAGAGCAGTTATTGTGCCAGGGCTTCATTCATAGGAGCACCTCACTTTGGGGCGCTCTGGTGTTGTTTGTGAAAAAGATAGATGGTTCACTGAGGTTATGTGTGGATTATCGGGACCTAAATAAGGTCACGATACGGAATAAATATCCATTGCCTCGAATCAATGACCTGTTCGACCAGCTGAGAGGAGCAACCTTCTTTTCGAAGATATATTTAAGGTCGGGATATCATCAGTTATGGATTAGGAAGCAGGATGTGTTGAAGACTGCTTTCTTGACGAGGTATGGATCCTATGAGTTCAGAGTCGTGCCGTTTGGGCTCACAAATGCTCCAACCATATTCATGGATTTGATGAACCGAGTGTTCAAAGAGTTCTTGGATCGGTTTGTCATTGTCTTCATAGATGACATCCTGATTTACTCACAGACTGAAGAGGAGCATGCCGAGCACTTGAGACAGGTTCTTCAGACTTTACAAGAGCATCAATTGTATGCTAAGTATGAGAAGTGCGAATTTTGGTTACGAGAAGTACAGTTTCTAAGGCATGTGGTGTCGGAGTTAGGGATATCAATTGACCCAAACAAAATGTCGGTAGTGAGGGAGTGGGGATAGCCCACAACACCGACAGAGGTGCGTAGTTTCTTAGGGTTAGTCGGGTACTACAGGAGGTTCATCCGAGGCTTTTCGAAGATAGCGGGTCCGTTGAAGAATCTAACTCGCAAGGGAGTACCGTATGTATGGGATGATGCTTGTCAATTGGCTTTTGATGAGCTGAAAGATAAGTTGACTTAGGTGCTAGTTCTTGCTTTGCCTAAGCCGGGAGTAGAATACCTGGTGTACACTGATGCCTCTTTACGGGGACTCGGGGGATTAATTCAGTAGGAGGAGCAGGCTATAGCTTTTGCCTCCTGCAAGCTTAAGCCTCATGAAAGGAATTACCCCACCCACGACCTAAAGCTAGCAGCGGTCGAATTTGCATTGCGGATTTGGAGACTTTACTTATTGGGGGAGAAGTTTCGCTTATTCATAGACCATAAGTCACTGCAATACTTGTTCACTCAGCGAGAGTTGAACATGCGTCAGCACAGGTGGCTGGAGTTTGTGAAGGACTATCAATTCAAGATACAGTACCATCTGGGGAAGGCTAATGTGATTGCTGATGCGTTAAGCCGTAGACTTGTAGGTGACGTAGCGAAAGTGTGGAGAGCAAAGTGGGGAGAATTGGGTCACCAGGATGCGATAACCTGTTCCTTTATATCTATTATGTCAGTCACACTCGAGATTATCACGAGGGTGATACAGGCACAAGCAGCGAATACGTTTTATCAGGAGCAGATTGTACGACTCTTAGCTGAGGGTACTGAATCCTATTCAGTAAGTTCTGATGGGGGGTTGAGGTTTAATAGGAGATTGGTGGTCCCAGAGGGAGAAGACTTATGTCATGCAGTGATGACACAGTCGCATGGGTCTAGATTCGCAGTACATCCCGAAGGGGATAAGATGTACCAGGATATGAGGCGACAGTACTGGTAGAGTGGGATGAAGAAGGACATTGTAGAGTTCGTGTCCAAATGTTCTACCTGTCAGATGGTAAAGGCAGACCACCAGATACCACCAAATTTACTTCAACCATTAGAGATACCTACGTGGAAGTGGGAGAGTATTTCCATGTACTTGATTACTGGGTTGCCTACATCACAGCGGTGTCACGATTCTATATGGGTTATAGTGGATCGATTGACCAATGTGGCTCATTTTCTGCCAGTACGAACAGACTACACCACGGACAAGTATGCGCTGATATTTATTGCCGAGATCGTTAGGCTACATGGGGTGCCCCTGGATATTTTGTCTGATAGAGACAAGATTTTTGTGTTGGGTTTTTTGGGAGAGCTTTCACGAGGCCATGGGTACAGAGTTGAGATTGAGTTCAGCTTACCAACCACGGACAGATGGACAAATAGAGCGTACCAATCAGATGCTGGAGGATATGTTACGCATGTGTGTCCTTAATTTTGGAGGAGGTTGAGAGCCGTATCTTCCACTGGTGGAGTTTGCTTATAATAACTCCTATCAGTTCACGATCGGCATGGCCCCATTTGAGGCATTGTATGGCAGGCATTGTTGTTCTCCCGCTTGTTGGCTAGAGGTGGGGGAGAACAAGTTTCTCGGACCAGAGGTGATTCAAGAGACTTCAGCTAGGATTGAGCTTATCAGGAGTCACATTCAGGTAGCCCAGGACCGACAAAAGAGCTACGGTGATGCAAAGCGGTCCTTTCGAGAGTTTAGCATGGGGGACCAAATATTACTGCGTGTATCTCCTATGAAAAGAGTAATGAGATTCGGGAAGAAGGGGAAGTTGGCTCCGAGGTACGTGGGCCCATTTCCCATTATCGAAAGGATTGGGCCGGTGCCATACAGATTGGGATTTCCAGAGCACTTGCACCGTATTCACGATCTATTCCACATCTCGTCATTGAGACGATATCTTCGGGATGATATGGCCCATACTCACATCGCGATAGAGGAGGTTAACTTACAGCTCGACGGTCTTATGAGAAGAGACCAGTGGCTATCCTAGACCATAGCGAGAGGAAATTGAGGTCGAAAGTAGTTTCACTTGTACGGGTCCAGTGGGAGCATCATAATGTGGAGGAATCCACTTGGGAGTGTGAGGCAGATATGCGCGAAAAATATCCAAATCTATTTTAACCAGGTATGCCTTATTTTCCGAATTTCGGGACGAAATTCCATTATTAGAGGGGAAGTATGTAATACCCCGTATTTTATGGCTTTTAAATTTGGGGATTTATTAAATTTAATTGAGAATTAATTTAATATTAATTCAGAATTTTATTTTAACTATTTACTATTGTGATGAGAGTTAGTAATTTGGGGGGATTTGTTGAATATTACTAGATGAGTAAAGTAATATATAAGTTTGATTTTATTAAAATTGTCACGAGTGAATAAAATGACAATTATAGAAATTTAAGTTGGGATGCGCCTGTGTCATGTCAGGACTAAATTATTATTATTAAAAGTGAATAAATTATCAGCCACCCGTATGATCGTTTTGAGTGCGCCAAGTGTCCGGATGGGTCGAGATAGTCAGAAAAGTGTACCTGAGGGGTTAGTTTGGGTCTTGGGGCATTTTTAGACCTAATTGGCATCCCGGGATGGGTATTATAGTCATTTTGTATTTTTGGGTAATTAAACCCACGAATTTCCCGAAGATATATCAGTTATTGGAGGTAAGCTTTAGGGTTAACAATCACAGAAACATAAGAACGACCATTAGAGAAAAAGATAGGAAGCTTTCCAAGAAATTAAAGGCCAAGAACCCATCCGATTGCACCACCACCACCGCCAAAACATAGATCGTAAGACAAGGAACGCAGCCATATCCTCATCATCATCAATTCAGACATTAGAATCCCAGGCAAGTATCTATCTTGCTATTCTTTTGAGTTAATGTTTCACCCATGTTAGAATAGGATTGTTACACATATGTTCATGGAAGAATTTGATGATTTAGGGAATTTAAATCTCATGCTTTAGAGGAATTAGATATATTTTGGAAATCTCAACATATGTAGAGGATTACCCACAAAATTATATTGGTTTAGAAGTGAGAAATATGGAAAAAGAATTAGAAGAATGGAAGTTTAATGTAAAATTAGGGTTCTTGATAATTATGATAAATTACCCCTTTAATTCAATACTTTTGATGAATCTGTACATGCTTTATGTAGGAAATCATGTATATAGGTATATGAGACCAGTAGTAAATTTGTTTGGGAGTTTGGGGATCGTTAATGGATTTTTGGTTGAGGTTGGACAAGAAAACTCGTAGTTAACAATGGCAGAATTCGGAATACCTACTTGATCGATCGATCGACTGATCGATTCCCCTTTCCTCGATCGATCGCCCCCTCCTGGAAAACTGTATATTTTTTCCCTTTTTGTTTAATCTGGTTAAAATACGTAGTAACCCTTTAATATAATTTAAAGAGTATAATGGGTCATGAAGAGGACCAGTAGGGTCTAAGTAAACTCCGTTGAGTGAAATTTTATATGGGATGAAATTGTGGGTTAACGGGGGGTTTCGTCACACATTGGAAATTGTGCGTACGTTCACTAAAGAATTGAGAGACTCGTGAAGGACTTAGACCAGAAGGTTAGAGAGGGTGTACCTACTGAAATTATATTTAGTAAGAGAGAATACTTCGAGAGATGAGAAGTAAGTATGAAATGATTATAATTAAGAATAAAATAGATGAATCCTTTATGCGAGATAATTGGGTAAAATTTTACTAAGTACGATTAATAATTATTATTGTTGGGTCGTGGGCGAACCTAATCGGAAAAATGAGAATATTTATATATATGACCGAGTGTATGTGTATATATTTATATTATGCTTGTGTATAATCATACCCGTGCTACTTGCTATCACGAAGGTTGCCGCGCCGGGATAGTCTTATCTCGATGGGACCTTTATGGGGGATATTGACTTGTACCCTAGAATATATGATTCCTTGGTACAGGCTATCTGAGAATGATAGTCAGACGGTCCTAAGAGACGTGAGGGGTATGTGCTGGCCTCTTAGTGACTTGGAACTATGCTTCGCCTCCATTTTGTGTGTATTATGTTAATACTGTTCGAGAGTGATTCCAAACTAGTATTGCCCTTAGTACGAGTGATACGGGGACTTGATAGCAGAGTATACCAGCAGCATAGATTTTATGTGGGGTACCGATAGTATATATATATTATATGAGTGACTAAAATATATATATATACTTATATATATGGAAACTTTCTACTGTGCGTATAAGTAGTTAAGTAATGAATAAATGCTCCAGCTTTATTATAAGTGTTCGGGAACTTGTAACAGTACTGAGTTGTTCTAAGTAACGTAAGAAATATGGACGAGATTGATTTTCTCATTCTAAATATCACAGCCTTAGTACTTCTCGGGATAAAACTTGATGGAAAATAAGTTATATAGACTTATGAGTTTAGTAGTATGGTAGGCGTGCACACTAGATGAGAGGCGAGAATTTTCAAAAGAGTGTCACATACTAACATGGTTGTCACATTAGCCAATAAGCATTTTAAATACTTGCTAAACTATTTACAAACTGTCTTACACTCGGGCTCTGATCCCTCTTCTGTCATTTCTCTCTCTTGTATATATATATATGTATGTATTATAGGTGCCCAGCCATAGGGACGTCATGCATAGATTCTTTGGACTGGACGTGCTGCAGCTTATGTGGGAGTTGTATGCCCTTGCTTTAGACTACCTCTTCATTGATTCAGTTCCTATTTTAGTTCTTCAAAGTTAGGGCATGTGTTGCCCGATTTTCTATTCCATTTGGATTTGTTAGAGATTTATGTTTATTTATATTTCCAGTATTCGGTACTCATTGGGAGTTTGTCAGGATAATTTCATTTATGGTTCTTTAACTTGGTTTGGTTAATTTAGACGGCTTAATTATCTCGTGTTGATTGCCATCCTTAGCAGTTATGTGATTCTTAAACTGATGATTATTTAAAAAGGTTTTCATATTGGATTTTGATAAAATAAAAATAAGAGTTTAAATTGTTTTGACACTTAGCTTAATTATTTAGGATGTTTAAATTGGAAATATTTATTTTGCGACAGTGATGATAAGAATGAACCAACCGTTCACCTTGATTTTTAATTTAATAAAGGACTGATCACCCGGTATTTAATTAGGCGGGGTGTCACATATGGCTATGTTCCTCGTCTCCCGTGGTGTTAATTGTGGAAGAGGTGTAACTATGAGTGGTTTTTGGCTTGGGATCTCTTCTCCTTCCTCTTCTAATGGCCTCTATTATTTTTGTGTTTGATAACCTTAGAATACCTAACCCTAGAAGTTGATATAGCCTTAGGAAATTCGTAGGTTTAATTACTCCAAAAATTAAAATGTCTAAAATACTCTCTCGGGATACTGGTTTGGCTTAATAATGCCCCGGGACCCAAACTAAACCCTTGGGTGGACTTTTCTGACTATCTCGACCCTTCCGGACACTTTGGCCTCGAAAGGATCATATGGGTGACTTATAAATAATTTACTTTTATTTCATAGATTTTAGTCCCGACACATGACACGTGTGTCCCAACTTAATTTCCCATAATTGTTGTATTATTCACTCGACAAATTGAATAAATTCATAATTATATATTACTTTACTCACTAAGTAATATTCAACCTAATTCACATCAATAAATACTAACTCTCATCACACTAGTAATTGTCTATTTAAATCCGGATTAATGTAAAAAAAATAATTTTCTTATTTTTAAGTCATTTAATCCCATAATTAAAATCATTAAAAATATGGGGTTTGAAAATACCACGATAGTTAACTCTAAGTTGTGAGTGGGATTTTTTTCCCACGGGGTCTCAGCTGTCTAGAAACATAAGTGATAAATCTCCCATTTTGCATCAAAACACACCTTATACTATGACATAAAGCATCACTGTAGATCACATATCATCATCCCTCCCTCAGTAAGGTCAAAATAAGTGTGGTTACTAATTTATCCTTCAACTTCTGGAAACTTTCTTCATACTCTATGGGCCATATAAATTTGGTGTTTTTATGCATCAACTGACCCCAAGGCACGATAATCATTGATAATCCCTTAACAAACCTTCTATCATAGCCTTTTAGGCTGGGGAAACTTCTAACATCAGTCATCGTGGTTGGTCTCTTCTAATTAACAATGGATGCGACCTTCCCAAGGTCCATAACCAGCCAATCTTTATTTACTATGTGGCTGATGAAAATAACTTCTTCAAGCCATAATTCGCATTTAAAGATTGCATAAAGTTTCTCTCTCTTTAGTACCTCAAAATCACTATAAAGATGTTCCTCGTGCTCTTCATCGAACTTGAAGTAAATCAATATATTATCAATAAACATGATTAAAAACTTATTGAGGGCGGTCTAGAACACCATATTCATTCAAATCCATAAAGGCAGCAAGGGCATTGGTCAATCCAAAAAGCATAACCACAAACTCATAATGATTGTATCTTATCCTAAAAATTATCGTGTAAATACCCTCATCCTTTATTTTTAATTAGTGATACCCCGACCTTAGGTTAATTTAAAAGAAATATCCACCGTCATTTTATTGGTAAAAAAATCATCAATCCTAGGCAAGAGATATTTGTTCTGCACAGTCACTTTGTTCAATCACCTACAATCAATGCACATCATAAATTCATATTTCTTTTTTTATAAAAAGGTACCGGGGCACTCCAAGGGGAGGTTCTGGGCCTAATGAATCCACGACCTAACATGTCATGTAACTGATATTTCAGCTCCTTCAACTCTGCGAGCATCATTCTATATGGTGCCTTTGAAAAAGGCGCGACCTCTATTGTAAGGTTAATATTAAAGTCAATCTCTATATATGGGGGCAATCCCAGAAGCTCTTCAAGGAAGACATCTTCATATTCCATAGCCTCTGGGAAACTCCATAAGGTGACCCAGATATTTTCAACATCATTTATGTAAGCAATATAGTTGTGGCATCCTCCCTTTAGCATTATTTTGGCTATCAATGTTGATATTAATAAATGTTTCCTACTTGGTTTAGTTCCTCTAAATTTGATCTCAACCCCTCCAAAATTACACAGGAGGATCTCCTTTCTAATGCAATCAATCATAGTAAAGTTGGTGGATAACAAATCCATGCCCAAGATCATATCAAAATCTTATAACTCCAAAGGAATCAAATGGACCTCAAAGCTTTGATTTCTTATTTTCGTATCACACCCCCTAACAATGGTTGCATCCTACTGGGTTGTTTATTATTAATGAAGGGTTTAAAGCTTATGGTATCCATTTGGGATTAATTTTCACTTGGCTTGGTGAAGTGTTAAAAGTTTGAGGTGTGCCAACCAAATATATCAGCCTAATGACATTTTATATTGGCGATTGTAGTTACGTTCGATGCCTGAAATAAGAAAACTTGTGCTTCCCTTAGTGAATACTTTTAAGTGTCTATTATGGTGTGGTTAAATGACATAAATGAAGAAAGTAAATTGCATGAATGTAATATAAAGAAAGAAAATTACGAGAAAGTGAGTCCAATAAAGTAAATGCGAGTAAAGTAAAGATTTGCATAAATGTAAAGAAAGTAAAGAACAATAACTAAAAGGCAAGGAATTGTAAGTAAATAATGAAGAAATAGGCTACAATATACCTTAAACTACTTGCGGAATTAAAATAAAGAGAGGAAAACAAGCAAGAAGAAAAGAGGATAAAATGTAATGTAAAACCGTTTTTGGTGAAGGAATCCTCTATTATCCGCGTGCGTTGTTGATTATTTATAATGTTCCTTGCCCATATAACATAAGTGCCATTTTCAAACCGTTAGGTAGTTATTTTTACCCATTTGAATTTTTCCCGCTATTTTGGTACATTAACGCCCCATTTAAATTATTTATATTAACCCACTCCAAACCACACCACGTGTCACACATGCACGATTTCTTTTGAGTGCATTTTCCATAATATTGCTCGGTTATTTTTATCGATGTGAATATTACGTGGCAACACCTTAGTTATTTGTGTTAATATAGTATAAACACTATCGTTTTTAACTTATGTGTAAACGTGGTGGATATAAAGGAGTGTGTGGCGCCCGAATTAAAAGTTGCGTAAACATTTATATCTTAAATGGTAATAGTATCTACTATGACATTATCGGTCTTCTTAACATCCTTGTCGTTCATAACAAAGACTCTAAAATGATTATGCGGCTTGTCTACGTCATTCTTTGGCATCGTGTAGTCCTTAGCCTCGTGGATCGATTTGCCACAATTGTAGTAGTTCATTCCCACGGGATAACTATTAGCGTAGTTCCCCTTTATTCCTTAGTTATAGTGAGTGACGATCACGATATCTACCTTCTCAAATTATTTAATTTTCACGGCCCTATTAGCAGGCCATGATCTTTATGCCTGTTGTTGTGACTTGTCATCATTATTGATTCACTCGTCTCTCCCCTTTTTTTCTTACCTTTGTCCTTCATTCCCTCTTCAAAATTTTATTCCATGTTTTAGGCCATAACCACTAATTTCGTGTATGTTTTCAACCTTAAAGTAACAATTTTGATGCGGAATCCATGCTTTAGAAACCTTTTGAACTTCTTAGACTTCCATTTTTTTTATTTTGATTGCATGAGGAGTGAAATGCGAAAGATCCATAAACTTGGCCTCGTATTCGACAACAAACATAGATCCTTAAGTTCGCTCCAAATACTCCATCTCTATATTTTCTCTGGCCGCAAGCAAAACATATTTCTCAAGGAAGATTTCCTTAAACCTTGTCCACCCAATGGCAATGACCTTATCTCCAGTTTGGGTCCTCCTGACCATTGTCCACTAGTGATCGGCCTCCACCTCAAACATAAATGTGGCAAAGGACACTTTCTTCTCCTCGGTGCAATTCAACACTTTAAAAATATTTCCATCTTTCTTATCCAAGCGCCGACCTGCAAGGAGTTATGAGGTTTTATTCCTAAAACCAGGTATGACGACCAACCTTTTAGATAAGGTGCATCAATTCATTTTGAAATAAGAATCGTGGTTACGAGAATGCCTTATATTTGTTTTAGATATATTTTAGACATATCGGTCAATAGAGCTCGGCAGGAATTTCAGTGAGTAGGCTTCGAGTTGATGACTAGGAGATCGGGATTCCGATTCTAGCACTATTGAAATATTCACAACCTAGATGGGGAGTTAACATCCTATCGGAGCGGTTGCGATGCAATCCTAGTAGTTTATCTTAAATTGCGGGAAAATATTTAATGGTTTGAGAACTTGTTTAATAGTTCGATAAAAGGATTGTGATCGGTACATCATAGGAATGTATTGAACAAGACTGCCCATGAGATTTGATTTTAACGGATGTTTAGATTGGACTCAGGTAACCTCATACCATTTGCCAAAGGTGTATAAATTCTTAATCCTGAGAATTATGAGGATTGGAATACTTGAACAAATTTCACTTTGATTTCTATGAGTGCGATCTGATTTATATTGGGTAAAATGATCTCGACATATTGGATGGCAGTTGTGTAAGCAGTTCTGATATCATAATTAAGAGGATCCCATGTTAATGGGATACCATGGATTGTGATACCCTCTTGATATACTTATATATTTTGTTTTCACCAAGTAAAACACGACCGGTGGATTATATAATAAACCCGGTGGAGTAGCAAGTAAGTTAAGTATGAGAATCAATGAATTGATTAGATATTGGTTAAAATTAATTAATAGTAAATTGATTTGACCAATCGGGTATCGCACACTTAACGCGAAAAATCATATTATGTGCCATAATCAACTTTGCAAATGAGATCTCATTAAATCCAAGTGATTTATGGGATAATTAAATTGGAGTGCAATCATGATTATTTATTGGAGTTAGTTAACGATTAAATAAAGAAATGAAATAATTACGGTAATTGTAATTGGGATTTTCCAATATTTATTTTGAGTTAATTTGATTATTTGTCTTGGGTCCCTGTTATAGTCCATATGCCTAAGTAGTTAGGCACATACTCTCAAATAATCCAGTTTGGTCCAACTCCACCTTTTGTACTTGTATATAAAGTTTTGGGGAAAGGGTTTTTAATTATTATTGATCACTAGGGTTGGGGATGGGCGAGAGAAAATACTATTCACATTTTCAGTGAGCAGGGATAGAGGGAGACCACTACATCTCAAGTCTTAGCAAGGTTTTTTTATATCAAAAGGTGTCACCCACCTACCCGACTTTGGGTAGGATCATTCACCAGAAGATCCTAGCGCACGAGAGGTTTAATGAGAATTTTTCGAATACCTTAAAAGTCAAACGTGATTTTCTCATCATCTACCTTTGTCTCCTAATTAGAATCAATAAGATTTGCTATGGAATGTGTTCTTAAAACCCTATGTTTAATCTTTAAACCTAGTTCTTGTTTTATTTTCAATTCAAATTAATCCAATATCCATAACGCTAGATTTTTCTGCACTAAAATGCCAATCCCAAATTGTTTAATCTAATAGGGGGGTCTTCTCCCCCTTGAAGGACCGTGACCCTACTAACGTCTTTAAGTGTTCAATGGTGTAGCCAACAGGACTTTTCGCAATTTCTTTTATCGCCATTGCCGTTGCTAGGGGTTTTGCAAATCCAACCACTACACGTGACACTTGTTATCCATTAACTTCTTTAGCAAGTGTCATTTCCCCAATGTTATTTGTTACGACTGCTTAAACTCCTTGACGATTACCTCTTGCCATGGTTTCCTGGCAAGAAATACACATACTATCATGAAGTTCCTAAGTGAAAATCTACCTATGGTTTCCAAAAATGAATGATATGATACTAATTGTAACCCCCGCGTCCTTAAAATTCTCTTAATCTCACGCGATAACTAGTAAAAAAATCTTCAAGGAGGCCAACCTTACAAGGCTGTAATCACGAAGGGTCCAAAGCCTTACAATTATAAATATTGTCACTTCTCATTCACAATAGAAAATAATACATACAATAATCAATTAAATTTCAAATTAAATAACCACAATGATTATTACACACTTTAGGATAAATGCTCAATTCACTACAATAAGCTTTATAATTTAGCAAGTCTAAATAATATATTATCCATAACTAGATATAATATTTCTTACAAAAGTCTATTGTAACTCCAAATCTACTTTATCTCTCAGACACCTTATCTTCCACGTCCACCAACCTCTAATCCTCTTTGCGGCCTCTCATCCTAAGGAAGTCAAGGAATAAATAAATAAGCTCAAATAGCCCAAGAAGGGTTAAATAAAATGTCATTGGACCACCTGTCAATGTTAATAAACACTAGAATATGTGTATACTAAGAGAACTACAATTTACATAAATAAGTATGATAGTATAATACAAAGCTTGTTACGACAATGAGAGAAAGGTAATTCTAATACCATTGTTTCACCATCAAAAGCGACAACGAATGTTATTCAAGGACTCAAACCTACCCAGATAGATAAATCTTATGTTCCAAGGCTCAATCTCCCTTGGTCCACTAGTCCCCGACTTTCCCCAAGGCTCTCTGTTGGTTAACCCAATCACTTGCGACCATTAGTTTTAACTTTAAACTTTAGCAATTCACAATCTTATTTTGGGTTCCTTTCGACCCAGTTATGCTACAGACTACGACCACTTCTCTTGTCCAATTTCAGGATGAATGACCCGTGGTCCACCGCTATCTACACAACCTTGGTCGAGCTCTGCCAAGGTGTAAGCCCTATAATTAGCCCCAAGTTCAATCTCCCTAGGCTAATCGTCTAACATTAAGAACAAAACAAGTGGCCACTTTCACATATAATGCCTTGGCTGGAGCATCAAATGTTACGAGTAAATTAGGATCCAAAGAATCGAGTAGGAATGTAAGGCACAATAGTATACTGCCTTAGTTTGCGGCTTCAGAGAATAAGTTACAACTCCCGATCTCCAAATAACAAGGGGTATTTTAGTAAAAGAAAATCTTATCCCCAAAACAATAGATTGACGAAAATCCACATGAAAATTCCTAAATAACTTCTTTGAGAAAACATGAGCATTCCTCATAAATTTGGATTATAACCTGTAATTACCCCAAAACTCACTCAACTCAAGAGGAATGCTAACTTCACATTCTGAACAGTAAAACTCCACGGTCATTTCCCTAAAAACTTAAATTAACCCAAGAGACCTTATCTCATTCAACAAAATCACGTAAACTAGTGTTTATAAGAAGGAAAAAATAGATGATGAAGGATTCCCTTAACAAAGGACTTAGTCCGATGATGAATAGTAACACTACGCTCTTGACAACCCATATCCGTTTATGAATAATGCATCTCCTCAGCCTTAGTCTGGTAGCACATCCTTTTGCCGTCAAATTCTCATTTTCTCTCTCTAAAGTGTTTTCTAGCAGGTTTGGGAATGATGCCCACATGTGCTATTTATAGAAAATAAGGGGGAGGTTAGGATTTCTAATTATGCCATCATTTTTCTCAATAAGCCCCTTAATAAAGCTTATAGAAGCTCTAAAACTTAGTTTGCAATAAATAAGCCGATTAGGACACGTCATTAATCCATGTGCGTAGTTTTCTCTATACTTATGAGGTATAAACTCCGCGACTTTGCAGAATATACCACAACCCAAGGCTTCAATCCCGACCTTGGTTATTCTTTGCGAACTTTTCACCCTATCGGTAGCCAACAAGGTTGAAGTCGCGGCTTCAATTACGACGCGACCTTCCCATCATATTATAGTTTAAAATCCTAATTTATTTGTCTAGTTATGAATTTGAGAGCAGAAAGAAACATAAAATGAAATTTGATGCCTCATACAATTGGTGTTAGTATCGGAGTTTGGGTCCAATCTAAAAAGTAATTATGGTTCGTCTAATCCAAAATCTGTTATGCGGAAGCGTGTCAACAAATGATACTGAATGTAACCCCAAATAATAATATGGCACACTCACAATAAAAGTATAATGAGTAGAAAAACACACACACAAGGGAAGACAATATTTTTAAGTGGTTCACCAATTTGGCTACGTCCACTGACACTCGGATCAATTCACTATTGCAAATGAGTTTCAAAAGAGACTCTCACAAATACACTCCAAATGAAAAATACAATGTGTATTTTTCTACACAAATGTGTAACTCAAAACTCCAAATGAACTCTTTCTCACTCTCTAACTCTTCTTAGTGTTTGATGTTTTGGTGTATTTAATCCTTCTCAAGAGGGTCCTATTTATAGTTTCTTGGCTTTCACCACATCCGTTGGATCAATAATGAGATGGACGGTAGAGATCGCATCCCACCAACCACCTATAGTAGCTTAGGTAGTTGCACATTTAATTTCCATTAATACATCCCACCAACCACCTATAGTAGCTTAGGTCTTAGGTGGTTGTCCATTAATGCACCACTCTAACAATCTCCACCTTGACAAAAAGTTTTACAGGTCGCTATGTCAAACTTTTGCCAACTAAAAAATTGACAATCCCATATTGACATAGATATGCAAAGCCCCACCAAAACACATAACCATATATTATCCAAAATGATCTGAGTAGCCTCCAAATGCGCTCATAAACGCCATACACCCGAAAGTGTTCAAATACGAAGAATATTGATCAAGCTTAAACAATATTCAAACTTGATCCTAGTAACAATCTTCGCCAGCCTATCCGCAGGATTATCCGCGGTTCCAATCTTCTTGAGGAGAATAGTCCCCCCATCCAAAATTTCTCGAATAAAGTGGAAACGAACGTCGATGTGCTTTGTCCGTGAATGATGAACCTGGTTCTTGGCTAAGTGGATGACACTCTGACTATCACAGAAGACATCCACGTGATTCTGAACAATTCCCAAGTCTGAAATCAAACCATGAAGCCAAATGGCATCCTTAATGGCCTTTGTCGCTGCCATATACTCTGCCTCTGTAGTTGACAAATCCACCGTAGACTGTAGCGTAGATCTCGAATAGACTGGGCCTCCAGCTAGTGTAAACACATAACCAGTAGTGGACCATCATTTATCCAAATCACCGGCATAATCTGAATCCAAATATCCAAACACATGCTCACGAGCATGTGAATCCTTCTAAAATTTCAAACCAAGATCAACAGTCCCATGGATGTACCGTAAGATCCATTTCACAGCGTGCCAATGCATTTTTCCCGGATCATGCATATATCTACTCACCATACTAACAGCTTGTGAAATATCGGGCCTCATACACACCATTGCATACATCAAACTTCCCACTGTATTAGCATAGGGAACATGGATCATTTCTGAACGTTCCTCATCTGTCTGTGGGGATTCCATGGCACTTAGCTTGAAGTGTGGGGCTAACGGAGTACTTACAGGTTTGGTTTTAGAATCTATACCAAAAAGCTGTAATACCTTCTTCAAATACTATTTTTGTGATAAACAAACAATGCCCCTGGAATAATTTCTACTAATCTCCATGCCAAGTATTTTCCTTGCCTCGCCTATATCCTTCATCTCAAATTCACGACTTATCTGAATTTTTAATTTTTCAATCTTCCCCTTGCTCTTAGAAGCAATCAGCATATCATCAACATATAAGAGCAAATAAATAAAGGATCCATCACGAAGTTTACAAAAATACACACAATGATCATAGTGGTTCCTTATGTATTGTTGCCCAAATATAAATCGATCAAATCTCTTGTAGCACTGCCTTGGACTTTGCTTCAACCCATATAACGACTTTCTTAGTTTGCAGACCCAATTTTCTTTACCAGCAACCTTGTACCCTTTTGGCTGAGTCATATAAATTTCCTCCTCTAAATCTCCATGTAAGAATGCAGTTTTCATGTAAAGTTGTGCCAACTCGAGATCAAACTGCACAACCATGGAAGAATGCTTCACAACCAGGGAAAATACCTTGTTATAATCGATCCCTTCCGTCTGCGCATAGCCTTTCGCCACCAACCTAGCCTTTAATCTTACATTGGCTTTCTCCGAGGAGCCTTCCTTCTTGGCATATACCCACTTGTACCCAATGGCTTTCTTCTCTTTTGGAAGTTGGATTAACTCCCAAGTCTGGTTCGTATGAAGAGACTGTATCTCCTCGTCCATCGCCTTCTTTCAATCTACACTTTCTGAGCTTCTTTCGGCTTCTTTGTAAGTAGATGGAATGTCATCTTCAACCATGGGTAGTGCATATGCCACCGTGTTAGTAATAAGCCATTCAGGTTTCCTTTTTTGTCTTTTTGGTCTATTAGCTACAACAGAATATGGTTGTTGAGGAGATTCATGGGGAGGATCCTCCACCTCATCTGTACTTGTCTCCTTAATTTTTAAATTTGTGACAAGCGTGGCTGGAACAATTGGAGTCTCAAGCTCTACCTGCTGTGGAATTTATTTGGTTTTGCTCTCCTTAGGAGAACTCTTCGAATGCAACATCCCTACTATTTATGATCTTTTTTGTCTCGGGGCACCAAAGTCTATACCCCCTTCACTCCATCACTAAAGCCCACGAATATGGCTTTCTTAGCTCTAGGATCCAACTTGCTTTCCCTAACATGGAAATATGCAGGGGAGCCGAAAATACGTAAAGAATCATAATTTGTAGCAGGTTTTCCCAACCATACCTCCATAGGTGTTTTCCCCTCATTTGCAGCTGCAAGTAATCTATTAATGAGGTGACATGCATATGTAACAGCTTCAACCCAAAATGCCTTGCCTAAACCAGCATCGGATAACATGCATCACACATTCTCTAGCAAAGTGTGATTCATACGTTTAGCCACCCCATTTTGTTGTGGCGTGCATTTTACTGTGAAGTGTCGTACAATCCCCTCTTCCTAGCATACTTGCAAAAATGGGTCTGACATGTATTCACCATCATTGTCTGACCCAAGTCTTCTTATTTTTCTGCCAGTTTGGGTCTTTATCATTTTTTTCCACTTTAAGAAAATCTTCAAGACTTTGTCCTTGTGTCGATGGTGTACACCCAAACTCGTCTGAAGAAGTCATCCACAAAAGATACAAAATAATGCTTACCTCCCAAAGATGAAACTTTGGTAGGTCCCCAAACATCTGTGTGAATATAATCAAGAGTCCCCTTTGTACGATGTACTGCTGTGTCAAACTTTACTCTTGTCTGCTTGCCCAGAACACAATGTTCACAAAATAGAAGCTTACATGTCTTGGCACCTTTCAATAGACCTTGCTTCACTAATCCCTATAAAGCCCTCTCTCCTGCATGTCCCAAACGTATATGCCATAATCTCGTAGCATCAGATGCAACCTCTTCTGAACTTTTTGAGATTGTCGCTCCACCTGTAACTGCATTTCCAAGGAGAAAATAAAAATTACTCTTTTTCGTTCCCTTCATCACAACCAGGGCTCCATGTGACACCTTCAGACCATCGTCTTTCAGTGTAATATCATAACCTTTAGCTGCCAAAGCGCCAAGTGAGATAAGATTTTTCTCCAGGTCCGGTACATACCGAACGTCTTCCAGCACTCTGACTATTCCACTATGCAACTTATGTCAGATTTTTCCTATCCCTTTTGTTTGAAAAGCATGATCATTGCCCATCAAAACAACTCCATCTTCTAGCTCTTTAAAGCTAGAAAACCACTCCTTATTGGGACGCACGTGATAGGAACAACCCGAATCCAAAATCCATTCCTGGGAACTGGATCCAAATGGTGAAATAGACAAAGCAAATTCAGAATCTTCATCGTCAGTCGTCGCAACATTTGTAATGGGGTTCTTCGTGTCATTCTTTAACTTAGGACAATCTTTCTTCCAATGCCCTTTCTGGTGACAAAAGGCGCATTCATCTTTTGCAGGAATTCTCTTACCCGAAGTTGGTGCTCCACCTCTCGACTTAGATCGAGATCTTTCACGGTTGCCATTCTTCCTTTCATTTATTCTGCCACGAACCGTCAACGCTTCAGATGTTGAGTCTCTATGCACCTCCTTATCCTTCTTACGAACCTCATTATTCATTATGGTATTGGAGACCTCAACATATTATATTTCCTCCTTTCCGTACAATAACGTGGTAATGAGATGTTCATATGAGTCAAGTATAAAATTAGGACTAACAGTGCTTTATCCTCATTGTCAATTTTAACATCCAAATTTTGCAAATCAACAATAATTTTATTAAAATTGTCCAAATGCTCAGACATAGAAATACCTTTTGCGTATTGGAACCGGAAGAGTTTTTTCTTCAAACAGAGCTGATTTTCAATGCTCTTCGTCATGTACTTGTCCTCCAGTTGCTTCCATAATTTTTGTGCCGAGGTCTCGCGTATATAAGGATATTTTTTATCCTTGCCGAGATAAAGACGAATATGACCACAAGCCTTGCGGTTGATTTTTTTCCAGTCATCTTCCTTCATGTCTTCTGGCATATCTCCAAGAATAATTTTCACCTCCTGTTGGACTAAGACATCCATAACTTCACATTGCCATATGCTGAAATTTCTTTGCCCATCAAATTTTTCTACGTCAATTTTTGCGGTTGCCATTTTTCAAACGATCACAGTAAAAAAAATGCAAACGGAAAAATTAAAAGTTAAGAAATTTTTTTCGGCGTGAATAGTAACCGTATGAATAGTACTGTATGAATGGTTATTTATCCACAAAAAATATCCAAAATGCCTAGATCGAAGGACCTTGGCTCTGATACCAATTTGTTGTGCGGAAGCGTGTCAACAAATGATACTGACTGTAACCCCAAATAATAATATAGCACACTCATAAGGGAAGACAAAATATTTAAGTGGTTCACCAATTTGGCTACGTCAACTGACACTCGGATCGATTCACTATTGCAAATGAGTTTCAAAAGAGACTCTCACAAATACACTCAAAATGAAAAAAACAATGTGTATTTTTTTACACAAATGTGTATACTCAAAACTCCAAATGAATTCTTTCTCACTCTCTAACTCTTCTTAGTGTTTGATGTTTTGGTGTGTTTAATCATTTTCAAGAGGGTCCTATTTATAGCTTATTGGCTTTCACCACATCCGTTGGATCAACAATGAAATGGATGGTAGAGATTGCATCCCACCAACCACCTATAGTAGATTAGGTGGTTGCACATTTAATGTCCATTAATGCATTCCACCAACCACTTATAGTAACTTAGGTCTCGTTTGATGCGCCGTATAAGAGGTTCGTAGTGGATAAAATTATCCTATCCAATGTTTGGTATAATTTAGGATGGGATATGGGATGGAATAAGTTATCCAAAGTGAGCTCCTTATCCCACAAGGAGTGGGATAAAAAAATCCCACCTCTAAGGTCGTATAAAATTATACGGTATCAAAATTTGATTAAAAATTACTACTCAACCCTTATTAAGTTATAAAAAAAACTCACGCAAGTTGCACTATCTCAAGTATTAGACAGCAGTCGGCGATCTCTTTGATTCACATAACTCTCCATTCATATTTTTCATCAGAGTAGGTAACCTCCTCACGTTTTTTTTCTTCTATTTTTTTTCTATTTGTTGCTTTATCATTAACTACTATTTTGGTTTAAATCGATGCACATATTATGTTAACTCACCTACTAGACAAGTTGAAAGTTGTGTGTTGGTAATTCACTGCTAATATTTTGTTGCACATACTTTTTTAATGTATTATTAACCTATATGCTAGATAAGTTGAAACCTATGTACAATTCAATTTATTTGTTTCTATATGTTTTCGGCGACTATTTTGGGTAAAATCAATGTTATTTAGTTGTGACTTCAAGCAATTTTCTGCAACTGATTTGTTTTGAATCGAAAGAGAAGATTGTAAGCAACCAGTTTTACTATCTCATTATTTCTCGCGATTAGTTTGTGTACACATGATTTTTGTATGCGTGTAAGTGATTACTAGTGATTGAGTGTACAAATTATAATACAAATACATATACATATTTTTATCTCATAATATTATATTTTTAACATCCCACGTGGAATTAAATATCATGTTATTGAGTTAAAATATGTGATAACAATATATTTTTGTATTTTTTGATTATTAAATACAAAAGAAGGGTATTTTTGGAAAACTGGAGATAAATTAATTCTATTCGGCGCATTTCAAATACATGACTGTATTATTATATCCCATCCCGTCTTCTTATTCGGAACTGTTCCAAACGCAGTATTAGAATAACCCTTATACGATCCATCCTTATCCTATTAAATCCAACTCTTATCCTATCCTATTCGTATCCCTTATACGGCGTATCAAACGAACCCTTAGATCTTAGATGGTTGTCCATTAATGCACCGCTCCAATTATTCTATCCTATTCGTACCCCTTATACGGCGTATCAAACAAAACCGTAGAACTTAAGATGGTTGTCCATTAATGCAGTGCCCCAACAAAATGGACCCGCCCACCTGATTCTCTATATAGCTTGTCCGTCATCAAAATCTCCGATATCGTTCTTATTCACCCAGTGTGTTGGGTTAAGATTTTCTATTCTTCAAAAAACCCTAGAAAACTGAACTCCATCAAAATTCACATATCATCGCTTAAAATGGGTGGACCACCGAGAGAGCAAGCTCTCTCCCTCCTGGCGGCAGCGAACAACCATGGCGATTTGGCTGTAAAGCTCTCTTCTTTGAAGCAGGCCAGAGATATATTGTTATCTATTCAACCGTCTCAGGCTGCTGAACTTTTCCCCTATTTGGTCGAACTTCAATCTTCTCCTCAACTTCTCGTTCGCAAAGTCCTCATTGAGTGAGTCCTCCTTCTCAATTCTCATTTATCCTATGTTCGATTTAGTATTGTTCAATCTTAATATCGTTCACGTCACTTAAACCTTTTGTTTATTCATGTTATGTATGTTACTTATTAGTATCAAGAAAGGCAACATGGTTATTAACTTGTTGTAACTCAACTTAACAAAACATAGTATTTCCCCCAAATTATTTGGGGCTGGGTTCCCATTTTGCTTGCTTTTATCATGTCCTTTTGAACAATCATCCCAAGTCAATTTAGGGCTACCTCGTCCCTTCTAGTGCTCGTCAATATTCGTCTACGCATGATATGTCAAAACCTCCAAGGCGATACAAATGCATTCAAATTTAATTCATCCTTTCGATTTTCATCACATATGGATGTTATTACCTGCATTTTTGTCCCACTTTTCTTCAGAACATGTAACCTTTTGTTTTCACAAAGTAGCGCCAGTAGTAACTTACCACTGGCTTTAATTCAATGGGTGACTTATCCCATTCACATCATTCTCCCTCCTTGAAAGGAGTTCGCATTGAACTCCATTTTAAGAAACTTCGACGGATCTTCATTATATTGTTTGGGCTCCCCTCCTTGAAATTAGTTGACCATGGACTTTTACAGTGTACTCGCTAAAGCAAAGATGAACACAAGCTGTCCCAGAGTCGAACCATGATCGAGAAAAATGAATTTCTTCATGAAATTGCCCATTATGTGGCTTTGAACATACACATATTCCCAAAGTTGGGTCATCCCATATCTTGCGAGAAGCACACCCAACACACTTCAACAACTCTCAATGTTGATCCGCTAAAGCAACACAAGACTCGAATTCTCCCACATAGGGTCCACATAAGTAGAATCAACCACATTCGAGAGATTTTCTACATACACTTATGCCCCCAATAGCTCGTTCCTTATCATAAATCGGAGGACTATCATTATGCGACAATTCATTTATTCATGCGAAATTATCCCCAAAAGACTCGTAAAAAAATATTGAAGAAAACTCCAATATTAAAGGATCCTTCAACTTCCTCAAACATAGAAAGAAAATAAAAAATTACTGATATCAAAGATCTTCGTATCTTTGAATTTTGTACAATTAATCCATCCCTCTTTGAACAACTTTATTGAAGAAATTAGTAGGAAGCAGTCCCGTATATGTACATCCTTACCATTTCGACCCCGGAGGTGAGTGTGCGTGAGCAATTACCGATTTTTTTTTAACTATACAAGAAATAAAAATTTGCCAAAAAATGTATAAATAGATATTCTTTGTATTTATGTATACACTTGAGAATCGTTAATTTAGCTATAAGTAACAACTACATATTGATATCTGATTATTAATTTGTATAGATATGCCTAGTAATTCTTTGTTTTCTTTGGGAGGCATGGGACTCTTAATCATTTTCAATACTTTGGGGGCGGTCGCCCCCCTCTTAGTTCCATCTTTGCCACAACTAGTGGGGTTTAGGTTGTGGGAGGTAACCCTGACAAACTTGATTTTTTGCATAATCTCTTTAAGGGCGTGCCGATAATATACCTCTATCTCGTAGCGTTCTCCTTTTAACTCATAAAGACAAGAGTCAGTAGGCAACATAAAAGTAAGTTTTAGAACGTTGTTGAAAAGTTTGGGCTCCCAAACTCGATGTTGGAAATTTGATGGAAGGTGAGTGCAACTTTTATGTAAACGCATAATCTCAGTAATGGCACCACTTTTTATGTGGACACATAATCTCAATTAAACTCTCATTACTATTGAATAATCGCAATGTGTAACTTATGCATAAATTAACTGAAGACTTAAATCTTTTAATAACTAATAAATAAACCTAGATAACTAAGGACTGCAGTGCAAAATTTAAAATAAATCTATTTACCTATGGATATTCTAAGAGTAGAAAATGATGGAAAAATAAAAAGAAAAATTATTTACGTCTCTCTCTTTTGGGCTGGGAGGACTCTAAGGGGACCTTGTTCTGTTCACATAAGTTTCACACCCATTTGGGGCTGACCGAGGGTGTGTTCGTGTTCGTCATGGTGGGTAATTGCTTGACGCTCAACAACAATACGACTTGGCGTACCTAAGCGATATCATGGCACCAAGGATCAGATTAATAAAATTCAATTTTGGAATGTTCCATTTGACCCTGTTGCCCTTATGAAGTTACCCTGCGCCTTGACCAACTGCTTCTCTTGCACATTCCAATGCCTTTGTGAATAATAGTAGGCTGGTTTTCGGGAGCTCGTGTGGAACCTTTTATTTTTGGTGCAACAATGGTAGAATGTTTCAAAAGGTTACGGTCGCCTAATATAGTCCGGAGGTACAATTTACCCAAAATTTGACAACCGAAGGGCTTGACATGCACAATCCTATCCAATCAGAGTTGAGTATTTCCCCTTGCACTCTAAATTGTCGTCCGCAGCATCATAAGGAGAACCTCCCTGTCTATGTACAAAAAGAGTACGATACACAAAGGTGGCGTAAAATAAGATTGGATATCAAGTGTTGGAGGGTAATAAGTCCGTGGTACTTTGGAGGAGTGCTCCGTAAGAGCCTAGATGTTACTCGTTTTGAAGAACTTGCACCAGATGACCACTTGGAGTATGCAATGGATGGGCATACTCCAAGTGGTCCTCTGGTGCAAGTTCTAGCAGCGGGTG